>CM023608.1:18034159-18634159 GCA_013358685.1 Antennarius maculatus
CCCAAATCCCAATGGGACATACCACCAAAGGTGGTTGAGAACAAAACGGCTAAGATCCTGTGGGACCTCAGCTTCCAGACTGACAAACAGCTGCTAGCTAACAAACCGGACATAGTGGTGGTGGACAAAGAGCAGAAGGGAGCAGTGGTGATAGATGTGGCGATTCCAACTGACGCCAACATCAGGAAGAAGGAATAGGAAAAGATTGAGAAGTATCAAGGGTTGAAAGAACAGCTGGAACATATGTGGAAGATCAAGGTTAATGTGGTCCCTGTGGTAGTAGGAGCACTCGGGGCAATGACCCCCAAACTGTAAGAGTGACTCCAGCAGATTCCTGGAACAACATCTGAAGCCTCAGTCCAGAAGAGTGCAATCCTAAGAACAGCTAAAATACTGCACAGAACCCTCAGACTCCCAGGCCTCTGGTAGAGGACCCAAGCTTGAGGATGACACACAGATACCACCCCACAAGGGTGTGAGAGAGAGAGATGCTCCACAGGTAGGATGTGAGCTGGAGGACAAGGAGAAATTCTGGTTCAAATTGGATGAAGTGATGCAGAGCATACCTAGAAGTGAGAGAGTTACGATTAGATTATTACACAACAAATGAGAGTTGTGCATAATGTAAAAAACAAAGAATAGAGTAAAGAATAAAAATGATGGTCATTTACCTTTTAACTGCATTGTTTTTTGCCCTCTTTGGTTCATGCGCTCTTGCCTCACGATGCCGAACAACAGTGAATTCCATTCCTCCTTTTGAACTTTACCAACCACCCACCCGAAGCTTTAAACTCCTTAAACTTCCTTTTGTTTTAATAACGTGGAGATTGTAGATTCATTACGGTCATATTCTTTGGTGAGATCAACCAAACGCATCCCTTTTTTATGCTTTTCTATTATCTCTTGCTTTGTTTGTATGGACAAAAAAACTTCATCTTTTCTTTTCCTCTTTTCTTCATCACTTTCTTAGGGTCCAAAAAGTTAATACATTAGTCGAAATTTCTTTCGTAACCAGAGGCAATATTTTCCTGCTGAGAAGTTTCATAAGTAGAAAATTTCGTAGTGATGCAGAGCATACCTAGAAGTGAGAGAGTTGTCATTGGTGCAGACTTCAATGGACATGTTGGTGCAGGAAACAGAGGTGATGAGGAGGTGATGGGCAGGTTTGGAATCCAGGAGAGGAACACAGAAGGACAGATGGTGGTTGACTTTGCAAAAGGATGGAAATGGCTATAGTGAATACTTTCTTCCAAAAGAGGCAGGAACATAGGGTGACCTATAAGAGTGGAGGTAGAAGCACACAAGTAGACTAGAGATCAGTGACTGCAAAGTAGTGGTAGGCGTGAGTGTTGCCAAACAGCACAGGATGTTGGTGTGTAGGATGACTTTGGCAGTGAGGAAGATGAAGAGGACAAAGACAGAACAGAGGATGAAATGGTGGAAGCTGAAGAGGGAAGAGTGTTGCATGACTTTCAGGAAGGAGTTAAGCCAGGCTCTGGGTGGCCAAGAGGTGCTTCCAGATGACTGGAACACTACAGCTAACGTGATCAGGGAGACAGGTTGGAGAATACTTGATGTGTCATCTGGAAGGAAAGTAGATAAGGAGACTTGGTGGTGGAATGAGGAGGTACAGGAGTGTATACAGACAAAGAGGTTAGCTAAGAAGAAGTGGGACACTGAGAGGACTGAGGAGAGTAGACAGGAGTACAGGGAGATGCAGCGTAAGGTGAAAATAGAGGTGGCAAAGGCCAAACAAGGGGCTTATGATGACTTGTATGCTAGGTTGGACAGTAAGGAGGGAGAGACTGGTCTATACAGGTTGGCAAGACAGAGAGACAGAGATGGGAAGGACGTGCAGCAGGTTAGGGTGATTAAGGATAGGGATGGAAGTCTATTGACAGGGGCCAATAGTGTGATGGTAAGAGGGAAAGAGTACTTTGAAGAGTTGATGAATGAGGAAAATGAGAGAGAACAAAGACTAGAAGAGGTGACTGTTGTGGACCAAGAAGTAGCAAAGATTAGTCAGGATGAAGTGAGGAGGGCATTGAAGAGGATGAAGAGTGGAAAGGCAGTCGGTCCTGATGATATACCTGTAGAGGTATGGAAGTGTCTAGGAGAGGTGGCAGTAGAGTTTCTGACTGGGTTGTTCAACAGGATCTTAGATAATGAGAAGATGCCTGAAGAATGGATGAGAAGTGTGCTGGTGCCCATTTTTAAGAACAAGGGAGATGTGCAGAGTTGTGGCAACTACAGAGGAATAAAGCTGATGAGCCATACAATGAAGTTATGGGAAAGAGTAGTGGAAGCTAGACTAAGGGCAGAAGTGAGCATTTGTGAGCAGCAGTATGGTTTCATACCAAGAAAAAGTATGACAGATTCAGTATTTGAGGATGTTGATAGAGAAGTACAGAGAAGGCCAGACGGAGCTGCTTTGTGTTTTTGTAGATCTGGAGAAAGTTTATGACGGGGTGCCCACAGAGGAACTGTGGTATTGTATGAGGACTATAAGACAGTGGTGAGGTGTGCTGTAGGTGTGACAGAGGAGTTCAAGGTGGAGGTGGGACTGCATCTGGGATCCGCTCTGAGCCCCTTCTTGTTCGCTATGGTGATGGACAGGCTGACAGACGCGGTTAGACAGGAATCCCCATGGACTATGATGTTTGCAGATGACATTGTGATCCGCAGTGAGAGCAGGGAACGGGTGGAGGATAAGTTAGAGAGGTGGAGGTTTGTCCAGGACAGGAGAGGTCACACATACGTCCCGCCCCTCCCTTCTCACTGCAGTTAGAGCGGAGTTTCCCTGTCTCACTCTGTCTCCGGTACACGCAGTTACTGATCTCTCTGTTCGTGGCTTCACTGTTGCTCACGTCCTTATTAGATTTTCTTCAGCTTGCCTCTATTTTGGTGTTTGGTCATGTGGTGAACTTTCTTGTATTTTTTTTTATTTTTTTGTTGCACGTACGAGTGCATTTAACCACTGCCTCGGTGGTTAAAGTCTTTTTTTTTTTACCTGTTCTAAACTCTGTTCAAATTAACAATGTCTATGCTTAATATTTTAACTGAGACATAGCGCGTGCACGCGCGCGCACACACACACACACACACACCATAATCAATATTGTTTAACTTTATATGAAAAAAAATGGCAATAGTATTTGGTACTAAAAATAAATAATTGAAAAAAAAGTACTAGAAAAGTTTTGAGTATTACAATTCTTGTTCATGCATACTTTGTAGTTAATTACTTTTTTTATTGCATGCACTTCATTAATGCACTTTGTGTTTACTCGTTCTATATATAGTTCCTTTAAAATTGTGATCAAAAAGCTTTGAATCTCAATTCTGAGGCTCTTTGGTAAATATTCATTCATAGACTTAAGAATATTCATGTTCTGACTCAGTTCCATAAAAAACTTTCTGTAAATAGTTCTCTTACTTTTGTGATCAAAAACATTTATTTGAATTTCAATTTTGAGGCTGTTTTGTAAATAGTTTTAAAATAAGCAAAAATACAGCAACTTGTGATCAATCCATATCAATTTTAGACTTAGAACAGTGTGTTGATTTAAGCCCCACCCATTTCCGGTCAAACCACACCCACTTCCAGTTTAAGCCCCGCCCATTCCGAATACAGATACAGATACAGATAATCTAGTTGGTTGAACAGATACAGATACAGATCGTGGTGTACTCGCTCATCCCTAACAGTGGTGCAGTGGGTAAAGTTGTCGCCACACAGCAAGGCGATTCCGGGTTCGAGTCCCGCTCTGTGCGGAGTTTGCATCCCTCCAACTTGCCATAAGCAGAACAAGCGGTCGACAATGATATATGAATGATATATTAAAAATGAATGATATATTAACAAATGTTCAGACTTACTAGAGAATTTAGATGTAGGCTCATATCCTTTGTCTATTTCAATCCTTTTATTTTTCATCAAAGCAGTAGCAAACTGTTGAACTGCTATTTCCAACATCTTTACTTAAGAAAATTAGATGTTCTGTTTTCTTTTGTTTTGTTCTGGGTTGCTTTGCTGTAATTAAACTTTTCACTGTGGGAAGTAATTGGTAGCTTACAAAGTTATGTCCTACAAATAGCTTTTTCAACATCAAACCATCTTGGTGGACACATACAGTAGCTCTTCATTCTGAATACAATACATCACTTTCATTTTACTGTTACTTCTTCCCAGTGACTTGATGCACCTCTGGCCCTCCTACCTCTTTATGTAGGAGTACTTGAGTTTTTGCGATCTCTTTTTAAGTGCAGCTAATTGCTACTTTGAGCAGTAGAGGGACAACAAACTGAATAGGTTTAATGCCATTAATTGTACAAAAGCATTGGGCATTGGGTACATAATGGAAAACACAATTGTATAG
Source organism: Antennarius maculatus (assembly GCA_013358685.1). Lineage (NCBI taxonomy): Eukaryota > Metazoa > Chordata > Actinopteri > Lophiiformes > Antennariidae > Antennarius > Antennarius maculatus. The sequence continues at coordinate 18,038,539 of CM023608.1, forward strand.
TCACAAGTACGTCTTTCTCCCTCTCTAATATGAGCAAACATGCACAAATCGGCATGCACATGACAATTTAAAATGAGTAAGTAATGTTTTATTTTGAAATTTTGCCCATTTTTGTGTTAACATGGTTATTTACAGGTGCTAGTTGTACTCATATATATGGATGTGCAGATAGTTGTGTGTACAGGCTGACTAACATGTACATACCCTTTGAAATGAGTTTGAGACTACACCCACTTAAAACCATAACTATATGAATTTATACACTTCCAAATATTGGGATGGGAGGGCAACACACTGCACACTGCATATGTTGTAGGAGCTAAAATCTCCCCTACGTGATCCACATGCTGCCAACATTACTTAGAGCACAGCCTAGTTCAGCCAGCAACACTGAAGATGGGTTGGTAGACACTGTGCCTCATAGGGTCCTCTAACTTCACAATCAGTTGTCCCAGTTCTGTCAAGCCTCCATGGAACAGAGTGTGCACAAATAAACAAGTGATGTGTCCAAATGTAAGTAAGGCTGTGTATTTTTTTTTCTTACTCCACATCACTGTGTATGTTAGTTGATTTTTATGCCTTTAAAAGGTGTTTAGAAACACAGAACTCATCTCCAGTTCTTTTCAGCTGGTGAATCAAGTAGGCTGAACACCTGTTTTTGGTATTCATGATTGTGTATATACAGTAGGTCATATGAATTGAATCACTGAGAGCAAATAACAAAGGTTATGATCAAATGTGTGCAAAACATTATATATTTACATGTTACAGACTTAATTTTACATTGTGAATCATAGTTATTAAATGTCAGTTACAAGCAGTTGTCTGCTATTATTAACTCTCTCTTAAAAAAATGCCATCATCCCCTCATTCACCAGATGACTAGGGTAAAGATCAACACTATGCCCTTCCTCAATACCAAAATAGCAATTGGACTTAGATATTACAATGCTGAAGTCATTAATAACTACAATGACAGCTAGAGTCAGCTATTGAAGCTGATGATGTACTGTACGGTACTGTAGCACGTAGCTTACCTTCAAAGTGAAGGAAGAGTAGGATGGGGTGGTGGGGGGTTATTGTTGTTGAGAGGCACAGTTGTCATCGGAGAGATGGTCATCACTGCCACTATCCCACTATCTTCACTCGCCTTTGCTTTATCATCCATGATAAACAGTAGAGTATCCAAGGTACAAAACTTGATGCGCTGAGATGCTCACAGAAACAACAACAAATGAGTGCGAGGGGGATTTGGGTGTTAGAGATTCATGAATGTGCAGTGCTGCTCGACAGGGGTTGTGGCAGGAAGGGGAACTGCAAGACAATAGTCAGATATGGTTGTGTGCGTTTGTTTGTATCTCTGTAAGTTGAGGACTGCCTGTATGTGTTGTTGTGTGCGTCTGTGTGTGTGTGTTTGAGTGAATTACTGTGCATCCCGTCCACCCCTTTGAGAGGTGATTGTTTCTCCACACAATCAGTCATATATTCAAACATACAGTCATTCATCCAAACAATCAATATGTAACTCAATGCAATCAAGACTAAAGCTTGTGATTAATGACAGAAACTATGGTGCAAGAAAAAAGAAATAGATAATTTAGTCTGCTAAACTGCACCAGCACCGGTGGCTTTAAGATGAAAAATGTATTCAATATGCACACATTGTGCATGTATGCACAATGTATTCAAAATGAGACAAAAGAGCAATGATTAAAGTAATCACTTCATCAGAAGAGTTTCTTAAATAGGTTCCTACTGTGGAGGAATCTAATCTGACCTCACAGTTCATCTTCACCTTAACATTTGATCAAAGCTCAAAAGGAAACATACACAAATATATAAACACACTAATTACATCTTGCCTCAAAGCGGTGATGTATTGTGATTGTCAGTGTTTGTCTGTTCGCCCGTTCGTCCGTCCGTTAGTTAGTCCACCAAATATATTCGCAACCGTTGCAGACAGAAAGATGAAACATAAAGTACATCACTTGGGCGGCAAAGGGAATGAAAATGAGATAATGACCTTGACCTCTAGAAAACTAGGTCAAGGTTAAATTTTAACTTTTGTACACTGTGATTCGCCACAGCGAATAAAGTGGTCAGGAAAATGGATTGATGGATGGACACTCAGGAACCTGATAAGATATAAAGATGAGGAAGTAGGCCAGTGTATGTAAGAACATAGATCAAAGCTAATTATTTGATATATAAAAGTAGGCCAGGGTAAAATTTTGAATTCAGGGCTGTTGCGGGATGCTGCAGTCTCTCACTGCCTTGGTTGTAGTTGAGTTTGCTTTTAGCCTAATACCATTCACTCCTTGCTTTTGGAGATTGCATGCAGTAGAATTCACAGAGGGCATTTCACCTTCTCTCATAGCATTTTTCTTTCGGCTTAATGAGCCCTTAACAGCAAACTGACAGTGTGGTTTGAGAGTAATGGGCACGAGGTTAGTTGGCTTGATGGGCTCATCTGGCTTTGTATTGCCTTGAAGATAGTCATTGGGATTTTGAGCACAGCTGGTTAATAAAAGCTAGACAGGTGCTGACACTGGAGTGTAAGCCCACTTTCTCACTTCATCAGTCCCCTGTCACCATGAAATAGCCCATTTGCAGGACCTTTCAGGAATATAGACAAAATACTTTGAGGGAAAGGTTTTTGTTTCTCCATTCTACTGCTTGAACTGAATTAAATTCTGTCAGTGATTGCTCACAATCATTATGAAATGAAGAAGGTAGTGTCTCTGGATAATAGTACCTATTACAACTGGTAATTCATTCTGTTTCTGAGAATGGCCTCTCTATTTCTTTTTCCAATGCCAAATATAAAGTTGTTTTTGTGCACAGCTACACTCTGTCTCTTAAATAGGTTAATTTCCTAGGTTGTCCCAATAAGATTCCAACCTGTCATGTCTGTTTTGCAATCCATGCCGAGCACCATTAATCAATCTGTTTTACAACATTAAAAACCACGGGATTTGTTTGTGCTAAAGTGTTGCTAAATCTCCCTGTCAGTCCTTCCTATGACTTGATGCACTTGGTTCCCAACTGAAAATTGATGTGATGATGAAGTCAGTTGTCATTGCATGGCTTTGGCTGGGAAAAAACTTATTTAGAAGAGATACATTTCTGCAGCCAAGCAACCATTAAATGTTGGAAGATTCCATCATTCCACAATATAGGCTATTAACCCCCAGTCAAAGGAGATTAGCATGGTCAACAAAAAGTAGAGGCAGCTGCCAAGTGCACTGTATTAAAATATGCACATATATGCAAATATGTGCATAAAGGAATGTACAACATTAAAGGCACATACATTGTAATGCATACATTGCCTGATTTAAACAATTATTAAATGTTAAATATTATATTCATTTATTGGTGGGTACAGATCAATACTGCTGCTAGTTACATACAATAAACAAAAAATAACACATATTAATGTGCTGTGTTACTCATAACATTTATATTAGCTGCACATGGCAGAGCAATTCACCATACAAGATTGTGGCTTTGATGCCTCATGACTTGAAAATCATTCCATAATCTCTTAGGGCTCTGACCCTACAATCAGAGGCCCTTCAATGACCATGACAACAAAGCAAGGGCTTGTTTAGTCACAGAGGTGGGTCACAGGAAAAACTAATGAAGAACATTAATGTGTTGAAAGTGCAGCAGTTAAAAAACTCAATGCCACTAGTTACACCCGCTTCAAAGCGGTGATGTATTGTAATTGTCAGTGTTCCGGTATTCGTCCGTTCGTTCATCCATTTGTATATCCACTAAATATCATCGCAACCCTTGCAGACAGAAAGATGAAACAATAACAGGAGACTCGACGTAAGTCAAAAAACAACATATTCCAAATAAACTTGTCTCCAGGCAAAATCAGAAATGACAACAGCAAAATCAGAAATGACAAAGTACAGTTCCTTACTGTACTTTATTTATGAATGCATTTTCAGTAATATGTGGTAAACAAAACTTTTTTAAGCTTGGAATCAAATAAATTGTATTTCTAATACAGTACAGGAAAAAAAGTTTAACGTTACAAATCCAATTTGGTAATGTTTAACATACATCATGGACACTTAATGTATTTGCTTCATGTAAATGAAAGCCTTTCTTAATGTTTAACAAACAAATACAAGTACAGTATTACTACCGGTATTTATGTCGCATAAAATGAACTCTCTCTCTGTACCCTGGCGTCATTCATTGCGCAGAACTACACCTCCTCTCTCATCCAGTTCTAACCACACTGCCAGTGTATGTAGAGTACTAATGACAACATTCCCTCTGCAACAATTGATCCACCTATACCTTAACCGTACACCTGGGACGCTCAACAAATATGATCTCTAAAACCTTCTGTCTTTACGCAACCTTCTTCTTTCTTTTCCAGTTTATTTCTCTTTGTCTAAGGATAGCATAGACTGTATGTAATTGGCAGTCTGGTATGTTGTCTCTCATTCCACCACTCTGAGTTGTCCAGCACAGATGCACCGCTACTGTGAAGCTATATCAGACTGTGTAGCTCAGCCATATGGTGCACAAAAGTGCAAATTTTGAACAACTTTGCGTTGATATCATGTGTGCTGTGAGGGAGTTCATTCAGCTCAAACAATCAGTGTCTGTGCACGTATGCATGTATCTTTTTGCTTTTTGGCTTTGAGCTGAAATGGACTGTCTAGACTGATAAGTGAAAGCTGCTTATATCCCTCTCTTATCACTCTGCTCAAGGCTAATATCCCATTTGTTTTTTCTCTCTTTCACTTGTTGGAAATCCTTTGTTGTTATCAAACGTCTCTCTATTTCTTCCTTCATCTACTCGCCTTATTTCCTTCCATTGCTATTCAGTCCTAAAGTTCTTAAAATCTCTAGCATATCACTTTGACTGACAAAAGGCAAGAAACTCATCAAGGGATCATATCTACACAGAACAGTTTATATTCAAATCATTTAAGATTGAACTTGTGTATGAATTTTTGTGTGCTAACTCCACTGGTCATTTCAATCAATAATTTATCTGAAGTGAAATTCCCCTTCCAATAAACACACTCACAAGAAGACTTGTGATTTTATTCTTGTGATTTGAGTAGAAGAGATGGGATCGACATGCCAGATTCAAGTTTTCACAAACTTTCTATCTTATTTCATGTTTTGCTGCCCTTCTTGATGGCTTTTCATTGGCCTGGATTGCCTTTTTTGATTTATTTGCCAGAGAGATTAATGGGTTTCTGGTCTAGCGTGTGATATGTTGTGCCGTGCTTTTCTGCCTGTAATACAAGGGCTGAAAGTCTGAGGCTGCATTTGCATGTAAAAGGAAACAGTGATAGATGGCCACACATGCACACCACCCATATAGGCTCCAATTTATTTCTACATTGATATAAATAACACTGTATGCACGTTGTTAAATGAATTCAGAAACCTTCAAGAACAAAGTTATGTTAGATTTTTCATATACGTCCAGTTATACTGTATAAGTATAGTACTGCAGTCATTCCACAAGGTTCACTCCCATTAAACAGTACGATTTACTGGTTTGTAAATTGCCTGATTGACTCATTTAGTTACACAAAGAGTGGATAAAATCAGTAGACCAAATGCATACCATGATCAAAATAATTAAGGATTAAAGATACATTTCATTTTTGACTGTCTTTCTTTTGTCAAGTTTTATGTTGATTGGCTGTCATTCATTTTTCACATTTTTCATGGACCAGACTTTTGGAGACTGGCACTTGTGAAAGAAAAATGGATGGATACCAGTAACTAGGAATATTTATAAATTTATATTTATAAACCAGCGGGAACCCATGGAAATTCCACGATATAATAATTATATCAGACTTCATACCGAACATATGAAAACAAATGTATTGGCATTATAAACCAAGCGCACCCAACTTAGTCACAAATCAGTGTGGTGACGTAACAATTTGGGGTTGGCAAATCATGGATTGCGCTGGATGCAGTGAGAGCGAGGAGTTAGTTAGGCCCTCCACACCAAGCATAGGCTGTCACTTGTGCTTGGAGAGTCCTGGTGGTTTTCTCTGTCTGTTGAACGAATAAAGGTTGACTAGTGGGAACCCGTGGAAATTCCACAATAAAACAATAATATCAGACTTCATGGTATTATAAACCAAGCGCAACCAACGTAGTCCAAAATCAACGTGATGACGTAACGACTTTGTGTTGGCAAATCATGGATTGCGCTGGGTGGGCATTGTGAAACTGTAGATAAATGTTAGCAGGCTAAATGGAGAAAGAAAGCTAACTATTCATGAGATTGGGAATGGAGCAAACGTTAAAGGAAAAGGCACCTGTCAAGAGAGCAGGTGAAAAAGAAATTTTAGAGAAGTGACAATTCTGTTAGCTGACTACATGTACAGGACTGTATGTAGTTACTAAAAGGCTGTTTTTGTCAGATGCCCGAGGAACATTTTGGATACTACATCAATTGTCCCATTCCAAACGGAAACCATAGCTGGACAGACTGTGCTAGCCAGCTAGTTTCACTAAGAATGTGTTGCTGTTTTCTGTCTCGTACCTGCTGTTTGGACTTTCTGCTCAAAAACATGAAAATTGTTGGACAGTTATGACACTCTAAAATTATGTTAACTGGGAAGTCCATGTATAGTTATTTCTTCTCCTAACATAGCAGATGCCTTACGCCATATTGTTCACGTGATTCCTTCTGACTGATGCATCGTGACTGGTTGGGCACTTGATTGACAGGTAGTGGGTGGAATTGGTGACAGCGTGAGAATTTTTCAAGTGAGCTTATTCAAATATATAGGTTGGGAGATTGTATTTCCAAGTAAATATTATAAATAAATATACTGATTACTTCAGCGGGTATGAAAAATTAATTTGCAGAGCAGAGCTAGGTTTTTGAGTAAAACACAAAAACAGGTTTTACAGGTAAGGATTTTTTTTTTAATGATGTAGTTTTACACTACCATTTCCAAATTCTGCCAGCATCCTTAAACTTGCACTACCTACACCCTCTCATACATTATACAAAGCAGTAGATGCTGTATTAGATGCACCTAAGAATCAAGTATAATCCACCAGGACAGCTCAGCTACATATTTTACCAGTACTGATATATCAAAGTTAATCTTTTAATTTATATATAGGTTCTGGGTAATTTCAGCCTAATCTGAGAATCCATTTTATCTAATTTAAAATTAGTTATTCGTGTTGATGTTAAAAAGATATTTTTAAAATGTTAAGATAACAAAGTACTGCAGAAGAGCAGACATGGTAGTCAAGGAGCTAATAACTTCCAGCCTGTCTCGGAAAACTTGACCTTTTTGACATAACAAACAAATAGCTTCATTTTATTGCTAAGCTGTTGTGTATTGACTCAGTGTATCTAAAAGAATGGACACTGAAAGTACATATGCCATGTGAAATAAACAGTAATGATGACATATAGCATTTATCAATCACTTTGCTGGAAATAGCTTGAGAGCGTATGTTGGAATTGCTTTTATTCACAGATTATATAGACATGTATGTCAGGAACTGTAGATATAAGATATCTCCAATTCACATACAATATGAATGGCTGCACTTTGAGTATATAAATAAGCATATGGACACATGTAGAATACTGCATGTGTTGTTGTTTATCTTTGCATCTACTTCTAAAAATTTGATCCATGCAGATTGGTAATTGCATGAAAACCATTGACCTGTGCCTGTAATCCATAACATGTGTACTGTAAAAAACGGCCACTGTCGGTGGCAATGTCTTGAAAGAGGGCAGTGATGTAGTGAATATGCAAGCACTCCTGAACATATGCAAACACATCAAGAGAGCATGGAGAATGTCTGTTTCATGTTTTGCACTAATTCTTTGAAGGCAATGGTACTTTGAAGTAAGAAAATGTCATCCTGGATAAATATTAATTAACCTGTAAGCCAAGGTAAGTGGTTGAGTGATTGACTTTAAAAGTCACTTGTACTTTTATTATTGATGGCATCACTTCTTTTAGTAACCACTCCAGGGACAGCATTATTTCATGCATCATGTCTTTACTAAAATGTCTCACCAGAGAGACACAAACAGAAATTGACTGCAAAGAAAGGAGGAGCATAATTTTAGCCCTTTTCTTTTTGAATATTATATGATATTAAAATGTGTGTGTGTGTGTGTGTGTGTGTGTGTGTGTGTGTGTGTGTGTGTGTGTGTGCGTGTGCGTGTGTGTGTCTTCACATTTTTAAAAGAGAATGAAATTGAAAGACATCACCAGTGTCTGAAATCCCTTGGACTCCTTTGGACACTGGATTTCATTATAAATAAACCCTGTACCTGTCAAATAAACTCCTCTTCTGGTAGTATCCATATAAATAGCAAACACTCTGTTTATATTGTAATATTTGGATGATTTTTGCACTGGAAATGGTGAACAGTAAAGGCAACAAGAATATTGTTGTGCTTCAACTACTACCTTAAAGTTCACTGATGGTCACCTTACCACCAGCTACCATCCTGATTGTTCATACAAATGCAGTTAAATCGAAGGAGCAATTGACACTGTACAGGTTTTTCATACATTTCAACAATGCAGTCTGCAAAATAGTGTGATAATGGTGTGACCATTACATTTACGTACATGCTATTCCTTAATGATATTCAAGGTTATTTTAGGATATTGAAAATTTGAACAGCATGTTTTAAACAGCATTTTTCCATTCTTAATACCTCAGTCCTACTCTGAAAGATACACACACACAAGCCGGTACAGTTTCTTTTTAAGTTGAAGTTGTAGCTTGTGCTTACCTTCTCAAGTATGCAGGTGCGAAACAATTTATGAAAGGATTTATAAAGGAATGAAAAATAAAAAGGATAGGAATTAAAATGCTTATTCATCTTCTATTTCATTTCAATCATGATGTAATGAAATAGTGGTTCATTTAGTGTTTTTCTTTCATTTTACTGCTCTACTTGTTCGTTATGACACTAATTTTATTTTAAATTTTTATGATTTCATGTACAAAATAAATAACAGACATACTCATTATTTATTGTGTGTGCGTGCGCCTGTGTGTATGTATCAATTTTGCATGATTTTGGCTGCATCTATGTTGTTCAAGATTTTTTATTCAGTGAATAAGAGTAGAAATATATTGATTTCTGGATATCATTCATAAAAATCAGAAAAGAAAAGTCTAACATTGTATTTTCTTTATCTCTTCTTTTCTCCCTGCTTCCTTTTCTTCTTTCCAACAAGGTAAGCACCAAGTGTTCAATGTCTTACACCTGTTAGGACTGTGCCATTACATTGCCAACACCTTTTAAGAGTTCTTACATCAAACTTATATTTTCCTACCCACCAAATATACAGCAAACAATCTAGACCGGTTTTTACCTGTTTTTGCCTTATAGTGTTTGAGACAGATAGTCTGATCATTTCATTTTAGAAAGAATTAAGGATCTGGTATGGGATGTGTTTTCCACCAGTGAATCATGCTCTTTCTTCTGATGGAGCATTTGCTTCTCAAGAATTTGGTAGTAGGCCAAAATAGCATTGAACAACTTTTTTTTTCCAAAAAAAATTATGCGTAGACTTTAAAGGTTCTTTAAAGGCAATGCTGTATACTATAATAAGAGCTAATACAAAATTGGCATCAAGGTTATAGAGTTTCTCATCATTACCTTCCTAATAAGACTTCTCTGGTCCTAAAATGTGTCTTTTTTCTGCAGTCTTCAGGCATTAACAAAGAAAACTTAAGCCCATTCTACTCTGGTCCACGCAAATATTTCTAAATGGCATGACTCCAGCATTGGTATATCCTCGCTCTTTGTGTTTAACAAAATAATTTTTTTCTGACCCACCTACACTCATTATGTCAGAGAAATAAACTCCAGAATGTTGAAGTATGAATGTTTTCAGTCAGAAGCGGCTTTCTCATGTATAACACACACACACACACACACACACACACACACACACACACACACACACACACACACACACACACACACACACACACACACACACACACACACACACACTGTGTTATATGTTGTTGTTGCCCTGAGTTGTATTAAGCTGTGCATAAGTTTGAAACTTGGAGGTGCATGAAAGTGTGTGAATGAGTAGAAATTTGCATAAATTCTGAGTTATGACCAAGCCTTAATAACCAAGCCTTCAAAATACACATGCGGGAATTATGGGAAATCCTTTTCTACACTGATCGCTCAGCATCTGACCACCCAGTCATGTGTAGTAAAGTAGTGTAGTTTCTTTGAGTTATCCTGATGGAAAATATTTTTTAAACAATGGATTAATACCTGTCAGGGAAATGTAATCGTGTTTGCCTCTGAATCCTAACAGCATCTGTATGTCAACCTTTTTGTAAATCCTCTTGATGTGCACCTTGCAAAAAATCTTATGAAAATAAAATAAATCTACTGTATACAGATTTTTTTTAACACAAACACAAATAAGTGCTTGAACACTGAAGCAAATTCTTATCATTATTTAATTAGAGGGTTTTAAAGTTCTGACCTTTAACCCCACTGTTTTTCTCAGCAGCCTCAGATATATCAAACAGATTTTCATCCAGGCACTTCATCTGCGCTTCTCTTGAAGCTTGTCTCCTCTAATTCAGATGCAAAATGTACCCATGATGGTTTCTGTGAAGTGCAAGGCCCTCACACCACACATCCTTTATAATAAATAGTTAACGTGAAACAGTATTTTGCTTAAGTTTATGAAGTTAAAACAATTTGCTGAATTTAGGAAAAGTGATATTCAGGTTCACACAGGACACAAACTTTATTCTCCTGAAAGGGTGTCTGTGTGATTATCATCCCTTGGGTAGTCTTTAGGATCTGTGTCCTCCCTTTTCCTAAGGCTTGAAAATTACACATCTTCAACAACTCCTCAAAGTAGGAAGCAGCTTAATTAAATTTTTTACCCAAAATGTATTTTACATGAGTAAATAGCCTGTCATTCATCGCAGACTTTGTCAATATCTGAGTTTTTGTAATTGAGAATTCAGAAAGTTTGTAGAGTGGACACATCTAGAGTGGACACAGCTCGATGTTATTACAGCAAACCTAAGAATAAAATAAGAGTATATGATAAAAATAAGACATACAAAATAAAATTATGAATGACCTAAAATAGATCAGTAGCATGATGGCGCAGTGGGTAACGCTATCATCTCACAGCAGTAAAGTTCCGGGTTCAAGTCTTTTCTGTGAAGAGTTTCCATGTTCTCCCCATGGCTGCATGGGCTTTCTCTGGGTTTTCCGGTGTCCTCCCATCTCCTGCATTTTAGGTGAATGGGTTGATTCCAAATTGTCCGTAGGTGTGATTTTGTGTCTATGTGGTTGTCCGTCTTTCATGGTCCCATGATGCGCTGGCAACTTGTATGTGACATATCCCCGCCTCATGCCCCTAAGTCTCATGGGATACACTCCAGCAATTCCTGTGATCTACAAAAGCAGAATAAGTGGTTCAGAAAATCAATGAATGAATGAATAAAATAGATCAGGGCAGCATCATGGCGTGGTGGGTAGCGCTGCGGCCTCACAGCAAGAAGGGATTCTGTTCAGCTTTTTTTTGTTCTCCATTCATTTGTGTGGGTTCTCTGAGGGTCCTAAAAACCCATGCCGGTCACTGCTGTGATTGTTCTAACCAAATTGTCTATATGTGTAGATTAATTAGTGAAGTCTCATCTACAAGAAGATGGAAACAGTAGTTGCTCATCCACTATTGCTTCCTATCCATGGTTGGATGAATACGGGCAATGCCTGTAACCATTAGTTCCTGTGTCACATGTCTTGTAGCATTTGACTCAGGGTTATCAAATAATAGAACTCTTCAGAAAATGTGACAGTGGCGCTGTGGTGTGAAAAAATCCCCCTTCCAGTTTCTCCATCAAAGAGGATAAATGCGGTCTCAAGTTCTGGACCTGTGAACACCTTTACAGGATTTGCAGTCCTATGTAGGTCAATCTCATCCAAAATGACTTTTGTTTTGTTTTTATTTAAAATTGCTTGATCTTGAGCCTCAGTTGAGGTCGCTGAAGAATGATGTTTCATCTACATGATAACATTTTAATTTTGTCTGAGATCAATAATTGGCAAACATAGTGTTAACTTCTCATGTGTGTCTGGTTTTGGTAGTGTGTACCTATTTCTGTGTCTATCATTTCAACATCTGAGTCAATACTGACCGACGTTAATCCTTGTACCCTGAATACAGTGTTTTACTTTGTCTAATATTGATGTCATCCCAGGAAAAAGAAAATCACTCAATAACAGTTGAGAAATATCTTTCAGGAAAATTTTGATCTGACAACACAAGGGTTTAACGCCATAACACATTTTTAAAATGATTCAACTCCTGTGTTTAAGCCTCATTCCAAAACGTAAATCCTGTCTGATCAGCAAGCTGTTTGCTTTCTGGCAAAATTACAAATTTTAACTTGCAAAGCTGTTTTGTTAGTCAGCAGCAGTGGAATCCTACTTTTGCTTCATTTAAAGTTGAGAAATTGAAATATTATCAGACATAACCTCATCTGTTTCTGCATTTTACCAAAAACTACACCTTTGCCGTGTGTCTTTGCTTCTTACTGTAAGATCTTGTGGTGCGTGGACACAAAAGAGATTCATACAGGTTCCCAAAAGATATGTGCATAGACACAAACACAACATAAATTAACATCTGCCATAATTATCTTTGATGAGCAAACTGAGTGGAGCATTGCCATTCTAAAAGAATATGCTATTTAAAATGCAGATGACTTCTTAAAGCAGGACGTTGTCACATTAACACAGGTAGGCAGCCTATGCAGACATATAGACATGATTGGTTTAATGTGTGCAGATGGCTGCTATTATAAGTGTTATACCATAATCATAATTGCAAATAGTATTCAGCATTGTTCTATAGTCATTGTTTTAATGCTCAGGAGACATTACTGTAGTAGCAACTTAGTGAAAAACATGTGTACATCCATCCTCTATTACTTTGCTTTGAATGTAGAAGAAGGATACATTGCTTCTTTGGTGGAGACAGAGGAAAGCCACAACTCACACAAAGTTAATGTAGTGGATAGGTCATGTGCAACCATGGTCTGGGTAGTGGTGGGTAGTCTCCCATAATGGTTCGTGTCAACGATTATTAATAACCACACAGACTATAATGAGAGCCAGTCTCCACCACTGGACTTGCATAAGTCAGTGGCAATTATCCACTGCAGAGTGACAACTTTAGCCATTACTTTTGTTATGAGGTGAAGTCATAGTAGGGCGGCATGGTGGCGCAGTGGGTAGCGCTGTCACCACACACCAAGGCGGTTCCGGGTTTGAGTCCCGCTCTGTGTGGAGTTTGCATATTCTCCCCGTGTCTGCGTGGATTCTCTCCGGATTCTCCGGCTTCCTCTCACATCCAAAAACATGCGCTTCAGGTTAATTGGCTGCTCCAAATTGCCCGACGTGTGTGAGTGTGAGTGTGTATGGTTGTATGTCTTTGTGTGGCTCCGCGGTGCACTGGCATCATGCCCATAGTTTGCCCCGCCTTACGCCCTCAGTCAGCTGGGATAGGTTCCCATGGCCCGCTACAGTGGATAAAGCAGTTCGAAAGATGAAAGACTGAATGAAATCAGAGTGCCACAGAACTCTCCAAGGTGCTGATCTTCTCTGTGATAATAGTGGAGCTGCAGTGGCAAAATTTTGCCTGAATAAACAGGGGAAATGCTCTTTACTGTAGCAGAGCAGCAAAACGAATAATCCAATATTCACATGAATTCCAACTCAAATGAAATTTGAGGTAGTGTGAAGAACATGTTGCCAAACACATACTTCAACTAGAACCAAGGCAGTCACAGACTGCAACATTCCACGACACCCCTGAATTCAAAATTTTACCCTAACCTACTTGCATAGGTCAAAGATCAAAGCTAGTGTTTTGACCTACTTTCAAATCACTAGCTTTTATCAATGGTCTTACTCACTCTGGGCTTCTCTTCTCTCTATCTTATCCAGTTCCTGAGTGTACAAAAGTTGAAATTTGACCTTGACTTAGTTTTCTCAAGGTCAAGGTCATCATTACATTTTCATCCCCTTTGCTGCTCGAGTAATGTGCTTTTTGTTACATCTTTCTAATGCAACGGTTGCAAAGAAAGTTGATGGACTAATGAACGGACAGACGAAGAGAAGGAAAAGCACACGAACGCTGATGATCACAATACATCACCGCTTTGAAGCGTAATAAATCATAAAGCTGCTCAGGTGCTTAGACCCGCACTTGACTGTTGTCTCTGATTTCTAGGCATGTATGGTTTCTACATATTTGCTGACTGAAGCTCCTGCAGCTGCTTTAAACAAACATGCAGTCCAGTCGAAACGTCAGTGCTTATTATACACTGTATACTGTACTATGCTGGAGCTGTCACAATACAGCCCTGGGATGACTAAGCAAGTGCATCACAGGGAAGAGAGTTATTGATTTTAAATAAATATAAAGAAAGATCTTGATATCCAGGTGATTGTTTGATGATGATGAATAACAAATTGTCATTGTCACATCTCATTCATGAAAATGCAAGTCACTAACCGACATACAGTATTTACCCCTAGTTTTTTTTCACTCAATTGAAAGTAGGTTTGATGTTTCAAAGAGTGGACACCAGGTACAGCTAACCTAAGTCTTTTTTTTAGTCAATTCAGTCTTTAAAATCCTGTTTTATTCATGTGCATACGTGTGCAGACAGCAATGACCCTGTTCTGGGATTTAATCAGCTTTAGTTTTACTCACAGGCAAGGGACAAAACAAGGCAGCAGACCAAAACAACCAAACAGTATCCACATGTGAGATGGCAAAGGTAAAATGAAAAGGACAGGCGAAAACATGTTTGGCAAAGAGGGAGTCCAAAGTAAATGATCCAAATCAGCAGAGAGAGGCAGACACAGAGCAAACTTACACATGATGCTGGGAACAACGAAAACCATGAGGAGGAGTAAAGGCACAGAAAAGTAGAAGCAAACAAACTGAATACAAAGGGTGGAGAAGATGAGGAGACACAGATGAGACCAAACAAAGCAAAACAGTGAGTTGCAATGGAGGAAACGAGAGAAGCAGAAGATGGAATTCAAAGAAGAAGATGAGATTAAAAAAATGGAACAAGAAACAGTACAGGGAATTCATGGGAAGAAAATGTGCATAAACTAAAAAAAACAAATATAGTAGAAATTAAGGACAGGTGGAACTAATCGGGTCAAAGAATGAAGGAAGGGCTGTGATGATAGGAAATATAAAGAGGAAACCAAAACATGGCAAAATGAACTTTCAAAATTAAAGCCAAAAGTCAAAAACCATAACGGATGAACATAAAGCAACAAGTGACAAAAGTTTTTTTTTTGTTTTTTTTTGTGGAATGATATAGTAACACTTAGGGAGCAGCTTAGGGTGCTGTAAACCAATAACCTAAAAATGTTTGACAGGTTTCAACAAGACATACTCCATTCTAAACAGATTAAAGATATTGATGTTTTTGTCATTTCTTGTTTTGCTTACAAGCTGTCTTTGGCTTGTACTAACAATATGAAATGACTATTTTGTTTTTTACTCTTCCTGCATTTGTTGACGTCTAAAAATGACAAAAACCTGTAGCATCATTTCCAGTATAGGAAATGAAAAATTCTTCAGTACAATCTAGACAATGTTAATGAAGGTTTTTCTTTTCATCCAATCGTAGTGATTTTGTAATCAGTAATGACTTGTAGTGTCAAGTCATGATTGCCAGTGCCAGTTCCTAATTGTGTGATCAATAATCTTGCATGAAAGAATGAAATTCAGATAGCTAAGATAGCTGTGGTAAACTGTTTTATATTTGGACTGAAAAGCTGTCTTCATTGTAGAAATTAATAGTAAAAGCCCTTGGTATAATTTGGAGGTGGAATTAATGTAAATAATCAAATTATTTATTAGTTTATTAATCATTATTTGTCTCTTGCCTCTTAACCAAGATACATGGCACATCAAACTGAAGTATGTGAATATCTCATGCATTTTCATGAAGGAGATGTGAAACATTTTTAACTTTTTCTCTGTAAATTTTCGTACTTTCTCAAACATTAATTTAGTCCAGTGCCCTTCCAAGCACACACACACACACGTGCGTGCACGCACGCACACACACACACACACACACACACACACACACACACACACACACACACACACACTCAAGTCTCTTGGGCATCGCTGCAAAACCAGCAGTTTTGATACTGCCATGGTTTCACTCCACCTCTTCTTTTCTACATCTTGCCTATTTCTTTTTCTTTATCTGCTGTTTACATTTCAGTCAGTTTGTCAGTCTGCGTTTTGTCAGTGTTGTTCTCTTTGCTCTTTAGAGTCATGGGTGAGCCTGCATCTGTTGTTGAAGTGAGGATACAGGAACAATGTTGCCCAGTCAGTTCACTGGGGAGGAAAGGATTCCATGTCTCTAACTGCTTTTTCCTGTATATAATGCCATTGTTTTTGCTCCATGGTTGTCCAGTCCACTGTCTGATTACATAATTACCTTAATTACTGTAAATAGGTTGATTTCCTGCATTCTTTTGCACTGCACCACTCTAATCAAGGACTGAGAGACATCAGACACCTGCTGAGTTACTTCTTGTGATTTGATTAATCCATCCAGCACTTGAAATTAATTATCTCTTTATTGAAAGATTGAAATGGTGGCTTCTCTTTTACTTAATCTGTTTCGTATGTAGAAGAAAGTTCTTAGAGAAGTTCAGAACATAATATTCGAAAGCCTTGAGTGAAAATTTTCTAATTGATTTTGGATTATTATTTTTTAAATGACTGAATTTTGTTATCTTTGGTTAAGAAAGTAACTTCAGAATTATTAAACAAAGGCAGTGTAGTCAAAGAAGGGTTATGAAATATCTGTAAATTGCATGCTTTGTACATTGATTCATTAAACATAATCACTGCTTGTTTACAGATTCTTGAACAAATGAACCATGCTACCATTTTTTCCGCAGCCTCAAGGCAGAAGGAGAGCAGAGATTATCCAGATTAGAACACAAGATATAGAAAATTAAATGGAAATATGAAATCCCCCCCTTTTTATTCATCATTTACCATTACTTTAAAAGCCCAATCCATGATTCATTAACATTTAATGAATAACAAAATACATGTAGTTTGTGAATCTTTTATTTATTTGAGGCTTTTATTGTTTTGACTAATACAAGTTGGGTTTGTCAGTTGTCATCTTCCGTTTTGAGGGCTATTGTCTTGTTTTTAATTGGAGGAATGGATGCAAAATATGGTGACATTCTGGAAGTGGCTAATGACAAAACCCTTTACAAAGAGGATGCAAAATATTGCCACAACAAAATCCCTTCTCTGGCATGCATTGTGTTTTTAAATTTACTTACACAAAACAAGTCACAAGCATGCAGATAGCATGCTGGTGTTCCACAAAGAACTGTAAGGAATAATTAAGATCCCATCAGTCCCACCTAGGCTATGTTTGGGGCTGCAGTTCTAAATGCTAACATCACATTTATGGGACGCCCTGCTGCTAGAGTGGGCTGAAGTCTGACTCACACTCTGGAAAATGTGGTATGAAATGAATGTGTGTGCATTACACTCACGAGTTGGATTGTTACTTTCTACGACCAAGAGTGTGTACGATTCTGGTACGCACTCTTGGTCCTGCAAGACCAAAAAGTAATTTCACTGTTCATCTGTAATTTCACTGTTCAAATTTTAAAATTATTTACATTTTCTCATGGCAATCTCTTTAACTTAATTATGACTTCTTCCTGAGAGGCAAGGCGCAGAACTGATATTCATGCAGAAATTAATTGTTTGAATGATAGTAATGATCAGAAAACCTTCACAATCCTCTGATGCCTTTTCAGGCGAGATATGATGTTTGTGGTGACTGCTGCCCTCTTTAGCCCCAGGATTATGGGAAATGGGCTGTAACTTGCTTATTACTGATCTGAAATCAGAAAGGCTTATTTTCAGTCGGTGGAAACAGATGAATCATAAATTTGTTATTATTCCTAACAGTCAAAGTTGAAATAAATAAATAAAGAGATTTTCTTCCGGTTGAGTGCACCAGACTAACAACAAGTATAATGCTTGTTTGAACAAAGTTGTCAAAGTATTAATGAAGTTATTACTTTAAAGGTGCAAGAAACTCATTGAAAAGTAAAATATATTTTGTTTATCATTATGAGAAAATAAAAATATTTCCTGATGTCTGGCATCATCTTCTATGCTGCAGCAGCACCGTCACGTGGAGTCATAAGTCATCGACGACACCCGCCGCTTCATCAGTCAGGGCAGCCATTACAGCACAATAGGTTCAATGAAGCCATAGATCTGATAAAATCATGATTACCTGTGAGGTGAATGGAGTTTGACACAAAGATAAAAAAACTGTCTTTCTTCAACATACCTTCTGGAAAGATTGGAGAGCAATGGAAAGCAAGGATAAACAGGGTCAAAATGGCCAAAGATCCAAGAATCCGCCATAAGCACTTCACCCCGAATGATTTTGAAAGAGATTTGAAGTTAAGATCATTTTCGGACAACCCATAGTATTCTAAATTCCCAAGGTTTAGTGGATAATTAATTTATGTCTGGAGCTACTGGAGGTATTGCATAAATCTTTTTGTGACCAGATTATCATGCGATTATGGCACCCTTGAAAAGTAAACAATATCTAAAGTGATAGACAGGTCAATTGATTGACTTTGTTTCCCCCGGGGCTTGTTACTAATTTACAACAATTACCTCAGATTTTGGGGGTTTATCTCCTTGATTGGATGGAATGGGTGGAGAAAAGTGTCAGGTGTGATGTGTGATAGAAGAGTTTCAGCTAAAATGAAAGGAAAGGTGTACAAAACTGTGGTGAGACCAGCGATGTTGTTTGGTCTAGAGACAGTGTCACTGAGGAAAAGACAGGAGACAGAGCTGGAGGTAGCAGAGATGAAGATGCTGAGGTTCTCTCTGGGAGTGACCAGGAAGGATAGGATCAGGAATGAGTACATCAGAGGGACAGCACATGTTAGAGGTTTTGGAGATAAAGTCAGAGAGGCCAGACTGAGATGGTTTGGACATGTCCAGAGGAGAGATAGTGAATATATTGGTAGAAGGATGCTGAGTTTTGAACTGCCAGGCAGGAGGCCTAGAGGAAGACCAAAGAGGAGGTTTATGGATGTAGTGAAAGAGGACATGAAGGTAGTTGGTGTGAGAGAAGAGGATGCAAAGGACAGGGTTAGATGGAGGCAATTGATTCGCTGTGGCGACCCCTGAAGGGAAAAGCTGAAAGGAAAAGAAGAAGATCTCCTTGATTGGTATCATATAGGGGCTTGTATAGTTTGCAGTTATAATGGAGTTATAAAATCGGGTCTTAAGTATAGGGGATAATTATATTCTCAGCTGGATTCAAAGGGAACTCCTCTTCCGTATCTGATGATGACATGATTTGAGATCATTTCGTGATAAATTAATGTGATAATATTGGCTTGTTATGTTGTCGCTTGCTGTATATTTATATAATGGCGCTGATATGGATTCACCCCCATGTCTACGATTGCATCACTTCCGCTGTGAGGGAGCGCATTGTAACTTATGATATGTTTTGTTTCCACTCATCATAAAAAAAAATAATGCCACCAAATATTTTATTTCAATCATGTACTTGAAATAATACATCTGGTTCATTTTTACTTTCCTTTCCCTTTAAATGTTTGGTAGAAGAATGCTTCAGATTCAAACCCCCATCAGCCACAGCAATTGTTTTCAAACATTTAAACAAGCAAAGTTAGCGGACAGGACCCAAAAACAAAGGACTCAAAAATATCAAGGTCTTTATTATGAACAAGGTTCACTGCACAAAGAGTCAGTACAAAAATATGAGCAATGATATTCCAACACGTAAGCTACAAACAGGCCTAAAATGTACCAAACCAGGTCAAAATCCAAGAGAACATAAAGGAAATCTAAGTAACGTACTGTATACACTGAAAAAGAGGCTAACTGCCAGAGAAAGAAGGGCAGCACACAGATTAAACATACAAGAGGTAAAACATACAGGAGGAAGAAGACTTGTCTGAAATGAGAGACAAGGATAAAAACACAGAAAACATTTGACTGAAAGCAAATATGACTGTAATGAGGGCTCAGGGTGTAACACAGGTGTGTCATATGACATTATGTATTCAGTCACTATTTTTGCTGGACTGTAAATTTCGAGAAAAAAACAACAACATTAAAATGTAGACACTGGCTTCTGTATGTAAATGAATGGCTCTGGGTGTAAAGGAGGCTTCATACCCACAGCCCTGCTCTTTCACTGTTTTTTCACTAAGCACACCTAGCCTTAAGTGCCAGTTTCGGCTAGCAGTAAATGCAGAACTTTATGTGAAGCAGTTCTAGATGTCTCTCTTATGCTTCCCTATTCGTGTGAATGGGCTAATGAAGTGATGCTTTGTAGCTACATAAGATCATCTCCTGGTGTGTGAAATTAATTGCTCTGTCCTTATTGCTTAAAAAGACAATTTTCACATGCACATAAACTGCAGTATAATCATTCTGGAGCAAAGTGAAGACTAACAAATCATGCACAGCCCTACATATCATAATATCAAAGCATTTTCTGTGCTCGAATGAAGAGAACGTTTTGTGTGTCTCGTGAAGACCAGATTATTTTGACAAACTATGACCAGGGGATGTGGGAGATAAAACTCTAAAAACTGGTGCTAAGCAGAAAAGTTGTCTGGAGGAAACCCAGGTCACATAAAAAAGTTGTGTTTGGGTTGAATTTTTAGTAGAAAAGTGCTGATTGTGCACATAAAGACTATAGTGTGATGTGACACTTATGCATGGATGCATGAACACACACACACACACACGCACACACACACACACACACACACACACACACACACACACACACACACACACACACACAGACGCGTTCGTGTGCAGCTAACTACTACACAGTGCACTAAGCCAAAAGAACAAGGGGAAGAAACTAGAGACATAAAGCCCTAACAGCAGATGCTGAATAATGTAGAAGAGAAAGGGACACACACACACATACCTGCCTACACCTGGTTTTTAGGGGTCTGGGGGGCATGAAGCTGGCATAAGGCTCACTGTGTCTGTCAGAACCAATCAGGGCATTCAGCTGAAGACTGGCATTTACAACTGATTTGTCAGGATCGCTGAGCCCATGGGGTTTGGCCAATAATAAACCTCCACCTGTGGTGATGGATCGCTGTTGAAACAGTTGGCCACACAGGGAGAAACATGGCCATTGGCATAATATTAGACAAGACAGAACCAGACAGGAAGGAAAGAAGGATGTAAGGAAACAAGGACTTAAAGAAGGAAAAGAAGGACAGAAAATGAAGAAGGAAAGTAGAAAGTGACGGTACATATTCAAATTTTTTTCTCTTGTCTTGTGCATGATGCACCATTCTAAAACAGGCTCGAAACAAGTGCTGGCTTCACATGTCTGGGGAATATTTTGATATACAAAAAATGTTAAATAAAAAAAATGTTATGACCAGTTATTCAGTCCAAAGGTAGGGGCAACATTTTGGAATTACAAACACTGATGCTGTGAAATACTTATATTTAATAAATTGCTGTACAGCATATTTATGGAACAGTTATAGTGCATATAATCACAAATGTCAAATGCAGAAATATAATGGTGCCCTAATGGACGGAAGTCAGTTTTCTGGCAGCTGTTTTCTACAGCCAATCGGCTTTCAGTATCTGGAAAGCAATGGAGGCTATAAAATATGCCATTTTGAAAGGTCAACAAAGGTGACTGTAGGCAAACTCAGACACAAGACAGATGTGTGGGGTGTCGACATGGTTGGGGACCAAGTTAGTTGGGGAGAGGTTGAGAAAATAGTTTTTTCATAGCCATTCTGTATCACCAAATGTTGACTGCTAACAGATTGTGACCAGTCGCGAGGACTGCAGATGGGATAAAGATATTTTGATTCATCTCCTCTCATGTTAACTTGTCCATATTCTCAACTCACAGTAACCAACTAGTCTTTGCTCAGTGCCTTGTCAGTCCTTCAGTGTCTTATTTTAAGTTGCAATCATCCATAATAGATGTGCTGGGTTGCATAATTGATGGGTCACACAACTTCCTCTAATGCTGCTTAGTTTGACGGATGAAAGGACAGCAGGAATCTTTTGTGGAATCGTCCTCTACCCACGCACACTCATGTACACTCTACATTTGATGGATTGACTAACAACAAGAACTCTTATCCTATCTTTTTTATCTCTGCCAAACAAGTGATGGGTTTGCCACTGTCGGTTTTTCTCTCTTTATTATAGTTAAAAAGAAAAAGTTCTGACCAGATTTTGATTACATTTTTTTAGTGAAGAAAATTAATCTAATTAATTACAGTATTTGTAATTAATTAATCCAATGAATCACATTTTAATCTCATACCTGCTAAAAAATAAAGAATTTGACTTGTAGGACATTACAAAATTGTAGTACATGACTAATCAATAGAATACACCAAGAAGAGAAGATTTGAAATCCACATTTTCATTGGTTAAGTGTGCTTTATAAATGAAATTCAAAAGAAAAAAGGCCAAGCACATCAGCAAACCAATTAGGCCAGGTACATTTCTCAAAAATGCAATACAAATACAGTTAAATATAATAAATAAAATTCAGAAATAAAATAAGGCTGAGTCTCAAATAGGCACATAAGCAGACTCTCAATCAACATGAATACTAAAGCTGACTCAATACAGCAATTCAAAATGAATAGTATAACATGCCTCTAAATAAGGCAACATCAATAGTAAGATGCCAAACAGGCACTTCCTTTAAAGGGTTACGCTAACGTTACAGGAACTGACAACAGACAATTCTGTGTCCTTGACATGTTTTGCATTTAAATGATACGTTAGGCTGGAGCTGCTTTGGTGATATGAAAATTCTCTTTTACAAAAGGTACAAATCACTGCGTTTTTGTTGTTCTTTTTATAAATAAACTTTCCGCCCAAAGGTTCGAGTGGGCTTGCCTCACTCTCCTGTGTCGCGTCCATCTCTGTTGTCAGTCACCCTGCTTTTGAGTAGTGGCGCAGGTAGGAAGCGACGTCACTGCAGCCTACGGGTCACTCAATGGGCCAAATTTAAAATGCTTGCGCATTGACTTGCCACTCGCGATTAATTTCATTAATTTTTATAACGTGTTAATTTTCAGCGTAATTAATTAATCTAATTAACGCCTTAAACTGACAGCCCTAATTTTTTTATGACACAAGGAACAATTTTGGCAGTGAATCAAATTCATCAGAATTCAAAATCCAGAATTTATTATTGGAAGGGGAAACTTTAGTGTCCTAGTCAGCTTAGGATCTTGTTCAAAATAATACTCTGGAACTAGTGATCCTGCATGTTTAATATAGGGCTCAGAAGAAAAAAATACTATTGTGAGATATACAGTATAATTATGCTACAAGCTGATCCTTGTTTTACCTCAGGAGAGAAAAAAAAAACGATGTATTGCTCCCTATTGTCAAGGGATTGTTTGGTAAACTATCTATTTATACTACACTAGCGGGAACCTGTGGAAATTCCAGGTTAAAACAATAATATCAATGATAAGAAAAAGTCTCATTGCCCGCCATATTGTTCATGTGATTCCTTCTGACAGATGTGCCATGACTGGTTGGGCGTTTGACAGCATGAGACTTTTCAAGTGAGCTTATTCAAACATATAGGTGGGGAAATTTCCAACCTTTTGTCCTACTGTTCCAGCAACTATGGACTGCTAATCAAAATGTTTTACACATCCCCGAGCTGCACACAGAGCTTGATAAAGTTTTTTTTCTTTACTCTCCCTGAGCTTTAAAATGCAATCTCCTTAGAAGCATTCCTGTATAATAGCTTTAGAGATATTTTACATACTGACCTGAAAAAATGTCCTTATCCTTGACCTCAGACTAGGAGTGTTACTGAAATCCTTGTTATGGCCACAACTTAAGTAAATAATAAATATTTATTATATCTTTTCTGAATTATATGTAGATTGTACTTGCTTTATAAACTGTTAAACTGTTATGTCACTTGAAACTGTATGCAGCTGTCTTGACCAGGACTCCCTTGAAGAAGAGCTCTTCACAGAAACTTTAATGTTGGATAAAATCAGTAAATGAAATGATACTGAAATAAAATATGAAATAAAATTTTTATATGTGCAAATTTGAAGTTTTCAGGGCCAATGAGTCATATTATGATGGTCCATTGACATCACAGCGTACCAGGAAGTATAAACATGGACCTGAAGTTCAAGTGATACTTCCTTGACCAAATACAAATGTCATTGACAACTTTCCAAGATATCTTGCAGAAAAATAAACAGACAACAAACAAATAAACAAACAAATATACCTACACTCCTCCAACTTCCTAAAAGAACTTCCTTTATTCTCCCTATCACACATTTTGTTCCTCATTATAGATTTTTAAATTATGTTTTAATGATGTCATATATTATATTGGCAACACTTGAATATAATAAGGATTTTTGATACAGATTTCATGATTCCTTCACCAACTGTTGTAGCAAATGTAGCACAAGGTCTCATAGTGCACACCCCATCCTATCTGAGAATTGAGAGCTTGTACTGAGAAAGGTTCTGTCAAAGCCTTTTCCATTGCTACCCAAGCAGGAGTGCAGTCTGATAGATTAGATTTAGATAAGTGATTTAGTGAAAAGGCATAATAACATAACAGTTATTGTAATTGTTAACACAGGGCATCTCTCATTCATGCAGTGGGGAGAGAAGGGTTGTCCACATTGTCCGATCCCACAGCAGTCCTACTGTAGAGGAAGAATGAAGAAACAGCTTTTAATGAACCAAGAATGAGGGAGCTCTCTTTTCACATCACAAAATTATTTTACTGTTCATGCACACACATGTAAGACTGAATACAACATGCACTAAGGACCTATTAACATGAAGTGTGGAAAGATGGTAAGGGGATAGGCAGCCCCTTGGAGCAGTTGGGAGATCAGGGCCTTGCATGAGCAAGGGCATGCCCATACGGTGAACTGGTACCTCTCCAACTACCAGAACACATTCTATTCCGTGGTCTGCACTGGTCTTAACCTGAGTACCATCTGGTCCCCAAGCCAAATCCCCTGTGGACAGAGCTATTGCTGCTCAGCCCTGCAGCACCAACAGCAAAAAGAAAGTCCTGGTTCTGACAGAAAGGTGTCAGAACACAAAGTGCCTAGCAGCCTGTTTTGTGTATGGCTGCCGAGCTGTAGGC
This sequence comes from Antennarius maculatus, assembly GCA_013358685.1. NCBI lineage: Eukaryota > Metazoa > Chordata > Actinopteri > Lophiiformes > Antennariidae > Antennarius > Antennarius maculatus. The sequence continues at coordinate 18,063,880 of CM023608.1, forward strand.
CAGTCAGAGTGGACATGGTGACCCTTGGCTGGCGAGGAGGTGAAAAGGCGAGTTCACAAGCAATTTAACCCCGTAACATATGTAGTCTGACATCACTCATTCAGTCATATAGTGAATAAGCAAATATAGAACATGTGAAGAGATATGACCGTAAATGTGACCCCTAATTCCAATAATTCTGGTCAATAGCAGATATAATACTGTAACTGAGGAGACTCATGCCTTGTTGAGGAACCAGATGCCTGAATGAACCATGTGTGCATTCCTTATTGCTGATATCTGAGGTTTGGGACTGGAGAGCCTAAAAGAGCTCTCTCAGCTGAGAAAAGTCAGCTTGCCTTTGGATATGTCGCTGTCATTTATGTGTAGCGACATCCATTAGGTACTGCAAGGCTATTTCAGAACTGTGAAGAGGGCACAGGAGGCTGTAAGGGAATGTAAGGCCACAGCCTATGCTGACGTATGTGGGTGTCTGTGTGTGTGTGGACGGGGTGAGGAAGCTTACCTTTTGGCTATGTTCCTTCTATTGCTACAAAATGTAACAATTACTAAAGCCAAAAACAAAATCCATCCAGTACCATTCAGAGGATCAAATATTGTGTGGTTCTAAATATTACTTGAATGTAAAGAAGTGTTTTAATCAAAATATACTCTCCACCATTTTTGTGTTATGACCAAATACTAACCCTAAGTCAGTTTACATGGAAAGTACCTTTTAAATACAACATAACATTGCATAACAAGTACTGCTCAACATCAGAAAAATAATCAATACAGAAATCCATGAAAACATGGACAGCAGTAGCAAAACTGATGGACTGAACTGGAGGTGCTAAATATTTCAGAGTATAGAGGCTGTGCGCCAGCCCAATTCCTGGCTAAAGTAAAAATTGCATAGCATTATGACTTGGAAACATTTACATCCCGCTTGATGTATTGTAATTGTCAGCATTTGTATGTCCGTCCGTTAGTACACCAAATATCTTCGCAACCTCGCTGATAGAAAGACGAAACAAAAAGCACATTACTCGGGCAGCAAAAGGGATGAAAATGAGAATGATGACCTTGACCTTGAGAAATTTAAGTCAAGGTCAAATTTCAACTTTTGTACACTCAGGAACTGGATAACCTAGAAAGACGAGTGAGAAGGCCAGTGTAAGACAGTAGTTCAAAGCTACTGCTTTGATCTATGAAAGTAGGTCAGAGTACTAGCTTTGATCTCTCACTTATGCAAGTAAGTCAGGGTAAAATTTTGATTTCAGGGGTGTTGCGGGATGTTGCAGTCTGCAACTGCATTTGTTCTCGTTTTTATTTTCAACTATATAGAAAAAAGCGGAAGTGACTGAGATGGTGTTAGGCTTTATGTGTCTTTTAATGCTCTTTTTAATGTTCACTGTTGCATCACCAAGACAGTGAAAGTGTCTGTTTCACAGTTCATGAACATGAAGCTACAAGGCTGTATGCATAAATGCATGCTGAGGCCGAACAGGAGTCAGTTATCTTTCTTTGGTACCGTACATTTGGTACATTGTATGCCACAGTTAGGTTGATTTTAGGTTTGATATTGATCAGCTATTCATTCTGGATTGAATGTCTGTCTAACAGCATTGAGCCATACAGTGTTGCAGTGGTAGGAACTACACACTTCATTAGCAGCTAACCCAGTTGCAAGAAGCACTCTTCGACTTTGGTTAAAAGTATTTACTGGTTGTTTGTTTTACAACTGAAGTACATTTGTAATAGTTATTTTATTTGCGTTCACAGAATATTTCTATATTTATTAGACTCAACAGTAGCAAAATAGAGCTCTTTAAAATTTGAAAATTTAATACATTGACATATTCGGCAGATATACAGACAATAAAAAGCCAGCCTATTTGTTTTGACATTAACTCCTTACTTTCTAGTTTGTATGTGAAATGTTTAGAATTTCTGTACAAATGCACAAGTCCAGCAAATTAGGTATGATTGTAAAGTTTCCTGGCAGACGATCGCACCAGAAAATTATTCCTCACTGACCTTAAGTCATTGTTATAATATTGCATATACTTGTGTGTGTACACTTTGATCTCAGGCAATACTCATATTAGTCACAGTGCCAGATGTTACAAGACTGTGATGTTTTACATAATGAGGACTATAAAGTAGCTAGCATCATATAGTGTCTGAGTGTGTGTGTGTGTGTGTGTGTGTGTGTGTGTGTGTGTGTGTGTGTGTGTGTGTCGGTGTGTGTGTGTGTGTGTGTTTGTCTTGTTGTCTCTGAGTACGTGCATGTGGCCATATGGACTGTAATTAGGAAAGTTATCCCAGGTCACATGGAGGAAGAAATGAGGTTTGTCTGTTTTTGTGTGCTCAAATTCCATCTGTGAGCAAATGAGCAGCACTAAATACACATATTTGTCTGTACACGCTGTGGTGGATTTGCGGTTCAGATGGGGGATGGTGGTGATGGTTGTGGCATGGGGTGTTTGGTTGGAAGGATGAAATTAAATACAACTGTAAATGGTCAAAATCTAGCACTCTTTCATGTCAAAGACTGTGCAAACTACTCTCTATCATTTAGTCACTTTAGGCTTTCTGAAGTTTTCCGAAAATTGAAAGTTGGCCGAACACATGCAGATATAACTGTGAAACAACAGCTAACTTCATGTTCATGTCATGGTGGTGTATTAATCAGTTATCAGTAACTTTCAATTTTCTCAGCACCTTCTTCCACTTTCACGGGTCACAGGGGTTGCTGAAGCCTATCCCAGCAGACTATTGGCAAGAGGCGGGCGGACGCGCCAGGCTCGTGCGCCATGGAGCCACACAAATTACAAACAACTAGTCACACACAGACTCACACTAACACACAATTTGAAACTGATCAGTTCACTAGAAGTGTGTATTTTTGGGGGTGGGAGGAAGCCAGAAAAATCGGAGAGACTACACGCCAACGCTACATATAATTTCTATGTTCTGTATTAATGTATAAATATATAGACATATAAATGTTGACTGTATTGCCAAAGTGAGTATGCTGCAGGGGCTTTCAACATGGCACAAACACATCGAGATACTTACTAATGAATAATGGGTATTACTGTATGTGTGTTTGTGTGTGTTTGTCTAAATGCATTTGTTTAGATACTTTGTCATGCATCGCCATCAGTGACACCCCTAACTGGGAGGCATCATAATGTTGGTATCCACATAATATACAGTCCCTATGCGTATAACGTTTCACAAATGCCTTGACAGATGAACTCATTAAAATTTGGTTATCAAATGTCAAGTTGACTGTGACTTGGCTTCTGCCTTTACAGTATATCCCAGGAATGGTTCAGATACCATTTGGACTCAAAGATTGATGAAAGAATTAAATAATTTAAATTAAAGAATTTAGAAGTCAAAAGCAAAAGTCATTGTGATCTCCAAGACTGATATCATCCGTGACTCAAGAAGTCATACTGGTAATGACAAATCTTTCACAAGTGTCTCTTAGAATCTCTATTTGAACAGAACAATGACCTGTATGTAAGATCAGCCTAACCATGACATGATGACCCTCTGCTAATTTAGTCTGCACAACAACCCATATACTTTGAAACCATATTCCACAATTCTCAGAAATGGATACAGTCATGTAAATACTCCAAATTTTATAAAGATTTGAAGAAATCTTATTTGCTTCTGTACTGATAAATTAATCAGAGTTCATTTTATCTCAAGAAAGTAGTGCATCCCTAGGATGTGCTTATGTGCTTCAAGAAACATTTGTGCACCTCAACATGAAGTTTATGCATCCCAAAAGTAATTTCAGAATATATGGTAGAAACGTACGCAAGGATTGAGTTTTGCCAATAGTACAATATAAAAACTAAAACGGTTAATTTTAATGATTTTATTAATAAAGACATCACATCTGTTTAAGTAAAAAGAAAAAAAAAGTAAAATTATATATTAGTTTAATAACAATGTTAAATCCTGGTAGTCATTTAAAAAACAGTTTAAGGAATAAAGAAAGATGTAATACAGGGTTTTTTGTCTTTTATTTTTTCACTCAATAGTTTTTTTTGCCTTTAATTCATATATCATATTCTCCTGTTGACACTGCACCAAGCTGACAGAACTTTCTCCACACAAATTTCAGAAATATATGTCAGTAATATCTGTCTCTTTTTCTTCATTAACTTTTGTTTTTTATTTGAGAAAACATCCATAGTCACTTGGTTTTTCTCTAACTTTTGCATCTTTTTGGAGGCATGGTGATAATCAATCAATCAATCCCCATTTATATATTTGAATAAGCTAATTTGAAAACCTCACGCTGTCACTACCCGGAAGTTCGGGCAGCTAGCCGAGAACACTGATTAACAGAACTGTGCATAAACACTGACAAAAGTGACACCATGGGAAAGTGATCCATCCATCCATCCATCTACTCATCCGTCCATCCATCCATCCATCCATCCATCCATCCACCTTCTTGAAGACAAGACAATCTTGATCGTCACAGGTCTACTGGAGCCTATCCCAACTGGCTATGGTCGAGAGGCAGGGTACAACCTTGAACATGTCACCAGTGCGTGGCCAGACGTAGACAAACAAGTCTGGCATGAGCGCAAGCTCCAGCCTTCTGGAGTGATCATTTGACCTAATTTGCATGTTTTTGGGTGTGGGAGGAGGCTGGAAAATGCAGAAAAAACCAAGGCAGAAAAAGAGGACAAGTAAACTCTGTGCTGAAAGGAATCAAAACCCGGAACCTTCTTGTGCTACCCACTGTGCCACCATGCTGCTTTGTTTAACTAAGACATAATTCAAATAAACTTACCTTAATAAATAGCTGGTTTTCTAAAGAACATATTGTATTGAGTGACAACACCACAAAGACACAAACACAGATTATTTTATAATGACAACTTCCAAATGGAAGGATGATAATGGTGTTATTTTGGGTTCTGAAGCAAAATTGTTAATTTAATTGAACAATTAAGTTTTATTTATTTTTTTTTTTATTTAGTGTATTTTTCTGACATATTATAATAGAACAGACTTCACTCCTTCATCACATTTACAACATCAACAACAAAAAAAAGGGCTGACAGGTAGAACCCAATAGGCTTCTGAAATCCCTGTCCCCCAGAATCAACAAACATTTCTCTCATTAAAATATGTTGTCAACAAACTCAGACGTTAAATGTTTTCAACCAGTTCAACCATTGAATTTTGACAGACGTTCATACTCTTATCCACCTCCAGTTTATAGCCTTTGTCCCAGATATAACCTCGAGCATAACCATGTTTACATTCTTCCTAGGAACACAAGGTTTGTTAACCTTATAGATAGTCAAAACAAGAAGTTGACCTTGCCAGTGTTGTCAACAAGATTACAATGATCATATTCATCTCTGTCAGCACATTGTTTACCCAAGAATTAATCCGTTTGTTACAGACACTTTAACAGTTATACATGCTATTATGTTGTCAAAAGATATCAACATGCACTTTAAAATCTCAAAAATAATGTTATCCCTCCAAGCAGAAATCCATGTTTTTTTGTTCATTAGTCCATGTTTCTGACATTGATGATGGTGAATGATTTTTCAACTGTTCCATGTAATACTTGAAGTGTCCAAAATTCTATTTTGGTCAAACAGGGTATAATCCACAAAATGATCGGTTTTCAACTCCAAACTATGTTGATCAGCAGTTCTCTGTATTAGATCTTTCATTTCTTCAGACAGTGCAGAGATGGCTGTTCTCTGTTGTGTTGAAGTTACAGAGTTTTTATTTTTGGTCATAACTTATTGGTCAAATTTCTACAATTCTTCCACATTTTTAATCATCATTGTTTTCATCTGCTCTGGAGAAAGTACCCTTGTTTTGAAGAATATCCTGCAGTTGTTCCTCCAGGTGTTGTCGATCAGCCTATTCTTCTTCAGATCACAATATCATCTGAAGATGATATTGTGATCTTCAGATGATATTCTATTTGGTGAGATTCTCATTTATGTGTTCATCTTTTCCTTTCAATTTAGGGCCTTGTTTCAGAGGAGCAATTTTGTACTTGCGATTTAGGAATTTTATCAGCACTGCAAATGGTCTTTTACCTCCAGATGGTAATGGATGACATGTCTCTATCTGGTCCGGATCGATGTTAATCTCCAGTTGAGAAATCACCTGTTGTTCCACTGTCTTATAGTCAGTGCTATGTTCAGTTCCCTCTGCTCTGGCCACAGCATGTGCATAATTCCTCGACTTGATTTTGACACCGGGGATGATCACATCATTTATTCAAGTGCTTTGTTCTATTTCTTCCATTCTTTGTTGTCCTTGGTCTAGGACAACCATTTTTTGTTCTTTTTCATCTGTGTCTTTCTCCATTTTCTCTATGTCATCCTTCATTTTTTCCATGCAGTCTAGTATCGGTTTCAGCTTTTCTTCCAACTTCTTATCATAGCCACTGCTGAACTTCACTTTTTAACTCATCCACAGAAGAGACCACCTGCTCTAGGGCTTCTTTCCAGTTTTTATTGTCATTCTCCTCCGATTTCCCTCTTCCTCTCGTCATTTTGCAGAGAATCAGTGAGAGTCAGTGAGAGTTAATCCGAGTATGAATTCAAGAGAGATAGCGAGAGATATCAACGAGAGACAGAAGAAAAGGCGGCTGCTCTCATTGAAAGCTGGACAATAAAGTAAACATGGAAGCTGGCACTACCTCAAACCTTCCTGTAAATCTCTAATTGGATTGTTTCTGAGTTCACTATGTTTTAAAAAATTACACCAGCAACTCTGTGACCCGTGACAGCAGAAGAAGCGGGTACTGAAAGTGAATGAATGAATGAAAAAAAAAACTTTGGAGCTAGAGTCCAAAGTACACATATCCTTCAGTTCATTAACAAAATCTTGGTGATCTCACTGAGAGAACCTGTTGAACAGCTGCTGATTTAGCGAAAGGCACAAGGGAAAGCACTGCCAAACACAGATTGCTGTGGGATCACACCAGCATTCTGTGGCACTGGGGGAGAAAAACCTCTGATTAATATTTTACAATGCTTTAAATAATAGATGCAGAAGCAGGAAAAACACACCACCCTGCAGGGACACACAGGCATGCTCATAGATTTGAGGCATGCGCACATGGATATGATTGTTTAGGGAGAATACTTATATTTATATTATGCAATGTCATGATTTTGCACCTCATATTGAAAAATGACATTGCCAAACCAAAATACTACTAGCTTATTTTTCAATTTAGAAATTCAACTGAACCAAAGACAGACTAGACTGACTTTGAGTTGTCATTTTACCCCCATTTTAAAATAAATATATTTTCTGTCAGAATGAGTGGAGATTTTTTTTTTATCTATACCTGTTTCCAAGTGGAACTGTTAAGCATTGATTTGATATTTCTCCAGACAGAACCGAACAGACCACATCATTTCTGCAGAGAAGCTATATATGAATACATGAATAACAAAATGTATACACAGAGCTGTTGCAGCAAAGGAAAGTATAGTAGGCCAAATCAAAAATATCGTAGCTCAGAAAGTTTGCCAACTTTCCTTTCCTTGTCAGAACAAGAAATACCGGTTGTTGACATCTACAGTTTAATACCAATTGATAAACCTTGTACAATCACTATTGCCTATGGCAGTGACTCAAACCATGATTTATGAGTTAAAATATACAGAAACCTTTATTACATTGTGTCTGCCCATGATTCAACAACATAGAAATTATGAGAACAATCCAATAATTTAATAGATAACTAACATTGTAATATTTCTACACATTTGAGATATTTGCCAAAACATTTATAGCACAGAGCCAAACCACAACAAATGTCTTCCACTTCATATTCCAGGCAATTCTCTGATGTGAGGGATCCTGTCAAATTTGTCAGAAGTCATTACTGTCTTAATGCACTCTAACAATCAATTTTCCTCTTAACAGAACAATTTGTAATTTGTCTTCCTACATTACAATGCTGGCAGACTGGGGTGGTGGTCCCTCTTTTCAAAAAGGGGGGCCAGAGGGTGTGTTCCAACTATAGGGGGATCACACTCCTCAGCCTCCTGGGGAAAGTCTATTCCAGGGTACTGGAGAGGAGGAGTAGAGCGATAGTCGAACCGCGGATTCAGGAGGAACAATGTGGTTTTTGTCCCGGTTGTGGAACACTGGACCAGCTCTACACTCTCTATCGAGTGCTCGAGGGTTCATGGAAGTTTGCCCAACCAGTCCACATGTGTTTTGTGGACCTGAAGAAGGCATTCGATCGTGTCCCTTGTGATATCTTGTGGGGAGTGCTTCGGGAGTATGGCTGAAATGAGTTTCCTCTGTAGAGTGGCTGGGCGCACCCTTAAAGATAGGGTGAGGAGCTCAGTCGCCAGGGAAGAGCTTGGAGTAGAGCCGCTGCTCCTCTGCCTCGAGCAGAGCCAGCTGAGGTGGCTCGGGCATCTGTTCCGGATGCCTCCTGGACGCCTCCAGGTGTTCCGGGCATGTCCTACCGGGAGGAGACCTCGATGAAGACCTAGGATACGCTGGAGGGACTATGTCTCTCGGCTTGCCTGGGAACGCCTTGGGCTCCCCCCAGGGGAGCTGGAGGAGGTGTCTGGGTAGAGGAAAGTATGGGCATCCCTGCCGAGCCTGTTGCCCCCGCTATCCAGCCCCAGATAATTGGTTGATGATGGATGGATGGATGGATGGATGGACATTACACTGCTTGGAAACCCTCTCAGTGGAAGTGAAAAAAACTGAGTAATTTCTTCCACCCAATCAGTCATTTAGTTATTGAGAGAGAGACAAGCCAATTTCAGTCACCCAAAAGTACGTAATGTACTGTTATTGACAGTCGTATTACGGTACATCAAAGAGACTGGGATGACTTAATGTTTGGCATCCTGCCTTGAATTGTTCATTATGATTCCTCATTCCATACTTCTTTTAAATCTGTTTCATAAAGCTGTGATTTTTTCATGTGAAGAAAAACTTGGAAGAGGTGATACCATGTGGATTTAGTAGCTCATATTCTGCCTGCTGTTTTGCATTCTGGAATTGTGAATGTTATAATTTTATAGTGAACATAGCTCATAGTGATACAGGAAAATATGAGGGGATTCTAAAATTCTTTGTTCACCACACATCACCGAAATCCTTCAGGATGCAGCCAATGTGCAATGAAGGGTATTATGATGATAATGATGATGAAAAGAAATAAAGACTATAAATAAATGATGTTATTATAAAAGAAACACTATCTAAGTTTGCATTTCATGTTTCTTGCTACAATTTGTGATGTGGAAATAGGGCACTGGATAGAATTTAGTAAAATATACCGTACATACCATGCATGTGGTAGCTTTATCCAGTTTGATAATACAGTAGCAAATAATAGATATGTGTTTTGATTGACAGGTCCAGTTTAGAAGCATTAAAGATCGTGTTAGAAGTTCTAAAAGACTCAAATTGAGACAGTGTTATTGGACTGAGTGAAGCATGCATAGAACCAGGAAATAAAAGTCCACAAAGAAAGCCTCTGTTGTGATATTCAAGACTTCTCCTGTAAATTTTAGGATTTGCTAAATCATTTCAGACAAAAAAGGGTACTGCAAAGAGATTGTGTTGTATTTGTTTTGTGGGTAGTCATACTTATGTGGAAATGTTGATGTCATTCTTTCTTTCTTTTCTCCTTACATACCCATCAGTTCAGCAAAGTTACTGAACTCTAAGTGGAATTTTGAGTGACAGATTTTTCACATATTTAAAAATTTGGAACCATCATCACATCATCAGTACAGTAACTATTACGATTGCCTTGTCTTACAAATCAAACCCTTTAAGTGTCTAGATGAAGCACCTGTATGCTGGCTGTTGAAGAATCTGGCATGGTCAGCAGGGATTTGCAGGCAAACAAAATATTTTGGGTTAATGCGTTACAGGAGGTGCTTGGAGTTTTATGAAAAACCTGCAGGTTGTGGTGGTTACGCATTATTTTATGTTTGTGCATGGCTGTGTTCTGCTTATGTTGCTGTCTACTTCATCACGACTCTCACCCTGGCTTGTGTCACATGTGTAAAAGTTGCTCAAGCTTTTGGGTGGTACTGCGTCACGCAGAGAGCTACAAATAGGAAATATTAGCAGAGACAGGTTTGTAAAGTTAACTGGAATTCTGCTTATAAATATAGACCAGGCTTATGAAGGAAGAAGAAGGGTAGTAATTAAATAATCGTTTTGAACACTTGATATATTGTTACAGCCTCAGTTGTCTGTTTTTACTAGAGCGGGAGTAGAGGAGAACTGACAAAGTGTCACACAAACTTCACAAACCAGCGCAACAAAATATGGAAAAGAAACATATTGTGACATCATATTGTGTGTGTGTCGTGTGTGTGTGTGTGTATGTGTGTGTGTGCGTGTGTGTAATTCAGACCGTGGCGACAAATAGCCTTGAGATGTTCTGTAAACATCCTTGCTTGTCAAGACCATTTCCGTCTAAATGCTATTCATCAACTGAAGTTTTTTTTTTTTTTTTAAATGTTGACCAACTTCATCACTGTTCTCCTAAAGTAATTAATTTTAGCACCCAAGTTTTGTAGTCAGAGTAAGTGTCTGAATTACTTCTCTGCATGTGAATCAGACTGCCTACACTCTCTGCAGGACCCTTCGACTTTGAAGGCAAAGCTTGAATGTGGCCAAAGGCTTACAAAGTAAACTTTGAACAGGAGAAGAACAAAACAGGAACAAAAGTTTTTTTCGAAGCAATGGGTAGACACTTATGTCACAAAGTCACAGACTTTGAATGTTATGAAGGTGAAATCTTTTTCCAAACTCTAAATTAACTGAGCCAAAATATGATTGAATAAATTAATAGAAAGGAACAATCACTCCACCAACACTGATTTCTGTAGTGATTTTATGCCATCCAGTTGTGTAGGAGGAATACGTTTATTGCTCCGATAAAACACACTAAACTGTGTGGTTGAGCAAGACTATGCCTCACAATGGCATTCTTTGCTGTTGTATGACACACATTTGTCTTCCAGTTTGATGATTTGAAAGAAAACCAACAGTGACAGAACAAATTTAAGGTGAGACGGGAGTAAACTGAATCATATAAAAAAATTACTAGCATGTCCTTGAAACATGTTAAATTGTGTGCTTTTGTCAAGATCAAAGTAACTTAAACATTTAGAGTTGCATACCCACCCATACAGCTACCACCCCACCAACGTACTCTTTTATTATTTCACCTTTTTATGTTAAGGATGTGCCCCTTTTTCAGACAACCTACATAACTAAATTTGAATAAGATTTTTAAATCCTTTTAAGTCAAAGGCATCCAAATTTTCACGGAGCATTTGGCAATCACAGAGTACTCGATCCGCAAGTCAGCAGATGGTAGAAACACCAGCTTTGGTGCTTGCATACTGTTCCAGGGTAAACTTTGAAGGGCAACCTGTGTCGCAGTGAGCGACAGCACCATCCTTAGTATTTGGCTTATTGTCATAGTGGTGGATGTATTAGTGAATGCTGGATGAAGTCTTCTCACCATGCACCTGTTTCCAACAGCAGCCAGAATGAACTATGGTTGCACAGTGTATATGTAAATCTAATTTCAGAAATTACATATCTATTTGTTGTTTGATTTGAATGCAAAGCTTTTCTTTCTTTCTTTCCTGTCTCTTTTTTAACTTCCTCTCTGTTTTTATATGTTTTTGTTTCATGCACCTCTGATTTGGAATAGAAGCCCTCATGCCATTAAAAAAAAGGATAAAAGTTTGCAGGATTCAATTGTTGTCTGCACATATGCTCTCCTCTCAATTAGCAGCAATGAGGTGATTTTGAAGGAATGCAACGTTTGTTTCTATAATGATGATTTACTTTGACGTCTTAATGAGATATTTTGAACCAAACAAAAACTAAAATTTGTAGGCTGTTGTGCTTGTTTACTCATCATGTTGCCTATTTGATATGATCACACATTTTACAGCCTTTCATGTTCTTTCACATCTTTTCAATAGGTGACTCTTCTTTCATTTAGTCATTCATTTTCCATACCGCTTCCCCCGCTTTTGCAGGGCCACGGGGTTACTCGAGCCTATCCCAAACTGGTATCAACTAATATGCAATGTATGCTGCCTAATTGCTATAGATTACTTCTTTTCTTAGCAATCTTAGTGATCACTATAACTAGATGTTTGACGTGGATTCATATGAAAATCAAATGCTCATTTTATAGGAGCTCAAAATAGATTTCTCCTCTTATTTTAAGTGTCTGTCACTCATTTTTCCAACTAGTATTGACATGTCACTAATCACTGTCACCATTGTTGAAATGACTTCCCACTATATAATTAAATCAGTGTTCTGAATAAGTGCATGTAAAGCCATAAAGTGCATGTAAAGCCATGTGTTGTCCATCTCCATCAGTGTTCTTGCTTTTACATATTAAATTTATATATTATTATTAATACTATTAGTTATATTATAATATTGTTAATATTAGTTTTTATTCATTTTCATCTGAAATGTAACAACTTGCTTTGGGTTTAGAACATTTGAAAAGAGAGTAAAGAATTGAAATATAATGTTAATGTGACTTTTTCATTGTGATGGAAGGAAACTTTAACTGTGTTTCAGGGCATATCCTTGAATTTTGCATCCACAAATCATATGTGCATACAAAATTACATGGGGGTGTGGGTGAGGACATTTGCATGTAATGCTTGTATTTCTTATTGTCCTTGTTTTCCCTTTCCCTTCCTCCTCTTCAGTGTTGTGTCTGCAGGCTCTATTTCTCTCTTGTGCACAAACATCCACCTTCTGCAGCCTCGTCAGTATCATGTGAGAGCTGTGACTGTGATTTGTGACTCTTCAATTTTATACAGTGGAATAGTAAAAAATTTAAATTGCCTCCAATGTTAAAAGTCTAACTTTTCCTGCGTGCAGAAAATCTGAGTGTTAAGTTTGTGTGTTTGTGTGTACCATAGGATATGAAGCATCTCAATAGTGTATCAAAAGCTATTTTCAACGACTGAGCCATGAGAAGCCTCTCAAAGCCAGGGCTAGGTCATTGTTTATCACTGTGATTTTTCAAAAGCTTAGGCACTAACATGGGATCTGCAGGGTGCTTTAGAAACTCAAAGAGCACATCGGTGTCCTTTGGGAGCAAACATAAGACTATTAGAGCCGATTTAGAAGCCCTTTGTAAGAATTGCAATGTTACTGAGAAGCAGAGCACAGGGGGATTTGGATGGTGTCCTTGCATAAGGCAGTGTGTCATTGTGAGTTATCTTTAAAGTGGTGAGATACAAAGTTGTGCAACCTAATGAGCAATAAAAACGAAAACTCTTTACAACAAAACTTGCAAAAAAATACTGATGACTCGAGTGAAATTCACCAACTGGCAAAATATTTTTAAGATTCTTTTTACAACTAAGAAAAGTTTTATTTACAGTAAATATATGTATATATTTTCACTGGCTTTTATTTGTATTTACACTGATTATCCTTTAAATGTGATCTACTTTGTCTCACATCTTGACACTTATCTTCTTGGCATACATTTGTAAAGATATAAGGAAAAACATTTTTTTGATTAACCTTAATTTCTTTGCTCAATCTTTCCTGTTCTTTCCTCTTGACACCCCAGCAACGTTCTGCAGACTTGGGCAGAGACAGATACATAAATCATTTTTGGAGGCTTACTGCCCAGAGAAACACACCAGGATCATATAGGAAGGATTATGTATAGCTCTGTTGTTTAGCCTCAAGTCCTAGGATAGGTTGGTGCCAAGGCAACCCCAAGTAACTCTTAACAAGAATTCATCATTTGGACAGAAAATAATTTCAGTTGTAATGTGTGATTTGATTTGACTGAGGAGCTTAATGTCAGCATTGAGCTTGAATGAGATTATACATGAGTCCTTGTAATCACAGAAAGTGTCTCATGGTTCCCAAGCTGTGTGCATGCAAAGAGGGATAAAAAAAGGGGAAACTTGGCAGGCGAAATAGCATTTTGGGAACTGTGTTATGATGAGATTGCAATTTGTGACTGATTAGATAAAATGTAACTAGCAAGTGGTGAATTTCTGCAGAATAGAAAATCTAAGAAACCCCCAGGGAGGAGAAAACGGTAAAATTTAAATTAATCATTTCTATAAGACATCATTTTTCACACACTTATCACATAAAGAAAAATAATCTTTGTGTGTGTGTGTGTGTGTGTGTGTGTGTGTGTGTGTGTGTGTGTGTGTGTGCGCGTGTGTGTGTGTGTATGTGTGTGTAATTCAGACCATGGCGACAAATAGCCTTGAGATGTTCTGATGTTATTTTTTTCAGGGACCTTTTCACACATATATGCATGCCAAAGATATACAGAAAAAAAAGAGTGGAAAACAATATTTTTCCAAAGGGGGAACAAGGGGTAAATGTCTTCTTCTTTTTCTAATCAAACTGAAACATATTATAAACATATACAGTACTAACGGGAACCATAAAACAATAATATCAGACTTCATACCAAACATATGAAAATAATTAATAGCCACCTTGTTTTATATGGAGCAAGATAGATAGTAAATAAAAATGGTAAAATGCTTATTTTACATGTATTCAATTAAAGTAGCAAAGCCCACCTTTCTTTTTGTTGGTGATATTCCTTTTGTGCTTGGCATTCATTGGCTCTGGCTAAGTAGTACTTCTCTTCCTGTGACGCAATCCTTTCCTCTCTTTTCGTCTGAGTTTCACTCAGAATTTGTTGCCATTTTCTGTCTCGTTCCTGCTGTTTGGACTCACTGCTAAAAAACATGAAAATTGTTGTATAGTTATTTCTTCTCCTAACATGGCAGATGCCTTATGCCATATTGTTCATGTGATTCCTTCTGGCAGATGCGCCGTGATTGGTTGGGTGCCATGATTGGTTGGGTGCTTGATTGACAGGTAGTGGGTGGAGTTGGTGACAGCGTGATACTGTGAGACTTCTCAAGTGAGCTTATTTGAATATATAGGTGGGGCGATACCAAAGTTTATGTCTTACTGGTAGAAGGAAATGGCAGCACTATTTCTGACAGGGATATTTCTTGCTAAATATATTAATGGTGTGAAGGTATTCTGTACACCCAAAAGGCATGAATGGCAAGTAAAAATAATGCACACATGCTCAAACAATTATGACATTCAGCAGAAATATAAAACTACACTTAAAACCTGATTCAAGAAAATAATTAATCTGCTCCTACTCCTGTTCATCCTCATATCCTTACGATGGTAACATTTACTTATTTTTTCACACGCACACATAATCCCACTATCACACAACAACAGGTGAATGAATTGATGGATGGATGGATGGATGGATGGATGGATGGATGGATGGATGGATGGATGGATGGATGGATGGATGGATGGATGGTAAATCCAATATACAATATAGGAAACCAACAGGAAAAAATTGGTTATGCTATTAAATAATGTAATCATAACATAATTATTCAAATGGGCCATTTGCACACACAAGGTATATGTGTTCACTGATTATTGATGATGACTGAGAATAATGGAGGATAATTATTATTTTATTATATATACTCTATGTGTGTGTGTGTGTGTGTGTGTGTGTGTGTGTGTGTGTGTGTCTGTGTGTGTGTGTGTGTGTGTTGGTGTCATGACTTTTATCTTCCAGGGCCATTAAATAATCTATGATTAGTGTTTATTAAATATCAACGGTAGTTGAAGAGAAACTGGTCTGTTGAAAAAGGACAGAGCGAATGGAGACTGCGTGACTGTGAGGACAGCATCATAATGATGGACAATGAATAAGACAGATGAGGCAAATTACTGTTCAGTGAGGGCATTGCGCTCATTGGGGATTCAGCCCTCTGCCTCACACAATGATAAGGTTTGGATTGAAATAGAGAACCCGTCACATACATTCAGTACCGTACTCGGAATGCCCCATTTGCATTATCCGCACATTGGTTCCTATTTTGGAATGGAAAATAGACTCATAGGATGGGTGAATGTGTGTGTGTGAGTCTAAAGCATAATAGAACAACTGTCGATATTCCATTAGCTGCACAGTGTTAGGGCTCCAGAGGACTGAGAGCCAGTGAAGATGGGAGAGGTAAGAAGCGATGTAAAATGGAGAATGAGAAGAACCCATGTAATCCTTATGATATTCTTCTAACAAAGCTTCGTTACACAGCAGGATATCGGCAAATGGGATTTAATAGGAACGTCATGGATGATTTGTCTTGCTAATATTCACTCCAGAATAGAATGATTCCTAAGTATTTTACATATTATATGTCCATAACCATATTTAGGAATATCTATCTAATGCTTCTCTCAGCCCTCCTTCTTTTGCATCATTCTTTTACTCAGTCTTCTCTTCCAGTTCTCTGCTTTCACAGAATGTCCATGGATCTTTGTGTAATGATTCGAGGAAAGCTCGTCTTTTTCATATTATGGCTTTTTGCCCAAATTGCTTCATAGTAATTTACTTACTTGTTTTGGTGGAGGATTTTTTCCCCTCTAGTACTTTTTAGAATCTCTCTTACTTTTTCTGCAATGAAAAAAACAACCAAATAACATGTGTTTGTGTCTGTTTGGGGTTTTCAATTACATAATCTGTAGAATTGAGACTGTTTGGAAGAAAAGAAATGAGAATAATAGAAGATTTACAATTTTTTAAGTAAAAGAAACTGAGACAACAGTTTTTGGTGTTTTTTTTATGGGAAAAATTCCAAGGATAGATCAATGGAATCTTCAGTGCATAAACTTTTATTGGTGAGCTTCAACTGTGTTTCAATATATCAATATACTGTATGTGATCAGTGAACATTTATTGTGGACAATCAAATAAAAAAATTAGGAAGATGTTTGGAGAATCATTCATCTATTTCAACACTTAAATTATTTTTATCTGCTAAACTAGCATGCACACACAGACACACACATATATACACACACACACACACACACACACAAACACACACACACACACACACACACACACGCACACACACACACACACACACACACACACACACCAAAGACAAGTGATTGATTTTCATCTTTCTATTTCTGCCACCATCTACTTTTTTTCACTTCCTGTGCAGACTCCTTTTCACAGTTCTTCTCCCACACCATAGTTGTTTTTTATTTTCTAGCATGGCAAGCAGCGGTCACATTAACATGAAATTGACTTGTTTAAATGGCCATAAAGAATTCATCAGTGATGGCATGGTCGCCTGGCTATGTTTTTAAATTGGGGGAGCAAAATGGAAAGATATATAATCAGCAGGGGGTCTAATGGTCCTTCTAGCAAAGACAATGCATAATAAATAAAATGAAATAAAATAAAATACAGTAAAACAGACTTTTTGTTGCAGAATACTGCAGCGTGACACTACAGGCCCTGTTGGATCAAATCATGAGAGATTCACTGGTCAGATAGGATTCATGACAAATAATTTCTCTGAAATATTGTATAAATGGATGGAGCAGAACAGAATGTCCAATTGAAATTTCATAACTGAATTTATCTTACAAAAACACCATACCGTCTAAAATGATTGTATTTAGCAAATTATTCTATTCAAGGTTAGCCTGTTGCCTGAGTTGAAGCAGGGCAGTTAGTCTGACATATTGACAGTAGGTGCACAAAATTACTTTGGACTTGAGGTGTGTTTTCCTTGAATGTCTGCAGTTAACACTCTCCAGGGTGAGCAACTCTGATATCACACCAGTAAATGTATGCATTTAGGCATACACGTTGAATCATCCATTCATAATCCACTTAAACAACACTTTTCTTCATTGGTACATGCAGGATCCAATGTCTTAATCTAATGATGATCTAATGACTCACTTTTTTAAATAGTGCTAACACTCAGGATTTATAGAGAGGAATAATCTTTAACAGATTGCATGGATTTATTCTGTAATCTGAACTGAGACGTATGTATAACAACACAGTACATGTTGAAATGGGTAGATTGTCTTGCATATACAGTAGTCACACAGCATCTCCAGAGATGTTTTGTTATTTTCATTGGTGATATATCATTTATTCTACCTACTTCTCATTAGCTTAAAAAACATCAGTGATGTAGACTGTCCCTGTTGATGGAAAGAATTGTGAGATGATAAGTTTTCACTTTAAATAGAAAATAATGGGTTATTAAAACCTCCTCAACCCCCCTCCCTCCTTCCTGAATAATATGGACAATTTTGATTCACTGATCCAGCAGCTATTAGGGATTGCACTCATCCCTCGTACACACTTTCCCCTTCATTAAAAAAATGTTATCAAGACTGTGTGTGGTTGTGTATGCAAATGCAGAGGTGGAAGCAAGTTCAGTGTTGGTAATCATTCATGCAGCAACTTTCCTGCAAAACACCTTGTTCTTTTTACCCTACCTCAAATCATCACACACTTTGTGCACACATACATCAATCTTCACCATTAAATTAAACACTATTGCTAATAGTGGAAAAATGAATTATATTTTCTTTGATACCCCAATGGAATAGAACACAGATATTATAGAAAATATGCAAAGATTAAAATGAACAAAAATGTGATCATACATTGAGATGGAATACAATGGCAAGGTCAGTAATCAAGTAGGTTTACCTCAGTTGTTATGAGTAAAACACGGCACGCACTACTGTATGCCTCTAACTACTTTGTGTAACCAAATCAACCTAAACCAGAGGCACTCTTTAGAATGTTGTGTTGTGTTCTCTGGAGAATGTGAGAATGATTCCTGTGAATTGATTCCATTAAAACGGTACATTCACATTACAAACGTCCTGTCAAAGCAGTCACTTTACATACATTAGTCATACTCTCATTAGAATGCAATTGCCTGTAGGGTCTCATAGTTTAGACATTCAAGTGGGCCATTTGCAGACACAAGATACCTGTGTTGACTGATTGATGATTGACGATGATTGAGGTTAATGGAGGATAATTTTATATCTACTGTATCTATGTATTTATCTGTCTGTCTGTCTGTCACTCGGTCGGTCAGTCACTCGGTCAGTCAGTTGATCGATTGATAGATGTGTGTATACACACACACACACACACACACACACACACACACACACACACACACACACACACACACACACACACACACACACAAATGAAGCCAGTCCATCACACTGCATGTCATACTGTTGCACTAAATTTTCTCTGCAGCTTATATGCCAAAGAAAGATTAAAAAAAAGCAATACAACAAAGAATATCAAATATCAAATGAACTAAACACACTTACAATTAAAAGAAAATCAGGAGAACCACACATGCACATACTAACACCCTGAGGCTGCCCAGTATAACCATTAGCAACTCAATCAAAGCAATTTGCAGAAAACAACTTTGCTCAAGGATATATTGGCAATCATTAGAGGGATGGTGGGCACAGCTTGCTTCTAAAAAATGAAAACAAGAAGTTGTGTAATAGCATAAAATCAGCCAGAGAGGAGCGTTAGGGATGGAGGCATTGTTGTAATGATAGAAATGGGGCAGACAAAGTAGGATATTCTTTTGAGATCAACAGAAAAAACATCAACAAAACAGATCAACAAAGAAAAAAAAGAGACTGAGACATTAAGACAAAATAAGAGACAAATGAAGAAGACAAAGGATCACTCTGTCTGCTGTAACAATACAATTTTCTTGAAAGTTTTTGAAATAAGAATTTACTGGACACTGCTATTATTCATTGTTTGTCTCTAGATTTTGACCTGGAAGGCAAAATCTCAGTCACATAGTCAGTATCACACAACAAACCACAAAAAGACACATTCTAGAAACTCAGTGTGCTTCTGATTGATATCAGACAAAATATGAAGTTTCTTGTGCAGGTTCTTACCTCAACATTCTTGGGCCTGAAGTAAAAATGATAGAGCAACTGTTTCCATGGAGCCTATCTCAGGGTGGGGGTGTTGGGTGGGTAGCAAAGTACAGTGATACCTCTACTTACGAATGTCTCTACTTACGAAATTTTCTACTTACGAAATTTCTCAGCAGGAAAATATTACCTCTACTTCCGAAAGAAATTTCTACTTTCGTAATGTAAAAACACAGTATCAGCTGATACTTGAATCTCCCACAGTTTCCTGAACGCAACATTCTCATAACTGCTCTGCCATTGGCTATTACCTATTACGTATCTTCCTGGCATCCCATTGGCTAAGAGGGATGCCACTCCACCTCTATGCAGTGTCTTCGGCATTCGGCACTCGACCTGTGAGGTAGTCTGATAGTTTTGCGCAAATATAATAACTTTTTGAGCACGTATTCGCTATGGACCCCAAGAAAGTGACGGAGAAAAGAAGAAAAGAAAAGACAAAGAAAAGAGTTTTTTTGTCCATACAAACAAAGCAAGAGATTATAGAAAAGCATGACAAAGGGATGTGTTTGGTTGATCTTGCCAAAGAATATGGCCGTAAAGCATTTACAATTGCCACGTTATTAAAACAAAAGGAAGTTTAAGGAGTTTAAGGCATGGCGTGGGTGGTAGGAGAAGTTCAAAAGGAGGACTGGAATTCACTCTGTTGTTTGGCATCGTGAGATAGGAGCGCATGAACCAAAGAGGGCAAAAAATAATGAGGACAGCAGTTAAAAGGTAAATGACCATCATTTTAATTCTTTACTCTATTCTTTGTTTTTTACATTATACACAACTCTCATTTATTGTGTAATAATCTAATCGTAACATGTATTTGTTACATGTTTTGATGCATTTTTATGCTTTGTAAAACATTTATGTCGGAATTTTTGTGGACTTGAAATGGATTAGGGCATTTGCATGGAAAACACGTCTCTACTTACGTAATTTTCTACTTATGTAATTTCTTTCAGAACCAATTAATTTCGTAAGTAGAGGTACCACTGTACATGCTAGACAAGTCACCAGGGCACCACTTAGTGTTATGCCTAGTGTCCCCCAGGTTCCCCCCCCAGGTTTCCCATGTTACCCCCAGGGTAAACTGGGGGGAACATGACAAAGATATGTGGAGAAAATAGTAACTCCATGTATAAATGTCACAGGTCCTCAGGAGGATTTGAACTTAGGACGTTCCCATTCCTGACAGGCTGCTTCTTCGCACAAAATAATTTTGGATTTGAAATTCAATTATGCTGCATCATTTAGTTGTTTGATGAAGGTGTACTACAAAAGTGTTAATGTTTGAATATTTTTACCTCTTAGACTGATGGATTATTCCTGATGATGAACCTCCTGAGTTAATTAAACACATTTATACTCAAGGTCACATTATGATTGACTCACTCACTACTATAAAGCCGTTACTATTGCACAGCACATGTGTTTTGTTTTCCTACTGGAAAATCATGTGAGTTATTACCATCACTGTTTTAAGGAGTGAATGTAGTGTAATTGTCTGGTGAGAAGAGCTAAGACTGCATAGTGCCTTTCACATTTAATAATTTGTTCCTGTTTGTCGTGGATGATTTCTTTCACCCAATGAATCCTGACTTGAATAGTTGGCTGTCTTGTTTTTTGCTATGCACTTCTTGAGCGGTTATAGTTTTGCTTGACAAAATTCTTCACAATGAGATGAGAGCATGATGTCAGCACAATGTATGGTTTCAAGTACAATTTTTCTCAGGCAAGAAAAGAAATTGTGCAGGGAGCTGGAGGTAGACGGAAGAAATGAAGGATGGAAAGTTTAAAGGAGGACAGAAAACAGCTCTGTGTGAGGTTTTTTACTCACTGATGAGGGGCAGGGGGAATGAGAGACAAAAGTGAGGAATCAAAGGAGAAACGTGGAGGGTGAGATTGTAAAAGAAGAATAATAACCAGGAGGAGCATTAGAGGACACAGCAAGTGGGAAGTTGTGCAAAAGGAAACTCTGCATGAGCATAAAAAAGTACAGGACATTCAAAACACATACAGAGTTGGCTGAAGCAACATACAGTATTAGAACAACGGAGGGTTTATAAAATTGCTAGAGAGGAGAGGAATGTTGAAGCCAGTGAAAGTTTGGACTAAATTCTGAGCCAGAGGGTTTTTTTTTTTTTTGGGGGGGGGTCTGTACCATTGAGTTATGAGAGGGAGGTGAGAGGTATAGAGGTTGAATAGTTCAATTTTAAAATGATGAGACAAGTGGAGACTATGACAAGGGGGCAACAAGGGAGGGAAAAGGACAGGAGCTGTTCTTCCATTAATGCTGAAATGTGAATGACTGACATTAATTCATGTGATATTAAAGGACAAAGGACATGGAGGCTGCTCAGTGTGAACAAGACAAATGAATAGATGGTAAAGAGAGCCTCTTATGTGAAAAATACATGAGGGTTATAAGGTCAAAGCTATGTGGGTTGCATGCAAATAGAGTCATCCAAACGACAAAGGGTTTTCCGTAAATAAATCTTCATCTGCTTTTGAAAGATGGACCAATGTTATGGCAGAGCATTAATTAGAGAAGCTTATGCGTCTTTGTTCCCATTCCATAGGGTTGCTTCTGGAAAAGCAAGAGGTCATCTAAACAATTCAAAGCCATATAGCTCTGTGCTCATCTTTGAATCTGTACCTTCCAGGTGCGGCTTCAGGTTCCAGCATTTATTTTATTTTTTCCAGGTTATACACCTCACCTCCCTTTAGACGTTTCTTTAAGCTTCTTTGTCTGGCAATTGCCCTGGGACCAATTTTCTGCAAGTGAGCCGAGCGGTAACCAGGGCTCCAGACAACACAGATCCCAGTTTCATGGGGGCAATCAAACCTGTCAATAATGCAGCAATTCCAGGAGAGTAGGTCTATCGGAAATGAGAAAGACAAAAAAACAGAAGACGAGACTTGCCGTTTCCTGACAGGTGTATAAAAAAGACATGTACAAACCTAAAGGCCTAAAGCAAAATAAGCTATGAGGAGCAATAGCAGCAGGACAAAAGTGATTCCCTGTGAGATGACACTGAGAAGAAAGAACTAGAAGTGTGTGTGTGCCTTGAGGGAGTTTGTGGAAGCCAAAGAGAGACCGACAACGAGATGCAGATGTTATGTAGGGAGGACCCAGATCAGGACACAACGTGATATAAATGAAAGGACAACACATGAGATGGTGTGGGTCAGGTAAGAGTGAGCCAAACTTGTGTGTTTGTTTGTGTGTTTTATGAATACAAAACATATTCTATTGGCAATAGTTTTAATGTAGCTGCAAGACGGCACAAGCCAATGTCTTATTGTGCCAGTCTTAAGCCCGGATAAATACAGAGTTTGTCAGGAAGGACATCCGATGTAAAACGTTTGCCAAGTTAAACATGCAAATCAAATCTATGACTTCCATATCGGATCAAGGCGCGGATTAACAATGTGTTTTTGCGGATCTGGAGAAAGCTTATAAGGTGGCCAGAAACTAACTGTGGTATTTTATGAGGAAGTCTGGAGTGGTAGAGAAGTATGTTAGAATGGTGCAGGACAAGTATGAGGACTGTAAAACAGTGGTGAGGTGTGCTGTAGGTGTGACAGAGGAGTTCAAGGTGGAGGTGAGACTGCATCAGGGATCAGCTCTGAGCCCCTTCTTGTTCACTGTTGGGATGGACAGGCTTACAGACAAGGTTAGACAGGAATCTACATGGACTATGATGTTTGCAGATGACATTGTGATCTGTAGTTAGAGCAGGGAACAGGTGAAGGAGAAGCTAGAGAGGTGGAGGTTTGTCCTGGAAAGGTACGTGTGTGAATGAGAGGGACCCAAGTGGAAGAATGAGGTTACAGGGAGAAGAGATCAAGAAGATTAGGGTCAACAGTCCAGAGCAATGGAGAGTGTGGAAAAGAGGTGAAGAAGCGTTTACAGGCAGGCTGGAATGGGTGGAGGAAAGTGTCAGGTGTGATGTGTGATACAAGAGTTTCGGCTAAAATGAAAGGAAAGGTGTACAAAACTGTGGTGAGACCAGTGATGTTGTTTGGTCTAGAGACAGTGTCACTGAGGAAAAGACAGGAGACAGAGCTGGAGGTAGCAGAGATGAAGATGCTGAGGTTCTCTCTGGGATTGATCAGGAAGGATAGGATCAGGAATGATTACATCAGAGAGACAACACATGTTAGAGGTTTTGGAGATAAAGTCAGAGAGGCCAGACTGGGATGGTTTGGACATGTCCAGGAGAGATAGGGAATACATTGATAGAAGGATGCGGAGTTTTGAACTGCCAGGCAGGAGGCCTAGAGGAAGACCAAAGAAGAGGTTTATGGATGTAGTGAAATAGGACATGAAGGTAGTTGGTGTGAGAGAAGAGGATGCAGAAGACAGGGTTAGATGGAGGCAATTGATTCGCTGTGGCGACCCCTGAAGGGAAAAGCTGAAAGGCAGAGAAGAAGCAGAAGAAGAATAAGATTGGCAATAGTTCATTCATTCATTCATCTTCATGAGTGTCTAATGAGTCTTGAGTGCTCCAAAAAAATAAAAATCTTATTCACATAAGAATTCTTAAAATAAAAATACTTGTCTCAAAGCTAATACTACTGTGTATTCTGCCTGTGCTCTGTTCATCATAGTGTTGTGCAATGCTTGTCTGGATTTTAACCCTTAGTGCAGTATGAACGCGCCCTCAAGCAGTATATACTAGATCTACAGATGGGAGCATGTTTTTGTTATGTTACAAATAAGATAGAAAACCAGAGAAAGAAAGCTGTACATGCATGTGTATACATTTTTATTCTCTTATCTATTCTCTCTTTATTACAATTTTGTAGTGCTTTATTCTGAAGTTCTCCCTTTTCTGATATTCTCTGTTTTTGTCTTTTTTTTCTGGAGCAGTACAACTATAATGAAAAGCAATTCCCCCCTTGGGGATCAATAAAGTATGTATCAATATAGAACTCGTACTCATAAGCCACTGTAAATAAGATATAAACATGTTGGTCTGGGCCAGGATATTGCCAGTCACTGCTATCTTAGCCTGAACACAAAATTCATCTCGGGGATGAACAGGCCCTTTTCCGGGGAGAGTGGGGTGTTCTCCTGCAAACATGACGGGGTATGTCTACCACTCCTCTCAATCACTCCCGTTATTACATCACAACGGGTGCTGAATTTATCAGGACATGTTTAGACTCCTGGACATTTTTTCTAGACATTACAGTCAATAAATGTTAGGGAGGACCACTATGTATATGACGAGACCTGATTTTTCTTTTTTTTTTCATAATAGGATCCCTTGAAAATAAGCAATGTAAGAACCACAGGGCATCCTAAAAGAATTTTAATGTGGGTTCTTGGAACGGGGAAGCATGGTTGATTTTGTTTTAGCTCTATCAATTTTTTAATTAATGTTTGAATGATTGACTGATTTTTATTCACAATAGTATCAACTGGCATGTTCCACAAGTATCTTCAGTAGTTACTGATATCCAAGTTTAGCTAAAATGGACTTGGTGAAACCTTTCCCACACCCAAACTTGGCTAAAATGCTAACTTTTTCAGAAACAATAATACATTAAACTTTAACATTAGATACATAGTATTACAAATATAATGGTAGTCCTGACCCTCAATAGAATGAGTTGTTGCTGCAGCTCACTGCCTGTTTTCTTGGACTTGCGTCCTTTGACTGAAAAAGACTGTCCATTATGCCTTTTGAATCATAACAGAAGACAGTCAGCAGGAAGGATATGTTTCACAGAATGCACGGAAATAGAAAGAGAAAATACAATTAATTTTACTTCGGCTGATTTTGAGAATTCATTCAAAATTTAAGATGGAGACAGCTCTCTTTCATTGAGCTTTTTACCCTTCATCAGAGATTAGAGGTACTCACAGACAGGCTGACTGACAGAAAGACAAATTTTCTTGAAAATAATTAGAAAATGTCCTATTTATCATTTTATTAGTATCTTGAAAATACTCTGTGACATCATTTATTCCCTTTAGTAGTGCAATGTGTATATGACCATGATTGTATCAGCACTTACAAAAACACGTTTACATTTATTTGTGCCTTGACTGTTACTATCGTAAATCTAGATTCATTCCGAATCAACACTAAGAGCAGCTGTGTCACCACGTCAACAAACAGGTGCATGTAATTCTTTTGTGCTTTAAAAGTTGGGTAGTTTTAAGTTATTTTGGTAAATAGCAGTTAATTAAAGGCTCTTCCTTTTCCTTTCCCTTCCATTTCCAATTTGGGCTCAACTATCCATTGTGATCAAAAACATATCAGCAAACATGCTATCTATCATTTTAATCATGTCTTGAAAATAATCTCTGCAACATCATTCATTCTCTAGTATAATGTGTGTATGACCATGATGAGATTCAATGTCCTATCAAAGACTTATGTGCTTGAATGATGGAAGCATGGAAGAAAACTTATAGAATTATAATGATGCTTAGGGCATTACAAAATTAATTAGAAACTGTGTTATGATTACACTGCTAAAGAGGATAGTGATGCATCTACATGCACACACACACACACACACACACACACACACACACACACACACACACACACACACACACACATATACACACACACAAACAAACACACACGAACACACACACAGGCTTAAATGTTTTTATAATTGCATATATCCATAAAAATATACACATACACAATATGTGTATGCATGGGTAAATCCAATCTTCTTGCCTATCTCTGTGCAATTGTGTGTGGCATACTTTTTTGACTTTTTAATTAAGGCTCTCATGTTTTTGCTGATAGACACCCAATCAATTGGACAGTGTCCATGCTGTTGAGATTCAGCTCATGTACTCACCAGTATAAATAAGCTAGATGCAGCAAATTATATAGTGGGATGGAAGAAGAAGTGGGTGGATGACAGTTTAAACCATAGAAAAAGAGAAAAAGGAAGCAGTCGGATGAACAGAAGGATGGATGGATGGATGGATGGATGGATGGATGGATGGATGGATGGATGGATGGATGGATGGATGGATGGATGGATGGATGGATGGATGGATGGACGGACGCACGAACAGACAGATGGATGTATGGATGGATGGACACACGGACAGACGGATGGATGGATGGATGGATGGTAGGAAGGATGGATGGATGGATGGATGGATGGACAATTGGATGGATGGATGGATGATGGCAGGATGGTAGGAAGGATGGATGGAGCATATTTATAATTTTAAAATGGAGCATACAGTGCAGTTAAATAAACACAGCAACACAAAATGTTAGCACAAATTAGTATAAAAACACATTGACGCCTTTTTTGATTTTTTTTAAATTTGAGTTCAAAACACACTACCCTTGTGGACCCACCACTCGCAGGGCAGACCGATGGGGTCGGGTGCGCTGCCATATGGGTGGCAGTGACAACAGGTGGTCATGACGGACCAGACCCAGGCGGTAGAAGCTGGCTTTGGGGACGTGGAATGTCACCTCACTGGCGGGGAAGGAGCCGGACCTTGTGTTGGAGGTGGAGCGTTACCAGTTGGATCTGGTGGGGCTTACCTCCACGCATAGCCTCGGTTCTGGATCCAAACTCCTGGATAGGGGTTGGACCTTGTTTTACTCCGGAGTTGCGTCAGGCGTGAGGCACAGGGCGCATGTGAGGATACTCACAAGCCCCCGGCTGAGCGCCGCTGTGTTGGAGTTTACCCTGGTGGATGAGAGGGTCGTTTCCCTACGCCTTAAGGCTGTGTGGGGGAAAACTGTGACTGTTATTTGTGCATACGCACCAAATATCAGTTCATAGTATTCAGCCTTCTTGGGGTCCCTAAATGGGGTCCTTGAAGGGATCCCTGCAGGTGACTCCATTGTTCTCCTGGGGGACTTCAATGCACACGTCAGCAATGCCGGAGACACTTGGAGGGGCGTGATTGGGAGGAGTGGCCTCCCTGATCTAAACCCGAGCGGTGTTATGTTGTTGGACTTCTGTGCTAGTCACGGATTGTTCATAACTAACATCATGTTCGAACACAAGGATGCTCATAAGTGCACCTGGTATCAGAGCACTCTGGGTCGGAGGTCAAGGATTGATCTTGTGGTCGTATCATCTGACCTCCGAGTGTTTTGGACACTCAGATGAAGAGAGGGGCAGAGCTGTCAACTGATCACTACCTGGTGGTGAATTGGGTCTGTTGGCGGAGGAAACCTTTGGATAGACCTGGTAAGCCCAAACAAGTAGTGCGGGTGAACTGGGAATGTCTGGAGGAGGACTCGGTCCGCGAGGCCTTCAATTCACACCTCCGAAGGAGCTTCTCATGCATCCCTGTGGAGGCTGGGGGCATTGAATCTGAATGGTCAATGCTCAAAGCTTCCATTGCTGAAGCTGCAGCTTAGAGCTGTGGTCTCAAGGTCTTGGGTGCCTCAAGGGGCGGTAACCCTCAAACACCATGGTGGACCCAGGTGGTCAGGGAAGCCGTCCGACTGAAGAAGGAGGCCTTCAGGAGCATGTTGTCCCTGGGGACTCCTGAAGCAGTTGCAGGGTACCGACAGGCCAAAAGGACTGCAGCCTCGGCTGTGATGGAGGCAAAACAGAGGGTGTGGGAGGAGTTTGGAGAGGCCATGGAGAAGGACTATCGGACAGTACCAAAGTTGTTCTGGAGGACTGTCTGACACCTCAGGAGGGGGAAACGGGAGACCATCCAAGCTGTATACAGCAAAGATGGGACACTGTTGACTTCGACTGAGGAGGTTGATAGTCCCGTCTTTGTTCTTTTTATAAATAAACTTTCCGCCCAAAGGTCCGAGTGGGCTTGCCTCGCTCTCCTGTGTCGCGTCCATCTCTGTTGTCAGTCACCCTGCCTTTGACTAGTGGCGCAGGTAGGAAGTGACGTCACTGCAGCCTACGGGTCACTCAACGGGCCAAATTTAAAATGCTTGCGCAATAACTTGCCACTCACGATTAATTGCGTTAATTTTTATGGCGCGTTAATTTGCAACGTAATTTATTAATCTAATTAACAAGTTAAAGTGACAGCCCTAATGCACACACACACACACACACACACACACACACACACACACACACATACATACACACACACACACACACACACACACACACACACACACACACTATAGAATGTTGGCATCTGCAACATTTCAGACAAAATGAGAAAAACTATATAGTGACAGTGATGCCAGATATGAAATTATTATGGATTTGCATTTTTTTAAACATGATTTTTATCATTGCACATGGAGTACATGCATCTTCAAACTACAGTAATGGAAATCATTACAAACCGTACCTCTATGGCTAAACAATTTTTGCTTGTTTACATGTAATTTGGACTATTGTTCTCTTGTATTCTCATTGAGGCCATTGCTCATGCTCTAACCATATTCAATACATGTCATGAAAAAAGCTGAACAAAAAGATCAGCACCACAGACAGCGGCAATCATCATACTAAGTCAGAGAGGGCAGTTTCCAGCAATGAGAGGTAACACGACCAACAACACACCTCACTGAAGCCTTCACATATCATTTACATCTAAGCATTAGGTCAACTTTCTCAGTTCCTCTGGTGAGCAGGCACACATGGACACTCCTGCTTTATGGAAAGAATTGGAAAAAAATGCACATTTTTTAACTGAACTAAACTGAGTTTTAATAAATAGCAATAGAGTCTTTGTGTACCATTGGGAAATAAAGTGCTCAATTTTGAAAATTACCTCAGCACAATCAAAACTATTTGTTTTGATGTGCCATTGCATTATTTTAATAATATTAATTTGCAGTAATCTTTCCATTGTAGGACAAGCTTCCACTTCCCTGTAGTAGCCTCATCAGCAAAGGCGGACTCCAGGATTTCATATCTGTTTACATCTGAAATTTAATTTTGCAATAAGAAACCGTATCTTCCCCCATTTTAATTTGCTGGGCATTAACAATGGCAAGTAGTGTTTAATAGTTCAACAATTATCGAGAAAAATGTTACAGTAGTTGTAGTAGAATAAACTTTGTTTCTTATCGCAAGGTGTTAATGTATTACTGATTAAAGTTGTCTCCTTTTTACCTCTGGGTGCTGCACTGCTTGTCTGCTGGCCTGTCGGGCTTGGCGGGGCGGGTTGGCTTGGTGGCGTGTGTCTGGTTGCCGCTGTTGACCGGGGGTCGGCGGTTGGTGGCCGGTGATCTGTTTATTTTGCTGTGCTCTTGGTTGTGAGCTGGAGTCGGTGTCGGTATCCCAATGAAGCGGGGGGGCTCCTGTGGTTGAGCTGGCTGCAGTGGGCCTCTGATGAGGCCTGGCATGGGCTGGCTGGGGTGGCCGGCTGTGTGTTGGGGCTGACCACCTCTTGTCGGCTTTCCTCCTTGGGTGGCGATGTGGGGAGGGCTTGTGGCCTGCTGGAGATCTCTGCTTTATCTGGCAGGTTGGTGTGGCCCCTATCTTTGGTCTGTCCGGGCTTGTGGGATGCCTGACAGGCATGTGGGGGGGCTATGGGGTGCGCTCAGTCCCTGCAGCTGGCCCCATGGCCTGCGGGGGGCCTTCCTGTTTCCTGGGGATGGGGGATCCGGCGGGATGTGG
The DNA here is from genome assembly GCA_013358685.1 of Antennarius maculatus. Classification (NCBI taxonomy): domain Eukaryota; kingdom Metazoa; phylum Chordata; class Actinopteri; order Lophiiformes; family Antennariidae; genus Antennarius; species Antennarius maculatus. Next base: position 18,094,357 of record CM023608.1, read on the forward strand.
GCATGGCGGTTGGGGGTGAGGGGTTGGGGAGTGGGGTGGGGTGGAGGAGGGGTTGGTGGTTGGCAAGTGGGTCTCCTTACCCTGTGCCCCCTGGGCCTATCCTGGGTACCCTGGTGGTGGCAGCCGCTGCCTCCACTTGGTCTCTGGGTCTGCGTGGTTCTCCGTGCCCCCGGTGGGTCTACGGGTGATGGTTTCTGGGTTCTCCTGGCTGCCCTGGACTGGGATAGCTCTGCTAGCCTTGCCCTGCTGGGTTCTGGTAGCCTCTATAGACGTTGGTTTCCATCACACATGCATGTTGGTTCAGGGCTTACCAGCTTCTGTCGAGTCCAATTGTTGAGAACCGTTGGGTCCCGTCAGAATTTGATGAGTCTCTCTTCAGACATCACAATCTCATGCTCTCTGTCTTCCTTCTGCACTGTTTTCCTCTGGTGACCTATTCTATACTGTCAGGACCTCCACTAATCTGGTGTTTTATAACATTTGAATTAAGGTATCAGTTGTGAGATACAGTGCGCCCTCGCGCATTCGCACATCAACGATTGCGACTCCACCTTGCTGACGGCATCTGGACGTGCACTCTGTTCTGTCAGTCTCGGACTGTCGTGAGACACAAAAGTGCTTTAAATAGTCTATCAGAGTGTGGGGAAAGGTAATACAGATACAAGGTGATTCAATGTCAGTATGGGGAGGGTTCATAATCGTTAAAATTATCGTGAATAATAAGATAAACAGATCGCAATCTCGATCGCTGATTCCTGAATCGCATGTGGTTCCTGGAACACATTAACCACAAAGAACGAGGGCGCACTGTATAATAAAACAGCTCATACATCTTCCACTCTAACGCCACTGCCCGTCTATCCACTACCTTCTATGTGTTTTCTTTCTCCTTTTGGTTCCCCCCTTAACTCACAGAGGTGCAGCACTTCCCTCTCTGCCTCACAATAGGAAATTCTAATAAAGACTAACAACTTAGTTCCCAAAGAGGAGCGGTGATAGTCACATGCACGCATTTAAATATATAAAAGATTTTATTGTAAGACTAAAACAAGCATTGATCTCATAGAAGTTGACCCCCTTTTATGGGGTTAAATTATGAGAATACATGCAAACAAAAAAAAGGAAACACTTCAAAATCTGTGCATTGATTTACAGGGTATAATGCATATAGGATTAAGTTAATTGGCAATTGCTAAATAAGAATGGACCATCTTAATATTTTCTATGCTCTGTGTGGATGTTCCTTTAAACATAGATGCACATTGGCATGTGTGCTGAAGCTGCCAAAGAAACTGAATCGTTTATGACATATGCTACAGAGGTCTCATTGACCTATTACACACTCACTTGAAAAGGTCAGTGGATTGCACACATGCTCATACACACCAAATACCTGGTAAGTCGTCAGTTGACATGTGAGAGTGTCATGGTGAAATAGATAATACTGTACTTCTCCATTCCAACATAGTTTACCTAGCTGTAGACTACATGCTTCATATTCTCTCCATATTTTCTTTTGGCTATTTCCTCTCCTTCTCTTCTCTTCTTGTCTCCTCTTCACTTCTTTTCTAAAAGTCCTTGGTTATTTTTTTTTTTTTTTATTTTATATACTGATTATAATCCCCGCAAGGAAATTAGTAGCACACTCTAGTTAGTTCAAATCAAATCATGCATATATATGTGTGTACAGGCCCTGGACACAAACACACACATGGGGCCTGTACGCATGCAGAGGAGGTAGAGTGGCGGGCAGCTCCTTTATTGGTGCGCCCCAAATGAGCAACTTGCTCAAGGGCGCCTCGGCAGTGCTCTGGAGGTGAGCTGACACCTCCCACTGTCAGCTCATCTCCAGGTGATCTTTTTTTTGGGCAGGAGCGGGAATCGAACCACCAATCTTTGAAACATTGGACGACCCACTCTACCGCGCACTCTACCACTGAGCCACTGCCGCCCCTGCCGTCACTGAAGTCAAAATCAGATCTACACTTACATACGCACACACACACACACACGCACATGCACGCACACAGTCAGTTTGCATGCATAACCAAATATATAAATAAGGTTTAATGTTTAAAAACAAGCAGAACTTCTTAAATTGTTGACTCTCCCTGCATATGCTCACATAGATGCCATAGTGGAGTGCAAGACTTCTAACAATAGGATTCAGCCTACTCTGAACTGATAGCAGATGTTTCACACATGCCCACAACCAGCAGCCTATTCCTAAAGTGAAATGTGCCTTTTCTTTAAAGGAGTTCCTCTTAAGAGTGCAGAATGGTATTTTTTTCATCGCTCATTAGTATGTTGAATAACTTGGATTATTAGGAGGCAGTCAGAAAAGCCTAACAAAGATTACATTTGCAAAATGTTTATTCCAAAGGGGTTAGGAATAAAGTGAAAACAGAAACAAGGAAGGAAGTATTTTTGTTGTAAAGAGAGAGTAAAAAAAGAATTTAAAGCTGTAGAAAAGTCTGAGTGTATACAGAACAGGGAAAATATGACAGGGAGGGAATGAGAGAGAGCTGAAAAGATGTTTGTAGCGTCCAACAGAGGAAGCAAAAGCCAAAACAGAACATCTGTTTCTCTCTTAACCTGTCAGTTTTGATATGCACAGGTGAGTTCTCCCAGCATGTGCTGATGCATGTACCATAACCTAATGAAAAGCTACACATGACACACTCAAACATAAATTGTCAACACTTACTGGACACACACATTTCAGAAAATTTCTTCCAGCTGATAGTGCTCCAAAGAGACATCAAGAGTTGAGCATTCTTTGGAATGAATATTGTGGAAAATGAATCAAATGACATGACTTCTAATTAAAATGAGATTGAAACAAATCTGTGTAGCAAAGAAGTTCACTTATGTAGTTCACTTATGTTCCTCTGTGCTTCATGTCAGCCCAGCAATTCCATTTCCATAGAAACACAGAGCTATCACTCTGCCCTTCTTTTGAAGTCTACAGTATATCTCTGTATATTCATACTAAGACAATGAGATGTTCAAAGCTGTCACGCTGAGATAGATAAACTCATAAAGACACGCTTGTTTTCAATGTTTATTTCTGTAATACACTGAAAGTTAGGGTTTTTTTTCCTTTGGACAAGGGTCCATGTCAAGCCAACTGACTTTTTTATTCAAGCATATTTGTCAGCCCATAGCTATCTAAATATGAAAATCTGCAATTAAATAAAAGTAACCAATAAGCAAACAGCATGGCTTTTAAAGCCAGGTTACAGCTTTGGGCTCAATAGCCAGAGGTAGGACAGATGTTTGTGCATTCAAAATATTTTTGTTACCTTATCATTTGTGCAGCACTGTAGACATTTCAGACAACCATAGAACTAATCCCTAGGCTCCTGCGAGCACTTATAGTTAAACTGACAATGTAAAGACCACTGACAAATGGATGGAAATGAACTATCATCATCATCAGAGTGACCGTTCTCCTTAAGAGATTTTTAGCCCTCACCAGGGATTACAACACAGGCTCACATGGCAGAATTTAATATCAGTTTTTAAAAGGGTCTGAACCATCAATGTTTTGAATCTTTATGTCTGAAAATGTTATCTATGAACAAAGAGTTAAAAAAAAAAAGAGTCAAACAAAATGATCTTTTTGTCAGTGTGTAGAACCAGAGGAAAATGTGGTATCTAATAGATTATCCATTACTTATGAATGTGATTTAGGCTCAACTGTTTTTACAGTGAATTTTTTACTTTCAAATTTGCTGCGTGTGAATTTACTTTTTCAGTGACTTCCACTGTTGCATGGTTTGGCTAAGACCCCCCCCCCCAATCTTTATCAGCTGCATGTTCACTTCAGTGTGTTGTTTGCTTTGCTTTTCTATGACATTTGAACTAGGCACAGTTTCCTTATCCTATTAACATGAGCTTCCTACCTTGATGTTTATAACTGAAAGAAAAGTTGTTTTTCTCCTGTCATTTTCAGGAGAAACAAAAAAATCCAAAAACAAAACAAAACCCACAAGGGCTTAAAATGCATGTCATCTGTTAAAAGCTTAAAACTTACTCTAGACTGGGAATAGAAACAGAAAATATAAATGTATCATGAAATAAAAAATTCAAAGCATGGTTATAACAAGTGGAATATAGAAAGTGTCATGGGAATAATGCTTCATCCCCATGAGGGAAATTTATGTGAAGTACTGTAAATGGATTAGAACATAAAAAACATCAGTTTCAGTGACACCTGAGGAAAAGGACATAAACACAAAAATATTGCACTGTTTTACTGGGCACAAGGCATTTTTTTGTTTGGATCACAATAGATAGAGCCCAGATGGGAAATACATGCACAAAAGAATCTATCTGTCTGTGTCTCTGTCTGTTCGTCCATCCATCCATCCATCCGTCCATCCCTCTCTCCCACCCTCCCTCACTCTCTTTCTTTCAAATGACAGGGTTTTTTTGAAGTGTGTGTTCATGTTTAGTGAATCTTATATTTTGTTAATGGTTAGACGTTTGTTAACGTACTATCTTGTAATACCGACTTCATGAATAAATGTGATATTAAAAAATCAAAAAATCTCTCTCGCTCTTTCTCTCTCTCTCGCTCTCTCTCTCCATAACTTTTAAAGATAATTAGAGAATCTTTTGTCTGAGTCTACCCCCGTGTCATGTTATTTAAGAATTCCTCCTCTAATTAATAATGTCAAAGTACATCGAGAATATTCCCTCATTTCCAACCCCTTTCTCCAGTTTAATCTGTGCTGTGTCGATGTGCTTGTTTCTCTGGTATACATTTAAAATTCTGTGTTCCTTAAATTGGCAGCATTAGTTACATATATATATATATATATATATATATATATATATATATATATATATATATATATATATATATATAAATAAGTATCAAAAATATTTTTTTTTCTTTTTTTTTTTTAGTGTGTAAGTGACTGCTTTTCTGCGTTTGTATCAGGCATTTTACCTTGCCAGTTGACAAATCTGTCTCTCTCTATCTTTTTAGTTTTTGTCTCTCTTTCCTACAACTATGCACATACATGCAGCTCAATGAATAAAAGGTGTCTGTCTCTGTAACTGCCAGCATGACCAAGTTGGATGTCAGTGTCTTTGATGGTACTAGATGTACAAGCATTAAAGAGGTTGAGGCTCACCACCAGCCAAAGAAAAGCAACACACCTAAGTGTCTGGATTCATTCTGTGCAGTGTGAGACAAAAGGGAAGTGAGTGACAGAGGGGCTTTCTTGGAATACATGGATCACAGAGAATAGATGTATTTGCATAAACTGCATATTAACCTTCCAACTAAATGATGCCACTAATGGACATCTTATGATTTAGTTGGTTGTTGTTTCAGCATTTCAAACTATGGAAAATATGTTTTCTTGCTTTTTACAATTATTACATTTTAGACAACCAATACCAAAGTGACCTTTTTAAATTTTTGATATTCTTTTGTGACATCCAGTCATTCTCAACTTTATGAATCCTACAGCAAGCTTTAGAAAAACCCATGCAGGCTTTTAGTTTTTTTGGTAAACACCACTCCTGTTGTGAAGCCTTCATTGATGGAAATACATTTAGTAAATCAGATATATCCAAACACCACCTGTTAGTGATCAACAAAAAGACCCACTAGCAGTTCTACTTGCATCTTGTTATGCCTTGATCTACTCTATTGTGCCTTATGAAGATGAGTTTATTTGACTGGCTAAATGTGCAATGTTTAAATGAATTTTTTACTACAGTGCGCCCTCGCGCATTTGCGCATCAACGCTCGCAACTTCACCTCATCGCGGCTTTTTGGTAGGCAGTCACGTGATACCATACACGCATTCTATTGGCTGACTGCATCCAGAAGTGCGCTACGTTCCGTGAGTCTCTGACTTGCGTGAAAGACAAAAGTGCTTTAAACAGTCAATAAGAGTGTGGGAAAAGGTAATACAGATCAAAGTTGGTTTAATAGTAGTATAGGGAGGGTCATTAACATTTAAATTACCATAAATAATAAAATAAATAGTTTGTCGCTCTATCGCGGAATTTGTTAATCGCGTATAGTTCCTGGAACACATTAACCACGCGGAACGAGGACGCACTGTATGCAAATTATCCAACAAAAGAACATAAACCATTAAACTACTTTTCCATCCAAGAAATTAAACTGAGGTTTTTGTGAGGTACGTTGTCACTTGATTTTCCGCAAATAAAAACAAATAATGGAAAAAGTCCTGTTATACAAAAGACTATGGCTGATTTTCCCAGGAATGATAATAAATGTATTTTATATTCAGACAGATATTGAAATTCACATGCTGTTGGTCTTCCCCACATGATCATTTGGATTTTAATTAAATTGATGATGTAGATTATGTCCTCATCCAATGTTTTACGTTTAACAATCAAGCTCTTGTTTATGCTTTTATGAGATAAAGAGATTAGGGATAAAGATGAAAATTTGCTACTACACAGAAAAATATAATAGAGTTTCATTCAAACATTGATTAACCTCTTATGGATGGATAAAAACTGGCCCCTGTTACACACTGTCTACTACTGTTTCTCTTTCTGAATTTTCTTGTATGGACAGTTCATTGTGTCTATGTTTTTATATAGTTAACTTTTGTTCCTTTGTTAATTATAAACCCAGAATTCAGATATTGTGTGGACTTAATTGTCAGGTGTGCTATCTGCTTGCACAAGATAGTAGTATGAGAAAATAAGACGCTGCTTCAAGATCACAGTTGGTTCAGTCATTGTCCAAGAGCCAAACCTCCATCCCACAAATCACATGGACATATTGATTTGCAGGCATACAGTTGTGTGCATGACAAAGCAGGTTTGGTTTGAGATTAACTAGATTAACGGGCTATTTTAGGTGAAGTTACAATAGAAAAACAGAAGCTCAGTCAGACTATCCCCATATCCCCCTCTTCCAGGCAACAGAAATGAATGAATTATTCTGTTTGTAGTCTGTTCTTGCATAAATCTATTTTATTTGTAACTTCATCCCCTCTAATTGGTAACCTCTGTTGGAATAGTCTTGCACATTTTCTAGTAGACGCTGCACCAAGATTCAGATTTTGGGTGGGCAAAAGTAAATCTGTCTGAGTCTTTTAATCACTAAAGATAAGACACTTTGTCTCACCTAGATGGTCTCCAACTTGTCTAATTAAAAGAGATATGAATATCATCTTGCTGTGGAAGTTGACAATTGTTTTTAGTGACTCACAAAAAGTTTTATACTATACTTACTTACATTACAGTAGTATTGTAGAAGTTGTATTATTATTCTTTAATTGTCATTAAATAAAGGACATCTACTGTAATACATACAGTAAATGTATGCAACTATCTATGGGCAAACGTGCAACTAATTTACCTTCGGGGATCAATATAGTACAGTATATATATTAAAAAATCATTTACATTAATCAGCTGGTTAAAATGTGGTTAGTGGTTAGTGAAAAAGGACATGAAGGTAGTTGGTGTGAGAGAAGAGGATGCAGAAGACAGGGTTAGATGGAGACAACTGATTTGCTGTGGCGACCCCTGAAGGGAAAAGCCGAAAGTAGAAGAACTGGTTAAAATGTGACCAATATTTTCAGTATTTTGCTATACATGTACTTGAATACAGTAATTGTCTGCATTGTTATTTATTAAACCCATATACTGTGATTCTAAAAAGCAGTAAGAAATGGAAAATTTGCACTACTTTTGTGAGTGAATCTGTTGCCAACTAGTGAATGTTTACAAGAAAATGCTTTATGTATTACTTTAGAGGGGTGTGTGTGTGTGTGTGTGCAGTGTTGGTGGTGGTGGTGGTTCTTCTGCTGTCCTGACCGTCTTTGATTTCTTTTAGTTATTAGTCTAGATAATATCTTGGATTTTTAATATGCACTATTATAGTAATTGTAAGTCTCTCACCTACTGACAGTCTGGCTTTGTTTCTTTAATTATCTTCTTCTCGTTACATATACTGTACTTGTCTCCTTCACTAAAGACAGTTCATACAAAATGTGTGTGTGTGTGTGTGTGTGTGTGTGTGTGTGTGTGTGTGTGTGTGTGTGTGTGTGTGTGTGTGTGTGTGTGTGTATGTGTGTGTGTGTGTGTGTGTGCGTGTGCGTGTGTGTGTGTGTGTATGCATGTGTGTCAACGGCAGCTACTGGTCTTGCAAAGAAGGGAAGTCATTGTCGGCCTACATAACTTTGTCAGCATTTGGCCAACAGTACACTTTCTTTGTCACAGCTAACTTTGTCATACCAGGACAGCATAAACAATCTGCTCCTTTTAAACTACTTTTTTGCACCAAATCTGTCTGAGGTGTTGATCTGCTTTGCTGTTTACTTCTAAGTTTTTCCTCATAAGGAAAACCATCAAATAGCTTTGCCAATTTTTTTTATTTCTTTTATTTTAAAAATCAGGCTGACATTATTAACGTTGTCTGCGATCGTGTGTGCCTTGCTAGCTGGCTAGTTCATGCTCACCTAGCCAATGGTAAAAATGATTGAACAATATTAAACTTGAGAAACGATACACTTATGTGAAGTTAAAACAAGGTCATATTTTGAGTATGTTTTATTTACAGTGTCAGAAATGAACAATGGAAATGGTCAGGCAATTTTGCCACACAAATATCAAGAAATGTGTTGCAGTTGATCTTCTAACCTAACTTGCAAAATAAGTGATGGGACTGAACTCCCAATGATCAGTGAAGGTGTACATCTCAACATACTTAAGTATCAATCAAAAAGGGATTCAGCCCTTCAATTGATCCTTCATCCAGGCCAGCCCACTGTTCCATTCATCCTCTGATGGTCCAGGAGATGGGACAAAATTGAAGCATGTCTCCAAAAACTGTCAAGTTTCGAGCCAATGAAAAAATAACTTCAACATTGTTGAAGACAATGGATGCTCAGTAACGCATGAGCATTTACGAGATGTTCACAAAACAGAATTAGTTGTCTTGTGATAAGTAGATAATTGTTAACTGACTTGTCTTTGAGATGAACCTGTTGTAGTGCGTTTATAGTAATGAACTGTTAAAATAACAAAACAATTGGAGGGTTTTTTTTGACATTTGAGGGATGCTGATCTTCCCTTTTGGTCTTAGAGAAATCACCCCTGATGTGTGTAGAATTTTGCAGTTAATACAGAAATGAAGTTCACAGGTCTAGCTGTCTTTAGTGCCTCCAATGGAAATGTTAAGCAATTACCATGCTGGTTGAAGACAAGTAGCAGAAACGTGACTTATGATTTACAGCCAATCCAAGTTGCATTCAAACACGCATTCACATATAATTAGTAATACATGTAATTAGTAATACATGACTACAAGCTCAGTATGCTTGCTAACACTGGAACAAATCCTGTCAATCACTGACAATCAGTGGCACTGTAAAAACCACTGCATCATTCCATTTCACTAAAAGCAAAGATAAAATAATTTTCCTTCATGAAATTTCCATGTAAATTGTAAAAGTTACAAGAAAAAGTTTAACAATACATAAACAGTACGTCCAAATTTTCTCCAAGACCCGACTTAATTTCCAGTTAGAAGGATGCACCAGTAAGACAACATTTCCAATCAAAGTTTTAGCTTTAACGTCAATTACTTTCTGTCAGGGGTCACACAAACAACCAGTTAATAATGCGCCGCTCATTAAAGTAATCAGTGTTTTCATAAAAACATCAAATTCAAATTAATTTTTAAGAAATGAAGTGCCAAAATAAAACAATTGTTATTCTCCATCAACACAGTATGTGATGTAGTTTTGTTTTTTACAAATGACTTTTAATGAGTCTTTGCTGAGATGCAATTACTATGTTTGTCACTAATTGCTGTTTGTGTGTGTGTGTGTGTGTGCGTGTGTGTGTGTGTGTGTGTGTGTGTGTCAGTGTGTGAGCATCCATTTGTGCTTCCTGCTGTTTGGTTGGTCTCTTGCCCCATTTCCACCTGGGTCTCACTCTGCCAGTCTGCCGCACAGGGATGGGGGGTGGGGGGGGTGGGGGGCATTTAAAAAAAAAAAACTTTAGTCGCTTTTTTCATATTGTTCCAGTTAAAAAAGGACTAATGTATCACTTTAAATAAATTAGTATCATAAATAAAACACTCAAACAATCACATCTCCATACAAAAGTATTTTGTTTGTTACAGAACAGAGAACTCTCTGGACCCCCCAGACCCCCCCAAATATCCCCGCTTTGTAAAAACAGAAGTCCACCATTATTCTGGACCTGATCATTTTTTTGCACAGCAAAACCATGTCAATGTTCAGGTCCTCCTCCACCTTCCTCTTCCCCCTTACATACAATGCCATTTTGTTCCGTCCTACGTAAAACAAAGTTTAAAACCTGGCTTTTCTGTTTGTGTTGGCGAGTGTACAGTGTGCCCTCACGCAGTTGTGCATCAATGATTGCAACTCCATCTCATCCCGGATTTTTGGTCGGCAGTCAGGTAATACCGTAAACGCATTCTATTGGCTGACAGCATCCAGAAGTACGCACGTTCCATCAGTCTCGGACTTGTGTGAGACACAAAAGTGCTTTACTCATTTTGTGAGACACAAAAGTGCTTTAAACACAACCACAATCGCTTTAAACACAACCACAATCGCATGTGGTTCCTGGAACGCATTGACCGCAAAGATCGAGGGCGCACTGTATTTAAAACCACAAATGAAAACCTGCATACTAAAAACCTCTTCACAGGTGGTAAAAACAGTTTGTAAAATCAGAAACAGAGGTAAAAGACAGTGACACTCATTAAAACAGTGGTAAACAGCTTCTCTATTGTCACAATGGAGTGTCAGTTCGATCCTTTAGTTTGTTTCTGTTGTGTCTCAGTTTCATTAGCAGAGGCTCAATGGCTACAGAGTAGAGCATCCCAGAGAGAGAGCACCCCTGCCTTACCCCCTCTGAATGCTGAACAGAGCACTCACACCACCATTTATTTTCAAAACACTGGCAATGTCACTGTAGAGAACTCGTATCTTATCTATGAAACCTGGGTTGAACCCAAAAGCAGCCAGAATCTGCCAAAAGTACTGGTGTTCAGCCCAGTCAAAAGCCTTTTCCTGGTCTATAGAAATGACACCAGTATCTATGGCCAATGAGCTGGGGAGTTCCAAAAATCCAAATTAAAGTGACATTGTCACTGATGAGCCTGCTGGGCACACAGTAAGTCAGGTCAGGGTGGATGATGGACGCCATTACCTCCTTCATTCTCATTGCCAGAGCTTTGGACAGGATTTTATAACCCATGCACAGCAAAGACACCGGTCTCCAATTTTTCAGGTTTTGGAGGTCTCCCTTTTTAAGCAGCAGAGTAATAATGGCTCTTCTGCAACTCAGAGGCAGTCTTCCACTTCTCAGACTTGAGGTTAAAATCTCATGCAGGTCTGACCCTAGGATTGAACAAAATGACTTGTAAAAGTCTGCGGGGAGGCTGTCTATCTCTGGAGCTCTGCTGCCTTGTAGGCTCATCATAGCCGAGGTCAGCTCCTGAAGACTCAGGTCTGCCTCTAGCTAGCAGTTTTTCTCTGTGCTTACCTGAGGGAGACCCCTGAGGAAGCTGCTGTGCACCTCTGGATTTGGTGTCCATTTACTCATGTACAGGTCTCTGTAGAAACAAGCAACACACTTGCTGATCTCAGATGAGTCTGAGATCTCAGAGCCGCTGTCTATACTGAAAGAGTGAATGATTTTTTGTTGTCCATTTTGCTCAAACCCAAAGAGAATCTAGGAAGGAACGTCCATCGCTGAGATATTTAGGAACCAAGACCTGACCAGAGCCCCCTGTGCTGTAATGCCCTGCAGGTTGGCTATAGACTCCTTTTCAGATTTGAGGGATTCTAAACACCCTTGATTTCCTGTAGACTCTGCTAAAGACTGCAGTTCTACTATCTTGGTCTCCAGGCCTCTCATAGACCTGGTTACATATCTAGTGACATTGCAAATGTATTGCTGACAGAGTTGTTTGACAGAGTAAACCTGAAGGCAGGTTTACTCTGCCTTCAGGTTTACTCTGAAGGCAGAGTAAACCTGCCATCAGCTGAATACAGCTGAAGGCAGGTTTACTCCCTCTGTGGGATGCCCAAAAAACCTTGAAAGCAGTTTTAAAAACCTGCTCATTTACAAGGGCAGAGTTAAAGTGCCAATAGGCACTGTTAAAATGTACATTTTTTATTAAATGGAGCAGGAGAGGAGACAGTGATCAGTAAAACCCACAGGCTGGACGTGATATTTTAAAAAAATGTTCACCTAATGATTAAAACAGTAAAAACGGTCCAATCTGGCCAGAGACAAACCATTTGCTCTAGAGTGGCTCCAGCTGTACTGCCTCTAGTCTCTGTTAAAAACCCTCCTAGACTTCAGAGAACTCATGTGTCACCATGAGCTGTCTGATTCTGTGGAACGAGGCAGGATGAGGCTCAGAATGATTCCTGTCTAGGTTGTGATCCACTGTACAGTTAAAATCACCTCCTAAAAACATAAAATCATCATTGTAAAAGTTCTAAAAGTATCAGATAAAATGTTTACAAATGATGTTCCACACAATTGGTGGGAGCGTAGACATTTAAAAACACCATCTTCAACCTTTCAAACTGAACTTTTACTTTTAATAAAACACTGAAATTTTTTCCTCTACCTCATAAAAAACAGGTAAAAACGTACTAGAGAGTAGAATGCCTACCAACCCACTCCAACTGGATTTATGGCTTAAAATGACCTCCCCATTAAAAGCCCTTCTCCAGTCACTCTGGTTGTCTGCCGTACTGTGAGTCTCCTGTAAAAAAAACACATCTACTCTCTTTAGCTCCATTAATTTAAAAATGGCAGCTCTCTTAAAATCAGCGCTTGGCCCATTCACATTTAAAGTGCTGATTTTAAAATCATACTTGAATAAAAGAGAGACAATGATCATAAAAAGCCAAGCAGTAAAAAAAGAGCAGCAGCAGATGCTTTTAGTAATCGTTTTCTTCATTAAGTAGCTTTGCCCTCACTCTTAAAACCATCTTCTTTAACCTGTAGACCTCCTGGTCTGTGAGCACATCATCTGGTCCCCTACCAGACTTCCTGGTCAGAGGTCTGGCTTACCTGATGAAAAACTCTATGTCCGAGAAGTGGTCTTGAACCTCAGGCAGTCTGGACCCTTTGGCTCTCTCCAGGAAAGTTTTTATGTCCACTGGAGAGTAGATGGGCTGGGAATTCTGGACCTGACAGGATTCAGTCCCAGCTGACGCCTTTACCATCCTCCTGGTCTTAACACTGATCTGCACAGATTCAGAATATTTCCTTTTTTGAGACATCTTAAACCAGTGGTTCTTAACCTGTGTTTGATCAAACCCTAGGGGTTCGGTGAGTCGGTTTCAGGGATTCGGCAGAGACAGAGGTCAAGACAAAACACCTGACACAATGTGTTGGGTGTGTTTTTGCCGAACATACATGAATCACTGTGTACGTTTGACACATCGTGTTAATTCGTGATGACACGCCCCCCTTAGCCATCACTGGCTGCAGGTGATCACGTGACGCTACATCGATTAGCCTACCTGTGCTACATGGGATTTTGCACATTCAGTAGTCGATTTATGCCTGTCATGATGGTACGTCATCTAATTGCTTTCTTAATATTTTAATTCATAGTAGCTATGTTGAGCATAAAAAGAAAGTGGTCGGAAGAATAAGTGCAATGTGAATTTACATGTACTGTATAATGGAACGTGATGGGAGTCAGCATTCTACATGATTTGCAATGTCAAGTTGAGCAACTGTAGTCTGGCACTGGCAAAAATAAAGGAACACTTCCTTAACGTGGAAAACAAAAGAAACAGACTTTGTGAAAATGACATAAGAGTAGCATTTGTCAAGGTGAAGCCACGCATGTCTGAACTGGTCTCTCAGTGACAACAACAGAAGTCACACTGATTTGCAGGTAGGTTATTTCATGTGAGTTCATGGAGTTCATGCACTGTCTTGGTTTTGTTCTTTAAAAAAGGTGACATTAATGCACAATTCATGAAATACACCTGTAAAACATATACTTATGTCTTAAAGTTGAAAAAAAAAATTTTTTTTTTACTAAAGAAGGGTTCGGTGAGTGAGCATATGAAACCGGCAGGGTTTGGTACCTCCAACCAGGGCTTTGAACCAGAATTTTTGGCCAATCGGTTCGTTCCGAACAGAAACGGAATTATAACGTTTCCGGTTTTGCATTCCACCCATAAACTGACGTTCCTGAACCATTTGGTAACGTTCCTTGTAAATATAAATATGTAACATAAGACGTGCTTAAAAGCCTTAAAATTTCTCAAAAATCAACGCTGCGCCTTTTAATATTAAGCGTTTTTATGTGTACATTGAGTTCCAAAATCTGTAAAAATGTTTTTGTGTGATTTTAGTCAGTGCTCTGCCAGCTCGGCCATTGTCCGCCGACATCGGACATATTACGTCACTACATACACCGGCAGCGATAGACCAATTAGAGAACATGACGCGAGGCTACGTCCGGCACACCTCCGGTAGGTATAGGGTATATGCCGTTACTGTACTGCAGATATGCTGCATAACCGCATTTGTTTGGCTAAAGACCCACGACAATGGCATCAGCGAAGAGACATGCTTACGACGCAACATGTAAACTCCAGGCTATCAGTTCCGCGGTCGTTCCAGTTCACGTAAAGAGACCAGGTGGCTTTTTTCATGCTTCATCATCTCTCTTGATCTGTGACTCCATGCACGCCCATACCACCGCTTCTGTAAAAAACCATGTCAAGCGGGGACAATGAGTTAATGTCTCCTTAACACGCTGAATTCGGAGCTTGCCATCATCCTGGGACGATTAACGAAAGAACTCCAACCGCTGAACATTGGTGTAAACAGCCTTAAAGTTGAGCTGCATGCATCGTGGAGTGATGGATGAGAGACGTGAACACACGTTTACCAGGACTGGGAGGCAGTGCCGAGCGAGTTACACCCCCACAATATGTGCGTGGATTGTGGATGCCTGGACTAACGTGTCTGCTTCGACTTTTGTCCGATGTTTCGCAAAAGCCAGCATCATTACCGGACAGCCACCCGGAAACGTGACAGTCAGCGATAGTGAAATTGCCGAGCTATTCAATGCAGACCAAAGATGTGGACTTCGAAGGATTTAGCACAGATTTATCAAAAAATAAAAAGATAAAAACATATTTAAAATATAATTTAAATTAATTTTTTTTAATTTAAATACGTAGTACAACACAGTTCAACCACAGTCACCTTGTTGCTTCCGTTAGCACCCATGCACTGAATAAGGTGCGCCGTGTGTCCGGTTAAAGTACAAAAATAAACTCCGTTATTTAGACTGCACCTCTTTGTACAATGAGCCGAATGGTGCGCAAAATACGGTAACTTAAGAACTTTTAAATTGGCAACTAAAGCAATTAGTTTATATGCTATAGACTATAATTATAGATATATCCCTACCCTACAGTAAACAGTACCACAGCACTACACCTCTGCTTTATGCAAGTTATATCACTGTAGTTAAGGCTTATGCCTCCTACTTAGACACTACATGAAATAAGACAAGAATAACTTCCACCATGTCATTTATTGCTGAACAACAGATCTTCATTGTGCTTCTCCCATAGCTCAATATTGCTACAAAGCGCTGGCAGTACGGGGACAATGAGTTAATGTCTAAATCATACATTTTTAAGATTGACATACTGCAGTGTTTACCTGTCATGATTAAATTGTGACTGGGAGACCTCCCTTTTCTTAAGTGTTGCTGATAACTGCTACTTCTCAACGCCCTCATCCCGCGTCCAGTGAATGACAGGAAGTGAAACATGAGGTCAAATATTTTTTTCAAGAAAGAAAAAAAAAACTGGTATTAACCGATTTACAATTATTTTCTGTTCTGATTCTGTTCCGGAACATTAAAAAATATGAAGTTTTCGGTTTCGTTTTCGTTCCTGCCAAAATACCAATAGTTTCCGGTTTTCGTTTTTGTTCCATGAACCAGTTCAAATCCCTGCCCCCAACAAGGTTTAAGAACCACTGTTCGCATGCTCTCCCCGTGTCTGCGTGGGTTCTCTCCGGGTTCTCCGGCTTCCTCCCACCTCCAAAAGCATGCGCTTCAGGTTGATTGGCCGGTCCCAAATTGACCTGTAGGAGTGAGTGTGTGCGTGAGTGATTGTTTCTATGTGGCTCCGCGGTACACTGGTGTCGTGCCCGGAGTGTCCCCCGCCTCACGCCCTGAGACTGCCGGGATAGGCACCGGCTCCCCCGTGACGTGCGTAAGCGGACTAAGCGGATTGAGAAAATGAATGAATGAATGAATGAATGTCTTAAACATTTAGTCTTCAGACATGTCATCATCATTAATGTTTTCATCATAAACAGACTCATTGATATCGTTTAATTCATCAATATCAGAACCAGTATCAGCCATCTCCATAAACAGGGGAACCAGTTCCGGACTCAGCGCAGGGCCAACATCCACCAGAGCCGAAACCTGCTCCAAACTGTCCGGGACCCGAACGACCGGGTCAGAGATCCGCGCCGGGCTCCCTGGCACTTGCTGCTCTCCACCTTTCTCAGGGAAGGAGCGGATCAAGTGTCCCTCCGCCCCACAAGCAAAACACTTGATCGTTTCTGATGTCGCAACAACCATGTACTGTAGTTGAAACCGTCTACTTTAAAATTGAAAGACAGGTTCAGATCGCGGGTGCTGTCTTTCAGGACCATATAAACCTGTCTCCTGTGACACGTTACGTACTTCAACTTCGGAGACTTGCACCCCAAAGACAAAATTTTTAGAGATGAGACCAGCCGGCCATACCATGACAGCTCTTCTGCAAGCGCTTCGTTTTTTATAAATGGAGGTGCGTTTGATATTATTACCTTAGTACTTGGGCTGACGAGGGGGAGAACAGGAGTAAAGGTGTTTTGTATAACTACTCCTTTCTCCACTACCTCGCCAACCTGAGCCGTGCTGTCTAGAAACATCACTATCGTTCCATTGATGCGGGCGACAAACTTCACGCTACTGTACCCGATCACTTCCCCCACCGCCAGCCCCGCTCCCTCCACGGAGCACCGCACGTTCATAAAAGTTCATATCTCAAACTGTATGTTATTTATCAGGATGTACATAATATTCCATTGATTAATGCCAATTAATTTGGGCTGATGGTATCCAGTAAGTATTATTGATGTCTGTCCCACTTTTTATACTTATATTTCTGGTGTTTTGTTCAGTAGATTTTTTTTTTTTTTTTTAATCAGCTAGAAATAGTGGCATGCTATCGGTGTAGATCACTCACATATACTATAATGATATTGTGTCATCAAGAAAGGACAAAGTACAATCACAGTCCATCAGTTTTAAACTGCTTATCTCTTACGTTCAAACACCTCCCACATAATCACACTATGCTTTTTGTGGTGTGATTATGGACACAGGCACAATTTCATAATCCACTAATTGTTTTACAAGCTTTAGCACACATCCTCTTAGAGTTCCCCTTCATCTTAACAGGATCAAACAATTTAACAAGACTTTGCAACACCTATTAGATACAATATCACATATTCCGTAAAGAGGCACAAACATGTTTGTAGTGTTTATTCAAAGATGTTTGCACCAAAATTATCTCAAATAGTTTAACATTGACATCTTTTGTAGACAATATTTTACAGCACACACAAACACATACACACACGCACACACAATTGTAACAGACACATATAAGAGGCTTTTTCTCAATGTCACGGGTCAGACTTCATTTTTAAAAGGACTGACTTGCGCCATTGATCAGTTGATTATTCAGAGCTCCTGTAGCAGACAGTGAAGAGTGGGAAGAAACAGATTACTTCAGGCCTCGACAGACATGTGTTTGAGCAACAAGCCAACAGTTATCACAGCGGCTATCGCAGATTCATATTGCACACATTGAAGTCAAAACTGACAGCTATTTTAATCAAAACAGATAACAAACAGAAATACAGTTTTGAAAAAAAGAAAACACAAAGCTTGTATCTTTGTTAATGTTTTCATGCTGTGTGATTGGCTATAAACACTTGCTCATTCAATTATAGGAAAACAGACTGAGAGCAGAGAGGCTTTATTCAGGACTTTATAGAGATTCTGCTATTGTTTTTTAACTTGAAATACATTAGTCCTTTGCTCCTTCCTTCTATCTAGGTCTGCATAGAGGGGGCTGCCATCTGCCATATCATACATAGTCGCACAGGCAGGATATACAGTATATGAATAGGGAAAAAAAAAAAATCTTGGAACAATTTTACTTTGGCATCAACCAAAATAAACAAACACACACACACCCGCATACACACACTCTTTCCTCCTTCTGTGTTCCTTCATTCCTGCTAGACCAAAATAAAAGTTACCATACATGCTGTCAGGAGAGAAAGTACAAGACACAGATAATATGATTATATGATTTAATAATTCTTTTTCTGGTGCAAGTCTTATATATATTTTAGGGACATGGTATTTATACAGTACAGTGGGTCTCATCACACACTGCATTGTTTTAATTTCTTTAACAATCTAGTGCAACTGCAGTCACGAAAGACATTATGACACAGTAATGCAGACCTGGATTGACCTCAACAGAAACACATCAATTCAATTGGGAGCGAATATAAACGCCAATCAAATAAAAAAGCAGCTATGGACACACAATGAGCTGTTAATGATGATTAGCATGCAGAGACCTGTGGTATAGAGGTTGATTCAGTTCAGGTCACTGAGCTGCTCAGGTTTGGACTTCATGTCACTGACCTTGAAAGAGTATCAAAACAACAAATGAATGACATGAAAGGAAGCAAGGTGGTCCCTCAGTCTCTTTTTACAGGTACTGCTGCTCTTTAATTGCTGCTTTATCCTGTCTTTCTATCCTCTCCATTAGTCTTGCATTTGACTCTTCAGTAAAATAAACGTTGAATGCAGCCCACAGGTACTAGCACTTCAAAGCCCACTCACTTCCCCCCTTTGCTTTTCATTATGGACAGGGTGAGCAGTGTCATAACTCAGAGTAAACTTTTCACCAGATGGCCTGTATCCCCTCATATGATCTGTTGATCATTGCATAGACCAGTTGGGGTTGCTTAAATCTCAATAACCATAGAGAGCACGCTTTTTATAAAGCCAGAGTAGGTAATAAGTGTCTCCAAGTCAACACTGAACCAAGACCGTTTGAATGAGGGGTAAAAGGATCCAACTTGAAACATCTTTTTCATCAAGTTTTCCATATTCATTGCTTTAAGGGATATTTTCAAGGGATTTTTTTATTCAACCATCTGTAAACCAAAGGATTATGGGATATTGTAGGTTAAAATGTCTGTACTATTTCCAAACCTAAAGGTCCTGGTGATATATAATAAAGGCTAGTTTACCAATTGTCAGCTGTTGACTAATTGTCATATTTAATTTCTGTGAAGGATGTAAGTACTTTATCATGCCTCATGATAGTGGTTTACTTAATCTTTGCACTTAACTACAGTTGACTCGTTGTGCATGTTGGTTCCTAATGATGCCACTTTCACTTACAGAAAGCATGCTGCCCACACACTTATGTTCAGTGGTTCATTTGGACAGTATCGGCATATTACCCCACATAGTTGTAAAAAGTACCCTCCTGTTCTCTCCCACACATCATTACATCACCGTTTTTGGAACTGCAAAGTGTAAAATTCACGGCCACACACAAAACAGCTCTTTGAAGATGAATTATAACTAAGTTTATTGCATATTAAAGGTGATCATGTTCAGGTTTTTGAGAAGTGAACTTTACAATTCCACTTGTGAGTCAGGATGCACAGTGGTGTTCGAGAAATGACTTGAATCATAATGGAGACTTGAAAGCTTTTTCACAGGTTTGTTATGTTCAGTTTTTATTATGAGTTTTATTGTCATCCAATCTGCTCACAAAACACACTCAAAACCAAGTAAAAAACAATACTGCATGTCACTGTGGCTCCAGTTGTTAATGTTATTGTATAACTCTTCACTTTTATAAGCCAATGGTGAAAACTTCATTTCGACAAGATAATGTCTTCCATGATGAGTTTATTGTATTATCTTTTCCTGGCTTTCATGGAGGAAAAGATTTTTCATCTCAGTGGGACCTTCCTAGCTAGAAAGGACTAATAAAATCATATAAAGTAAAATAAATATAATTAAATTAAATATTTCTGAAGGTCAATTTTTATTATAGTGCTGCCAAAGACATTAATTAAAAATATTGACATTTGCAAGACAGGAACTGATCTTTTCAGTGTAAGTTCATGCTCTGTGTCCTTTAGGCTAATAAAGCATCTAAGAGTAAAATATTGCATAAAGAAAATAAAACAGTTCAGCATTTTTTTTCTCAGACAACAATTGGATTAAGTGGAGGAAGGATTTCATTATTTATTTAGGTGAGGATGATGTAAGATCCTCTTGAAAAATGTTTTTTTTTTTTTTTTTTTTATGCTTTGTTTGGGAAAATGGTGAGTATCTGCTGTTTTGAATGATTTTGACAAGTCACTGCACCATGAGAGAAACTGTGTGAAACTCTGACCAGGTCAGTGTGCGGAAGAACAAACACACTGGTTAGCATGTTTTTCTGGACAGTTGCCTGAAGGGAAAGAGGTGCAGAATCTCTTCACATTCATGTGTGCCAGGATAAGGATTTTAAATTTGATACAAGTAGCCATTGGCAGCTGGATGCATATTAAACCGTGTGTGTGTGTGTGTGTGTGTGTGTGTGTGTGTGTGTGTGTGTGTGTGTGTGTGTGTGTGTGTGTGTGTGTGTGTGTGTGTGTGTGAATCCAAATGAATCCAAACACCTGCCTCAACATTTTAAGTAAATCACTTGATGAAGAAGTTGTTTCAGCATCTAAAAGTGCAAAAACAAGATTGTAGGAAAGCCAGAATTCAACAAGATAACTTTTATGCCTTTTTCCCCTAATAAGTTAAAGTAAAGTACAGTGCTCCCTCGCACATTCGTGCATCAAAGCTTGGGACTTCAGCTCATCGCGGATTTTTGGTAGGCAGTCACGTGATACCGTACTCACATTCTTTTGGGTGATGGCATCCAGAAGTGCGTCCGGTTCTGTGAGTCTAGGACTTACGTGAGACAAAAAAGTACTTCAAACAGTCGAAAAGAGTGTGGGAAAAGGTAATACAGATAGAAAGTGGTTTAATATCAGTATCCCAGCTGTCATAGGGCGTGAGGAGGGGCAAACTCCGGGTGCGACGCCAGTGCACCGCGGAGCTACACACAGAGACAGACAACCATGCACACACACACTCGCACACAACGGGCAATTTGGAACAGCTAATTAACGTGAAGTGCATGTTTTTGAGGTGGGAGGAAGCCGGAGAGCCCTGAGAGAACACACACAAACAAGGGGAGAACATGCAAACTCCGCACAGAGCGGGACTCGAATCCGGACCCGCCTTGTTGTGATGCGACAGCGCTACCCACTACGCCACTACGCCACTGTGCAACCCTTTCTTAATTCATACTTGTTTTAACTGTTTTTGGTGTTAATTTGCACTTTCTTCTGCTTTTTTAAGATTTCAATCCCCACTGTATTTTATAAAGCTCTTCACCCCAACACACTGATTAAAAAAATCTACCTCCCTCTTTCTCGTCTTTATTTTCCATTATCCTTCTGAAATGCTAATCCTTAACTTACTCATTATAGAACAAAAATGGGTTTTTTATTTCTGTTTAATCCTCTTATTCTCCATTTCTTACTTCTGTCTTCCAAATGTCTTTATGCAGCTGTAGCTAATTAAGTTGTTTCATCACTCAATATGCTGATGTCTTTTGCGAAGAAAAATACACCATAGTGGCAGGAAATATATATTATTAGTAAATGTTGTTCAAGCTTCTAAATATTGTGTTAAAAATCTGACAACAGTGTGCTGTCTCAGCATAACCACTTCTCTTGGCATATCCAAATGGAATAACACTGAAACACTTATCTACCCACTCAGAATCAATTTTTTCTCATTAGAAATGCAGTTCCGCTTGTTCTAATGTTTACTCACTACCAAACCTTTTGTCAAAATATGACAGTACTTATCATAAAAAAGATAATTTGTGGAAAGATTATGTAACTTTCTTCCTCAGTTTCTATACAGGTGTCAGTTTTTCTGTGGTCAATAACTAAGATTAATTTAAATCTAATTTTGAATTTAACATACAGGTGTATATTCTGAACAACTTACTCACCATATCACTTGTTCACAATTATGTTTATGTCCAGGGATGAAAGCTGTCTGAAAGAGAATATGCGAACCACTGAACACATAAGTAAACACCTGTGTGCAACTGACTATTGAGACACCAAGTTGGAAGATATGGCATCTGTTGTGTACACAGGCAATGAAAACAGAGACACACCAAGACATTAGCAGGAAACAACTAATCCATTTTCTAAATATGATTAAAGCATTGATAAATGGGTCATTACCCAACCTGACGCAGAGAACATATGAAAGAGAGAAAGTCAGCGAGAGAGAGGGAGAGAGAGAGGGAGAGAGGGAGCAACTGGCGGTAGGCAACAGTCGGTTTGTATAAACATGCAGAGTAACATGTTCAGTGTATTTTTGTGTCTACGACTCGAGAATGGCTTCATAGCTCCACATTAGAGGCTTTTATAATGCAAGAGATTTTAAGAGTAGAAAATAGCACAAAAAAGAGAAAAAGAAAGAAAGAAAGAAAAAGCAGGGATAAAAAAAACAGTTGCATTTTTTTAAAGGGAGGTAAGAAATACAGGTGCTAAGATCTATAAAAATAAATAAATAAAAATAAAAATTTAGAAAAGCCCCAAGGCTGTAAAGAGAGGAATCCTGAGCATGTCCCTTCTTCTCAGGGGACATGCTCATCTCCTTGACTTTACAATGGATAGAACACAGACACAAATATAAATACAGCTTCAGGTCTCTTTGAATGGACTGAGGATGGATGATGCTGGAACTAGCCAAAGGAAACAAGAAATGAGAAAGAGGATAAAGTGTTACTCCCTCAGCTGCAGAGATGGCACAGGCAAGTTGGATCACAGTTCATTTGATTTTTTGCTTTCTTTCACCCATGAAAAACTGAATATATTGGATAATTATTTGCTGATAATTAGTTGAGCTCTGAGGTAAAGCATGTAAAGATTAAAACTTCATAGCAGACATCTGCTATTTAACTGTAGAACATGTATAGTGGGTGTGTGATGTAATAGTACATTATCAGCATCAATAGAAAAAAAACGGCGGGATGATTCAGATGGTATGCAAAGGTGTGTGTGTGTGTGTATCGTCTTCTTCTCTTTTCGGTTTTTCCCTTCAGGGGTCGCCACAGCGAATCAGTTGCCTCCATCTAACCCTGTCTTCTGCATCCTCTTCTCTCACACCAACTACCTTCATGTCCTCTTTCACTACATCCATAAACCTCCTCTTTGGTCTTCCCCTAAGCCTCCTGCTTGGCAGTCCAAAACTCAGCATCCTTCTACCAATATATTCACTATCTCTCCTCTGGACATGTCCAAACCATCTCAGTCTGGCCTCTCTGACTTTATCTCCGAACCCATTGTACTGTCCATAAATGTTATGGAGAATATAATACAATGTAATAATATACTATTAATAATAATTATTAACAGTATTAATAATAACAACAATAGTAGTATTAGTAGCTCTGTAGCTTGGTATTTGATGGGCAATGATGGGACTCATGGCCGTTGCACTCTAAATGTTCCATGTGTAGATGTGAGTGATTGTGTGAATCTTGATGAGCAGGTGGTAGACGCTTTATGTGAGTGGGTAAATGCTGGTGTGTGATGTTAAGTGATTGGAGTTATCAGTATACAGCCGTACAGGATATATTCACATATTATGAGCAGCAATAAATTCATGACCAATAGTTGGTATGAATTTTACAAGCATGGAATAAGGAGTAAAATAATTATCTTTAGCAGTGTACTAACAGTATGCTGCTTTGGTATTTTTTTAAAAAATTACTTTATTGTTGATATAATTTAATTACTATAAAATTGAAATGATTAGCAGCATATGATCAGATGTGTCTCAGTCTTTTGTTCCCTCTGTGGATATTTTCTTCAAAAAACCTGCAGTCTTAAGTGACACTTTATGGATGGAGGAAAGAAAAGGAACATTAAATACATTAAAGCTGATCGCAACTCCCCTCTAATCAACCAGTCAAAATTGCGATATACACTAATACATGCTTTTGAGTGTCATGAATTGCTGTTTGTAGACATGATAGATTCATGAAATCAATAAAGTGAAGGATAGGGGAAAGCAGGTATGAATGGGTAGATGATGAAAAGGGGAGTACATAATATTAAGATGGAATGATGTAGTGGTAAAAGAGCACATGGTACAGTTTAATTGGATCTAACAAACAATTGAGATGATGGATGAATGAATAGATGGATGGAGGGAGGGAGAAAGATGAACTATCCCTGAATCATCTGGTTCACATGCACCAATCTCAGATAATGGAGCGAATGATTTAGCTGAGTGAGGATGAGTGGCAAAAGGTGAAGGGAAGGGGAAAACTTAGCAGAAGAAGGAGGGTGTGATGATGTGATTTGTCTGCCCTACTCAATGACACTGACAGCTAAAATCCCTCTAATTTATAATGTTGACTTGTGTTGACCATGAGAAAGCGAATGAGGAAGAGTTATACTAGAAATATAAGAATATTTATTCTACCCAGTAGGAAAAAGGGACAGTTTTGGGGAACAGAAAAACAAGGATAAACAGGGAAAGAAAGAGATGGGAATGGAAAGAAAGAGATAAGGGGGATTAATCTGGCAAGTGTGATAACAGTGAGTGCAGTAAGTGGATAAATAAGGAGGTAAAGGATGCTGGGTTGGGGGGGGGGGCATTTAAAGGGAATGGATGAGAAGCAGAGAAAAAAGAGGCTGGATGAAAGGGAGGATACACACCTTTTCAGGGCATAAGCTCAGAATAGATGATGTTAATTGTGACATGATAAAGGGACCAGAAAAGGTTCATTAAATGTTAATGTCAGCAAGGTGTGTGTGTGTGTGTGTGTGTGTGTGTGTGTGTGTGTGTGTGTGTGTGTGTGTGTGTGTGTGTGTGTGTGTGTGTGTGTTGGGGGGGGTCTTAAACCATGGATACAACAGATTGTGTTGGAGGGAAATTGTCGTTTTGGTATTTTTGTCAAGAGAAAGGGCCAGAAGTCTGACAACCTACAGTGATTAATTTCAAGAGCAACATAGTTGAAAACAGCACGTTTTGTTTCTACCATTGTTTCTATCATTCTACCTCCATGACCACAATAACTGAAGTTGATTTTGCATGGACGGTATGTCTGTAAATCAGTGGTGCCACACGGACACACATGTACATACATTATATATATATATATATATATATATATATATAATTATATATATAAAGCTTTATTAGTCCAACAGTGGGGAAATTCATGTGATTGGGGAAACAGAGGGGGAGGGTGGGGGGTTCATACATAACAGTGTAAAAATACGGTAAAAATAAACATACACTAGCGGGAACCCGTGAAAATTCCACGATAAAACAATCATATCAGACTTTATACCAAACATATGAAAACAAATGAATTGGTATTATAAACCAAGCATACCCAGCATAGTCAAAAATCAATCTGATGACGCAATAACTTTGGGTTGGCAAACTTTGTGTTGGCGCTGGATAATGGATCCAATGTAAAGCGTCTGTGAGAAAGCGCTATATAAATCTAATCCTTTATTATTATTACTATTACTGTTGTTGTTATTATTATTATTATTGTTATTATTATTATTTGTACCTTTTGTAAAAGAGAATTTTCATATCACCGAAGCAGTTCCAGCCTAACGCATCATTTGAATGTAAAACATGTCAAGGAGTTGTCTGTTGTCAGTTCCTGTAACGTTAGCTTAACCTTTTAAAGGAAAAGCCTGTTGGCATCTTACTATTGATGTTTCCTTATTTAGAGGCATGTTATACTATTCATTTTGAATTGCTGTATTGAGTCAGCTTTAGTATTCATGTTGATTGAGAGTCTGCTTATGTGCCTATTTGAGACTCAGCCTTATTTTATTTCTGAATTTTATTCATTTTATTTAACTGTATTTATATTGCATTTTTGAGAAATGCACCTGGCCTAATTGGTTTGCTGATGTGCTTGGCCTTTTTTCTTTTGAATTTCATTTATAAAGCACGTTTAACCAATAAAAATGTGGATTTCAAATCTTCTCTTCTCGGTGTATTCTATTGATTAGTCATGCACTACAATTTTGTAATGTCCTAGAATTCAAATTCTTCATTTGCGGGCCTTTAGCAGGTATGAGATTAAAATGCGATTAATTAGATTAATTAATTACAAATCTTGTAATTAATTAGATACACTTTTTAATCACCTGACAGCACTAATATATATACAGTATATATATACACACACGTATATATAATATATATATATATACGTGTGTGTGTGTGTGTGTGTGTGTGTGTGTGTGTGTGTGTGTGTGTGTGTGTGTGTGTGTGTCTGCTGTTCATTGTTTATGCATGGCACAATGCATGGCGGCAGTTTGGAGTAATTGGACAATTTATGTGAAACAATACACAAAAACCAGCAGTTAATCCTCACACATACCTCAGGCAAGACCTGAGGGGTTTTCCCAGTAAATCAAAAAAAGTTGACAACGGGAGATATTTCCAGTATAATAAGCTCTTAGTTAAAAGCTATTCCTATGCAAACAAGACAGTCAACATTTGATACATTAATCAGAATTACGGACATCCTGCACCCAATACTGGCATGGCAATAGCCCTGTGCACTGGGGACGGGAGGGTGGCCGGTTAAAGACCCGTGTCAGGCAAAACATGAGCTGGTAGTGGGAGGTGCCAGTTCACCTCCTGAGCTCTGCTCGAGGCCCCCTTGAGCAAAATGCCATTCCCTTTATAAGCTGCTCATTTGGGTGCACCATGAAGGAGCTACCCGTCACTCTACCTCCCCATCACTGTAGGCAGTGATGGGGAGGCATTCCTACAGGCTCCTTGTGTGCGTGTGTGTGCATATGTGTGTGTGAGCGTGTGTGTGTGTGTGTGCTTGTGTGCATGCCTGTGTGTTTTTGTGTGTTACGGGCCTGTACCCATATGCTCAATATACACGTGTGACCAACTACCGAGGACAAATAATTTACCCTGCGGGGGATTAATGAAGCTGATTCTTTTTTTTTTTTTGTCATTTTAATCTTTACTGGGATTACAGTTTAAAAATGTTAAATGTTTATTTTACTAATTTAGAAGTTGTATAGCTATGTAGCTTTGTCTTTGACGTCCTTTGCTGTAATTATTAATTTCGGGCCACATTGGAAATCAACCAGAATGACTGCTTCATTGTAATAATGGAATGACATTTTTTTCACAAGTCTTCTGTTGAGTGTATTTGCTTAAATTTAAGACTAAGTTCCATATTAAGGTAAAAAAAAATTTTTTTTTTCAGTTATCTTAAAGAGCAATTTAAATACAAATTACAAAAATCTGAAGCTCTTTAAAATTTTAAAGCTTTTTGCCCTCCAAGAAAGTTCTGGAACTTTCCTTTTTCACTCCAGCCAAAAAATGTATTGTGTGATTTGAATTTTGATGCTGATAATCTTAATAATATAAATAGAATTATATATTCTAACATTTAGCCAACAAACCATATAGATGTTTGGTTGGGGAAACAGGCAGAAAGAAGAATCCATCACACTTGGGTACAGATGAACTGGCTGCAGTTAATTTCTTGACAGATCAACAAGCTGGTCCAAGAGAGATTTCAATTAAATGCCCTTTTGAAGGACAACACATGTGTAGCACACACAACTTGCTGACCATGGGGAATTGTCTGTGTGTGTTCAAGACCAGAGGAAAGTAGAAATCACTTTTTTACTTATTAATATGTATTACATCACACTGAGCAGTACATTTTTTAAATTTCCAAGTTGCTGTTTTCTCAACAGACACCAGGCCTCCTACCTACTAGCAAAATAGTTAGGCCCCTCAAATGAACACATGCCTAACATGTGCTGCCCATTAACATGACTAACATTGTGACTGAGCAAGATTTATCTCCAAACCATTTATCACTATAGTCACCAATGTCCCTGCACCATGGGTGCTTTACCATGGGATAATGGGTGATGGTGTTGGTGTTTAAACATAGTTTAAATTTGAAAAAATACAAATGGTAATAATTTATATTTATTTTACTGGTCCAGTGTGTGCCAGACTGGACTAATAATTTCCCTAAGGGCATTAATAAAGTTGATTATTTTACAATAACATTTACATTGACAAATCTGTCTCTGTACTCTAAACACTAACATTACCGACCCTTTACTTCTATCATTCAACTGTTACATTCTTTAGTGCAATGTAACCGAGCTGGACTGGTAAATGCAATTGGCCATTTAGATTATTAGCAAAGAGCGCTAATGAGCCTAGCAGTCAGACGCCCCCAGCACACTCAATGTGTGATGAAGAGGGGATGAAGGCACTAATTCTCCAAAGTAGCTTAATAAGTACAGGATTAGCCAAGCCTTCCATTAGGCAAAGTGTTGATGATGCTAAGCTAATGTGCTAAACTGCTGCCAAAATGATCCAGACAGCTGTAGAGTTAGCTACAGATGTAGCTGCTAAAATAGGGATGGATAATTTTGATGATGAAAGTAATGATTCGACCGCTTGCCTGTGTTATCAAAAGAAATACATATTTATATGCAAAAGGAGAGAATCCACAATGTGTCCATCCATCCCTTTTCTTGTAGACTTTAATCCTATTTTCCTTTTTGTGGGTCACAGGTGTTGATGGAGCGTATCCCAGCTGACTAAATGTGAAAAGCAGAGTACACTCCAGCCATTCACAGCTACAGGCAATTTAGAACTGATCAATTCACCTAAGCAGACTCGAACCTGGGACCTTCTTGCTATGAGGCGATATCACTGCCCACTTTACCATTGTGCAGCCCTTCACTCTGCATAACTATATGTATTCTTGTTTGCACCTTCCCACACATGAAACCCTGAGGCTTATGATCAAACATTAAGATGATGATAGTAAATAGGTGTTGAATCCCAAGCTCAGTGGTTTTAATAATGGCCATGACTAAGTACTATACTGACACTTGCTGGAGTTTAATTATATATTGTTACACTGTAATTAATTCTTCAAAACGTACACTTACATAATGGGCAGTGAAATTGAAACTGCTTTAGCTCATTCATATTAACCATCTACATTAGTACTGGAGAAAGAACTTGAGTCTTCTTTTTTTGGCTTTTCCCTTCAGGGGTCGCCACAGCGAATCAGTTCCCTCCATCTAACCCTGTCTTCTGCATCCTCCTCTCTCACACCAACTACCTTCATGTTCTCTTTCACTACATCCATAAACCTCCTCTTTGGTCTTCCTCTAGGCCGCCTGCCTGGCAGTTCAAAACTCAGTGTCCTTCTACCAATATATTCACTATCTTTCCTCTGGACATGTCCAAACCATCTCAGTCTGGCCTCTCTGACTTTATCTCCAAAACCTCTAACATGTGCTGTCTCTCTGATGTACTCATTCCTTATCCTATCCATCCTGGTCACTACCAAAGAAAACCTCAGCATCTTCATCTCTGCTACCTCCAGCTCTGTCCCCTGTCTTTTACTCAGTGACACTGTCTCTAGACCAAACAACATTGTTGGTCACCACAGTTTTGTACACATTTCCTTTCATTTTAACTGAAACTTTTCTATCACACATCACACCTGACACTTTTCTCCACCCGTTCCATCCTGCATTTACATGCTTCTTCACCTCTTTTCCACATTCTCCATTGCTATTGACCCCAAGTACTAAAAATCCTCCACCTTTTTGATCTCTTCTTCCTGTAACCTCACTCCTCCACTTGGGCCCCTCTCATTCACACACATGTACTCTGTCTTACTGCAGCTAACCTTCATTCCTCTCTTTTCCAGGACAAACCTCCACCTCTCTAGCTTCTCCTCCACCTGTTCCCTGCTCTCACTACAGATCACAATGTTATCTGCAAACATCATTGTCCATGGACATTCCTGTCTAACCTTGTCTGTTAGCCTGTCAATCACCATAGCGAACAAGAAAGGGCTCAGAGCTGATCCCTGATGCAGTCCCACATCCACCTTGAACTCCTCTGTCACACCTACAGCACACCTAACCACTGTCTTACAGTCCTCATATATGTCCCGCTCTAACATACTTCTCTGCCACTCCAGACTTCCTCATACAATGCCACAGTTCCTCTCTGGGCACCCTGTCATAAGCTTTCTCCAGATCTACAAAACACAATGCAGCTCCCTCTGGCCTTCTCTGTACTTCTCTATCAACATCGTCAAAGCAAATGCTGCATCTGTAGTACTCTTTTGGCATGAAACCATACTGCTGCTCACAAATGCTCACTTCTGCCCTTAGTCTAGCTTCAACTGTTCTTTCCCATAACTTCATTGTATAGGTCATCAGCCTTATTCCTGTGTAGTTGCCACAACTCTGCACATCACCCTTGGGCAACAGCACACTTCTCCTCCATTCCTCAGGCGTCTTATTGCTATCTAAGATCCTGTTGAACAACTCAGTCAGAAACTCTACTGCCACCTCTCCTAGACACTTCCATACCTCCACAAGTATAACATCAGGACAGAGTGCCTTTCCACTCTTCATCCTCTTCAATGCCCTCTTCACTTCATCCTGACTAATCTTCGCTACTTCCTGGTCCACAACAGCCACCTGTTCTAGTCTTTGTTCTCCATCATTTTCTTCATTCATGAACTCTGCAAAGTACTCTTTCCATCTTACCATGACACTACTAGCACCTGTTCCATCCCTATCCTTGATCACCCTTACCTGCTGCACGTCCTTCCCATCTCTGTCTCTCTGTCTTGCCAACCTGTATAGATCAGTCTCTCCCTCCTTACCTTCCAACCTAGCATACAAGTCATCATAAGCCCCTTGTTTGGCCTTTGCAATCTCTACTTTCACCTTACGCTGCATCTCCCTGTACTTTTGTCTACTCTCCTCAGCCCTCTTAGTGTCCCACTTCTTCTTAGCTAACCTCTTTGCCTGTATACAGTCCTGTGCCTCCTCATTCCACCACCAAGTTTCCTTATCTACTTTCCTTCCAGATGACACACCAAGTACTCTCCTACCTGTCTCCCTGATCACATTAGCTGTAGTTATCCAGTCATCTGGAAGCACCTCCTGACCACTCAGAGCCTGTCTTAACTCCGTCCTAAACTACATTAACCTTGATCTTCCACGTTCCGGCTGTTCTTTCAACCCTTGATATTTCCCAATCTTTTCGTGCTCCTTCTTCTTGATGTTGGCGTCAGCTGGAATCGCCACATCTATCACCACTGATGTCTTCTGCTCTTTGTCCACCACCACTATGTCCGGTTGGTTAGCCAGCAGCTGTTTGTCAGTCTGGAAGCTGAAGTCCCATAGGGTCTTAGCCTTGTCGTTCTCAACCACCTTTGGTGGTATGTCCCATTTGGATTTGGGTACTTCTAGTCCATACCGGGTACAGATGTTCCTGTACACTATCACCGCTACTTGGTTGTGCCTCTCCGTGAATGCTGAGCTGGCGAGCATCTTACACCCTGCTACCACATGCTGGACTGTCTATGGAGCTTCTTTACGTAGCCTGTACCTTGATTCTGATCTACTGTGGTAGATATGGCCTCTATTGCTCTTGTACTTAGGGCCTGTTCTTGGGCTGCCATGATCCGTGCCTCTGTGCTGTCTGTCAGTCCAGCTTTATCCAGCCATTGGTAGGTCTTCTTGATATCAGCCACCTCTATCTGATGGTGGTACATGCCGTGTAGGGGCTTGTCCCTCCATGTTTTCTCCTCCTCCGCCTCTTCCTCCTCAGGTTTCTGCTGTCTAAGGCATTCACTTTGCAGTTCATCTGTTGGGGCCATCTTCCTGATATACTCTTGGATTTTTGATGTTTCATCCTGGACAGTGGCCCTGATGCTCACTAGTCCTTGGCCTCCCTCTTTCTGCTTAGTGTACAGCCTCAGGGTGCTGGACTTGGAGTGAAACCCTCCATGCATGGTGAGGAGCTTTCTAGTCTTAATATCTGTGGCTTCTATCTCCTCCTTTGGCCAGCTTATGATTCCAGTGGGGTGTCTGATGACTGGCAGTGCATACATGTTGATGACTCGGACCTTGTTCTTGCCATTCAGCTGACTTCTCAGGACTAGCCTTACTCTCTGGAGTTATTTGGCTGTGGATGACTTCCTTGCGGCCTCCTCATGATTGCCATTAGCCTGTGGGATTCCAAGGTATTTGTAGCTGTCCTTGATGTCTTCTATCCTGCCCCCTGGTAGGTCAACCCCTTCAGTTCTGATCATCTGTCCTCTTCTCGATACCATCCGGCCACATTAGTCTAATCCGAATGACATCCCTATGTCGTCGCTGTAGATCCTGGTGGTGTGGATCAGTGAGTCGATTTCTCGCTCATTCCTGGCATACAGCTTGATGTCATCCATGTAGAGGAGATGGCTGATTGTTGTCCCGCTTTGGAATCGGTATCCGTAGCCACTGTTTGTGATGATGTGACTGAGGGAGTTCAGGCCTATGCAGAACAGCAGTGGTGATAGTGCATCCTCTTGGTATATGCCACACTTGATGTTAATTTGGGCAGTTGGCTTGGAGTTAATCTCCAGGGTTGTCTTCCACATTTCCATTGAGTTCTTGATGAAGGCTCTTAGTGTCCTGTTGATCTTATACAGTTCCAGACATTCCAGTATCCATGTGTGTGGCATTGAATCATAGGCTTTCTGGTAGTCTATCCAGGCGGTGCACAAGTTGGTCTGCCTGTGCTTGCAGTCTCTGTGTACTGCTCTGTCCATCAGTAGCTGATGCTTGACTCCCCTGGTGTTACTACCAACTTCTTTCTGTGCTCCGCTCATATATTGATCCATGTGCCTACTGATCCTAGCCGCCATGATGCCTGACAGGAGCTTCCATGTTGTACAGACACAGATTATTGGCCGGTAGTTGGATGGGGTGGATCCCTTCTGTGGGTCTTTCATGATCAGGACTGTCATGCCTTCAGTCAACCTTTCTGGGTGCGTCCCATCCCTTAGCAGCTGGTTCATCTGTGCTGCTAGACGCTCATGGAGTGCTGTCAGCTTCTTTAGCCAGTATGTATGGATCATATCGGGGCCCGGTGCAGACCAACTCTTCATCTTTGACACTCTTTCTTGAATGTCTGCCATTGAGTTGGTTACTGGTTCTTGTTCTGGGAAGCTGCTGTGATCAGTCCTCAGGTCCACTAGCCACTGGGCATTGGTGTTGTGTGATGCTTCTCTTTCCCATATGCCCTTCCAGTATTTCTCCACCTCAGCTGTTGGTGGGTCTGACCGGATGCTGTTATTTCCCTGCCACTGGGAGTACACCTTTGCTGGTTGGGTGGAGAAGGTGTTGTTTATTCTCCTGGCCTCTATCTCCTTGGTGTATCTCTTCCGTTGGGTAGCCAGAGCTGTTAGTCTCTGTTTGGCAGTTTCGACTGCTTCAGGTATGGAGAGCTTGCTGTATTTCCTGGGTATCCCTTTATTCACCTGTTCCTCTTCTACAGATCAGCTAGCTGGCTTACTTCTCTCAGTGTCGCCTTTTATCTTGGCCTTTAACCGTCTTTTCCATGGAGGGTATTGTTTGTTATACCTTGTGTTGATCTTATATCCCAGCATCTCGAGCATTACTGTTGCTGTACTGTGAATCAGCTTGTTGGTCTCAGTTATGTTCCCTGTGGGGATGGTTCTTATTGCAGCATTCACATCTTCTGGCAGATCATCTGAAGGTACTTGACAACTTAGTTTCGGTATTTGTCGGAGGCTCCAGGTTTCCATTTGGGTCACCATCTTCCTTCTCAGGTCAGTAGCTCTTGTATTGAGGCAGTATATGTTTCTTAGGGCTTAGTACCCAATCCAATTGTGGGGGGGAGGGTGAACTCCCCCCGCTGACCTGGCGTCGTGGCTCCCCCTTGCCGTAGCATTGTTGTAGTATTTCATCGATCTCTAGTTGTGATAGCAGTTTTCGGTTACGGATGTTGGAACACTGGGCTAACAGCTGTTTCTTTGTTAGCCTTGATTGTGGGTTTCGAAGCATCCATTGGTCCCACATCCGCCCCATATGTCCCCTCTCTCTGAGATTACTCGTATAGTAGCTTCCAACAACTCCGTATTCTTCGACCTTGTCCATGTGTATCTTGTTCCAGTAACCTATTTCTCATCAGATTGCCCTGGTTCCCTAGCAACTGACGCGGACCTTTTTAACCCGGGCGACGTCCGAGCCAATATGACTCTGTCTTTATTGTGTTCACTCATGACTGAGGTTGGCTGGTATAGCATTAAGGGTCTTGCCTAAGGACGCTCACTGGATAGTGTCCGCCATGACCGGGATTCGAACCTACAATATATACTGTATATACAGTATATAGTGTAAAAATCCTTAGTCCTCACACCAGCTATTTCAATGAATTTAGTTTGATGATGACATTTGCATCTGAAAGAAGTGCATACAGTTCACAGCAATAAAAGTAATTAGCCAACAAAAGCAATTAAGCAGATGACATTTTATGCATTTTAATGTACAGACAAAAACAGAAATGCTGGAATCTGAAATCATTGGAGATCATCCTTTAAAAACAAATAGAAACTGAGTTGATGATGTTGTTTATGTGCAAACCAGCTGACATGTTAGACAGTGTCATATTGTATACCTTTCATGTTTGCCTCCCCTTCCACATTCATGCATACATACAAGGCTGCATTTTGCTCTTCTCAGCACCACAAATCTGTCTCCTTAAGCTTTTTATTCCTTTCTCTTGCATTCTCTGGCTTTATTTTTGCAGTGTCAACAGATTAGTCCGTGTTGGGTTATATACAGACAGACTGCATTTTAGATTGTTCTTTGTTTTTGTGCTCCGTCTCTGAACCATTTTTGTGTTTGCATGTGCATTTGCATGTATGTTTTTGTTGATTTTGCTGTCTTTAAACTTTTTTATCCAATACTTTTTGTTTACACGCAGTTTGACATTCAGTTGGTGGATTATAGTCAACTAGAAGTAAAATTAACACATTCTGGTTTTTAGCTAACAGTAAAGGATGCAGTGTGTAGAGGAAAGCCAAATTAGAGGCTAAAACAAGGATGAGAATGAATAAGGGATGAGAATGGGGTCAGAATGTAAGGCAAACATTTGTGAGGACATGTGGGTAAAAGTAATGAAGGGGCAGGCTCAGGGAGGCAAAGGACTCTGAAAAAAATGAAGTAATAAAGACATAATTATTCAAAAGACGCCAGGAGTGAGGATACGTGGTTGCTTGTGTTGCCATGAGGGTAAACAAGGAGGGAGAATGCAGCTGGTGAGTGAGAAACATGTGGTGTGTGGAATGGAAGGCGCTTGAAGAGGGGATACGAGAGAGGATGTAGAAGAGGGAAGCAGAATTTTAGGACAGCATGCAACATTCAGCGGTGCTGTGAGCCAACAAAAATGAAAATCACTGCAAGACAGTAGTTTTGAAATGATTGGGGCTGAAAGGTAAGCACTCAGAGGGGCTGTTTTGTACAAGAAGGAGATAACAGAGGCGGGGGCTGAGAGGGTAGGAGGTAGAGCTGTTTTTGACAGCACTGGATGTCTAGCTTGTATGAAATGAGAAAGAGCAAAAAAAAAAAAAAAATAGAGTTGAAATAAGCACAGATAGTGTTTGTGCTGAGGCCATTTAGGCAGCCGAGGACAAACAGCTGAAGGTCTGTGGATCATCTGTCCGAGAGAAGGGTGGCTTTTACCTAATCATGTAACAATACATGCTTTTCAATACACAGTTATGTAGAAGAGTACGTAGGTTTCCATACCACACTCCGTTATATGTTATTATAATTCATGAGGTCAGTCATTCATGGGACTTGACATTGAGTATTGTCTGTTGCACTCCGGGTTCAAGGCTTCACTTAGCTTTGGTTCACTAGTTAGAAACTTAGTACTTGTACAGTGCGCCCTCGTGCATTCGCACATCACCGATTGCGACTCCACCTCATCGCAGATTTTTAGTAGGCAGTCATATGATACCGTAAGCACATTCTATTGGCTGACGGCATCCGGAAGTGTGCTCCGTTTCATCAGTCTAGGACTTTCATGAGACACAAAAGTGCTTTAAACAGTCTATCCGAGTGTGGGAAAAGGTAATACAGATAGAAGGTGGTTTAATATCAGTATGAAGGAGGGTTCATAAACGTTTAAATTACTGTGAATAATTGGATAAATAGATTGCAATTTCAATCACAGATTCCTCGATCGTGTGTGGTTCCTGGAACGCATTAACCGCAAAGAACGAGGGCACACTGTACTTAGTAATTGCTGTGAGAGGGTGAATGAAACAAGCTGGAGCTGCTCTCATCACTACCTTACTTAATATAACTTGGAAAGTGGATCAAAGCATTTTCTATACACCCTGTATAACATACTGAGAACACTGTTTGTGTTAATTTGAATAGCAAGTGAGACAAGGGGCGGCACGGTAAAGCAGTGGGTAGGACTGTAGCCGCACAGCAAGGCGGTTCTGGGTTCGAGTCTCTCTCTGTGCGGAGTTTGCATGTTCTCCCCGTGTCTGCATGGGTTCTCTCCGGGTTCTCCTGCTTCCTCCCACCTCCAAAAACATGCGCTTAACGTTAATTGGCCGGTCCCAAAATGCCTGTAGGAGTAAGTGAGTGTGTGCGTGTTTGTAGCTCCGTGGTGCACTGGCATTGCACCCAGAGTTTGGCCCTGCCTCACACCCTATGCCAGCTAGGTTATGGTCCAGCTCCCCGTGACCCACGTAAGCGGATGCAGCGGGTAAGAAAATGAATGAATGAAATGAGACAAGAATCTTTTTGATGTGTACTTGCACCATGGCCATGCCTGTATTGACAGACACACAACAATCTATGTGTCAGGTCTTTAAGGACTCATTGATGGGGTTTTGTCTGTCCACTATAAGGTCTGGCTCTTTTTCCCATACGTTTATATTTCTCTGTATGTTCAAATCCAGTTTCCTCCCTATTTTTGCGGTCACAGGAAGACAGTCTGTGTATGACTAAATCGTCTTTTGTCCTCAAAATAAAAATTCACTCCATGTAAAACATTCTTAGGTCACTAACAATCTCTCTGTGGTGAGCATGGTGACATAGATTCACTGTGGTGAAGTTTTATCAAACAAATTTGGTATGATTAAAACTGTTACAGACATATATAAAATTTATCCTACCACTAAAGATTGTTGGCTTCAAAGAGTAATAATCCCTTCACCAACAAAGTCTAACCTGTTCTCTTTTTTGTGTTTTCTCCTTCTTTCTACCTCTCTTTAGCCTGTGAGCTGATGAATCGCGGCATTCTGGCTCTGGTCAGTTCAATCGGCTGTATGTCAGCGGGCAGCCTTCAGACTCTGGCTGATGCCATGCACATTCCCCACCTCTTCATCCAGCGCTCCCCAGCAGGAACACCCCGCTCTTCCTGTCCACTAACCAGTCGCCTCCCTGGAGCAGATGACTATACCCTAATGGTCCGGCCACCCGTCTATCTTAATGAGGTTATCATGCAAGTGGTGTCTGAATACAGCTGGCAGAAGTTCATCCTCTTTTATGATTCTGATTTTGGTAAGGACACAACTGACAAAGCAATCATTAACATTCATGTTCATTTAAACTACACATGACTCACTATAATAGACATAACGATCAATGACATGAGTGTAAGTTTGATCACTACCAAATGGTTTCTTAACATGCTAGATTTTAGAAAACTGAGAAATTTACTGTAAAGCCGAAGACCTGACTTGGCCTCTCCGTTGCCAAGCACAGACGTGTAGTCAGACATGAACATTTTATGCAATTGTACATAAACAGAGACTCACCTTTGAATATTTATTTTTACTCATTTTTATTCTAGTGGCAGATCAGGTCTGTCTCACTTCACCCACTTCTGTGTCTTACTCTGTCTCTCCGCCTCCTTCTTTCCGGCCCATTAACTCCAACATTCGACTAGCAACAACTGATGACCCTTTTAAGATGTACTTTTTTCTTTCTTAAAATTCTTAGCTGCCTTCTTCTATATTACTTGTGCATTTGGTGCACATTATGCACAGTGAATCTTACTAACCCAACTTCTTTGATTATTTTGTTAAGTAGTATCATCACATGTAGGTTACATTGCTGTTACTGTGTTATGAAGTGTTGTCACAAACATTATCTTAACTCTCAGAGAGCTCATACCATTTTAAAGTACACCATTTTATCAGGGGTTTAGATCGGTCTGATTAGCACTTACCATATCATAGGTCTTATGGTTCCACAACACCTTCACTGCATATTTTCAATGTTGATATAATTTATCCATAACACAAACTGTGACA
Organism: Antennarius maculatus; assembly: GCA_013358685.1. NCBI lineage: Eukaryota > Metazoa > Chordata > Actinopteri > Lophiiformes > Antennariidae > Antennarius > Antennarius maculatus. Next base: position 18,132,816 of record CM023608.1, read on the forward strand.
TCAATCATTGCTGGGTGGAGGGAAATATTACACATTCAGTTTCAGACAGTAGAGAGCAGTGCATTTTTTTTCAGAATTGATTTTACCCTTAAAACTATAATGGGCCTTCATTCACTCATTGCAGTCAATTAACACAATGAATATATTGTATGCATTGATCTCCAATGACATAACTATGGTGAAATTGTTTTGCAATGGATTCTCAAGCTCAAAGTCAATCTGCCTCGACATTAAAGCGTTTTATGCATGTGTATTGAATATGTCATGAAAGTATGTTCTAACGAGTTGGCTCTAGCAAGCAGTTTGTCTTGGAGCGATATTGAATAGTGGCTAGTATGGCCATTCTGAAAATGTAGTCTCACATTTCCTCAAAAGTCAGCATGATGTATACCATGATGTAAATCCATGCTGAGGAATTCTAGCAAAAGTAGTTTTCACCCAATCTGATTCCCTGATGAATTACAAAGAGTAAAAGTTTTACTATAGTTTTACTTTAGATTATTCTTCGTATTGTACACCACCATATCCATTCATTACTTAATATTCTTAAAAATGACATATAAAATGCCTGAAATCACTGAAAATGTCAGATTGACACAGTTAATAACGAGAGATCCCAAAATGTTAAAGGTCCCATATTAAGCTTTTTTTAATTCATCTCATTCAGCTGCCAGATGTCCAACTACACTGTATTTGAAATGTCATCCCCAAAGTGATCCGTGGTGGTCAATGTCTTTGTTTGAATATGGTTAAAATCACTTCCGTTCTGAAATGCTCGGTGTTAATGGGCGTGCCTGTGAGCTTTCAGTCACCACATAGCCTGATCAAGAATTACACACATGCACGCACACACACACACGACTGAAGCGGGGCTAACAAGTTAGCAAAATGCTCGCTGATTTCAACAGTTTGTGAGGATCTTTCAGTGTGTACATCTGAGCCATGTCGTTACCACACATCACTACCGTAGCCTGAACGAACTCCCCCTCGGGGATGACCACGCCTATTTCAGGGTTGACAATCAAATATGACTCAGGATAGGTCAATTATGCCCCGCTTGTGAAGTCACACATGGCGCTTTTGCGAATCCGATTGTTTTTGATTCTGTCCAGCCATGAAAACAAAATATTCCAAATATCTATTGATGCAGGAAGTGTTTTCCAGATTCCAGGATTTGGTCGGTTAGGGAGGACCACTATGTATATGGAGAGACCTGAAAAAAATGTGTTTTTCATAATAGGATCCCTTTAAATACACAAAAATAAATCACGTCACGCAGACAGGTCTTGACAGACAACATCTTTTTTTAATCACAGACTAAATTTTAGAATGCATCTGCTTGGATGTGTAACTTGATATTCTTGACTCCAAGTTGATGAATAAGACACTTATCTGTAGGAGATTACTTTTTTTATGTACAAAAATCTGAAGCAAATGATATGAATCCTGATTATTTTCCCTCTAAACCAAAAATACTCCGCTCCTGTAAAAGACTTCATGTTACATTCAGAAAGCAACTTCTTTAAAATTTCATGTAAATCACCCGTAAATATATTCATTCCTGGTAAAGGGTTTTTTTCTTTCACAAACCCAACCTTAATCAAGACTGAAAGCAGAAACACCATGTCCCCCTTTGATAGACAATTCATCCAATTGAAATCCAGAATATAACGCTAAATGTAGTATAGTTCAAATGCTAGACTGAAAATGCACACATATAGAATGCATGCTCACAAAAACTCATTTACTGTACCCCACTTACATCTCTATATCTCCACTAAGCTCCATAACCAGCGAGTCATCGCATGCATCCAAAGGGTTTTTGGCTGTGCTGTTCTTTCAGCCACAGAAGGCCTTTTAAAGATATCACCATTGTTCCCTAATGGCCTCTCTTGCCATTGAAAGGGAGAATGGAGAGAGCAAAAATGCAAAGGAGGGAAAGACAGAGTCAAAGAAAGAAAGAGAGAGACTGAGAGAACATGCATGGACAGAGAGAAAAGAGAGCATGGGTTGAGAGAGAGTAAGAGCGAGAAGGAGAGAGAGAGAACACTGATGGAGATAGACAGAGATGGCCTTTACAGATGATAGCAACATCCCCAATAGAACTCACCTCTGTACAAGGAGAGTTCTTTAGAGGACAGACAGTCTAGTGTGTCCCCTCAAATGATGCAATAGAGCTGCTGTTCCAATCCCTATTTTCAGCTCTACTGGTGCAATCCGAGAGAACACATGTTTTCTCTCCATTATTTCTCTCTTCCTTCTTATCTTACTTTCATTTTTGCCTTTCTTTTTCTGAGTCCCACTTCTTGCCTTTTTATTCTTTTCCCATGTGTTTTAAGCTCAGCTTGTTAAAACATGATATACTGTATATTAAAATGTGAATGAGAAGTTGCTGCGTGCCAAGGAGTCACCTTGCTTATAATCCAGCCAGAACCACGGCAACAGTGGCCTCACTGACCAAATATGAAAGTACCACTTAGTTGTAATTACATTGTTGACATCAGGATGATTTGAATGTAGCTGCAAGAGGGCACAAGACAGTGTCTTATTGTGCTGGTCCCAAGTCCGGATAAATACAGAGGGCTGTGTCAGGAAGGGCATCCGACATAAAACTTTTGGCAAGCATGCAAATCAAATCTATGACTTCCATACCGGATCGGTCGAGGCCCAGGTTAACAACGACTGCCATCAGTGCAGTTCACCTACAGGATGCCGGTGGAAATTGGACAACTGTTGATTGAAAAAGGAGAGAAGGGAATTGTGTTCATAGGAAGAGAGAGAAGAGGAACGCCAAGACTATAGGACTGAGAGTCAGGACGTTGAATGTTGGAACTATGACAGGAAAAGGTAGAGTCGGTTGACATGATGCAGAGGAGGAAGGAAGACAAACTGTGTGTGCAGGAGACCAGGTGGAAAGATAGCAAGGTTAGAAGTTTAGGAGCAGGGTTCAAGTTGTTCTATTATGGTGTAGATAGGAAGATAAATTGAGTAGGAGATATCTTGAAGGAGGAGTTTGTTAGGAATGTCTTGGATGTAAAGAGAGTGTCAGATAGAGTGATGAGTCTGACACTAGAAATCGAAGGTGTGATGTTCAATGTTGTTAGTGGGTATGCTCCACAGGTAGGATGTGAGCTGGATGTGAAGGAGAAATTCTGGTTGGACATTGATGAAGTGATACAGAGCATTTCCAGAAGTGAAAGAGTTGTCATTGGTGCAAACTTCAATGGACACGTTGGTGCAGGAAACAGGTGATTAGGAGGTGATGGGCAGGTTTGGTATGCAGGAGAGGGATACAGAAGGACAGATGGTGGTTGACTTTGCAAACAGGATGGAAACGGCTATAGTGAATACTTTCTTTCAGAAGAGACAGGAACATAGGGTGACCTATAAGAGTGGTGGTAGGAGCACACAGGTAGACTACATCTTGTGTAAACAGTGTAATCTGAAGGAGATCAGTGACTGCAAAGTACTGGTGTAGCCAAACAGCATAGGATGGTGGTGTGTAGGATGACTGGTGGTGAGGAAGATGAAGAGGACAAAGACAGAGCAGAGGATGAAATGGTGGAAGTTGAAAAAAGAAGAGTGTTGCATGACTTTTAGGAAGGAGTTAAGACAGGCTCTGGGTGGTCAGGAGGTGCTTCCAGATGACTGGACAACTACAGCTAATGTGATCAGGGAGACAGGTAGGAGAGTACTTGGTGTGTCATCTGGAAGGAAAGTAGATAAGGAAACTTGGTGGTGGAATGAGGAGGCACAGGACTGTATACAGGCAAAGAGGTTAGCTAAGAAGAAGTGGGACACTAAGAGGGCTGAGGAGAGTAGACAAAAGTACAGGGAGATGCAGCGTAAGGTGAAAGTAGAGATTGCAAAGGCCAAACAAGGGGCTTATGATGACTTGTATGCTAGGTTGGAAGGTAAGGAGGGAGAGACTGATCTATACAGGTTGGCAAGACAGAGAGACAGAGCTGGGAAGGACGTGCAGCAGGTAAGGGTGATCAAGGATAGGGATGGTGCCAGGTGCCAGTAGTATCATGGTAAGATGGAAAGAGTACTTTGAAGAGTTGATGAACAAAGAAAATGATGGAGGTGGCTGTTGTGGACCAGAAAGTAGCGAAGTTTAGTCAGGATGAAGTGAAGAGAGCATTGAAGAGGATTCAGAGTGGAAAGGCACCCTGTCCTGATGTTATACCTGTGGAGGTATGGAAATGTCTAGGAGAGGTGGCAGTAGAGTTTCTGACTCTACTGCCACCTAGTAGAGATCCAACAGGATCTTAGATAGCAATAAGATGCCCGAGGAACGGAGAAGTGTGCTGTTGCCCATTTTTAAGAACAAGGGTGATGTGCAGAGTTGTGGCAACTACAGAGGAATAAAGCTGATGACCTATACAATGAAGTTATGGGAACGAGTAGTTGAAGCTAGACTAAGGGCAGAAGTGAACATTTGTGAGCAGCAATATGGTTTCATATTGCTGGTTTCATATTGCCTTTTGGCATGAAACTCTTTTGGTTTCATGCCAAAAGAGTATCACAGATGCAGTATTTGCATTGAGGATATTGATAGAGAAGTACAGAGGGAGCTGCATTGTGTTTTGTAGATCTGGAGAAAGCTTATGACAGGGTGCCCAGAGAGGAACTGTGGTATTGTATGAGGAAGTCTGGAGTGGCAGAGAAGTATGTTAGAGCGGTGCAGGACATGTATGAGGACTGTAAGACAGTGGTTAGGTGTGATGTAGGTGTGACAGAGGAGTTCAAGGTGGATGTGGGACTGCATCAGGGATCAGCTCTGAGCCCCTTCTTGGTCGCTATGGTGATTGACAGGCTAACAGACAAGGTTAGGCAGGAATCTCCATGGACAATGATGTTTTCAGTTTACATTGTGATCTGTAGTGAGAGCAAGGAACAGGTGGAGGAGAAGCTAGAGAGGTGGAGGTTTGTCCTGGAAAGGAGAGGAATGAAGGTTAGCAGCAGTAAGACAGAGTACATGTGTGTGAATGAGAGGGACCCAAGTGGAAGAGTGAGGTTACAGGGAGAAGAGATCAGGAAGGTGGAGGATTTTAAGTACTTAGGGTCAACAGTCCAGAGCAATGGAGAGTGTGGAAAAGAGGTGAAGAAGCGTGTACAGGTAGGATAGAATGGGTGGAGAAAAAGTGTCAGGTGTGATGTGTGATAGAAAAGCCAAGAAGACAATGTCACTGAGGAAAAGACAGGGGACTGAACTGGAGGTAGCAGAGATGAAGATGCTGAGGTTCTCTTTGGTAGTGACCAGGGTGGATAGGATCAGGAATGAGTACATCAAAGGGACAGCACATGTTAGGGGTTTTGGAGATAAAGTCAGAGAGGCCAGACTGAGTTTGGTTTGGACATGTCCACAGGAGAGATAGTGAATTTATTGGTAGAAAGATGCTGAGTTTCAAACTGCCAAGCAGGATGCGTAGAGGAAAACCAAAGAGGAGGTTTATGGATATAGTGAAAGTAGACATGAAGGTAGTTGGTGTGAGAGAAGAGGATTTAGAAGACAGGGTTAGATTGAGGCAACTGATTTGCTCTGGCGACCCCTGAAGGGAAAATTCAAAAGGAGAAGAAGAAGACATTAGGATGATTTGCTTTTCTTTGTGTTTAGCCAGTGACAGGAAGGCCCATGGGGTACAACTGTAAAATGGTTATGGCGAAACAAAAGAGACATTTTTGAAATTGTGATCTATGAGGAGGAAAAAAAAACATAAAAGTGATGGTTTTTTAGACAAAAATATTTAAAGAAAACAAAACAAAAAAGAAAACAGAAATGGATACAAATGTCAAAATTATGTTAATGCTGTTAACAAGTATAAAAGCACAAAATGTATCTACATAAACAGCATCAGTGCCACAGAAACAGTTACAGCAGTTGTGTGTTGGCTTAGTCCTTGTCTGTTGTTAATTATCTATTTGCTAAGTGTATTGTAGATCATGGATTCTGTAATTCTAAGTTAAATAGTAGCAGTTTTTTCAAAGGGACCCTGTTATACATAGTGTAGTCCATAGTTGTTGCATTGTCCTTGTCCCTGTGCAAAATGGCAAAACTGTGATGGGCAAATAGCATAAAACCAAATGTCATACATCAAAATCGACTTTCTTCTTGTTGATAATATTGGTTTAGATAAGACCCATGTGAAACATAAAACAAGTGTGAAAATGCCAACCAGTGATCTCACGGGTTTATACCAAAAGTATACCATTTTCCGTGCATCTGGCCCTTTGTCTTTCAAGGAAGGAAATATTTGGAAAGCACTTCCAGATAGGATGAGATTTTTAAAGACAAGAGGAAACACACTCAAAAACACTAAAAATTTAAATATCAAGCGTTCACCTTTCAGGAGACTAGTCATAGACAAAGCTCTGCTGCATATATGATGTCTCTGCAAACTCAATCGAGGGTCTGCTTCATGTGGAAATATATCAAACGGAGACTGAGAGTGGGAAGGAATACATCTGGGATTTTCTGGCCAAATGAAAAATACTTACTTTGAGTTGAAAGAATAAGAGTGGAGGAAAGACAGAGATAGAGACTAGAGATAGAGGTGAAAGACCACGGAACTACTATGGATGCATAAGAAATGAATGGATGTCACCAGTGGGAAAGACTGGAACGTTAGACAGGATGTTAAAATACCCAATAAAATGCTGAAACAGATGTGGGATCATTTATGATGAAGTGAAATTCTTTGGAATCAAACATAAGTGATCTACAAGGTTCATGAGTAAAAGTGTTCAGAGAGAAGAAAGAAAAAGGACATAGCAACATGTGAGTATGTGAGACAAAACAGATGAAGCAAAACAAAGAGAAGGTAGGAACAGAGATTTAAATACATCAGAGATTTGTTGTAGCAGAGTAAAAGGCTGAAAGGTAAGTAAATAAAAAAATTGCTGAAAATGGTTAGGAACATTTTCCAAAGGGCTGTGACCACAGAGTTTTGTTCATATGCAGTATGTGGAGGATTTTGGAGGTGGAATGTATTTAGTAATGAATAGTTGACTATACATGTGACTCATATTTCCTGGGGTAGTAAATAGCACAAAGAAAATATACTAAAACAGGAAATTAGTAAAAAAGGAATTTACTTTACATAGTGGTATTTTTAAGTGTTTGTTAAGAACTCTCTGGGGACTCCAGGAATGTGAAGACTGTGGATGTGAGAAAGGAAAAAAGATTGAAGCAAAAAATCAGAGAGGGTAAGAAATAAAACAAAAGAGTGTTGTACAGGAATATACAAGTAAATCTAAGGGACTATAGAATATATACAGAACATAAATTCCAAATCACACCAAATATATCAAATATGGTACTTTCAAAATGATATGTCAATCTTCAGTACTTGGTTGGGAATCCTTTTCCCTTAATCACTGCCTTGATGCGCCACAACGTTGAAGCAATCAGCCTGTGGCATTGGCTGAGAGTTATGGAAGCCCAGATTTCCTTGATGCTTGCTGTCAACTCTTCTTTGTTTTGGTGCCTGGTGCCCCTCATTTTCCTCTTGATAATACCCCAACAATTCTCAAAGAGGTTTAAGTATGGCATGTTGGCTGGCCAGTCAAGCACTGTGATGACACGGTCACACCAGGTCAAACCAGGTTTTGGTGTTTCTGGTGGTTTGGGCAGGGACCAGGTCCTGCTAGAAGATGAAATCTACATCTCCATACAGATCCTCAGCAGAAAGAATCATGAAGTCCTCTTAAACATTCTGGTAGACTGTTGCAATGGCCTTGGATTTTATCCGCACAGGACATTGCATCCCAAATCGGAAAGGGTCTGTATGATATGGACAGCACGGCGGCACAGTGGATAGTGCTGTTGCCTCGCATAAGGTTCCAGGTCCGATTCCTGTCTGTGTGATATATTTTCCCCCTGTCTGTGTGAGTTCTCTCTGGGTTCTGAAGCTTCCTCACACCTTCAGAAACATGCAGCTTAGGTGAATTCATTTCACTGTTTGTAGGTGTGACTCTTTGTTTGTCTTTCATGTGTCCCCGCAATGAATTGGCATCTCATCCAGGGTGTACCTTGCCTCTCGCCTTTAACCAGCTGAAATAGGCCCCAGCAAACCTGTGACCTGCAAGGCGAATAAGTAACTGTAGGCAAAACATTTGTCTCATCTTCAAGAAAATGAGACAGTCGGTGGTTCCTGACTACAATAGGTAGTCAGGAACAATACTGATGGGCTTGTGTCTGTGTCATTTGATTTTCCTATATAAGGGTACCCTTCCAAAAATAAAGTTCAGATCCCTAAAGCTGGATACTCAAACATTTTCAGCCTCAACTTCAACAAATAATTTTATTGCCTGTGACTAAATGTATGAGAAAAAAGCCTACGCTGCATCTGAGGCTCAGTGTATATTTTAAGAAGTACTGCCTCTGAGCCATACAACAGAAAAAATGCCTGGGGCAGGGATAAAGATAGCCAAAAGACAAGGCTGAAGGGAGAGATGAAGCAAAGTGGTGAGGATGTTAGTCTAACTGCAGAACAGAATATAGTGAAGATAGCTATGGAGTCCTCTGAATAGAAATACACTTTCTTTTGAAATTATGATTCTTAATTTCCAGATTTTATATTGAGATTTATGTTGGGGTAAATAAGCTACAAATGAATCCTAGTTATTTGTACTATAAGTCAGTGTTCTCATTGTGAACAATTAGTGCTTTTTTGAGAACTCTGTTAACACGTCTGTTTGTTTGTGCAATTTTACCATTAAATGTGCTGTAATTGAACTCTCGATCATATCTGTAACTGAATTTTTTTGTTTACCTTTTCTGTTTACCACTTTTGACAATACCTTATAGAAGTGACAAATATGGTGGCAGAAATTAATGTAATGTACTGCTATCTATCAAAGTTGAACTCCAACCTTCCTAATTAATTTGGCTTCAAACCTCTTTGTCTTGAATAATTACACTCTGGCATTAAATAGCTAGAAAAGATGCAAGGTCACCCTTACCCTCACTGCCTCCCACCTCCTTCAGCTCACCTTGCCACTTGCAGAAAACATATTTGTACCAGCCCAGATTTCATGGCAACAAAAATGTGCAATGGGCAATCATGTCCATCCCTGCTGGAAGGTAATCATTCATAGAACTTAGCTTGAGTACCGATGTCAAACTAACCAACCTAATGAGGACAATAGTATATTACTGTACATGCTTTGGCTTTCTTCAGTTTTAGTCATAATACGCTGTTTTTGCTCTTTAATTTATTTGATAATTCTATTATGTGCATGTTATGTATTTATGAGTGGCATATTGAATGACATATATATGTAATCCATATTTGTAAATTTCATTTTATTAATTTTGCGAGTATTTTCATGTTCCTTCATTTTGACTGAGATCTCACTTCTGAAGATTTTCGTTGTCTCAAATTATTTGAAGGTAATTAATGATGAAAAATGGCGACTCTGCAGCTATGTCATTTGCAGGTTTACATATCAGTACAAATGTCTGGACACCTTCCTGCTTTCGTGACACTGGTTTTTCTGAGAGAATCAAGGTCCAGTGTTGTATTCCACAGAGTCTTATCTTCTATTCTACCTATACCCAAATAGACTGTCTCCATTTAAAAGAGCATGACCTTAGCGAGGTACATTTGGCATCTGATATGTCAAGGGAAAGGGGCGTCAGTGGCTCAGCGTTAGAGTGGGTCATCCAATGTTCCCAGGATCGGGGGTTCGATTCCCGCTCCCACCCAGTCATTTTGGAGTGTGAGCAAGGCGCCGTCCCCTTTACAAGTTGCTCACTGAGAGGCGCACCATGAAGGAGCTGCCTGCCACTCTACCTCCCCCTCAACTGCATGCCCATAAGCCCTTGTGTGTGTGTGTTGTTTGTGTGTGTGTGTGTGTGTGTTACAGGCCTGTACACACTAATAAATAGATGTATGTAACTACTAACCTGTGTGTAGAGTGGACTTCTAATATCACTTCGGGGATATGTACAGTCAATAAAATTTAAAAAATTACATAAAAGAATTATCTCATGTGGAATATTCAACTGCTCTCATTGTGAGAGGTAGGACACTAACAGCCAAGGAACTGTCCTTCATAATGTGTGGCACTAGGCTATGTATTGATTAATATGCTTGTCTCATTCTTCTCGATTAAGCTTCATTGAACAGTAGACAGGAGAGGAATAAGAATAAAAATACAAGGACTTTTTTTCTTAAAAATAGAAATTGAACATCTACATGTCAGTGGGAAAAATCTACACTACTCTCTGGATGCCCCATTTTCTTGCAAATCAATATTTTCTATCTGTAGAGATCCAGCATCCACCCACTTGTTGAAGTTTTCAGCCTCCACTTATAATGTGATGTTGCTGACTAGAAAGGGATTCTGAATGAAAAGAAGGCGATGCTCTCCAAGACTAAAGTTGCCAAATTGATTATAGAAGTTTCCAATAGTTTCACTGTGCAAATATGTTGAAAACTGACAGCTTACCAACAAGTTTGGTCTGTGTGCCTCACTTGTAAGTAGTAGCATGTATGAGCAGCCTACTGTAGCAAATAAGGTTAAGTAAAGATTAAGACACAAATTGTAACCTATTCTTTTAAAAATGCTCAAAGTATTGTTCTCCCAAACACATAGGTCCTCTTGTCAGCCTGCTCATGGTACTTACTATATCAAATACCAGTAAAACATTAATCATGAATAAAAGTGATGTAACAGACCATTTAAAAACCATGGCAGAATTCTACACGTTCACAAACACTGTACCAGCCTGTCTGTTACAGACATTGTACACCCCCACACACACAAACACACACACACACACACACACACACACACACACACACACACACACACACACACACACACACACACACACACAGACACGCACAGACTATTGGCATTCGAACATTCAGCTCCATTGTGAAACTGACATTCATTGCAGTTGACATAGAGCCTGACCGGCAGACTGGAAAAACATTTTGGACTTTATACACTTTTATAATGAGATATGGCCTGAGACAAGCGAGCAAGCTTCGGAAGCTGATGGAGGGATGTTTCAGTTGAAAACCCAAGAGAAGAGCAGGAAATGAGTAGAGCACAGGGAGCAGCATCATGGTTTCTCAATAGAGTGCCTTAGAGTTGTTAGATACATGTAGGTGACTCTAGTGTTGGTGGATACACTACAATAACTCAAGCTTTCATTTACAGTCAGGTACTTAGAGGATATAAGGGACAAGGGGCAAGGAAGCTGGAGGGACAGGGATATTTAGCGAACTGCCGATTGAGGGCTTCAACCTTGTTTTTTATGATGTTATGGCCTGATTATTATCAGCAATTGTAAAATAAAAGTCCATGGAATACAGCTACATTGCTTTTATTGACTTAATGGGCACATTTCTTTTTACAGTTTAAGAATAGAGCAAGATGATAGTAATTTCAGTAAATGTTCAATAAAGGGTCTTGAATAAGGTGAGTACATAATTTTCAGCAATGGGTACCATAAGTATACATTTTTTTAGATTTTTATGATGGCTTCTAAGTTGCACTTGTTTGACAAAACAAAACAATCCACAGTGGCATATTACAAACTGGGACAAAAGCTTAAATGACACTCTAAAAGTTTTCAAAAATGTTGTCACTTAGGTCACAAGAAGTAGCATGGCAGCAGTAATCCTATCTCTATTAGACAGGGATGAAGAGGCCCGGTACTGTGGGGATACACACTATGTCTTTTCATGGGAGACTTTAGAGTAGTGGTTGCATAAGATGACAGCACACTTGACGAAAATGCTATTGAGGTGATGGGTGATAACAGTGTTAATGGACCGGTACTGTCTCCCAGCGGAATGTTTCTCAAACAGATAGTTGCCTGGATGGGCAAAATTGGTGGCAGTTTTAGTCGTCTTCCTATCTGCTATGCTGTCCTGAAGCTCCTTGATGAAAAAAGCTGACAGCAAATGATTCACTCATCACCAGGGAGTGCATGCTTACGCTTTGTCCTTTAAACAGCAGGAGGCAGGAACTCGAGCAAACTTTGATTGAGTGATTAAAGATGCATTTAACTATTAGTGTATAAAATAGCACCAAGCTATGTTTAATAGTAGGTCAGTTACATTCTTCTGCTTGTTGTCATAACAAACTCGATATTTTCATTATATCATGACTAGTGGGAACCTGTGGAAATTCCACGATAAAACAATAATATCAGGCTTCATACCACACATACAATCACAAATATATTGGTATTATAAACCAAGCGCACCAATCATAGAGTTCTCCCACCAGCAGGCAGAGGATCCCGGTCTGACCCAGAACTGGCGTCAGCGTCTTTGATGAGGAATATGAATGAATGAATGAATGAATGAATGAATGAATAAATGAATGAATGAATAAACTTTATGAATCATAAAGAAAGAAAAAGACCAACAAATATCCAACTGTCAAGCATGTTTATCAATGCATCTTTGATGTGGAGCTGTTATACATCAGAAAATAGCTGATTTTAACTCCGTCCATTCTGTGTGTACATGTAGACACGGGTCACACACACTAACATCATAGTGTTTTTCGTCGCAGGGAGATACGGATAGCAAAAGTTTCGGTTACAGCATCCACACAACAACGCATACCCGGCTTTTTCAAGAAACTTCACTTTGGCCAGTGTTTTCGTCCTGGACAAAAGGTGTAACCGCAGCAGAATGCCTCGGTGCCTGATGCCTTACGCCAAATTGTTCACGTGATTCCTTTTGGCAGATGCACCGTGATTGGTTGGGCGCTTGTTTGGTTGGGCGCTAGATTGACAGATAGTGGGTGGAGTTAAAACGTGACACTGTGACATTTTCAAGTGAGCTTATTCAAATATATAGGTGGGGAGATTTATCATCTTGCCATGTACAAGTTATCTAAGACTGCATTATCTAAGACTACATATCAAATAACAAGTTATCTAAGTCTATATTACTGTTCAATGACTTGTAGACAGTGAGTGACTTGTGTTTTTTATTTCAGGACACTAGTTACATGGAGGACTGAGGCAAATGTATCGCCAATATTATAGTAACTATTGTACCCATAAGAGAACCTCAAGAAAATTAAGACTCAATATACACCTCATATAACATCATCTCAAGTATGTTTTAGACTGTATTCACTTGGAGCAGCAATTACAAATGATCTATTATTACCTATGCCACTAATTAATAATGCTTAGAATCTAAGCTTCCCAAATTACCAAAATATAAGCCTTAGATTGTGATGATTTGTGAAGTGCTTTAAGCCAGATGAATGACTAATTGTGTTATAATATACTAGCAGGAACCCGATAAAAAAATACTATCAGACTTCATACCAAGCATATGAAAACAAATGTATTGGTATTATAAACCAAGTGCACACCAAACGTAGTCAAAAATCAACGACGTAACGACTTTGTGTCGGCAAATCATGGATTGCGAAGCCGTAGATGAATGTTAGCAGGCTAACTGGAGAAAGAAAGATAACTAATCGTGAGATAGTAGCTACATCTTTGTTGTGCCCAATAAGCAACTTGTGGGTGACGGTACTTTGCTCATTAGCACCTCAGTAGTTTTCAGGAGGCAAACTGCCTCCTGGAAACAACAAAAAACTACAAAAAATAAGCAATATCCCATCCTTTTAAGGTGCTGTTAAACCTTCAAAATTCAATATTGTTGTAATCTCACCATTGCCCTAGCCCTTTGGCCCTGAACAAGTGCAATCAATCCAGTTAATTGCTCAGCCATGACACGAGCAATGACGACAATGTCATTGGTTTTCCATATTGAATGCATCATTAGGTGGTTGTTTTAGATACAGACACACAGACACACACACACACACACACACACACACCTAGACACACCTACACACACAAACACACACACACACACACACACACACACACACACACACACACACACACACACACACACACACACACACACACACACACACATATACCAACATCATTAGCCCAGGTCTCAGACAAAGTGTCTTAATTAGGATTTCCTTGACCTGTGATGTAACTCATTAATAACAGAGAAGTCCAGGGTGACATTGAAGTTATAAGAAACAATGTAACAATCAGTTATCAAGCCAAATCATACAGGCAAGAACATGTAAACTCAATTGAACACCCACCCACTCACACACATGTATATGATTCCATCATTAACACACTATTCGTATAATGGATGTAAAAAGCTTTTTTACTTTGAGGTAGTCACTTTCTTTTTCTCTTCACTCCAGCCCCTACTTATACATGTAGAAAGTGCTACAAGATGATAAGCTAAGCTATAAGCTATGTGCTGTTATTGCAAATAAAATTTTGTTTCACTTTACAACTTTCTTCTTTAAAAAAATATCAGTTTGCACTGTGTTTACAAAAGTGTGGAGTTTAACAGCAGTATTGGTGTATGTCTATGGCTAATCATTTTAAGATGGTTTTGGTTATAGTATCAACTGTCCACAGTTTTAGTTTCAATAGAAACTAAACTAAGTCTTTCAATTTCAATGATCCCTCACTATGTGCTTCTGTTTTCATGTCAGAGGGATAGTTTGTGCATTTAGGTTTCTAGAAGAAAAGAAAGGTTGACAGATAAATACCGCCTCAAAAAAAAAACACAAAAAGAAAAAAATAAATAGCAAGGAATCCTTGAGTGAATGAGAAATATAAGGAATATCCCAAACCTACAACAAAAAACATGACAGTCAACTATACAGTATATTCTCTGTTCTATTTATGCTGAATATATTTGCATATCCCTCTGCCTGTCCTCTATGTCACCACAGTCTCATCCCTCCCCTCTTTCATTAGATATTCGTGGAATTGAGGATTTCCTGGACCGAACCTCTCAGCAGGGAATGGACGTATCCCTTCAAAAGGTGGAATCTAATATCAACATGATGATCACAAGTCTGTTCAGAACAATGCGAGTGGAGGAGCTGCACCGTTACAGAGATACACTACGCAGAGCTGTCCTGTTCATGAGCCCAGCAACAGCCAAGGCTTTTATCACTGAGGTAAAAGGTTTTGGTATTGTTTTTCCTTTCAACACTCTAAATGGAAAACACCAGCAGTAGTAGCTAAAGCTGTTCTCACAATGTGTGAGTGGCACACTAACCTCTGTTTGTACTCTGTATTTGTTGAATGTTCACCATTTAATAAAAATCTAAATGCCTCGATAGAGAAGTAGAAAACAGTTGCACAAGTTAGCACAGCTTATCTTTTACTTGACATTTGTATAATTTAAGTTATCAACCAAAGACATTTCTTCTCATATGGCTGTACATGCATTAATCAAGCTACTAGGCTCACAGATGTTTCTCTAACTCAAATAAGCTCTCTATGTCACTACCAATTATCCAGAACAGCTGCAATTACAACAGCTATTCCTTGCACCTCCCGTGAGGAACACGTGCCCTGAACATGACGTTCTCATCAAAATGTAGATTGAAGTTGTTTGATTTCTGTCCTTTTTAAAATAATTTTAGGCATTTAAGTATTTACTTACTGCACGTAGCCAAATACCAGACACATAGCCTAAGTACCATTTAAACAGACCATACCAAATTTAGTATTCTCTTTCATACATGTCACGACTACACCTTTCCCACACTCGCATTCGCTGACACACACATCCACCTCTTTACCTCTATTGTGCTCTTTATCTCTAAAGAAGAAGACAATTATGGGAGTTCCTTTTGCTCTTATACATAAATCATATGGAGGTCATGGTTGAATGCAATATGGTCTTAGTTATGAATTCATAATTTGAAGCGGTAGGATGATTCTTAATCCTCTGTGTCAAGTCCTGATCTCAGTTTAATTAAAAGTGACCTCAGAAAGAGCGATGGCAATCTAATTCAGTTGGAGGCGAGACTTGGAGGGGTGAAAGCAGGGTGTTATTGTGACTGTTAGGATTATAACGGGGTTGTATGGTACAGAAACCTTTTATCCCACGTTATCAGAATTTTCAACAATACAGCTCACAAAATAAACTCCTAAGTGAGCATTTTCTTTTAATCAGGTAATTTTGAATGACAGGTTAAGCAATCATCCTAATTATGTGTCAAACAAGAGCCACTATATTCCTATTCCTTTGACTTGTTTTCTTCTTTTCAGTCCAATCAGATGTATTTTAAAGCAACTCTGTAAATTGATCATCTATCCATCCATCAATCCATCCATCTTCCACCGCTTAATCCAAAGTCGGGTCGCAGGGGCAGCAGATTCAATTGGGAGCCCCAAACTTCCCTTTCCCAGGCCACATCCACCAGCTCGGACTGGAGGATCCCAAGGCGTTCCCAGGCCAGTGGTGAGATATAATCCCGACACCTGGTCCTGGGTCAGCCCCAAAGCCTCCTCCCAGCTGCTAGGAACATCTCCCTAGGAAGACGCCCCGGAGATATCCGCCCCAGATGACTAAATTGATCACCAAATTCATCATTTATTGTTCAATTCATACATTCATTCAGTCATTTACTCATCATCAAATGCCCACTTTGTCCGCTTTCGTGGGTCACGGGGTGCCTATCCCAGCTGACTGGGGGCGTGAGGCAGGAAATATTTTAGGTGCAATGCCAGTGCACTGCGCTGCCACATGTAAACAGACAACCACGTGGCCTTCAATTTATACATAGGTGACCAAACACCGACTTGTTGGCTTTGGTCACCTCTGAACAAAACATCGCTATTTGATGACTGGTGACTCTGTTTCATAATGCACAGCTTTCTCCAGAGCCACTTTATACAATATAACCGTTGATCCCTGTAAAAAGCAAAAAAAAAGCAAGGTTGGTTGAGACAGCTAAATAGAAAATAATGTATTTGATAAAATAAAATAAACTGTGAAAGGACTAATGATACATGAATCTGATGTCTGAATGCATCTTTATTATCACACATACATTTGTTCAATGAGATCTAATAAGAGACGCAGGAAAATTGCATCTTAACTATGAGGCAATATGACAACGTCGGCGTCCACTTCAGAGTGTGACTTGAAACCCAATAAGTTTTGCTCACTCTTTTAGGGAAGGTTGATAAAGCCATCATTTAATGTAGTTTCATCAGACATCTCATAGAGAAGGCTTTCTGAAATTAGGTGTCAGGAGATGGTAAAAGCTGGTGGATGAGACTGATGATCATGCACCTTTTTCTCTCTTCTTGAAGAGTTGGTGAGGCAGAGAGAGACAGATGCTAAGAATTAAGGACAGACAGGCCATCAGAGACACAAAGACGTGACCTTGTGTTTTTCTCTGGAAGAGTTTTTTTTTTTTTCTGGCTCTGATGGAAGATATTAACTGAAAGCAATTCTAAAATAATGAAATTGGAAGAAGAGAGCGAGAGAAAGGGTAATGGTAAATATGGTAGGCTGTACAATAATAAAAAGATGGCAGACAATTTAGAGATTATAAGGAAGTGCTTACATCTATCCTTCTCATGCATTGTAAACATTTTATAGACTCAAGTTTATGCACAAAGAAGATCAGGAATGGACAGCAGGAATAATAAGAAAGCAAATAGTAACATTTAATATATGTTCATGCAATGTTTATATTATGTAATAACCTGGCAAATGTCAGTCATATTTAGGATATATATCAGGATATTTTGAGTTATTGATGCAAATGCCTGATTGCTATTCAGTTGTAATGGTTATATTCAAATTAAGGTAAATAAGAGGTTAAGATATATTAATAATTTATAGTTAAAATATGCGCTCTAAACAATATAATTAATTGCTGGTTAAATACTTTAAACTGTTAAAAGTTGTGCAGAATGGTATTAACCTGTCAAGTTAACTTCCGGTTCACCTACGTGTGACAGGAAGTAGGAGGGCATAAAGCCGGCAATGGTGCACAGGTGTACGAGTGAGGTGACAGCGAGTGAGAGCAAGCAAGCGCGCGAGAGCGAGAGAAGTTGCTAGTGAAGAGCTGAGGCCTGTACCATAAAGATGGATTACGGCTTAGCGAGATAACTTCAGGCGTAACCCTGGCTTTTCGGTACCATAAAGGTGGCTGACTTTCTATCGGGCTACGTTGTCGCGGTAACCTATGCTGAACACCTAACCTGCTCCGGAGCAGGATAAGTTCAGGATAACAGCTCAGCAGGTATAACAGCCCCACCTACTGACCAATTAGACCAATCAGGAAAATGGGCTGCCCGTTTTATGAGAACCCGGTGGATCTTGGTGGAGCTTGTGCGAAGAGCGCTCAGGCGCGAGAGAATATTTAGAGATCGCTGTAATCCGTTCGAATTGCCTGAACAATCACTGTAATGTAATGTAATGCACCGCAACCACGCGCTGACAGTCCCGCAGACAGTGTGCATTGCACTGAGGTGTTTTGCCACAGTTAATATATTTCTTAGTGATGTTCATAATTATTATGATGTCCTTAAATCCCTCGTTGGATGGGTTACAAGCAAGCCACAGATAAAATGCCATTAATCAATTATTTGTTTAAGTAAATCATGGATTGATTCATTTATTCATAGGTACTTTTATGTATTATGTTGGCGATGTTGAAAACCTCGGGAAGAACACAGTATGTAGAACTATTCATAAAGTCGCGGGGGCTACAATCACATGCCATAACGAAAAATGTCGTACACACATTCATTTATGGAACACACAAATGTTACTGTAGTCAGATATACAAGTGCAGTCATAGTGGGGAAGTAATATTATAATGGCACTAACTTCCGCATTGACACAGTCGGCGATTTTTTGCCAGCGATCCTTGTGCCGTTTGGCAGCTGCAACTGTGATTTGTATTGCTCGTATTTATTAATTATTATTGTTTGCTCCTCCGTTGTGAAATATGCGGCTCGGGCCGGTTTGTTGCATGTTTGCGATTGGTCGTATGCAGCAACCTCTGCCCTTTTTATGTGAGCGCGCACAGATCTAGAGTGGACATGCCTGAATTGAATTAGTGAGTTGATAGCTGGCTTTATGGTACAGAAAATCCGGAGGGCGGATGTCTCGGTAAGTGAAACCAGATAAGTAAGAGGAAGCCCGGCCAGGTTAATCAAGCTTTATGGTACAGGCCTCAGGTGTCCATCAATGAGGCAATGAGAACCATGGCATGGAGCATGTAGACACAGAAGTGAGGAGACTGACTACCACATGGATAAACTTTTGTTTAGTTGGACTATTAACGGTTAGCCAGACAACATTTTCTTGATGCACGAACTGAGTTGGTGACAGAGCATGTCTGTAGTCTGCTGCAAACGGAGTTTGATGAGTCAGCGTAGCTACCGCCATCGTTGGAGATGCGCATTCTTCACATTCCTTTAACCGCCCGGATGTCGGAGCTGAGGGCTTCAGCGGACATCGTGGTTGTACGTGCTGTGGAGGCCACTACTCCTCAAGGTTCATGGATGCTGTGCTGGTTCAACGAGACACCAGAAGAGGATTTCTTTGTGGTAGGACGCTGATTGATTTCCCACTCAGAGGTACCATATATGAGCTCCAACTATAAAGCGCGCCAACAATTAAAAAATGCAAGCTTGCTAAAGTAACCTTAACTAAAAGAGTGCACTCAGAAACTACGTTCAGAAATTAAGACTAATTAACATTAAAACCCCGGGTACTTGTGTTTGTATTTATATTCTATTTTATTTATTTATTTTTCACATTAAAGGGTTGGAGTTGCATTGAAATATTGTTAACATATTTTCGAAACTGATATCAAGTTTGTGTCTTTTTGCTACCTGTTCATGGTGTTTTTGTGTAGATTACATTATTATTAAGGGTTTAACTCCAGAAGTATTCCCGTTAGCCTCTCGATATATTTTTAAGAAAGTGAGAATCATAATTAACTAATTAACTAATTAACATTAAAACCCCGGGTACTTGTGTTTGTATTTATATTCTATTTTATTTATTTATTTTTCACATTAAAGGGTTGGAGTTGCATTGAAATATTGTTAACATATTTTCGAAACTGATATCAAGTTTGTGTCTTTTTGCTACCTGTTCATGGTGTTTTTGTGTAGATTACATTATTATTAAGGGTTTAACTCCAGAAGTATTCCCGTTAGCCTCTCGATATATTTTTAAGAAAGTGAGAATCATAATTTATCCTAGACTGTTACTTTACGTGGAGATGGCTCTTTCACCATATAAGTATGAATTTCAGTTTGAATAGGTTTAATTATTTATTTAGTATTAAATAAAGGATTTCACATTTCACGAGCCGATGGTGAAAAGTTTACAATTATAAACATAATTAAATAATATTATCTTCTTACTTTTTTCCTCTTGGCTTGTCCCGTTAGGGGCCGCCACAGCATTTCATCCCTGTTCCTGTCAGCCAATCTTCTGCATCCTCTTCACCTACACCAACTGCCCTCTTTCCTCACTACATCTATCCACCTTTTCTTTGGTCTTCTTCTTTCCCTCTTGCCTGGCAGCCCCATCATGGCTGGCATCACCATTGTTTCTAATCCATACATCATGACTGGCCTCACTGCTGTCTTATAAACTTGGACCTGACACTTTCCTCCACCCATTCCAGCTTGCTTGGATCCGTTTCTTCACCTGCTTACCACACTCACTGTAGCTCTGTACTGTTAACCCCAAGTATTTAAAGTCTTCCGCCTTCACTATTTCTTCTCCCTGTAATATTATAGCACAGTATAATATTAGAATATAAAATTATATTTGTTGTAATTATTTTATCTATTAGTTCATTAATTTGTTTTTTTTCAAATTTTATCTCTGCTTGATGTAATGGCATGATGACACCATATGGAAAATTGAACAAGTCTTTGTTTTTTGCTATATTAAATTAAATGAAGAATTATTAGAAGTCTCTCAGAAGAACTCAGAAGTGACCTTTTTTCTTTCCTTCTTGTGATTTGTGGCCCTTGCATCCCTGATGTCATGTTGGCTCAGCAAGAAATATACTGTAGTAGAATGTACTGGATTCTCAGTAGATCGTCTGGCACCATTCATACGCATGGCACCACACAAGCACATTAATATTCTCTGAATATCCTCTCAAAATCCACATGTTAATTCCATTTTCTGCATTATTTAACATTTTTTTTGCTTCGTTGCTTTTTTTGTAGGTTTAGTACATGTGGGTGAGTTTACCAACCATTGCCAACAGGCCTCTTGCTTGACTCCCTGTTCCACCCACTTAATACAGACGGAAGAGCAAGAGTTGCCCTGAAGCCATTGTGTTATTAAAAATAATATTTGTCATGCAGTTCATTCTCATTTCAAAGTATGAATGAGACTTGATTGTTCCCTGGAGGATCCATATATTGTGCTTTGTCTGACATATGAAAATGACTTGCTTGCGTAAAAGCAATACCAAATGTGGTGGAGTAAACAAAAATGTCTGGTGGTTGAGGTGGATGAATCACCAAACACAAACACCAAGGCCATGTTGGTTTTCTTCAGTTTTACCACTTATATTCATATAATTGTTATATATATATATGTGCACTCAATCTATGATTTTTTTTTTATTTAACTGTGCCCCTAAATGCGTTAATGAAAGCTGAAGCAAAATGCAAAATAGAAGAATTGAAGCATTTAAAGTAAGAGATCCTGAATTATCCATGCAATCTCTGCAGTATCTGTACTAGGTTGCAAGAAATGTTCGTATTTAACAGCAGTATTCCTGACTGGAAGTTATTAAAATGTTTCAATAGATATACAGTATAGGATATCATTGGCGTTTCACAAGGTTAGATATCCAAGAATGCAGCAATAATTGGTATTCATTGGATATTTTTCTGTCCATCTGTAACTCCGTCACTTTTTTTCTCTGCATCCATTATGCATTTTCTTGGCAGATGCCGAATGAAATAATAAGTGCAAGAATATTACAGTATATGAACACAAGTACTAGTATTTTGGAAATAAGACAATACGGCCTTAATTCAGAATCACACATGCACTGACTTCATATTAGATGTGCAAAAAAGTGGAAATTATGAATTTTGCCATTAGATCTGGAGGCATTCAATATTTAGTGCATTGCCATTTGGGGACTGTTTTCTCTTTAACTGACATCTCTTACTTGAAGGACGATCAAACCAGTTGAATATTTTTCATCGACATGTGATCTAAATGAAACATGAAGAAAAAAAATTTGTATAACACGTTGAATAATGTATTCACTAAATATAGCTGTACCCAGTCCAAATGTTCCTGTCTCAGCCCAGCTTTCTTTCATCACTGATGCCTGATTTGCATGACTAGAACGACCAGAAAATATATTATAACTTTGGTACTAATATTTCATCAGACTTAGTGTAAAACATATTTTGTGTGTAAGACAGAAAATAAAGACACAACTCTGCAAGACCCAAACAAAGAGTGTCTGCATTTTCCATTGAATATGAACAAACCTTAATTTACAAGGTAAATGTTTCCTTACTTTGCATCAGTCATTTGATGACTTGTGAAACAATGCATCACATCTTTGTACCAACTTTTGTTTTTATTCACATTTCTCAGTTATTGAATTCTTTAAAGTGAAAGAATTTTAAATAACGACACCATCAAATGTTTCATATCTTTATCATTTTTATACAGGGGTAAAAAAGGAGGGTGGATTATCTGGTGGATTTAACATGAGAAATGTTTCTTTCCCTCCTTCCTTTCATTTGGGTTAAAGACATTTCATGGAAAATGGGAAAGGCTGATGTTGATACTTAAAGAGGAGTCTGTGAGTAAGTTGCTGTCAAGATGATAAATATTTAAAAACAGAATCAATTCAAGCATCCAGTCAACCATCCATCTATTTGCTCAAAGAAGAGATGACCGTAAAATTCTCGTCTTCAGCTGAAATTTTTTTTAAAAAAATTCAATATTACAGCTTTTTCTGTTAAAGTAAGAATTTTTTTTTTAATGGACACATGTTTGACAGTTGCCCATTTGTAAGTTATCTTCAAGTAACAAATGACACATTTTTTATATTTTTATTGAATTTTGAAAAAAAAAAAATCAAGTCTGACCAAATTTTTATGTCAATCAATTCAGAGAACTATACATTAATGCTAACTTAATTTTGATACATTTATGCATACAGCTGGACACACGCCCTGAAACACACTGTGTCCGCCAATCCATCCATTCATCCATCCATCTATCTTCAACCGCTTAAATGAATAAAGTAAATCAAGGACCATGATGTCTCCCAGTATCGCGCAACCAGGTTTCCTCCCTGGAGCCACGCCCGGGCTTGGGGCCTGGTGGCCGGGCCTCTGCCCAAGGGGCAGCTATACTTAAATTAATGCGGAAGAAGTAATTGGTTAGTGGTTAGGTAGAGAAGGTGTTTTGCGTTAAATTGTCTGGTAAACAAATGAAGTATATTGTCAGTCAATGTGCATTACTTAATAACATTTCCTCATTATGGTTAAATTAAAACTTAATTGGTCTGCACTGGTTCCCTACTAAATTTGTTGGTGAAGGTTAATTCTTTCATTAATGTAATTGTCTAGCAGTGTGGGGACTGTGAGAGGCCGTGCATCCATCAAGCAGCTTTACGTACCAGTGGCAACACATTTTAACTTTTTTATTTCAACATTCACTGTGAATAAATTCAGCTTCACACTTTAAAATTGATTACAACTCTTGCTGGTATCCCCTGCCTTTGAAAATCATTAGAATATCCCCAGTGAATATAATCTATTTTGTTTTTTTAAACATATGATTAGGACATGGAGTGTGATTTTTCTATGGGACAACTGCTAATGAACTTTGCACCATCCAGATGTGGAGATGCGGAGGTGGTCAAAATGTGTTAGGCGACTGGAGAAAAAAACATTCATTTGGCCAATGCTGCTACAGTATGTCTCCACCACAACTGGCAGTTTAGTGAAATATATGTATGTAGCCAAAAGATACATGAGCAGCATTAATGATAGTTGTTGCACTGAATTACTGCAGCCAATTACTAGTTAGTTACCACCCTGTCAATCAGGGTGGTAACTAACTGTAGTCTGGGGATGTGGAATGCGATAATGTGAGATTCACCAATCAGCCATAACATTATGACTACTAACAAGTGACATAAAGAACACTATCTCTTTACCATGGCAACCGGTAGTGGGTGAGATATATGTGGCAGCAAGTGAACGTTTTGTCCTCCAACTTCATGTGCTAGAAGTAGGAAACATGGGCAAGGGTCAACATAACACTGTGTTTGTGTGTGTGTGTGTGTGTGTGTGTGTGTGTGTGTGTGTGTGTGTGTGTGTGTGTGTGTGTGTGTGTGTGTGTGTGTGTGTGTGTGTGTGTGTGTGTGTGTGTGTGTGAGTTGGTTCTGCCCTACGTCTCAGCAAAAACGGCATCCTCCATTCTCTCTTGCTTTTTGTAAGTTGACTCAGCAGCAGCAAGAGGAAGGATAGGGGCAGTTTATTCAAATATAAGCCACTAACAAATACACTAAATGTAGACCAAAATGTGTGTTGTTAAATAAATCAAAATCCAAAATAAAAATACATAAATAAAATTTTTGATTATACAGTATGCTTGGTATGAAAGGGGTCATTGCTAACACTGCACTGTCAGCTGCCAAGAGGAAAATCTCAGTGAATCATTACGGTCAATCCAGCCCATTTTTATCAGCTTATCCAGGGTCAGATCTCAACAGATGGGAACTTAGGTGGTTCTTCAAGATACTGCAGCTCCAGCAAAAATTTCCTGTTCATCTTGGGGGATCCTAAGGCATTTTCTGGCAAGATGAGATACATAATCCCTCCAGTGCCTCCGATTTAGGACGGCCTGGAGGCAACCTAATCACATGCCCCAACTGCTTCAACCAGCTCATTTCAATGCAGCAGACCAACAGCTCTTGTCCGAACTCCCTTCAGATGTCAGAGCTCCTCACTTAATTTCCAAGGCTGAGCCCAGCCACCCTATGGAGGACGCTCATTTCTGCATCCACAGTCTCATTCTGTAGGTCACTACCCTGGACTCATGAATCATAGGGGAGGGTGGTAATAAAGATCCACTGGACTCAACTCCTCAACTCCACCTCATGGTCCAATATAAGTATTGCATAAAGGACCATAATTAATCTGAATTAAAATGTGAGACGTAATGAAATGCAGTTAAACTTTTCATCTAACAAGTATGCACATTTTCCAGTCAAGTTTGTTTTATAGATCCCAACTTTATGAAATTGTAGATATAATTCCCGTTTCCAAAAACCCTAAAATGTTCCTGGTGTGATTGAGATACATGTAATTACCAATATATTGCAAGAGTTCCCATTTGATTTAGCGGTTGAGATCACTTCACAGACTCTCCACTTGCATGTGTTTAGGACCTTAGTTTGTGTGTGTGTGTGTGTGTGTGTGTGTGTGTGTGTGTGTGTGTGTGTGTGTGTGTGTGTGTGTGTGTGTGTGTGTGTGTGTGTGTGTGTGTGTGTGTGTGTGTGTGTGTGTGTTTTCGTGTCTTCTGCTTCTTCTATACTGTATAGATCAAAATTTGACTTTCCTCCTCATGGAAAAAACGAGACAAGCTAATAAAATTGTTAAAGGTTTAGTTCAGAATTCAAGAGTCTCACAGCTTGAGGAAAGAAGGGTGGTTTGCAGTCTTGTGACATAGAAGCAGATTCTCCTCTATCTACCAGACACAGGGGGAACATGTTGTGATTGTAGTGGGGGTTGTTCTGTAGCATCCTTCCGGCTCTTCTCAGGGATCCCAACTCAAGTGATCATGTTGCTAGTGATCAGCTGTAGGGTAACACTGATGTCCTGTGTCGCTGTATTCAGCTGCTGCAGAGCCTTGGCTTCTTGGGCTGAACCAGACTCATGTCAGTATGTAATATTTCCAGTCATCATGTGTTGACATGGAAATTTAGTTCTGTTGAGATGTACGGTATAGTGACCCTGACACTTTGTTTTTGATGTCAATTAGGGATGTGTTTTTTCTGCTTTTAATGGCAATTAATATTCAGCTCTTTATGTAATTGATGTTTATCTGCAGGATATTCTCTGAACGCCTCACAACATACTCTGTAATCATCATTTCCATACATCCAGTGATGGTGTTGTCGGCAGATCCTACAGTTTTACTCATTTTCACTCTCAGCAGAGTTTATATCACTTCCGCTGTTGATTCTCGAAGGCAGAATATACTTTTTTGACTATTTGTTAAGGAGATCAAAACAAACCTATAATGCGTTCATCCCATCTAGAACATGATTGGACATTCCTGGTTGTGCAGCCTGTCATATGTCTTTGGTATTGAGAGCCCTCCCTAATTTCTACTGGTCTTCTCCTTGACTCCTTGAGGCCTGCTTTTGGTCTTACTTTGGTGGTGGTGTATGCTTCATTTTATTTTACTTTTTTAACTCTGGACAGGATCAGGGACAAATGCATGAAATTTCTCTTTTGCCAAGCAATTTTTATACAGATCTTATCACCTTTTAAAATAAAATTTAATTCATTTTCCATAATCATCCCTTGAGGGGTCGGGTTTGCATGCTTCTGTTATTTATGGAGCCTTAAATCCAAAGCTGCTACTCTTGCCGCTCCACTGCCATTGATGAATATGTATTTTCTTATCAACATCCTGGGCATGAATTTTCCAAAATTTATAATCAATTCCTTCCTATTTATTTTGATCCCAAGAGCCATGAAATGTGTTCCTGTGACAGACAGAATTGGCTATCAGATATATAAAAGACTAGAATAATATTAATATAATATAAAATAATATATTATCACATCATATATCATCTAATATAATAAATTATCTCAGTTTCTGCATGGGTTCTTCAGCTTCTTCACACCTCCAAAGACATGCAATTTATGATTATAAATTGTGTGTAGGTGCGAGTATGTGCGTGACTGTTCTCTATCTATAGTGGCCCTCGTGACAACAATTTTGTCTCGTGACAAAATCATTGTCATGAGACAATGTCTTTTCTTCAAGAAGATGGATGGATGGAGAAAATAAAAAGAAAATAGCTTCATACTTGTTGTCAAATAGTATTAAGACATGTAATACATATGGAATTAATGATTTATAATTTTATTTTAACATTTATTTATTTTGAGAAATTGAAAAAGATCATTAAGAAAATAAATACTACAAATTTATGGTTCAGTCTGATTTATTTCAATTTTTGAATCATTTTTAAATCAAATCAATTTTTTTTTTACATTTCAGATGTTAACCCTTATGGAGTATGGACAGTTGATGGACAGTACATTGTCAGAACAGTGAATAGAGTAGAAAATCACAGAGTACATTTTGTGAGTTTTTTAATTGAATTGAATTCTGTGAATTGATATTGAGATTTTACTCATCGGTATTCCATGCACAGATTTGTTCATTAATGTGATATATTTGCTTTTGCAATGGAGTACATGGAGAAAATGTTAACTTGTAATTATGGGACTTGCAGAAGAGCGGATGACATAAAACGGAGGACTTCAATAATAAACAGGGAGATGACAAAGGGGAACTGAAGTTCATCTTGAGAGGAAGTTTTGAAAGTTAGGGAAGCAGAGACACAAGGACAGATGCTGGGAGGTCAACCAAGGGAGGGACTGGAGGACGTGGGATACAAAGACCAGTGGGGATTATCAAAGATAAATGTGTCCTCAAATACATTTCAGTTGAAAAGTGTAGTGACTTGACATATTTTACAAATTTTTAAACTCTAATTGTCTTCCTATCAGCTATAATGCAGATTACTTTGGGTTTTGCATTAATATCCAATTAATACACACATGCTTGGCATAATGACTTTAAAATTTTTATTTGTTCCGTCATAGAGGTCAGTGAAAATGATTTAGAGGGGTGAAGTGGAAAGGAGGAACAGATAAAAGGACGTAAACTGTGGTAGAGTGTGAAGGATTTGTATCTGAAGAGCAAGTGAAAAGAAAATAATATGAAATAGTATTAGTGAAGAGGCTTTAGGATATCATTCTATAAACAAAATTAAGGAATCAATGAATGATTATGAACAGACATGCAAACATGAACACACAAGCACACACAGGCAATAATCCTAAGCAAAGTGCTATTTAGACTGTGACACCAAATATAAACTTCAGAAATTACAGAAAGTTTCTATCCTAAATGTCCACAACAAATATTTTTTTATGTACATGCACATACCAGTAGACAGTAGGTGAATCATAGCCATTACATTTTTACATCAGAGTGCTTTAGAAATTAAAATAAACAGACCCACTTGGCCGTATATTTTCTTGCTTTCCAATGATTGGAATTTATAAATTATTGTGAATGTGCACCATACACAGTACATACATATAAATGTATTTTAAATAATTTATTGCTCTTTAGCTGAAGGAAATAGCTCAGCGGTTTTATATTCAATATAATGTTTATTATTCTTTTTTTAAGAGCACTCTCGTTTCAAGATATCATGATTTATTAACCTTCACTATCAGTTACCTCCATGTGTGTTCTGATGGACAGTTATAATTGTTTTACTGTATATATTTTGCTTCAGGAGCTTCTAATGGTCGTCCATTTATCAAAAGGTCATGCAGTCTACATACATGTGGGAGTGTCCTCAAACAAGATTTTTGCTCCCAATGACTGTTGGTGTGGGAGTGATTGTATGAATGCTTAGCACTCCTAATGAGCAGATGTCACCTTGCATGGTAGCCTCTGCCACCGCTGTACTGATGTGTGTGACTGGGTGAATGCTGTGTTGTCATTGAGACTAGAAATGCACTATAAGAGAAATACAGTCCATTTAGCAAGCATGTATGTGAACACATCTAGGGAGAGAAGAGAGATAACATTCTGCGCATCACTTTCCTTTTTCATTGCAGTTACAAGGACACTTCAAGGATGTAGGTATAGTTCTCTCCTTGAACTTTATCACCAGAGATTGCATTATGTCCTTATCTCAACAAACAGGATTTAACCATGTGTTGGTGTCTGTGAGTGTGTGCATGTGTGATGTGCAATGACATCAAGTTTTTATCTGCGCACATGCACACAGTGCTGCAAGCGCAATGATTACAGAACAACACCTTTACCACCGCTACGAGGACCAAAGTCTACTTAAAAAATGACACAGATCTTGCATAGGTTCTTGTGCTCAGGGCCATTTAACACTGTTAGTCCACACTGATGTATGTATGATAAGTGAATACCAACATGGATTTTTAGATGCATTTTTATGAGTCATATTCTTCCATTGGTATCATTTGCCTGTGAAGTTACCTGTTAAATGGTCAACAAGATTGTCCCATTTAACTCTCCTTGTCCCATTTAACTCTCCTGAATTGAAAGGCAGCAGTTTCTATTTGCGACAATGAGAAGAAAACTGAGGTCATGCTTTAAAAAAAGCTGGAACTGTAGTCTGATTAGTTTAGATTTTGTATCTACAATGAAACTTGGACAAGACTCAAAAATATTTGAAAATCTTTCTGCAAGCTAGGTTCACACTTACACACGTGCTTTTCAGATGGCAGAAAATGTCAAGTAATCTACCTACTGTATATCTTCACAAAAGAGTCTCATTGAGATAATCACCAGTTGTGTAATGAAAACAGAGTTCACTTAGATTAAAGAATAAATTCACTTTATTCATACCTCAGTGAGGAAATTCTCTTTTCACTCACAGTACATGCATATACATATATACCGTATATATATATAATGTGTGTGTGTGCGTGTGTTAGTCAAATCACACACACAATGTTGTATACAGGCCCCTGAAACACAGCAGGGGTCTGTAGGCATACAATTAGCCCAAGTCCAAGCAGTATAGAGGAGACAGAGTCTTGGGGTGCACCCCAAATGAGCAGCTTGCGGCGGGGGGTTATAAGACGACCCCCTCTTTTTCAAGACTCAAGTTTGAAAAAGACTTTTTGAACCCCAAATTAAATTTTTATACAGAAAATAATTACGGTACATCTCCGTACATTACACTCTGTGACACCATATTTCACAGCCGCTTTGCAATTGTTTGAAGATTCCAACTCATGTATCACCATCATCTTGAAGTTTGCATCATAACTTCTCAGCTGCCTGTTAACTTGGCCGATCTTCGATCCACTTTTTTCCAGATTGTAGCTACGTTTCTCCATTTTCTGTTTATCTCTTCTCTTATTTTCTTTTGTTTTCTTTCTTACCGCTATTTTTTATTTTTCTTCTTCGTGCGACCGCTGTTTTTATTTTTCTTCTTCTTGACAGGGGCTCGCTTTTGCCTGGGGAGTTAAGTTCATTATTCGCTTTAAAGATATCTGGCGCTATCTAGCGTTATGAATGGGTATAATGTCTAGACCCCGAATATAAGACGACCCCCACTTTTTCAGTCTTATTTCAATGCAAAAAACATCGTCTTATATTCGGGCCAATACGGTAAGTCATGGATGCCCTTTTCAGCAACTGAAACTGGGTTCTCCAAGCTTGTCAGCATGAGGTTTTTGAGGAATAGATGAAGTGGAGAAAATATAATATGCTAATATCCCCTCATTGCAGCATCATGTGAGGCTGCTCAAGCACATCTCCCTCATTGTGGTGAGGCATTTTGCACTTAAATTTGACCTTATCTATCTGTACTCTGTCTATACAGTGGGTGAACTAATAGTATAAAAAAGGTTTAAATCAAAATATAAAGTAGGATTTATGGTTATTCCATCTCATATTTACTCAGTATGTGCATGTTTTTACTTTTCTTTAAATTTAGCTCATGTAAGTAACAATAAAAGTTCCATTATCCTTGATCCTGGGTACACTCAGGAGGATGCAGAGTGTATCTGGGGATACATGACTGTTAAAAATTTGGAAAATAATGCTGTAACAGCATCCATAAGCTGTTTGTTCTGCCACTAATATGCACCTCCACAGAATATTTATCAAATGCTTGCCCACCTACAAACAGAAAACTATACTTTGTTCATGGGATGAGGAATAGCTGAGTGTGGTGCTGAGAGGAGAAAATGTGCATCATTTGGAGAGAAACAATACATTATGTTGGATAAACAAATTAAATGTACATCTTCTGTTGGGATGTCACATCTTTGAGTATGCTGTGATTTATGCCAACAAAGTTGGAGCAGATGTGATGTGTTGAAGGAAAAAAAGAGGAGAGACAGACGAAGATGAAATGCAGTGAAAGTAGAACAGAAAAATGCTAGCAGAAAGACAGTGCAGTGGCAAGCTGGAAAATGATCATATACGGTAGACTCTAGGGAAAGAAAAAACACATTGTGATAAAGACAAGGGGTGTTTTAGTTGAAGCCACCGGTTCGCTGTAAGTACAGTAACATGCAAACACCTGGTAATAAAGCTGAAGATTTTATTTTCCTAAAATGTCTTACCTCATACGGCTGGCTGGCCACAAATAACATCTGACTTCTGATCTGGACTACATAAGAAGCATAACAGTCATATCACTAATTATTTTGAATAATGTCATTGTCATAGATGGTAAATGATTCATACATCAGAGGGTCAAGTTTTTCTTCTAAAGTCTCCACCAGTAAGCTCTGATCACCTTATGACAAGGCAATATTTCCCCAAACAGACATTTTGAACACAGAATTTTTAATGGCCCAATTCAAGCTTTGGACTGTATAATCTCTATCAATCTTTCCAGTTACAGCCAGAAAAGAAGACTGCATCATGAAAGCTGACAACTCTCTCCCATGCTCCATTAACACACACTCACACACACACGTCCAATTTGCAAACAACGCAACCCATGGAGAACGTGGTGTGTATGCACAAGTGTGTCAGACTGCTTTGTGTATTCTGTGCACAGATGAAGGATCGCAGACATGGGAGTTGGATATTGGTGTGCAGGTCTGTTTATGCCCTCGCTATAAATAAAAGCGATCACTTTGTTCCTTGTTAATCAATCTGTTTGTCACATGTGATCTCTAATGTAGCTAAGACTGTGTGCAGACCTTATTGCCTGTACAATTTAATTGCACAACCCTATTTCAAAATTGTATGTCTTGACTGCTAATAGCTGATAACAGTTATTAGAAGTAACATCAATACTGCAGTTGTTAGTGCTATTATCCTCCATTTAATTTATCTCACATCTTACTTTTTGTGTTTTGTATTTTTTTTTTGTTTTTTTTATGTTCTCACCAGAACCTCTCTGACCTACAGAAATAACACACCAACTTCTGTTTCCCCACTTGTCTTATCTCCTTCTTTCTTGTCTCTGTAATCGGGTCAGTCACAAGGTCAGATCCTCAGAGCCGAGCAGGATATTGAGGAATTTTTTTTTTTTTTTGATAATTTAGAGGTCAAAAGATAAGATCTGTCCCCTGTGTCAATACATTATTACATCCCGCTTCAAAGCGGTGATGTATTGTAATTGTCAGCGTTCATGTGTTTGTCCATTCATTAGTTTGCCCACCAAACATCTTCGCAACCGTTGCAGATAGAAAGATGAAACAAAAAAGCCCATTACTCAGGTGGCAAAGGGGATGAAAATGAGATGATTACCTTGAGAAAACTAGGTCAGGGTCAAATTTAAACTTTTGTACACTCAGGAACTGAATAAGACGGAAAGACGAGGGAGAAAGCCAGTGCGAGTAAGACTGTACCTATGCTTTGATATACCCGGACCTATGAAAGTTGGTCAGGGTAAAATTTTAAATTCAGAAACTGCAACATCCTGTGACTTACTCTGACCTACCCTGAAAGTAGGTCAGGGTAAAATTTTGAATTCAGGAGTGTCGCGGGATGTTGCAGGCTCTGACTGCTATGTTACTACTTTGATTTTAGAGACAGTGTCCCATAGTTTCCATTTAGTTGAAATCAGTTGTGTTCAGTAACTAATTTATAAAGGTACCACCTGGTCTCAGCAAGGAGAACACATTCTCTTTTGTGGATGAGTATTACTAAAATTACTGATGACATCTTTATGCTTGTCACAGTCAATATGCAGCTTAGCAACATAACATGATCAATGCCATGTTCAAGCTCATGACACAAGGCAAATTGGTTTTCCTCATAGAAAATGCAAAATTGCAAATTTGTTTCATTTTCTAACGTCAGCATTAGCCTTTCAATTGTTTTTACATTAGTTTTATTCAATGCAGTTATACATCAATATGCTGTGTGGACTTAAAGCCAGATGGTTTTTGGTATGTTTTAATCTCATTGCTTTCAAGATTCATTTGTACATTTCCTCAATATGTTTTGCCTCATAGACCGTTCATTCAGTTGTATAATATGAGCGGCCTCTTACAAGGAGGTAACAGATGAGTGCAGTTTTTCAGCTCTCCTGCTTTGAGATCAGATGTTTCATAAGAAAGCTGACTAAAATCCTTTGATCCCATGAGAATTTTGAGCCTGTTAAAAGACATTTTCATTTCCAGGATACAGGAACAAAAAAGCAGGAAAACAAGTTACAAAAAAATGTTGGTTTTTCACCACATCAAACAGTTTATAAATGATGGTGAATCCCCAGAGACGGCTTGTTTATTTTATTCCATTATGGTAAAATACAAGTTAAAAAAAAGATGTGGTACTCTCTTAATTGCTGCATAGGAAGCATTCAGTTAAAATTAAGCAGCTTATGTGGTACGAGCAAATTTAATTCCTTGTAAAATGATGCTTCTTACCCAGTTTAGCAAAAGTAATGTCAGATGTCTATTATTTCAATATCTGACAATATCAATATCTTTAGGTCAATTAAATATACTTTTATTGAATCAATAACTCAATTTTGCGGTTGGCTGTATTTCAGAAGAAGAACAAATGTACTTTAATAATCCCATTAGGGAAATTATTATGTAATAATATACTGTATACCGTATACTGTATACACTCAACAAAAACATAAATGCAACACTTTTGTTTATGCTCCCATTTTTCATAAGATGGACTTAAAGATCTATAATTCATTCCAGATACACAATATTACCATTTCTCTCAAACATTGTTCACAAATCTGTCTAAATGTGTGATAGTGAGCACTTCTGCTTTGCTGAGATAATCCATCCCACCTCACAGGTGTGCCACATCAAGATGCTGATCTGACATCATGATTAGTGCAAAGGTGTACCTTAAAATGCCCACAATAAAAGGCCACTCTGAAATGTGCAGTTTTGTCTCACAGCAAAATGCCACAGATGCTACAAGCATTGAGGGAGCGTGCAATTGGCATGCTGACAGCAGGAATGTCAACCAGATCTGTTGCTCGTGCATTGAATGTTCATTTCTCCACCATAAGCCGTCTCCAAAGGCGTTTCAGAGAATATGGCAGTACGTCCAACCAGCTTCACAACCGCAGACCACGTGTAAGCACACCAGCCCAGGACCTCCACATCCAGCAGGTTCACCTCCAAGATTGTCTGAGACCAGCCACTCAGACCGCTGCTGAAACAATTGGTTTGCATAACCAAACAATTTCTGCGCAAACTGTCAGAAACCGTCTCAGGGAAGCTTAACTGCATGCTTGTCGTCCTCATTGGGGTCTTAACCTGACTCCAGATCGTCGCCGTAACAGACTTGAGTGGGCAAATGCTCACATTCAATAGCGTCTGGCACGTTGGAGAGGTGTTCTCTTCACGGATGAATCTCGGTTTACATTGTTCAGGGCAGATGGCAGACAGCGTGTGTGGTGTAGTGTGGGTGAGCGCTTTGCTGATGTCAATGTTGTGGATCGAGTGGCCCATGGTGGTGGTGCGGTTATGGTATGGGTAGGCATCTGTTATGGACGAAGAACACAGGGGCATTTTATTGATGGCATTTTGAATGCACAGAGATACCGTCATGAGATCCTGAGGCCCATTGTTGTGCCATACATCCATGAACATCACCTCATGTTTCAGTAAGATAATGCACGGCCCCATGTTGCAAGGATCTGTACACAATTCTTGGAAGCTGAAAATGTCCCAGTTCTTGCATGGCCAGCATACTCACCGGACATGTCGCCCATTGAGCATGTTTGGGATGTGCTTCACCGGCGTATACGACAGCGTGTACCAGTTCCCATTAATATCCAGCAACTTCGCACAGCCATTGAAGAGGAGTGGACCAACATTCCACAGGCCACAATTGACAATCTGATAAACTTTATGCGAAGAAGATGTGTTGCATTGCATGAGGCAAATGGTGGTCACACCAGATACTGACTGGTTCTGAGTCCCCAGACCCCCAATAAAGCAAAAAAAACCCTGCAAATTTCAGGGTGGCCTTTTATTGTGGGCAGTTTAAGGTACACCTTTGCAATAATCATGATGTCAAATCAGCATCTTGATGTGTCACACCTGTGAGGTGGGATGGATTATCTCAGCAAAGCAGAAGTGCTCACTACCACACATTTAGACAGATTTGTGAACAATGTTTGAGAGAAATGGTAATAATGTGTATCTGGAATGAATTATAGATCCTTAAGTCCATCTCATGAAAAATGGGAGCAAAAACAAAAGTGTTGCATTTATATTTTTGTTGAGTATATGTATGAGAAAACATACTGTACATGTCTGTGTGTGTGTCTGTGTGTGTGTGTCTGTGTATATGTACAGGCCCTGAAACAAATACACACGCGGCCAGTTCACACGACACCCTTTTTGATCAACAAGGGTCTTGAACCAGCCAGTTTGAACGGTTTACTGACATTATGATGCAAACATGTTATCAATTCAAGGGAAGAGCAGTTACATTTTTAATTCAGAATATCTGAAATGATGGAATTTGTATCAACATATAGGTAGCCCTAACAGTTACCAGCCA
This sequence comes from Antennarius maculatus, assembly GCA_013358685.1. Lineage (NCBI taxonomy): Eukaryota > Metazoa > Chordata > Actinopteri > Lophiiformes > Antennariidae > Antennarius > Antennarius maculatus. The sequence continues at coordinate 18,168,476 of CM023608.1, forward strand.
AACATGAGTGCACTGTGAGGTCAGTTCCTCTTGCTGACGTCTTTAGCATATGCCTCCAGCCCTGGAGGCTGGATCAGATGTAAAATTGAGGGCCTTAACAGCTGGTTTCCTCCACCATATAAAGATGTTTATTCACTTCATTGCCCACTCCCTGAAACACCAACCCTTCATCCTGGAAATATGACATCTGTATTGCATGCTTTCTCTCTCATAATGTTAATGGATTTAATTTCTTCTACTGTTAAACAAATGTTTGTGTTTTCATTGAACCCCAATACAAATTATTTATATATATGTATATATACACATACATTGAAAAGCACGAGTACAGATTATGACTGCCACCAAGTTGACACCAAAAAAACCAGCTGTATAACTTTTATTCAAGATAACTACTCATTGTATCTGTCACTACAATGTATCCTGGAAAATGTCAAAGGAAGGAAGACAGCAAGTGTGATTTAATGGACCTTAAATACAGAATCTGCTCCATCAATATTCCTGCCTGAGTTATATCACATAGATTTCCATCAAGACTAAATGTTCTTGAACAATAAAGTACGCAACTCCCACCATTCCTCGCTCAGTATAGCATTTGTTTTGTTATTACTAATGGACTCATATTGACGATGTGTTTATACAGCTGTAGTTAGTAGATGGCATTTTAAATCTGGATGTTCCCACCAATCATTGTCAGTCATCCTGGTAACCTAAAGGCATATCTTTTCTTGTTCAGAAGGGCTCAGGTGGCCTTTGTTACATTGTTATTTTGAGTTTGTATTTCTGCTGTCAGTCTTCCCTAAATTATCTGATCCTGTTTTATCTGACTAACCTGTAACCTTAGAAACAAAAATAAAAAATGGCAGGCAGCTTCAGAAACCATTTATCAATCGCATGAGATAGCAATATGATTAAATAGTGCAGGAGAGCACTGCCAGTGGCGCTAGTGTATGAATGCTGGAGAGGAGCGAAAACATATTTAGCATTAAGATAAGCCTTCGGTGATGCACTTTTATTTCTCTTTCAGTGAAGAAATTATCTTATATGAATGAAAACTATACTTAATTACCCTCTTTAGGATCCATCATTGTTGTTTCTGTAAAGATTTACAGGCTGAGCAGGTGAGATGGCAGGAGGTAAGTAGTCGAGGCAGGCAGGTGGGCTGGAAGGTGATCAGCCAACAGGCAGCAGACAGGAATGGGTAACATGCAAAGAGTTATCAAAAGTCAAGGATGGAGTAACGAGAGCCAAGGTGCTGATACTGACTAGCAGTACAAACAAAACGGCGATTAATGGTGGGAAGATCCTCATAAATGTCTGGAGATTGGAAATAGAAGACAGGTGTGCTGCTCTGCTGCCAGGAGTGGCCATGCTCAGGTAGGTGGGACACTCAAGAGGAGAGAGGGAGAAACTGCAAATCTTGACAGTTTCAGAATGAAGAAGACTATCTCCCACATAAATCAGTTCTACCAGGGAGTTTACGTCATTTGTTCTATATGTGTGCTTGTTAATAAGATTACATAAAGGAGAGATTTCCAGGAAATTTTCCCCAAAGATGAACTTTTTTTTTTTCAACATTCTGAGCAATTGTCATCATTTTAACTTATAACTTAACAAAGCACATATCCATTAAAAGTTTGGACAAAGGTCAACCACAAATACTTCCAAATGTTAAAGCTTTGATGGAGGTTTATCACCTGACAAGATGGTTTGTTGTCTTGTTTGATTTTATGTCATATCACATGAACTTATTGGTGTATCCTAATGGTCCAGCCGCTTCTTAAAGTAACTCTCTAGCTGTTGTCCAGCAAGGGTTAAGGTTAGGAATATATGTAGATTCTGCTGGAATGTTACCAGGAGCAGGTACCTTGCTCTGCATCACATTTGATTATTTCAGCCAAAGGCTGATCTACAGAGATCTCAGATACTTGTCACTGAAGGGCTGAATAATTCAGGCAATGCTATTGTCAGTGAAAATGGCATATATGTTATTTTTCTTATGTTAAAATTATATATTTAATCTGTGGTTGATTTTACAAGAGGTGGTTCACAGTATTTAGCCAAGAAGCTTTGCGTACAGTTGAAACTGAATGACATTCCATCAAACTGTACAGTACAGTATGTGTGTGCTGCATGTGTGTGTATATGTGATTGGCACTTGTGAGGGTAAAACTATCTATGGACTATGGATTGCTGACCTAGTGTTTTTGTTGCATGATGTTTAGGCAGGGAGATGGATAGAAGAATCACAGATAGACAGATGGACTGATTTGAAGCAGATGACAAGACACAAGAGTTAGAGGAATCATTTTATACTGCAAGCAGGACAGAGATTAGTCAAGTTGTTGAAGCAGATTTGGCTCATGGGAACCTTTCAGCACACACACACACACACACACACACACACACACACACACACACACACACACACACACACACACACACACACACACACACACACACACACACACACAGAGAGAGAGAGAGAGACTCACACATGTTAGCATACAATCATTTGGACATACACTCATGCTCACAGAGCTGATTTTCTTTCTACCAGTCTCTCTTTTCATCCATCTCCACCAGTCTCATTTTCATACTGTCATACAGAATCCTTCCAGCCAGACCTTCTGTCCTCTCAGATGACCTTGCTACAGGCAATTTCCATTGGTGTGAATTCTGGTGAATTCTGACATTTTAGGGCATGAGTTCTTCTAATTCACCTGTGATATGCTCTCGTCTGGTCTGTTTTCCACCAATTGGACACAACCTATAGTCAGCTGGGCCACTGAGGCAATGCAGGGCTTTGGTTTTTTTTGTTGTTTTACCTAAGTTGTTTTATAAAGGTCAATAAAAAGCTCTAATCTAAGGATTTGTTCTTTATATTTTAAAACATATAAGTAACTTAAAGATCAGCATACAGCATTACTTTAAATAAAATATTTTGAATATAGTCAGTGTCATTAACTCTTTTAGTGCTGTAATTCTGGTGGATTTTTTATGAAGAAGCAGCACAGAATAGCCATAAATAAATTTTATCTTGGGGATTGTTATAGTTTGCTATAGTTTTCAATGTCTTTGACAAGACATTGCAAAATGTCTTTTCAAAGAATTGAGTCACTCATTCTTTATTGTGAATTCCCCTCAGTCTTCACTTGTGAGCTGTATTAGCAGTTTGAACTGTAACAGTTTTGATTAAGCAATGTCTAAATAAATGGATTGTAAAATGTAAATTACATGCGTGACATGAGTAGAACAATGTACAGTAAAAAGCTTGTCACATTTTAAGAACATGCATGAATACAGTGGTATGAAGGAGTTTGAGGAGCCCTGATCATTTTCCAGATTTTCCTTTATAAATCACTGGTTGTTCAGATCAAGAATTTCAGTTAAATATATCATATAGGGAAATGTATTATATATCATATATTGTGTATCTGCAGATTCTTACAATGTTTAAGAATCAGAGAAAGTTGATATTACGCAGGGGTTGGACACGTCGACAGGACAGTGACCCTAAACTCTGTTCAGATTCATGCAGAGGAACAAGTACAAAGTTCTGGATTGGCCATCTCACTCCCGGACCTGAATATTGTTACAATTTTTGATGTGATTTAAAGCGGGCTAACCATGCTGGCAACCATCAAACTAAACAAACTGGAGAAGTGTTGTGAAGACATATAGTCCAAAATAACCGACCAAAATCGAGACCCTCATTGGAAGATACAGAAAGAATTTATAGGCTGTTATTTCTGCAGAAACAGGCTCTACTAAATACTGGTGTAATTTTTGTGTTGGGGTTCCCAAATTTATGCACCTGCCTACTTTTATTTAAATAATTATTGCAGTTTCTGTAAATCCTATAAACATCATTTCACTTCTCAAAGACCAGTGTTCATCTGCTATATGATGTATTTAACTGTAATTGTTTATCTGAACAGCCAGTGATTTATAAAGGAAATCTGGAAAATTATCAGGGGGGCCTGAACCTTTTCATACCACTGTATGCACTCATATATTTGAGTCCACACACACACACACACACACACACACACACACACACACACACACACACACACACACACACACACACACACAGACACACACCCAAGTGTTCATCTTGAATCTATCAAGGCCACTTATTGTATTTGTTCCAGCCATTGATCTCTTCATTTCTAAATGTCAGATTGAATATCATCATATTTGCTTGGGTTGTTTGTAGTGTATGTGTGCAATAGACTGACACACTTGTGCGTGTTTGATGTACATTCTCCCCGTGGATTTGGATACACTCAGATCTGTTCTTGGATCGATACACTGAAAGGCCGACGTCCGTACACATACTGCCTTAGTGTGTGTGCTTCTGCACTCACATGTAGACACACATGAAAGCAACACGCTCACTTCCAGGATGATGGATGTCTCGTGTGTTGGCCTCTTTACCCTTTGCCACTGCAACACATGCTATCAAAGACTTTCTTGTTCTGGCATTATATTACTAGTCAGACAGAAAAGGTAGAGACAGGGTCAGCATAAGAGAGAGAAACTTATAGCTGCTGAGAAACATCTGCTGAAAAGACCACAAAATGGAATGGCTGCCGCACCTTTCCCCCTTATTTTTATCAGAAAGTGAGTGATTGATCAATAATGTACACGGTGTGTGTGTGCGTTTGTGGGGGTTGGTGAGCAGGGCAAGACCTTGTCAAGATGAGGTGGCGGCTTTTTTTTCATGTGACAGCTGTCTGTTGGTGGTGATGCAAGCACATGTAGAAGAAAGAGTAGTACAGTAACAGAGCTCATCAAAACAGTTTGAAAGAGACATTCCTCTTGAGCAATCATGCAAGAACTCTCATACAGAGAAGCATGGGCATGACTCTTCTCTATCTTTCTGTATCTCACTGCAGCATAAAGACGCCAACAGAATTTGCCTTGCAGATCATCAGTGTTTGCCCACGGCTTTCAAAGACTTCTTTACATGCTATGGGGAAATTTCCTATTCCAAAATAAAAGTTATCGAAATAGCCTACGTAAAAAAATCTGAAATTTAATTTAATTAAAATTAAGTAGTTTGTTGTTTGAAAATTCAAGAGAGTTAGTGACATGATGTGGCTATATTTTTCAATAAGGGTTGTGGGATAGTTTGGAGCCTATCCCACCTTGCTATGGCGGAGTACATATTAGATGAGTCACCAGTTCATCACAGGGCCACAGGTATACTCGTATCACATCTTCAGACAATTAAGCGTGACAATTAAGCGTGACCAATTCACCTAAACTGCATGAAAAGTCACATTGACACGTGTGTGTGTGTTTTAATTTATCAATAAAAAATATAATTTCTTTATTAGTTTGTAAAACTCTCTGAAATCTTCTTTTTATTTTATCACAATTTTTTTCTTGAGTATTAGGAGTGGGTAATGAATAAAACAGGGCAAATACAGGCCGTGTAACAGAAATATGTGCGTAATGCTGAACATATTGCCCCCATGCATTCCATGAAAACCTTAACTTTTTCATCTACTTAATATTTTTTTTCTGTATTCTTTTTAATCTGAGAACATTCTGTTGATTTTGTAATGGATCAGTTAATCATATACCATCTGTCCAGCTGAACTGCAGAACACTTAAATCAAAATATGTTCCATTACTCAGCACTGCAATAAGTATGTCTTAATGTCTGAATATAAATAGTATACATGGCTTTGTGCATTGTCTGTGCATTTGTGGGTTGACTATAAGCAGGATTCCCTACCGTGTGTTTTAACCCTATCTAACAGCATAATAGCCATGAGGTCCCAGATGTGTATTTATAGTACACAAACATACATATTGGATAACCCTATGTCTATACATGATGAGCAAGGATAATTTATTATGTATTTGTGTTTGGTGCAATATTCACATTTGTGCACATTTTTCGCACATGGTAGCAGAAATTAACAAACACGAGGTTTGAGAATTAGAAGTCTTAGCAGCTAGTGTGTTAACAGATTGGATGCCAAGAGAGTGCCTGTTTGTGCATGTGCATATTCATATTGGCCTGACTGTATGCCATCAATCTGAGCCCAGTGTTCTGCTGCCAAGTACAGAAATCCACAGAGAAAGTGACTTTATGCACCACCCTGTGTTTGACAAGATACATTTTTTAACATGCAAGTCTGTACACACATCTGATGTCAAGACAGTCACAATCAGTGTTGCATAAGGAACTCTGTTGGAGTGACATGAAGCCTAAATAGCAGAACTGACATGCAGCAGTTATGAGGCAGAAAATGTAGCGGTTAGTATCCACCAAATGCTTAATTTGTAAACAGGGCGGGTGAAAGTGGGAGAGACAGATTGAAAGAAACTTGCAGGAGTGGGTGGAACAGTAAACTCCTAGTTATTTTGTAGAATAGTGGTAAATTTTTTATGTGTTTTGTAGTAGATTTCTGAGAGGGACTGAGTTCAGAAAGAGTGAGGGAATTAGAGAGGTGTAAAATAGGTTACATTGCTGACTAGTTGATGAGGTATTTAAATGGGAATATGTATAACTTGACGTGTATTAAGTTGCCTTGAAAGGGGTAGAGAATTATAGACAGGCAGAGACATAAAGTGGGAACTTGGTGGACAGTTTTCTGAAAAAGTTTCATGGAGTTACAAAAGAGCAAATGAAGACTGACCTGATAATTACCTCCTAGTCCCTCCATACTTCAAGGGGAAGTTGGAACTCAAAGTGAGTTCCTAAATAACAGAATCTTTTAATCATCAATTTTAGACCAAATATACTTTATGCATACTTTCTTTCTGATGCTCTGATGTCCCTTTTCACTTTGCTCTTTATCTTACAGCATTCAGGTGGAAAGCAGGGTTTGAGATGATCACAGTAATCATTCTCCCTCACCTCAGACTCAGACACACTAATTATAGTCTTTTAGCTGTAGACTTGGGTGGACCTTGTTGGATATTTTTTGAGTATAGTATATATAACTATATAATGCATGAAGCCACTGCTAAACCATATGGGACCACAATGATAGGAATGTCACAATTGTTTTTGTGTATTCGGTGCTTTTATGCACTTTATGTGTGTTTACATGTGAAGCTTGTATACCAGTAGTCACTAGGCTCTGCTGTAGGCTATTTGCTTGATTTTGTCACAAATAGTGCATGAAATTAAATTACACAACTAATTTTCAATTTGGAGTACTTTATTCAATAGCTGCGCCCGCTCTCCCACTTCAGGCTTTTCCTGCAATGTGCTTAGATGATATCTATATTTGCATTAATACTTCTTACCCTCTCACACGCAAAAACCACAAAACAAATTGTGGTAAAAGTAAATGAAGATATTACGGGTTTGGAACTGTGTCTTTGTCGATAAAGTGTATGTCTTATACTTTGTGCATGCATGTGAACATGTCAGATGTACAATATTCTTTTCATTTGTTTGTCAAGACATTGGAAACCACTGTAATAAAAATTGTGTTTTTCTGTACGATGGCCACACTTTGAAAGACATTCAAGATTGGGGCAGCTAATATAATTCCGTGGATCAGTTCTTATTCATATTTGCACTGACTGACAAGATTTGTCACAGATGGTAGACCTAATATTTTTTTTGATATTCTGACTTCAGGTAGTAGGAACTTAGGAATAATGGAGCCCTGGTGAGCTGGTGGCTCACAGCTGCCATGTTTACCAGTTGTCATCAAGCCTGTGTTAGTTTGCATGCTTGTTTACCAGTTTGTTTGTGTGTCTGTGTTCATGTGTGTGAGAAAGAGAAAAGGAGCATTGAACATATCCAATCCCCAAGGAGGTATGTGTAGTGTTTGGAGTCTGCCCTTTCACTAATTAGCTTGAAACATCTGTCCAGGTGCCTTGATGATGGGAGAAGTGAAAATATTCACTGCCGTCACTTATATTCCAGCAAGCATCTAGATGTACAGTTTCACATCATTTCCCCAATTCATTCAGTTTTACACACCAGTGTTTGTCTTATCATGTTCAAACACAGTTCATCCCACAATGTTATGTCAATATTGTACATATACATACATCTTAATGAACACAGGAAAGAAACAAAGATAATAACAGTAAGAGAAAATAAAAAGACAGAAGAAAGGAGGAGCAGCTTGACAAAACCCTGTCTTTTATTTTGTCTGTCCTCAATTTTTGTCTGCATAATGTTCACAATGGATATACAGAAAAACAGCAAGGGTTGAAAGAAAAGATGAAATATCTCCAGTATCATAATGAGTCTTGTTGTTCGGGTTGTTTTTTGGTTTTTTTTTGTCATGTCTCTTGGTAAAGTGAAGTCCAAGAGAGAAGATATAGAGATGAACAGAGTGGCTGACAGAATAGAAAGATTGTGTGAAATAATCTTGTTTTGCATCTCAGTCCATCATTCTCCTTCTTACCTAACTCGTTGCCTGTGTCGCAACAATGTTTCCTGTAGACGGAGTGTTTTATGTCAGCCGTCTGTGTTACAATGATGAAGTTTTATGGAAACTCTGTGGGAGATTAAACCACTATTAGCCACGGTCTGCCAGCCTCTCCAGCTGTTGCCTTTTGTTTATGGCAAAAAAGTGTTATGACACATGGTGCTCTAGTCACCTAGACAATTATAGCTAATGATATATGAGTGGCACTGTATTTTTATGCTAGAAGCGGTGGGGTGAAGTGGCGGTTGGGGGGTGGGGGGAGGTTGGACAGAGAGCAAAGGAGTCTTTGCTGTCAGAGTGAGAATTGGGCAATTAAGGGAGAGCATGGGTGATTGGATGAAAAGTGAGGCTGAAGCAAAGATAAGAGAGCAAAATTAAAGGGTCAGGTGGGATTGACAGGGAGAAAGTGAGGGACGAAAGAGGTGAGAGGTAGAAATGAGTGTTTTTGACATGGGATAATCAAATGCAAAGTAAAAAGTCCAAAGCACAGATTCGGACATCCTTGCTCTCATTTATCTTCCTCTGAAACACAATAAAATATGTTTTTCAGTGAGTTTTCTGATTTTCCACTTTGTTATCCTGACCTGTGTCAGGGTGATCATTGCTGCAGATCTCAACATCAAAATAGACAGTCCATCTATTACCCAAATAGAAATTAAAAATCAACTCCCTTGGCCCATCTATAGCTGGTATCTACAGTAGGTGACTGATCACACTGTATCAAGTCAATGAGTCAAGAGAGAGGGGGGGGGGGACCTTTTCCTTGTATATTTTTTGATACAAGGAAAAGTGCAGACAGGGTTACCAGTCACAAGTCACTCTCATGCAAGGACACAAGAATTACATCGTAAATGAGGAAGTCTCTTGAAGGAGAGGTGAAATGTTTTTGAACCAATAACAGAACTCAGTCAGTTTCAGCCTTAAAGAATTATGAGCTGGAGGAATGGGAATTGGCACAAACACATATCAAATGGGATCAACTAACAAAAAATTGGATAACATAAATAATGCTTTCAAATTTCCCAGTTTGGGATAAATAAAATCTGTCTGTATCTGTCTATCTCTCTCTGTCTCTCTTTCTATCTCTCTATCTCTATCTATCTCTATTTATCTATCTTTATCTATCTATCTCTATCTATCTATGTATCTATCTCCCTCTATGTATCACTCTAACTATCTATGTATCTATCTATCTAATGTAGCCCCAGTAAAGGAAAGTAAAAGCAAACTTTCAATTTGAATAGCAAGTTGCAATCTAAGATCATGTAGTGCAGCCAAAATTAAGATTGAATACACTTTATTAATTCCCAGAGGGGAATTTCTCTTTACACTCTCAGTACAATACATGCATATACTGTATATGTGTTAGTCAACACACACACAATGTTGTGTACAGCCCCCTGAAACACAACACACTAGGGGCCTGTAGTGTGCTACTGTTTGGACTACTAGGGGCCTGTAGTCTAAACAGTAGAGGGGAGGCAGCCAAATGAGCAGCTTCGGGGTGCACCCCAAATGAGCAGCTTGCAGGGGGGGGGGGCAGTGCCTTGCTCAAAGGCGCCTCAGCAGTGACCTGGAGGTGAGCTGACACCTCCCACAGTCAGCTCACACTCTGGAGATGTCTGGCGGGAGCGGGAATTGAACCACCAATGTCTGGGTGATGTCTGGTCTTAAGCCGCCTGCTCTACTGCTGGGCCACTGCCACCCCCAAAGGACAATGGCAGAAATCTAGAAGTCCACTATAACATAAAGATGCAGTGGGTTCCTCAAAACAGTTTTTTCAGGATAATAACAGAGGATAGAGGCTGCCACAGAATGTTCAGTGATTATTGATCTACTGCTGAGCAATCACCATCATCATCCCCTGCAAATTGAAAGAATTTTTTTCATTCACTATAAATCCGGGGACTTCTGTGAGAGGACAATTTGTTATAAAAGTCTGTCTGTGTTGTCCTGCCTGTGTTGTCCTGCCTGTGTTGTACTGTCTGTGTTGTACTGCCTCTTGTAGTGCCTGTCTACCGTGGGTCAGAGAGGACTGCAATTTCATCTGTGCTGTATGTCATGCATATACTGTATAAAATATTGACAATAATAATGGCAATTGTATTGCAGACTTGTGGTATAAAATATTGACAATAATAATAGTAATTGTATTGCAGACTTAATAAAACTACTTCTTGTTTCTGTTGTTAAAAAGCTATTTATATATATCGAGTTATACGATTTAAAATAAACGAGGGATCAGAGGTACAGTAGCTCAAGCAAAAACAACAGAAATGATAAAAGTGTTATAAATAATACTGTATAGCCATGGACAAATGAAACTTAATCATTTCTAAATGTGCAAGAGAGCAAGGATATTAAATGTCAGTCAGTAGCTCAAGAAACACATGTTCTCATAAGGTGTTCTATGAATTCATGTGGAACTGTTGTGCGTTATTTATTGAGGTGTGTTTTTATATGGATATTGATTGGTCTCAATTGATTCATGTTTTGTAGATATGTTTACAAGGATTATTCTTCCCTTGTTCTTCTTCTCCTTTTGGCTTTTCCCAGTGTTTCAGTTGCCTCCATCTAACCCTGTCTTCTGCATCCTCTTCTCTCATACCAACTACCTTCATGTCCTCTTTCACTACATCTACAGTATAAACCTCCTCTTTGGTCTTCCTCTAGGCCTCCTGCCTGGCAGTTCAAAACTGAGCATCCTTCTACCAATATATTCACTATCTCTCCTCTGGACATGTCCAAACCATCTCAGTCTGGCCTCTCTGACTTTATCTCCAAAACCTCTAACATGTGCTGTCCCTCTGATGTACTCATTCCTGATCCTATCCTTCCTGGTCACTCCCAAAGAACCTCAGCATCTTCATCTCTGCTACCTCCAGCTCTGTCTCCTGTCTTTTCCTCAGTGACACTGTCTCTAGACCAAACAACATTGCTGGCCCCACCACAATGACTACTTACTACACTGACACATGACCATAGTTTTGACTAACAGATTGACACAAAGAAAGTTATGAAGGTGTGAGTTTTTGTTTCTGGTTGTTTGCGTAAGTATATGTATGTACAACTGATCAAAAATTGAGATTTAGCAGATAGATTTTAAATGATGCCTTGAGTACAAATGAGAAAAACATAATCAAATATTCAGGATCCTTGGTAGCATTCAAAGTCTTTCATATTTATGATCCTCACGCTTCGTTTTCTTTCTATCAAGTCATCTGAACTTCCCAATATGTTCAGAGGCAACAAAAGTCTATCTATTTATCAATCTTTTGAAAAGTGTTTTTGCAGTGCTGATCCACATAATGAATAAGACAACAGATGACTTGTCACCCACATAACTGCTATTTCTTCTTTTGGGTAGTTCTATATTGAAATCTGCTTGTACTAGTTTAATTAATCGTCTTTCCATTTTCCACTTTTTTTTTCTGTTGCAGGTGGTTGAGACCAACCTGGTGGCCTTTGATTGTCACTGGATCCTGATCAATGAAGTGAGTGACATGAAAATGATTTAGAACATATTATTACTGTTGATTATTTTTGATCTGGAACTCTCTCAGTCTTGGGTGTTTGTGGGGGTGAGGAGAGTTTCACATGTTAGTACTGCTAATTACAATGACAAAAATTATTTTTTTCAGTGAACAAGCACTAAATATGGATTATATGTACTTTTTACCCACTGTTCATATAAATTAGAGGCTTTAGGGAACACCAAGATGACCTTGGAACAATTATTCTGTGACAGGTTTAGAATTACTGGAGTAGTTAAATGGTGAGCAGAAAACCACTAACAATTGAGAACATTAATCTCCTCAAGTCTCATTTAATTTTTAACAACATAAGTGGTATCATATCTATCTATATTTAAAAGATATTCTGATGCCTTATTTTCATGTTCTTTTATTTTTAAAGTCGTAACCTAATGTTGCTAAACACTGAGAATCCCAGCTATTCTATAGCTGTCTATTTATTTCAAAGACAGTATTTCTGTTTGAATTAAATGTTAATATGCTTCAAATCCATGAACACTGCAGGGACAGCCAATGATTATTATTCGATGTCCCCGTTGAGAGCTTTTTGTTTTTGCTGTCGAGGTTTTAATTTTCTTCATATTTGATATGGTTGAGAGGCTGCAGTAACATTGTTATAAGATCCTCAGAAAGCCGCTCAGTGTTGTTACATTTACATTTGCTCAAGACTAACCCTTTCAGAGAGTGAGGAAAAAGAATTTGATTTGGTAGTGCAATTTAATGAAGATGGCAGGCCTATCAGTGGTAAAAATATGACTAAATCTGCCTCAAACAAGCAGTCCTTTGGAATTACAGACTTCGTAGAAGTATTCCGCTTAAATGTGTCTCCCCTGCTAATTGAAAGTAGTACACTATAAAGTGCATTTCATAATGTAACACTAGAAATTGTACTGTTCACTGAAACGTATTGAATCTTATGCCTTCCTGTAAGTTTGTCTTTGTACACTTTGTTTGGCAGATGGCAATGTCAAGTCAAGAGCATTCTTGTATTGTTGCCTGACAGAGCTGCTCAGCAGCAAGTCAAGATGTCTCTTGTGGTTTAACTTGTATGGTTTTTGGTATTACAGTGAATCAAATCATAAATTCTTATTAACTTACTGTCTGATGTCATTTTGTAAATATATTTTCATTGTAATATGAATGTAAACTAGGACTTGGTAAAATAATTTGTAAGTAAGCAGAGAGCAGAGTAAGCTTAAAGTTTTAAATTAACCCAGGAGTAGCTGTGATATCAACATATGATCACTTCAAAGACAACATAAGAAGATATCTTCCATAACTTAGTCAGAGTTATGGAAACTCTTCTATCACACATCACACCTGACATTTTCCTCCACCCGTTCCATCCTGCCTGTACACGCTTCTTCACCTCTTTTCCACACTCTCCATTGCTCTGGATCCTAAGTACTTAGGATCCTCCACCTTCTTGATCTCTTCTCCCTGTAACCTCACTATTCCACTTGGGTCCATCTCATTCACACACATGTACTCTGTCTTACTGCAGCTAACCTACATTCCTCTCCTTTCCAGGACAAACCTCCATCTCTCTAGCTTCTCCTCCACATGTTCCCTGCTCTCACTGCAGATCACAATGTCATCTGCAAACATCATAGTCCATGGAGATTCCTGTCTAACCTCGTCTGTCAGCCTGTCCATCACCATAGCGAACAAGAAGGGGCTCAGAGCTGATCCCTGATGCAGTCCCACCTCCACCTTGAACTCGTCTGTCCACACCTACATCACACCTCACCACTGTCTTACAGTCCTCATGCATGTCCTGCACCGCTCTAACATACTTCTCTGCCACTGCAGACTTCCTCATACAATACCACAGTTCCTCTCTGGGCATCCTGTCATAAGCTTTCTCCAGATCTACGAAAACACAACGCAGGTCCTTTTGGCCTTCTCTGTACTTCTCTATCAACATCCTCATTGGCCATCATGTACAGTTTGGTTATATATTGTGGTTGACTCATTGCAAAAAGAAGGTTGTTGCCAACTGATGTCACCATGTTACAAAATTAGATTAGCTAATACATATCTTTGTTTTGTCTCAAACAACTTGCTGTCTGACATGTCTCAGCCCCTTTACATTGAACGTGTTGATGACTTGTTATTGGCATGATGACAGGGTTTGGTTCACTGCTTCTCATGAAAATGTCACACGATAGATTGAAATTTAAAATACAGAGTTTCAGTCAAGCACAGTGAGAATGATGGGAACAAAATCTAAGCAGAGAGTCTCTTATCTCTCTCCTCTCATTCTGTCTGTACACATTCTTATTCTTTTTGAGAATACAGACATTTGAGTTTTCAGATTCAACACTCACAATTTGTTACCCGTCATATCCGTCCCTCACATGACATTTACGTTGATATGCAAAGCCACTGACTTTATGAATAATAGCTGCATGGGCAGCACTGCTAATTTAGCCTATTCAAATTGTGAGCTAGTCACTGATATTCTGTCTGGCTGCTTTCAATATGATATTCGGGGGCAGGATTTCAGTTATTTTAAAAGTATTGAAAAGAGAGAAATAGAATAGCAGAAGTTATAGAAGCAATGGCCAAGAAGCAGGAGAAGGAAGAAGGTTGTGATTATGAGTGCAAGTCCCGTTTTAAATGACAGTAACATAATTCCCCCAGTCCAGCAGCAGAACGGATCGTTTATTGTTATCTTTGTAAAATCTTTGTAGAAAACAAGCATCAATATCAGAAACCGTTGCACTAATGCTTTTATCAGCAACAAATATCGTGCCAGTAATAATTTCCTTCACAATGAACGGTATAGACTATTACAAAAAATCTAATTATTTACTGACAAGCCTCATCCTTCTACTATTTTTATTAATTTGTGTCTAATTCTTCTAATCAAAATTGAGATAGAGTTACAGTGTTCAAATGAAAACAGAATGATTCCATTCTGGGCTACATGAAGTCCCCTAGCAGAGGGTTTAAATTGGATGAGCATCTACAATATTTTGTAATACATAATGTCTTACTGGGTCTATGGTGAATGAATATTCCTATGTGTAAAAGTACTCTCCCTCCCTGTGGTTTATTATGGATGAAGTGGCACTGTATGGTTGTCATAATTCTGCTTTATCTACAGCCAGCAGTCAGACAGCCCCACTGAGGGGGAGTTCACAGTTCATAATTGATCATCCTTCCTCTCCCCATCTCCTTCGTTCTGCTCAGGATGATAGGATGAGGAGAAATAATAAGTGACACTCATGGTCTTTCTTTCCTTTCATATTTTTCTGAAGTTTGAATCGTATCACTACTACATATCACTGCTCCTTGTGAATTTCATGTCCATCCTTGTGAATCATGGTGCAAGTAGTCCTCAACATACAAACACAATTGGTTCCAAGAGGTTGTTCGTAAGCCAATATTAATTCAATTTCATTATGAATATCTTAGGGGCAGCAGTGGCTCAATGGTAGAGCAGGTCGTCCAATGTTCCTAAGATCAGTGGTTCGATGCCTGCTCCCGCCCAGCCACCCAGAGTGTGAGCTGACAGTGGAAGAAGTCAGCCTACCCCCTGAGCACTGCCGAGGCGCCCCTGAGCAAGGCGCCGTCCCCCCTTTACAAGTTGCCCATTTGGGGCGCACCAAGAAGGAGCTCAACTGACTTGAATGCAGGAGGTTGTGGGTTCGAATCCCGGTCGGGACAAACACTATCCAATAAAGCTGGACTGACACTTGGGGCAGTGACCCCCAAACTGGAAGAGTGTCTCCAGCAGATTCCTGGAACAACATCTGAAGCCTCAGTCCAGAAGAGCGCAGTTCTAGGAACAGCTAAGATACTGCGCAGAACCCTCAGACTCCCAGGCCTCTGGTAGAGGACCTGAGCTTGAGGATGACACAGATACCACCCCACAAGGGTGAGAGGGACATATATATATATATATATATATATATATATATATATATATATATATATATATATATATATATATATATATATATATATATATATATATATATATAATATATAATGTGCTCCTGTTTGACAAAATACAAGAGTATGCTGTCTTAATTTCTCTTTGGGGATCACAATGGTGTATAAAAAATTAAAACTAAAAAAATGAGAGGTCATTTAAATGGCATTACTTCTCTAAATATAAAAGGACCACTCTCTGAGACTTACCAGAAACAATTACAGGACATGAAAACAACACATTAAAAAAATACAGGTACAGGTCATTTTGAGTTAAGTCCTTCTCAATTACACTTTGTTTTTCACAAAAAAATAAAATAAAAAATACACAGAAAAATAGTAAAAAAGTTTATGTCATTTCATTTGACCACCACAAATACTGGACGCTTAAAATCACTAGAAAATCATATTAAAATATGTACATGTAGTTCCGATATCTACTGTTAAGCACCAGTTGTAATTCCCACGTATGTGTTGAATTCAGATTAGTTTACGGTAAAATTTTGCAAGATCATGTTTTAGTCCTTGAGAAGAAGAAGAAGAAGTGGGACACTGAGAGGACTGAGGAGAGTAGACAGGAGTACAGGGAGATGCAGCGTAAGGTGAAGGTAGAGGTAGCAAAGGCCAAACAAGAAGCTTATGATGACTTGTATGCTAGGTTGGACAGTAAGGAGGGAGAGACTGATCTATACAGGCTGGCAAGACAGAGAGATAGAGATGGGAAGGACGTGCAGCAGGTTAGGGTGATTAAGGATAGGGATGGAAGTCTATTGACAGGTGCCAGCAGTGTGATGGGAAGATGGAAAGAGTACTTTGAAGAGTTGATGAACGTGGAAAATGAGAGAGAACAAAGACTAGAAGAGGTGACTGTTGTGGACCAGGATGTAGCAAAGATTAGCCAGGATGAAGTGAGGAGAGCACTGAAGAGGATGAAGAGTGGAAAGGCTGTCGGTCCTGATGATATACCTGTAGAGGTTTGGAAGTGTCTAGGAGAGGTGGCAGTAGAGTTTCTGACTGGGTTGTTCAACGGGATCTTAGATAGTGAGAAGATGCCTGAGGAGTGGAGGAGAAGTGTGCTGGTGCCCATTTTTAAGAACAAGGGAGATGTGCAGAGTTGTGGCAACTACAGAGGAATAAAGCTGATGAGCCATACAATGAAGTTATGGGAAAGAGTAGTGGAAGCTAGACTAAGGGCAGAAGTGAGCATTTGTGAGCAGCAGTATGGTTTCATGCCAAAAAAGAATACTACAGATGCAGTATTTGCTTTGAGGATGTTGATAGAGAAGTACAGAGAAGGCCAGAGGGAGCTGCATTGTGTTTTTGTAGATCTGGAGAAAGCTTATGACAGGGTGCCCAGAGAGGAACTGTGGTATTGTATGAGGAAGTCTGGAGTGGCAGAGAAGTATGTTAGAGCGGTGCAGGACATGTATGAGGACTGTAAGACAGTGGTGAGGTGTGCTGTAGGTGTGACAGAGGAGTTCAAGGTGGAGGTGGGACTGCATCAGGGATCAGCTCTGAGCCCCTTCTTGTTCGCTATGGTGATGGACAGGCTGACAGACGAGGTTAGACAGGAATCTCCATGGACTATGATGTTTGCAGATGACATTGTGATCTGCAGTGAGAGTAGGGACGAGGTGGAGGAGAAGCTAGAGAGGTGGAGGTTTGTCCTGGAAAGGAGAGGGATGAAGGTTAGCCGCAGTAAGACAGAGTACATGTGTGTGAATGAGAGGGACCCAAGTGGAAGAGTGAGGTTACAGGGAGAAGAGATCAAGAAGGTGGAGGATTTTAAGTACTTGGGGTCAACAGTCCAGAGCAATGGAGAGTGTGGAAAAGAGGTGAAGAAACGTGTACAGGCAGGATGGAATGGGTGGAGAAAAGTGTCAGGTGTGATGTGTGATCGAAGAGTTTCAGCTAAAATGAAAGGAAAGGTGTACAAAACTGTGGTGAGACCAGCGATGTTGTTTGGTCTAGAGACAGTGTCACCGAGGAAAAGACAGGAGGCAGAGCTGGAGGTAGCAGAGATGAAGATGCTGAGGTTCTCTCTGGGAGTGACCAGGAAGGATAGGATCAGGAATGAGTACATCAGAGGGACAGCACATGTTAGAGGTTTTGGAGATAAAGTCAGAGAGGCCAGACTGAGATGGTTTGGACATGTCCAGAGGAGAGATAGTGAATATATTGGTAGAAGGATGCTGAGTTTTGAACTGCCAGGCAGGAGGCCTAGAGGA
Source organism: Antennarius maculatus (assembly GCA_013358685.1). Lineage (NCBI taxonomy): Eukaryota > Metazoa > Chordata > Actinopteri > Lophiiformes > Antennariidae > Antennarius > Antennarius maculatus. The sequence continues at coordinate 18,186,602 of CM023608.1, forward strand.
AGACCAAAGAGGAGGTTTATGGATGTAGTGAAAGAGGACATGAAGGTAGTTGGTGTGAGAGAAGAGGATGCAAAGGACAGGGTTAGATGGAGGCGGTTGATTCGCTGTGGCGACCCCTGAAGGGAAAAGCCAAAAAGGAAAAGAAGATGTTTTAGTCCTTGAGGAGAAGAAGAATAAAACATGGAGCAATAACAGCCAGAGTCAGCTTTTGGTTTTGACGATTCATTGTATGATACTCTATCATGTGGCTTACCTTTAGAGTGAAGTAAGAGGTGGAAGAGGGGGAATTATCATTGCTGAGAGGCAGAGTTGTCATCAACACCACCAGTTATCTTCACCAGCTTTTTCTTTATCATCCATGATGAACAGTAAAGTATACAAGTTACAAAGCCAGACGTGTTGAGATGCTCACAGAGGCAACAACAAACTAAAGAGGCAGAATTGAGTATTGCAGATGTGCGTATGCATCGGTGCTGCTCAGTGGTGGGTCATGGAAGAAAGGGAAACAGCAGTTCAATTGTTGGATATGGTGGAGCACGTTTGTCCATATCTCTAAATACCGTAAGTGGAATGTCCGTATGTGGAGGACTACCTGTATTTCTTTTTCTGTCATGCTATCATTCTTGAGATTTGTTGTTCCTACATTTTTAGTCATTATTATTTTACGGACTATTTGTTTCTGCCAACAATTTTTTGGGGGTAGATACGACTAGGATTAATATTTTGGTTAATGAAACTATGTATTAATATAATAATGCTATACCCTATTTGTATTAAAAACAGATTGAAGATGTAAAGTGACAGGCAAAAACACGAAGCTTCAATCTAGGCAAAATGTAACATTTACTTACAGCTGTAGTGCCTGCAGAGGGTAAGCTCATTAACAATTGAGTGCACTCTGTACACAGCTGGACTTTGTTCCATACGAACAAACCGTCTCAGGATACTGCTGCTGTGAAGCATCTTTAATGGAGCTGTTGGATTTTGTTTCAAGATGTGTTGCTTCTCTTATCAACATCTCCCAGCAATGATCTAGAAAGTCTTTCATTAAAAAGATTGTCTTCTTTCAATATTAAAATTAAGTTATGGTAATAGTAGTATGACAAATTCAATGCTTATTATGATTTTTGTCTAATTGGATAAGATGATGATGCAAATGCATTTTATATAGAAGTGCTAAGAGGTCAGCGTCACTTTGTCCTGCAAGCCAGGTTTTCATCCATTTTCTTGTATATTTTCAGCAGTCATATTTTGGATCTATGCATTATATTTGAGTCCTGAATGGACAGATTTCACATAAAATATACTAAAGTATATTGAAACATGGTGGGAGGAACCTATAAAAATGAGGTGGTAACATTTTCCAAAAATTGAAATGATTTCATTGAAGAATCACATCTTCTTCTTTTCCTTTTGGCTTTTCCCTTCAGGGGTCGCCACAGCGAATCAACCGCCTCCATCTAACCCTGTCCTTTGCATCCTCTTCTCTCACACCAACTACCTTCATGTCCTCTTTCACTACATCCATAAACCTCCTCTTTGGTCTTCCTCTAGGCCTCCTGCCTGGCAGTTCAAAACTCAGCATCCTTCTACCAATATATTCACTATCTCTCCTCTGGACATGTCCAAACCATCTCAGTCTGGCCTCTCTGACTTTATCTCCAAAACCTCTAACATGTGCTGTCCCTCTGATGTACTCATTCCTGATCCTATCCTTCCTGGTCACTCCCAGAGAGAACCTCAGCATCTTCATCTCTGCTACCTCCAGCTCTGCCTCCTGTCTTTTCCTCAGTGACACTGTCTCTAGACCAAACAACATCGCTGGTCTCACCACAGTTTTGTACACCTTTCCTTTCATTTTAGCTGAAACTCTTCTATCACACATCACACCTGACACTTTCCTCCACCCATTCCATCCTGCCTGGACACGCTTCTTCACCTCTTTTCCCCACTCTCCATTGCTCTGGACTGTTGACCCCAAGTACTTAAAATCCTCCACCTTCTTGATCTCTTCTCCCTGTAACCTCACTCTTCCACTTGGGTCCCTCTCATTCACACACATGTACTCTGTCTTACTGCGGCTAACCTTCATTCCTCTCCTTTCCAGGGCAAACCTCCACCTCTCTAGCTTCTCCTCCACCTCGTCCCTACTCTCACTGCAGATCACAATGTCATCTGCAAACATCATAGTCCATGGAGATTCCTGTCTAACCTCGTCTGTCAGCCTGTCCATCACCATAGCGAACAAGAAGGGGCTCAGAGCTGATCCCTGATGCAGTCCCACCTCCACCTTGAACTCCTCTGTCACACCTACAGCACACCTCACCACTGTCTTACAGTCCTCATACATGTCCTGCACCGCTCTAACATACTTCTCTGACACTCCAGACTTCCTCATACAATACCACAGTTCCTCTCTGGGCACCCTGTCATAAGCTTTCTCCAGATCTACAAAAACACAATGCAGCTCCCTCTGGCCTTCTCTGTACTTCTCTATCAACATCCTCAAAGCAAATACTGCATCTGTAGTACTCTTTTTTGGCATGAAACCATACTGCTGCTCACAAATGCTCACTTCTGCCCTTAGTCTAGCTTCCACTACTCTTTCCCATAACTTCATTGTATGGCTCATCAGCTTTATTCCTCTGTAGTTGCCACAACTCTGCACATCTCCCTTGTTCTTAAAAATGGGCACCAGCACACTTCTCCTCCACTCCTCAGGCATCTTCTCACTATCTAAGATCCTGTTGAACAACCCAGTCAGAAACTCTACTGCCACCTCTCCTAGACACTTCCAAACCTCTACAGGTATATCATCAGGACCGACTGCCTTTCCACTCTTCATCCTCTTCAGTGCTCTCCTCACTTCATCCTGGCTAATCTTTGCTACATCCTGGTCCACAACAGTCACCTCTTCTAGTCTTTGTTCTCTCTCATTTTCCACGTTCATCAACTCCTCAAAGTACTCTTTCCATCTTCCCATCACACTGCTGGCACCTGTCAATAGACTTCCATCCCTATCCTTAATCACCCTAACCTGCTGCACGTCCTTCCCATCTCTATCTCTCTGTCTTGCCAGCCTGTATAGATCAGTCTCTCCCTCCTTACTGTCCAACCTAGCATACAAGTCATCATAAGCTTCTTGTTTGGCCTTTGCTACCTCTACCTTCACCTTACGCTGTATCTCCCTGTACTCCTGTCTACTCTCCTCAGTCCTCTCAGTGTCCCACTTCTTCTTAGCTAACCTCTTTCTTTGTATACACTCCTGTACCTCCTCATTCCACCACCAAGTCTCCTTATCTACTTTCCTTCCAGATGACACACCAAATACTCTCCTACCTGTCTCCCTGATCACATTAGCTGTAGTTGTCCAGTCATCTGGAAGCACCTCCTGACCACCCAGAGCCTGTCTTAACTCCTTCCTAAAGGTCATGCAACACTCTTCCTTTTTTAGCTTCCACCATTTCGTCTTCTGCTCTGTCTTTGTCCTCTTCATCTTCCTCACCACCAGAGTCATCCTACACACCACCATTCTATGCTGTTTGGCTACACTCTCGCCTACCACTACTTTGCAGTCACTGATCTCCTTCAGGTTACATCGTCTACACAAGATGTAGTCTACCTGTGTGCTCCTACCACCACTCTTATAGGTCACCCTATGTTCCTGCCTCTTCTGGAAAAAAGTATTCACTACAGCCATTTCCATCCTTTTTGCAAAGTCAACTACCATCTGTCCTTCTGCGTTCCTCTCCTGGATACCAAACCTGCCCATCACTTCCTCATCACCTCTGTTACCTGCACCAACATGTCCATTGAAGTCTGCACCGATGACAACTCTCTCACTTCTAGGTATGCTCTGCATCACTTCATCAAAGTCCAACCAGAATTTCTCCTTCTCCTCCAGCTCACATCCTACCTGTGGGGCATACCCACTAACAACATTGAACATCACACCTTCTATTTCTAGCTTCAGACTCATCACTCTATCCGACACTCTTTTTACCTCCAGGACATTCCTAACAAACTCCTCCTTCAAGATAACTCCTACTCCATTTCTCTTCCTATCTACACCATGATAGAACAACTTGAACCCTGCTCCTAAACTTCTAGCCTTGCTGCCTTTCCACCTGGTCTCCTGGACACACAGTATGTCTACCTTCCTCCTCTGCATCATGTCGACCAACTCTCTACCTTTTCCTGTCATAGTTCCAACATTCAACGTCCCTACTCTCAGTCCTATACTCTTGGCGCTCCTCTTCTCTTTCTTCGTGCGAACGCACTTTCCTCCTCTCCTTCTTCGACCAACAGTAATCCAATTTCCACCGGCGCCCTGTAGGTCAACAGCGCCGATGGCGGTCGTTGTTAACCCGGGCCTCGACCGATCCGGTATGGAAGTCATATGTTTGATTCGCATCTTTGATTTGGCAAAAGTTTTACGCCGGATGCCCTTCCTGACGCAACCCTCTGTATTTATCCGGGCTTGGGACCGGCACAATAAGACACTGGCTTGTGCCCTCTTGCGGCTACATTTCATTGAAGAATCACATAAAAAGATTAAATCAGTGTTATAATAGCATAAAGTGTTGACTATACAGCAGGAGACTTCTTCCCAGTATCGCTGAAGTGTGTGCAGGGGCTGTGTGAAGAGCATGTGTGATTTCATGCTTCATCATTTAACATATACGTGTGTGTCAGTTTCATTTACTGTAATCTAAAAAGACTAACAACACCCCACATCTGAAATCCATCCTGTGTTAAGTCAGCTTGGTTCATCCCCAGAGAGACAGACACTAACATAAAACAACAAAGGATGAAAGATGCACAAACACCTGATGAAAAGAAAAAATTATCTTCAGTGGTGTTTCTTGTTGTTTGGCTGTGGGTTGGTGGATCTATATGAGTTGATTCCCCGAGAATGGTTTTACTTTGTCTACCCTTGACTTTCCATTCTGAATTCTGATTTCTTTTGACCTATTTAATAATTTTTAGCATTTAAACCCTGTTCTGCATCTATTTCGGTAATTCCATTCCCTTACCTCCAAAAGCTGATAAATATACTGCTGTCTTGTAGATTTTTGGAGAGGACAGAGCATACATAGAAAGTTGGCTTATTAAAATTATTTCAGTTCATCGAGACATAAATACAAATCTAATAATGTATTAAATTGTGTGTGTGTGTGTGTGTGTGTGTGTTTGTGTGTGTGTGTGTAGGTGTGTGTGTGTGTGTGTGTGTGTGTGTGTGTGTGTGTGTGTGTGTGTGTGTGTGTGTGTGTGTGTGTGTGTGTACTGTGAGTTTGGAGACCGTATTTTGAGAGCAAAGGAAAAAAAAAGTTGAAATTTGAAAACAGATATACCGTTAAAAAGATACTCATGTTGACTGGAGCCCATATATTAAGGGTGTGGTTAGGACCCACATGCAGAACACCAGAGAAGCAGTTCACATTCATAGTTTTAACTTAACAACAAAGAAAATCCCACAACAGGTTTCTGTGAATAGCACCGAACAGACCAACATGCAAAATACAAAACACAAGCAGCATCCAGGAAACAAATGAAATCTCAAAAAGTCCAAGAAACCTTAACAGTAGGAAGAGTTGAAAACAATGTCACAGCAAACTACGGTCTGAGCCGAGCTCATATTTGAAACTAAGTAGAGAAGATTATACAACTGTAAAAAGGAAAAAAAAAAAGCTCATATAATACTACATATAATCAGCATATAATCAATATGATCATATCCCATGAGAAATCACAGGTCATAATGAACCTTAATCACAGTCAAGCAAATTTATTGAGATTAGCTAATGAGCAGGAACTACCTTATTACCTCTCACCAACATAAAGAGTGTATGATATCTTGTTTTGTGTCTGTGTGGTATCCGTCCGTCATCAAGCTTGTGCTGCCACATGCAGTAGAAACAAAAATTTACACATAAATCGGCAAATGCATAGGATACAGTGTAAACACGGTTGGGGGCGGTGTTACCTCCACCAGGAACAATGAACACCAGTTCTCATCTCGTCACCACATGACCCTGTGCACTTGCAGGGGATGAGTGGAGATCCACGGATGGAGAGAAGGAGGGGGAGTCCTAGGGCTAAAATTAGCAATGATTCTTCCCCAAGGTTTTGCAAGGACATGGAGAGCTTGTGCAAACACTCACGTGTGCACACAACTTACAGACAAAGACACAAACACATGCTTTTCAGTCCTCTCTCCCTTCTAGCATTTGCTGACACGTATCTTTCATATCAAAAAGCTTTTTTGTTAAGTGATATTTGGAAAAGTGGAGCATGTAAAACAGGACTTTGAGACTGATTCCTCCTTTTTTTTACACAGCTTTTCATTAAGTGACAGCCAACTGGAGTCATGCTAACTGTTCTTTGTAATTTTGCGATCAAAATTGTTGGTTCTTTATAAAAATAAAATACATAATGAGGTAACTGATATTCTTTTCTCTTTTACTCACCCCTTATCTTTTTTGCCACCTATCCCTACTCCTACCACCACCACCCTTTGTCTTCTTTTCACCTCCTCAGGAAATCACTGATTACGACTTGCAGGAATTAGTTATGAAGTCGATTGGAAGGCTGACATTGATACGCCAGACGTTTCCCATGCCTCAGAATACAACTCAGTGCTGTGTCAAACACAACCACAGGATAAACACTTCCCTCTGCGACCCTAAAAACCCCAAGGCTCAGCAGCTAGAGGTAAGTTGGTGCGGTGATTCATCTGTGAGGTAGTTGAGGATTTTCAGCAACTCAGTGAACGGAATTGTTCCTGTGACAGTCACAAACAATTGTTTTATCTGTGTCTTTAACTGCTAACAAAACAGTAGTGTGCCACCAAATGTCACTTTTGCGACCTTAAAATAGGTTACTGAATGAAATATGGTTTTACCTCAGCTTACCTTTGTGGTTAAAATGGTGTGTAATAGATGTGTATATGCTACTGCGTATTATTTTGAACTGACTATCCTGGGGTGTTTTGTTGTACTACCTTAAACTGAAAAGCAGCTCTTCTTCTCCAAAAAGTTTCAATCAATGGCATCTTTGCTAGCCAAATAGCTAACTGTATGACCATTTCAATGAGCTTGACGAAATATCAGAAGGAAAAAAAATCAAATTGAGACCCCAAGAAGAATTACATTCGGTTACTTATTTTACTTGACTTGAGAAGAATGTTCACTGAGAATACAGTCAGAGTGATGGAGGGGTGTATCCCTGGGCACAATAATAAAAAAAAAAAACAGCTTGATTCATATGTCTCAGTCACACTACCTAGAGGCACGCCGTCCAAAATACTCTCAAACTCAATTTACATTTAAAATTCTAATATTTCTTTTCAAAATATTTCATAAGTCAAACTCTCAAACTCTTTGTGCATTTAAAAGCTACATGGTGCTCTATTTCTGTCTGTTGTAAATTGCTCTCATTGTTATAGTTTGACAGTTCATGGGTGGGTGCTAATGCAAAAGCTTCTCATTACTCAGGGTTGTGAGATTTGGAACTGTCAGTTTTTCTTTGAGGTTTTTTACCTGCAACATTAATCATTTAGGGAAAAGTTGGCTGACAGCCTCATGTAGGTTTATCCCAAACAACAATTACCCTTACAGCATGGTCACAGACAACAATGTTTTGTTTCTTTCTTTTTGTTTTGTTGTTGTCTTTTTCAATTTCACAATTTCACTGCTTATTATATTTTTTTTAATATATCCCCTCGGGTGGCAATATGTATGCAATATGATCCCTTTTTGTCTGTATGTGAGTCATCAAGCTGCCATCAAATAGAGTGGTAAAAAGGGAGCACGCTCTGATTTATGTGTCAAGACAACAATGTGAAATTGAATTATGTGCTTTTGATTTATGTGAATGCATAAGTCCCTCTGGGAATGCATTTCATGAGGACTGAATATATATTGAGGACAGAAATGTGGTCTTACTGTTTTTGTGCATGCCTTACTGTCAAGCCCAAAGACAATTCTGCTCTGGGTCGGTACTCTGTTTTATTAGTGAATGGATATGTTTATTAATTGTGAAATATAAAATTGAATAAAAAAAATTAAAAATGACATGAAACACAAAATAATATAAACAATAAAGTGCAACAAAGTAAAAAACAAAATATGATGAGAAAAAAATGAATGGGAAGCTTTGATTTGGTTTTGCTTTGCACTGTTGCTCTACAGTTTGTGAAATTCTTCCCTAAGCCAAAGATGTTCTTGAGCCTTAGAAGCCCTAAAGTGTGGTGTACATAAATAAAGCATGACTCATGTGTCTTTATATGAATCAGGTAAGTGTGAAAAGCTATTATCAAGGATGAAGCACTTACTCCGCTTCATTATTTGTTGGGTAGGGTCCAATGCTGTGTGTGCCCAGTGATGTGGCACACTGAGGGCCTGCAGGTGTTTGTGTCTGCTTGTGAGTGTCACTCAATTCAGTCAAGGACAATGGGTTTTTACGTATCTAACACACTAGACACATGTTCAGTTTGACATCCTGCTAGTATATCTGTTTGCAGGGGTGAGTGAGAGGTTGAATTTGAGGGAGAGGAAATGAGGGATGGAAGACCAACAGAGAGAGTGAGATAGAAAGAGAGCGATAGAAAGAGAGAGAGAGAGGTAGAGAGAGAGGTGTGGGGGTAAGAGAGAGAGAGAGCATCAGCTTTGCGGTCAGAGAATGACCCAGAAGCCCAATTTCACAGTGCACTGAAGCATATCAACACAGGCTGACCACACACACACACACACACACACACACACACACACACACACACACACACACACACACACACACACACACACACACACACACACACACACACACACACACACACACACAGAAAGAGAGAGAGGGAGTAGAGCTGATCCAAACATCATTCAAGGTCTCCAAAGACCAGTAGATTTTCACTTTAATTTTCCAAGGAAACCAATAAGGAGAGTCGGTGAGACAGGATAGATTAAGACAGAGAATGAGAAAAAACTTGTCACTGTCTTTTTTCTTTATGAGGATTTAATTATACATGCGATAGTCTGGTGCGTGGGGACAAAAGGAAATATAATATTAATATCAGAATAAGTCTTTTTATAATGCTGGACTTTTGTCTTTTGGTTGCAGTCTGCCTCCTCCTCCAGAGGTGCCATTACATCCTGGCCTGTGCCTTAAAACGTGCATTTTGTGTGAATCTGTTCATGTTGCAAGGCCTATCTAGTCTGCTGCAGGCTGCAGTATGACCTTTTGTCATGGCTCAAAAGCTGACAGTAATAGGGGATTTTGGTCTCACGAATGGGAGTACCTGCCGATTAATACCAAACCAAATGTGATATGATCCAGAAAAGTTTAACACAACATTTGATGAGTAAATCCCCTTCTTTGATATTTTCACTACCATCTTGGCTGTAAGCCTAGAGGAAAACTCTTCTATTTAACTCCTTTTTTTCAAACACTGTTTAATGCCATGAACTACAAGTTTTTTTCTAATCACTGATTGCCAAATGAATAAGTCAGCTTAATTCTTTGCCCTCATTTTGAATGAGACATGTATAAATATCTGATTTTAATGCCAAATATGCAAAATAACCGTAAAGGACTTCTTGGTTGTAGTGCTGGAACTATGATTTATGAACTAAGTACAATTACTTCTGCATGTTTTGGTCAGAAAAAAAAATGCGTAACTCATATTTCTTTTTGATTTATGAATCGTTACAGAGTTAATGGCTTTCACTCCTGTGAAATTAATGCTTTTTCCCCACTAATAGGAGGGTGCATGTGTCACCTGTGTTTGTGTGGGTGTGGGTGTGTGTGTATGGGGGTGTGGGTGTGTGTGTGTGGGTGTTTGTGTTGGTGCATCGAATCATCATGTAATCAATCTATTTATTATATTCTCATTAGCATGGAGACAAGACTGTAAATCAAACAATGATCGATCAGACTGAATTTCACCTTCCTCTTATCTACTCTCGATTTTATTATAAGGTACAAAGACTATTTTTTCATTTTTTGTATTGTACATCTGTGTCTGATTGAATATGTGCAAATACGGTGTGATTGATGGAAAATTACTGATGTAAAATCTTATCAGGTACAGAAAACACTAATGATTCAAAGTCTCTTCAGAGCAAAGAGTAACGTGTGTGTGTGTGTGTGTGTGTGTGTGTGTGTGTGTGTGTGTGTGTGTGTGTGTGTGTGTGTGTGTGTTAACAAGTGCAGAATGAAAGGAAAAGATTCTTTTTTTCAGCTTTTGACAAATTTGTCCTTCAACGGATATCAATTTGTATTATTGCTCCAACTATTCCATCTGCATAATCAAATTAACAAAAAAGATAAAAATAAATTCTCTTGGTCATTTGGATTTCGAAGTAGCTTTTTATCGTCCCACATTGTGTCATCGCAATGTCCATAATATCTTTTCAGCTAGACTAAAATGCTGTTTGCTTTTATTTTCTCAGCCTCTCACTCTTATTTATTTCTCTTTATCTTCTTGCCATTTCTCTTTGTAGATCACCAATCGCTACATTTATGATAGTGTGTTGCTGCTTGCCAATACCTTCCACAGAAAGCTGGAGGATAGGAAGTGGCACAGCATGGCCAGTTTGAGCTGCATCAGGAAGAATTCCAAACCGTGGCAGGGAGGCAAGAGCATGCTTGATACTGTCAAAAAGGTATGGAAATGCGAATGAAAACGTACATGAACACACATTCATATAGAATGCTATGCAACTACAGTGAATATGCAAGGATGCATTATGGCAACACACATAGAGATGCCAGTATAAAACTACGTTTATGCCTGCATGGACATTATACCAAAGAAATGTGTAGGATAGACACAAACTATTTCATTCTAATTACCGATACAGATATGAAGTTCAGGGACACTGCACATATCATGTCGAGTTTGTCTGTTATGAAATAATTTACACTGTAAATGTCTTTCAGTGGATGATTATTGTCGACGGGTAATTCAACCTTGAATTATCACTGATCATAGCCTTGAACAGAGCTTAGCAGGCATGTACTAAAAAATACATGGAAGAACAATATGCTGGAAAATACCTGTTTTGTTTTTCATTATTGTCTTAGATTTATCACAAAGCTACATAATATTATTTAGAAGTTTGCCAAGATAATATCCTCATATATAAATGGTTTCAAACATAAACCAAAAGACCAGAGCATTGCTTAGTAAACTTTTTTTTTGTATTGAAAGATAGGGAGGGTTATTTTGCAATAAGGTGAAAAAACAACACAAACAGTTGCTTCAAAATGATTTACACCACACAGTTGCCAGTTAAATCACCCCTTTTCCTGAATTATATGTGGAAGGCTGACATTTCAATGACTCAAGGTCATCTGACTCTAAATTCTAAACTTGTGAACCGTCCATCTGTTTCAGCAGCCCCCTTTTGTGCTTTATCACTCAGTGATAATTGTGGGGTTGTGCATGCCAGCTCATAAAGAAAAAGTTATCCTGAAAACTATTCTCAATTTGTGCATATTTCCTTTTACATAAAGCAGACAATATTTCTATGAATCCTTCTTACAGTGGATAAAATGCAGCATCTGCCAGTTATCTAACCTGACTACAACATGCAAGTAGAATATCATGTTTCTTCTTATTTATATTTCTCTGCCACTGGTGGGTTCTTTCACTTTTTCCTGAGTGTGTGTATATGAAGTTATACACTCATTTCATTCAATTATGAAGACAGGCACTTGTTCTTTAGCTGAGGCACTCCAGTTGAAAAAGCAAGACGCAATTACTGATAACACCATGTATGCAATGCCATCACTTGCTATCAAGGAAGCTTCTATTTTTGTGATGTTCTTATCATATAGAATTGGGGTTTTTCTTCATACTTTTTTCAAAGGTTTTCAAGTTCTTGCTTTTGCTCAGGAAACTTCCTGACCCAAATGTTTATGAATTCAAAGGACTGCAAATACAAATAAATAAATAATCCACATGCATCAAGTAAGTAATACCCAGTCTCAGAACTCTTGTTTTCAGGAGACAGGGAATTTCAGCCTGCACCTGTGATTTTATGAATCATTGCATTGAGTTTATCTGGAGTTCACCAGTACCTTCATCACTGTTCAATCCACTTGAATCAGTGCCCTCTGTTTTGACATCAATAAAACATAGCTACTCCACGGATGACAGTTTGACTAAATGATGAAGCCAGGTAAAATGCTAATTCAGGATTAGAGTCAGAAAATAATAAATTTGGTACATTAACTTTCATATATATATATATTTGCATTTCACCTTGAGATCAGACAGTGGTTTGGCAACACTTTCATCAACCAGCCACAGTTGTTGAACCAACCCTGATGGCTGTCTCAACAGCAGTTTGCTAAAGAGCCCTGAGCTTTAATAGAGTTGAGTTTAACAGCTTGGCAACAGTTCCTCTTTGCAGGGAATCAACAGTGTGCTTCACTGGTTGTGTGAACCTGTGTGTTTTTTGAGCTTTTAGGTATGTGGGATCGTTATGCTAATGATAAATACTGATTTTCCACTGTTGATGAGGAGCTCTACTGATGTTGTTCTTTGCTGTTCATTGAAAAGAGAGTTGAGGATAAGGTGCAGCTGTTTCACTGATCCCCAAAGCCTGCAGTGTGCATAATGTGTGAATTGTTAGTCTACGTGTCATTACTGTCAATGGCTGCTATATACACCCTGATGTTTCAAACAGCTACAGGGTTTATTTAACCATCCTATTGTTGTTTTTGAAGTACTGCAATGCAGCTTAAGAGGTCCTGCAAGAGCTGGAGAAAAAAAATAATTCCACATTAACTATTGCTCTTATAATAAAATGCAGGGGTGTTCACTTTTATTTAAATTTTTAAAGAAGCTTCAAACATCAAAAATCTTCTTTCAAGTTCTCTCTTATTTATTTTCTTTCCTCTGCTGCGTAGTAGCACCGTTTTCTATGTAAGGCACAATTAAAATGTAATTGATAGAATACCTTGTACTGAGTTGCCAACACCAATGAAATGCAGTAACAAAGATGTCACATAGCACATTTGCGTTAACTTCTCTCACAAATGCAAGTATTTTCTTTTTTTTTTTTTTTTTTCTCAAAAAACAGCTGCAACATATGCACACCTACAAATACAAACATGAGTCCACATAATTCATGTCTGAGGAGTTGGATCACACACAGGTACAAATTAATGTGCACAGAGCATGAGTCATATTTAGGTGTATAACACCTCTCCATCCCTGAAGCTGGCAGTGTCGCTTTCACTGACAGGTCACACTACCATGAGGCAGGGCAAAGGGGACAAAGAACCTGTGTAATGTGTGTGTCCTTGTGAATCTAGCCCTCTGTAAAGGACACCATATTTATTTGAGCAAAAACAACACAATTTCAGTATTATATTCCAAAATCATTAATTCGTAGATCTTCTTAATGACTTGACAATTTCACTCATCTTGTCTTCAGCACAACATTGTGTGGACGCGATGCATTTTTAAAAATATCCGGCTACGTGTCGACATGGCCTGACATGACTGGAGATATTATTGCAATGAAACACTCAAAATGAGTAAAATTAAAAATAAAGTGTTGACAGAATTCCCAACAACTTCAGACATTTTAATCATTATTCCTCTGTTAAGGCACCAGATCTTATAAATTCTTAGGGTACATGTGATTCATGCCTTTGGTAGGGTTAATGTTATTCTTGTTTTTAGTATCATGAAACACAATTTAATGTTAAACTGAAATTATTAAAAAGAAATATTACATAACTTACTGTATGAAAATGGAAGGCTACGACAACCAGGATTTAATCATCAGCATAATCTAAAAATAATATAATTAAAATGTTTCATATTTTTCATCTACCACTCAGTTTGGAGTTAGTGGCCTCACCAGCTTCCTGGAGTTCACAGACAATGGCACCAACCCCAACATCTTCTTTGAGATTTTGGGAACAAATTATGGCGAGGAGAGAGGACGAGGAGTCAGCAGGGTGAGTTGAAATGGATATCTTTTCAAGTATATTTTTGTCTAAGCTAACTAATTCTTCAACCATACACACACACACACCTACACACACACACACACACACACACACACACACACACACACACACACACACACACACACACACACACACATTGTGTTATTTGTTTGTTGATTGCATGTACAGATGTGTGTTCACATGTACATGAACAGCACTGCAAAAATGTTGTAGAGTTGTAGATGGTAGATCAACAGATCTCCTTGAAATAAGGCAGAAAGCTATGTATGTTTGATGAAAGAGTATTGACGTCATAGGCTGCTCAGTTCTGGTGAATTATCCTGATCGCTCTAATGACAATATGTATTGGTTAAAATACATGACTCAGATGTGTAATGTGTAATCCATCATCAAAACCATCAAACTGATGTGGTCACAGTGAGACATTGCCAGGCACGCACACACACACACACACACACACACACACACACACACACACACACACACACACACACACACACAGAGGGAGAAAGAAACGGAGAGAGAGACTGTCTTTCCTTCATAACAGAGGAATCTCTTTATGAATGCAGTTGAGATGGTGAGCTATGATTATGGATAATGTGGTGAGACACCAACATAACGCAGCATGGCACCACAGACAAAACTAATCTTTAAAGCACAGCATAATTATACTTAGGCACAATTCCCTAATCAGAGAGCATAAATACTTCTGAGAGAAATAAAGCACTTGCTATACTGTATTCCAGCCACAGTCTCCCTCAACACTTGGAATATTTGCTGGTGTGTCACTGAGTTTCAATTAAAGTCAGACATTAAACCAAATGACTAAAGAGATGATGATTCCTCTCTGAGCGCGGGCATGTCAGCTTTTTCTTGGACCTGAATCAAGCCTATATAGCCTTGTAAAATGGGAGTTATACATTGCATCTAACTAAAGATATGTCAGACTCGGAAGAAAAGGTTAGTGAAAATATGTTGAAAAGTCACCCTGAACCAGTATGTGGAAAAGACAGCTACAAGGAAATTTAAGCTCCAGGATGACAGCTGCAGCTGATCTTGTATTCGTCTGGAATCGCATTACCTTATTTCCACATTCACCTATGTAAATGCTTAAATGTTTGTTTTACAGAACCAATTAATCTTTTTTTGTCCTTGCTGTGGTGAGAGGGAACAATACCTCAAAGGAAATTGATGGTTGAAAATTACTAAACTTTATGTATCTCACTTTATGTAAAAATAGTGCACTTGAAATTTCTTAATTTTCAGGTTAATTATGTTGCATGCATCACGTCTGTAAACAACATTAATTATATACTCCAAATTGATAGTCCTCTGAGACTGTGGTCACTCTGAGGCAAGATAGAACATAATATCTTCACAGTCCTTCAACATGATGAAAAAAGTGTCTTGAGCCGCGAGTCAGCCTACGCCAGAGATATAACAAAATTGATTATTTTGGAAAATAGTGTTGACCTCAGTGTTGCAGCTCTGTGCAATGCAGGCTTCCATCACAATCAGACAAGACACTAAAAGCAAAATAGGACCAGTGTAAACTGAGTCAACAGCTAAATCTGATTCAATGTTATTTGTGCTCCCTTGGAAACGTAGAAACTAGATTGCACAGTAATTGTTAAAGCCGGGGGTATCATAGATATACTAATAGAATAAAATAATACTTCATGAAGCAGCTTGCTATGAAAATTTCACCAGCAAGCAATCAGCACCTGCTAAATCTGATTAAATAAAATCGCTGAAAACTGTCGAGGTAATTTACTTAATTTGAAGTGTGGTGTTTTTTTTTCAGTAACTGCTAACGGGTAGTCAAGCCTTCAGAAACATTTCTAAGCGTATTTTTAGAGGCTGTAAGAAAAGTCATCTTTAGATTTTGGAGCAGTTGTATTTCAATAACACAGAGACATGTGTTAATTACTTTCAGCAGCCAATGTAATAAATATTTTACATATTTGTTAGTAGACACTCTCTTTGAAATATCCCGTCATATAAATGTGATGTACAGTGTTATAACATTTTAACATCAACATGCTTTAACATTCCCCGTAGCTCACATAATAGAAGGAATAGATGCTTAATGTTTCATCCTCACAATTAACAAAACCTCCTTCAAGTAACTTTCTTTCCATTATTTAACTTAACACTCCATGCAAATGGTGGCTTGTCTCAGTTGTGGTTTGCTCACCATTACTTTCCTTAGAAACACATCTTAACTCTTGAACCAAAGTAATTCCACCCTTTTGAATAAATTATAGATTTATCTTCTCTTCGTTCACTACATTTTGACACCCTTTACATTCAGTTTCATGCCATGCAGCTTTCAGGACACGTGTAAATATGAATAATGGGTACAATCCCATGTATTATATATTTAGAGGAGCCATTCAGGAAGTCTCCTTTATTATTGATAACAACCATCAAAGACCCCACTGGATTTTCTATATAATAGCATGTCTATTTGTTTCCCTCTAAACAGTATGTACAGACTCACCTAATTATGGTAATATCTCAGCATTCTGCTAAGAACACCACTTAACCTGAGCTTCCTTTCCAATCCCCCCTTGCTGACTCCTGTTACGGGTTTCTTTTTTCATCCCCGCAGAGTGTTTCACTAATGACAGAAATACAGGCCAACTTCATTTTTGTTTGACCATTTTAAATTAATTAAGTTATTCGTCTGAAGACCTCTCTATTTCTCCTGCAGTGCCTTTTCTTTCCACCACTCCCTCCACCCCTACTCTGTCCTGCCAGCTATTTCCACCTCTCTCCCATCCTCTTTCACCTTTCCAATCCTCAATCCCTCATGACACTTACCCTTATCATACTTCACACATATGCATGAAGTTGTCTGGTTATAATGATAATCACAGACACCTGAGATTGTCATAATTGTAACTACTATACACTGGTATAATTGCCTTTATGCACCATTACCTTCAGTGGAAAGACATGGGGGCCTATATCTCTCTAACTATACATCTACGGGCATGCTCTACCGCACTATATATAGCAGCGACAAGTCTGCATGTGTAATTGCTTCGTTAACTGTCCGCGTTTTCTCGAATGACTTCAGAGAGGGAAAATGCTGTCAGATTTATCCTTTAGAACCAGCACAATAAAAATGGGCTACGGCAAAAGCGAGGGATGATGGAGATGGGGGTTGATAAGCGAACACGAAAGACTGATATGTTGCTGGGTTAAAGAAAGGGTTAGTCGTGAATGGAAAGGTAAAACGAAACAGGCAAAGGAGTGAAGGAAGTAGCCAGAAAGGAGATGGATGACCTAATCCTTGTAGTGCGGGCAAGAGGTCGAAGCAGCAACAGTGGCAGTGATAGAGTTGCAATAGCCACGTTCTTTCTCTCACACACATACTGTTCTCTCTCGCATCAGCACCTATTCTCCATCTTTTGAAGAAGAGGGATACCTCTTAACAAGAATCAATGGCCTTGCAAACTGCAGTGCTCTTAAATTGAGGTCACCTTCAATTATCATCTTCAGTCTCCACTGACATTTGTGGTAAATTACACTAAGTGATTTCAGAGATTCATGTGACCTCGAAAGCCTCTCACAATCCTGTCATTGTACAAGAAACACTTGTCCATTACATGTTTTGAACGATTGAAAGACATTTTTTAATGTGAAAGCTTAATGTGCCCACCAACTCAAATACGACTAATGACTGCAGTTCACGTAGAGGAGAAATGGACATGCAAACACACTTGTACTGTATATGGATTTGCATGAATAATCTGGCAGAACTGAAGACGCAGAACTAACTCCTTTTCTTTTGCATGTCAGCCTTCATGACCGTCAACACATAACACTTGGCTTGCTCTTGGCTTCCAAAGAGGATTTGCAATCAAACATCATCCAATGCATCTGGACCTAAACATGATTAATTCTTTTCGCAGTGTTTCTTTCAAAAGGCTAAGCCACAGTGACAAAGTCATTCTATTCCTTTTTCACAGGTTTCCTCTGCAGACTTAAGTATTAACCTAAGGATTGAGAGCAAAATCTGACTCAACCTTATCTGTAGCTTGCCTTCTCATGGCAAGAAGAGTTGTGAGTTTGTGAGCGCCTGTCTGAGAGCAAGGAGATAAATCTTTCATTTATTTATTCCGAATCTATTGAATTTAAAGTACACTGGAGTCTTTGTAATATCTTTTCTTTTCTTTTTTCTTCTTTTTTATGGTTAGCATCAGAGAAACGATATCAGTTTACTTTTTATCGTTTTTTTTTTTTCTTTAGGCCAACCTGTATGCCTGATCACATAAAGAAAGGGCTTTAGGATTACTGAATTGCATCTACACGCTAGATTGCTATTTGGAATTATTACAAAGAATACCAGGTCATCCCTAGGCACAACAGTGGCTAGTGAATATTAACTTCCTGTTGTTGCTCCTTTTCTAACACTTTTTAGCTTGAGGAATAATATCCTGTTGCTGGTCTCTGTTTGGGTGTTACTTTCTTCATCTCACAGCGCAGAAATACATCAGAACTCACCAGATTGGCTGTTGAAATGAAGAAAAAAATGTGTGCAATGACATTTTCAGGACTGGGAGTCAAAAGTAGCATTGACGATTATGAAGCAAACAGCAACTGTCTTAAGAACTTTGCATGCCCACAAGATATATATTAAAATGAAAGTATCATAGTTTAGCATATTAACATTTTTTAATTACAGCTTAACACAAAACACTGGAGGAAGATGAGAAAGCATCAGGTATTTGCTTGCAAGCTAAATGAATCTGTTTTTATAATCTCATCATTCAGAAGTTGTTAGCACATTTAACGTAAAAAGTGTTGGCAAAAGAGAAAACATCAGGGAGCAGCAGGGTCAATGTCTGAGAAAAACAATGTCTCTACAAAATTGTGGATAATCCTTCCAGAAGATTTTTGACATGTTTGAGCTATGACAGATGAGAGGTTCAAGGACTTGTCCTGGTTTTTCACTGGACTAGACTAGCTAGAATGTCTCAGAAGGATTTTTTATCAAGACTTTAAACTACAAATGGGTTTCAGAAACTTAAAAGCCATGTAAAGATGCCTATTAATATTCAATGGTCACGGAAAAGTAAGGTAATTTGCTGCAATATTTTAACACACGGTGTGTACATTCACCTGTATATGATTGCCTGACATGCATGCTATGATCACACAACGTTTTGAGAATGCAGCGCTACAGAAATAGCCAGTGGTAATTTAGGGAGGTTAATGAGAGCCATCGTCACTAGTACTGATTATTGCAGTTATGTTGAAACGTACTGCAGGGTGAGATGGAGGGAGTGATAAGAGAGGCTAGAAAGGATGCACCAATGAGTCACAGAGGAAAGAGGTAGAGAGAAAATTTAGCTTAATGTGAGACAGAAAAGAAATACTAACAGTTAAGCTAGAGGAAGCCACAGTGAAATATGTAAATCAGATGGAAAGAGACCGTAAAACGAGTGAAAGCATGCAAAGAGTAAAGGAGTGGAAAGATAATGACAGAAAAATATCTTCAAGGGGAGAGTTCCCCATTTCCCTCCAATTTTTCCATCCTATTAGGTACATTTGTATGTGTCTTCGTTCAGTGTGCCCCAGCCACACCTTCAGTGAAAGCAGGAAATTGTGTAAAGAATGGAATGGGTGAGAAAGACAAGAAAGGAAGATACAGGATAAGATGCACCTGTGAAAAGAATTTGGGAAGAGGGAAAAGATAGTAGTGTGAAGAAGTGAGGAGCTGACAGAGAAAGAGAACATCAGTGAATTGTGTTGCTTCGCAGAGTCTTTCCCCTGTAATTCTTTTCATCTCAGACATCCAACATGTGCTTTGGACAGCACTTTGTAGAAAATCACATGGCAAAAGAAATGCCTGCTGTTACTTGATGGGTGAGCTCTTCTTCTTGGATGGATATTAGAAGCTTCCAAACCTGTCACTCCACACTGAATTTGTTGTCTTCCTGTTAGCTGCTAACTGCTACTTGCTGCTTTTCAAGTCTTCTGATTTGGGCTGCTATTCACACATGATCATTTTATCCTTTTTCAGACTGGCCTTTACCCATGACAAGACTAAGATGAGTGATGAAGTTGCAGAATTGTGTGTGTTTTCCCAACAAATGCTATTCTTGGTGTAAATCTTCTATTATATCATTTAGGTGGCGCTATCAGCGATCAATCTTTCAGTTCTTATGCTCTAATCCTTATGTATTGCTGTTGTGATGATACATCCAGTGCCCCATCTAAACATGCCCTTTTAGAAAGGGTCATTTCTTGACTTGTGGCATTGCTAGTTGGAGCTTTCTTGAGAAGCACTTAAAGGAACACCTTCACACCTGCCTTGATATAGTCACATCATCTAGCAATGCGAGACTACATGTAATGTTATTGCAACATTAGCTCGGTCATGACCATTACATTTCCTCAGATAATTCAGAAAATGTCACACGCATTAAATAAACAAGAGTTACGATGCTGTGGAGTCTAAGCTGTCTTGCTTGTGCAGATCCGTTCTATTTATGTGATAAGATATGACCAAACTGCAGTGCACCACATTTTATCTCCTCTTTAAACAGCCTGTTCCAGCCAGTTCTCTGGAGTACAGGACCCAGGGGTCTTCAGCTAAAATTACATAAGATCCAGTAAGTCAACCTCCCTGATGAGGTCCGAGCAATCTGATACCTAGAATTACATGATTTTGTTTTTTGCTGCTGAAAGAATCTGTCAAGCACCCATTTTAACATTTAATTTTTGCCATAACATATCTGTTTCAGAAAGTTTTTTCCTCCAGGTTGCATTGCATAGTATTTATGTAGATATATAATTATTTAACTGAAACAGGCTAAATATGTAAAGACATACAGAACAAATAGAGTAAAAAGTGCAATAAATTCTTCATGTCTTTGCATTGGAAGTGAATTCCTTTGAGTCCATAAGCATCCTCAAAGGAGAGTTTAAATGTCTGTTCACACTGAGCAAGGTTTAAAGCACTTACAGATGGAAATACAAATGCAAATACAAAATCACATATTCTGAAATGCATGCACTGACTTTAGCTTTTCAAAATTTTAAAATTACCAATACAATCTATATATAAATAGACCTTTGTAATCTCATGCAAAAATGTGGTTGCAAAAGATTGTGAATGACTAAAGGAGCTGTTCTCTAAGGCACAACAGTTTTAGAAATTATGAGTTTTTTTGAGAGGGTCTGAGGTTAGCTTCATAAAAACGTTTAATACACACACACACACACACACACACACACACACACACACACACACACACACACACACACATAAACAAAACTAAAGGGCATACCCTATAGGAGATAGGAACAGACGTAGTAAAGCAGACAAACGGACTAAAAAGATGAGAAACACATAAAATGTGTCCAGACAGGTAAGGGAGGATGGGGAACAGGTGCTACAGGAAGGAGTGACAGGTGGGAATGTTCAAGACAATTTTAATGGAGGAACAATGAATGGGAAAACTTAATGGGAAATTACATGAGGAGAATACAACAAGAAAAACACATTAGAGGGACAAGGATTTGCTGGAACTTTTTTTTTAAATCTTTTTTGCTTTAGTTGGGTATATCTGAACTTCAGCTTCAACTTCAATTATCATTTCATTGTGCTCACATTCAGAGATGGTCTAGTCACAGCTCCTTAAAACAACTGAACCAAATGCAATAACTAGTATGTATCTCAGAACTGGTTTCTTATTTGCTTATTTTTACGTTTTTGGGAATATTGGAATTTCAGAAAATTTCTATCTGATGTGAATTGTAAATTTAGCTTTTTTTTCAGGGGCATCTGCGTCCTCAGATACAGATTCACAAGAATGTGTTGAGTTGGTTGAAATTTTTCATCAATCTGAGTTGTGCTGAAGGAAATTATTTTCTGTCATTTAAGATGTACAACCTAGTTTAGCACAAACAAATTTAGAAACTGCTTTTGTGATGGCCTCAAGAATGCCTGAAGTTATATCTTTAGATGAATCAGTCACTTTACATTTTGCTTTGCAGCTACACATCTTTACATGTTTACTGTATAGGTTTTTTGCTCTAAACTGCAGTACCTTTGTATATTTTGACTGATCTGTCTTTGTTGCACTGGCAGCAGTGTTAACTTGATGTTATTATAACCATGTGGCAACCACTTTTACTGCTGTAAACTCATGAATGCTTGAGTATTTTCAGGCCTCTGTGGCTTCATTGATCTAAACAATTGTTTTGTCTGGAAGGTCATGTCAGTCATCAGTGAACACGCATGCACTGACCAGCAAGTTGTATTCTGGGTAAACAGGGTGGGGGCCGGATACTAATAGAAGCTGACAAACTGCCTCTGGTGTCCGTGGATCTACTACGTGTGGCAGTGCATGTGAATTTTTGCTGTGTGGATCTCTATATGTGTGAGAGAGATATCAAAGGCATTGAGACTAAAAGGAGGAGGTGAGTTAGTGTTTAATAAGGTAAGCAAAATAAGTGAAGCAGACAAATATGAAAATTCAGTGGAGTGGAGACAGCACTGTTAACTATTACCTGCTGTCACACAAGCCCCATTGGGAAATTCAGTGTGCTACCAAACAAAAAATACTTCCTGTGTAAACAGTATGGATATCATCAAATGCTAGCCTGAAAGCCATGTTTGTTGAGACAAGCAAGGACACATTTTCTTCCCCTGATGCTCCACAGTTGCTCCTGTCTCATTTCTCAGCCATAACAGATTATGTACTGTAGTATAAAAAATGATCAAGCATTTTTTTTACACTGGCATTGTGTAAGTCAATCTTAAATAAACTTCTACTGTATGTTATCATGTAAAAAAATCCAAGAATAATTGATTTAATAAATCAGGAATGAAAGAAAAGCAAGACAAAAGAGTGTCTTGAGTCAATTCCATACCTTTTTTGTGGAATACCATCTGTGTTAACTCCATCTGTGTACACACATACACACACATACGCACACACATACACACACGCACACACATACGCACGCACACAGACACACACACACACACGAGCGCACACCCACGCACGCACACACATATGCACACACACACACACACACACACACCTACACACACACACACACACACACACACACACACACACGTCATCATTATAAGTCTGTGAAGCCAACCACCTTCACCAACCTCTGCTGTGATAATTTCTTATACCTCTGTGCTGCAGTAGAGAATGAGGTGTCCCTACCTGCATTATAAAGACAACAAGCCACAAAGTACAAAAAAGATGTACTTCTTGTAGACAGAAAACAGACATCTCTAATTTTGTTTGTATGCTAATAGTATTTTTAATAGCTTTTGCATTGAGTCTGACAACGGTATATATTAAAGCTAAAAACTCTGATGAACCTTAGGCAGGGAGAAGGAATCTGCAAAGGGCTCTTTGATGTCATGTTATTAATAGATTAGTGTTTAGGTGATGGTAGAGAGAAAGGTAAGGCAGGCATGTCTGGGTGCCTGCACAACTAAAGGATCAGAGAGATTTAAAAAAAAAAAGATATAGCTGGAGGCGCTGGCCTGAGCTGTGTGAAATGGTGGGACGACAGGAGGAGAAGGGTTAACAGGGGGGAAGAGGAAAAAATGAAGAAGCAGTCATTGTTGAGCTCCCAGTTTGTTTGGTTTTTTTTTTCATTTAAATCAAGCCAGAAAGATGGGTGGATGGATGAATACAGAGGTGGAATGATGGATGGACATGTAGGGGGGAATATGATGAATAGGGAAATGAAGCATGTTGTCAGTCCTTGGTTTAATATTTGCTAAGAAGTGGAGGGATGGCTTTATGGGTGGATGAATAGTTTGAAAAGAGCAGTGACGTGAGTGAGAGATGGGGGGGCTTAATTGCTTGTGACCCAGTTGTAAACATTGCCCTACGAAGGTGGTGGCAAAAAACGAAGGAGGGATCTTTAAGAATCCCTCTCAACTATACCCTGCCATTGTGAAAAGGGGCAAACAAGCAGCTTACAGAGAGAAGAGAGGGGGGCAAGGAAGGACTATAGAACAGTCAAAATATTATGTGTTTGAATAAAATTGGTAGCAAACAGATGGAATCTGTATCTGTAGTGATGAGCAAAAGTGAAACATGCAAATATAACAAAAACTTTCTGTATTCATATTAATGTTCTATGAAATTAAATAATAAAAGATGTGAAAATAGTAATATAAGGATATGGACAAACAACTAAGAAGAAATTAATGTTTACAGATTAAAACCATGCACAGGTACTGAGAAAAGGGGTGACACAGATGTAAGAACTGATAGAGATTAAAGTGAATGTTTTAACTTAATAACCCTTATCCGTTGTCCAAGAGCAGACTGTCAAACTCACCTAAAAATTTGGGAAACTGGAACAATTAATTAAATCAGGAAGAGGGCCTGAAAAGATCAACTCAAATCATTCAAATGAAGGATTTGTATGCTACTGTTCGTGCTGATAAGATCGAAGATAAGGTACTCAAATGTGACAAATTGCAACCTTATGGTCTTAAATCTCTCCTGTCAGGAATTTGGCAAATTTCCTGTTTTGCTTCGCTAATTTTCTGCTAAATTTTTGCTGATTTTTTGACAAATACTGCCCACATGATAAGGCAAAAACAGGAGCTGATGGGCTGTTTAATTGCTTGAAACATAATCCTACTGTCGAAATTGGGTACTCTTGTGATTACTGTGGTTTTTGTCAACAATTCATCGTATAAGAAAAAAACTCACACCCTCATTCTACAAGAAGCAGTCAGATATGATAACTAGCTTTTCTGCCTGTATGAACAGACTTGATAATCACACACAAGAATATGCCAGGTTCACAGTATTTCTGGGTTAAGTACCGTGTACATGAACATCCATGTACAGTTTCATCTAGAGCAAAACTACAGGCTTGAAACCTTCCCCAAACCAAGACTAGCATAACCAATAAACAAAAGAAGAAAAACAGTTCTAAGAAATTAACAATGAGTTCCTTCCCCCATGAGCATCTCATGGGGGAAGGAACCAATGTGATAGGGTGGAACAGCTGCCTTCATCACTAATTCACTTTAGTGAATAGAGCTCACAACCTTGTAGTTGTGAGACAACAGTGCATCCACTGTGTCCACCAATGTGCAACCTATAAAGAAAATGTGTTAATTAAAAACGTTTGATGATACCAGTAATGTAAAGAATGTTGTGTGCTCTCGTGTGGAATTGAATGAGGCATTTATGCTTAAGACAGAGTTCGAGAAATTGTGTTTGTATGACCACAATTCATTGGTGTAATCCTGCCTCTAGAGGTCAATCACAGCCTCTTCATTACATATTCAGTAAATATTGGCCCAAAGCCACGGAGAAGAACAACCAATTACTCCCCCACCCCCACCCCTCACTTTCCCCCTCTCCCACCCCCTAATTACTTACACCATATTTTCAGTATGAAGTTTTTTCATCACGCATTCACTCACCATAATTAAGGTTCACAGGGTGGCAGTTAACCCTGATGGGCCACTTAACTCAGAATATATCAACATTTTCTTTACGTCACCTAAAGTATGGTCCAAATATTGGATAGAGGCTGCAACATTACTTTACACAAAGGCTTCTGATACTGACACAACTACAGGTGCAAACAGATTTAAATGGGTACTTAGTCTTTGTACTTCTACCCAGTCTACCTTGGGATGACATGTTGTTTGTTTGACCTAAAAAAAGAAAATTCAACCTGTCAGTCAGGTTAGATGCTGCAACACCTTGTTCTTTAAATACAGCCTTAGGCCTAAAAATGTTATGTTCTAGAGTATATACTTTTCAAAGTATCTCATCTTTTATCTATATGCTTAACATAAAGAATAGTTTCTCCTTAATCCATTTTTATAATTAGCTGTCCACGTTTTCATATCCTCAAACCCTGATTGACACATACATTCACTCAAACCACAGCCTATCCTGTAGTTTCTCACGGCACCGCATACCAAACAATCATTTCATGGAATAATCTGAGTAAATACCCACAGTAGCTTTTTCTCACAGGCTTAATGAGCATAGGCTAGATTTGCAGTGCATGCACTCATGTTTGAGTTTGTGTGTGTGCGTGTGTGTGCACGCGCATGCTTGCTGTGCATATGTGGTTTCACACACTATAATGATTACACCAAAATAAGGAACAGATCTGAACTGGTTTGATATGCCATTCACCTTTCCCTTCCTCTCCTTCTGTGTTAGCCCTCCCTCTTTTTCATTTCCATTTCCTCCCTCATCTGCTGTCCTGTCGGCTGTTTTTCTTTCTCTGGTTTTGCCTTCCATGACTTTGTAGTCTGCCTTTTAGGACCAAAAATCAGTGTGACTGTCTATGCTATGCCTATGATCAGACACAGACAGAGATGCCGTTCTGAAAATATGGTCAAATGCATCCCGCCTCCATCCCCCATTCCCTTAGGCCTCCCTCAAGCCCATGAATGCGTAGTGTCTGACTATATTACCCCGACTGCTATAGGTTCCAGCTTGTAGACATGAGTTGGGCCCATTCAACATTCTTTTTCAATTACTTTCATTTGACTATGGCAGATTCAAAAATAAACATCTGTGTTAAATGCAAAAATCATTTTGAAACTAAAAAGCCAAAATGATCTTACCTCAGACCAAAAAGGCTGTGCAGCTGCTGTGGTTGTGTGGTTCCCTTGTATTTGGACCTGAACACCTCTGTACATGCTTTTCAACTCAGATGGTTACTGTTGACTGTTGTGGGTTCTTTACAATTATTATAAAATAAATTTTGAAGCTACACTGATGAGTGTAGCTTTAAAATTTAAGGCACTTTATTGATCTACAGTAGGGGATTGGGGTTGAGGTTTGGCGCCTTGCTCAAGGACACCTTGGCAGTGCTCAGGAAATGAACCGAAACCTCTCCTGCTACTAGTTTCACACTTCATACTTTGGTTCACTCTGGATTTGAACCGGCAAACTTTCCAGTCCTCAATTCAGGTCCTTGTAGACCTAACTACAGCTGCCCCTTTAATGAAGTAATGTTAAGAAAGCAACTCAATGCTTCTTCCAACTTTTCTGTTATCACTCATTTTGTGTGTTATTGGAGATTATTTAGCAATACTTCAAGGGTTACCATTTGTGAGAATTAGTCAAATCACTTTTGTAGATGGCTTATGGGCAGAAAGAAACACAATACATTATCAGATATCTTCTTCCTCCCTTTTCAAATTGGTCATATCACATAAATCAATCTAAGTGCTTTTTTCTTGTCCCCTCCTTTCTCCTGTCTTTTGTTGGACTTTCCTTTGTCCATGTAGGCAATCAGTGCCTTTCTCTTACTGCAGGTCCATCCTTTCCATATATTCTTTCTTTTCTTCTTTATAATGTCTCTTGTCCTTTCTCTTTTTTATGCTCCTTCAATTTTTCTCTCTGCCAACTAGGCCTCCAGGCTTTCAGCAGCATTACAGCGTGTAAACCTTGGATTACAGCAGCCAGGGTCTGCTTTGCGCTGCATGCTTCTGTGGATCACAAATTCACAAGTGTGTGAATACACAGATATGAACATGGCACGTATGCATACACATTCAAGATATTTACATAGCAACACACACATGGACTTTACAAATGGAAAAAAAACAACAACAACAAAAAGAAACTCATAAATGGTTTGGATGCACAATTAACACATGCACACACAAGCCTACTTTGCATAAGAGCTTTCATTGATTCGCTCCAACCAAATTTCCTTAACTCCCTCTATGTTCCCTGTGTGGCTTCCTTAACACAGCAGAGGAATATCTTCCTTCTCCTGCAGGTTCTGCCTCACTTCTCCGCTCATTACTTCTGCTGTCTAGTCCAGCTGTCCCCCCTGTATTTTCTTGTTTGCCTGTTCAGTCATTCCATTAATTGTAAGGTGTAAAATGCACATGTGAGGATTCATCAATGCTCTACACTTTTGACAAATACCAATACAGTTGGAACCTTCTGTGTGTCTTGCATTTGAAGATGTAAGGCTACATTTTGAGAGTGCAATAGCCCCAGAAATGGTGAAGGGAAGTCTAGCTACAATTTAACAAGGCCATACAAACATTGTATGGACACAAAACAAACAAAATGTGTAGTAAATGGTAACTGTCCTCAAGTCTTGATGTACTGTTATTATCACAATTGATCTGAAAATATTTGTCGTTAAGATTTTTGTAACTTTACTGCCTCACAGTAGTTATATCAATGTAGTACTCAATGGTAGACTTTTGTAGTGTATAATGTTATAGGCAGCACATTTGTGCATCTTCTGGGTTGTCCTTGGGAAAAAACTAACTCTGTCTCCTAGAAATTGAGTTTCAGTTGGTTTTTAATTAATACATCTGCTGAGTCACAAATACAGAATATCAAGTATGAGTATTTTTGCACACTGTCCAACAATCGAACACTCACCATCTAGACAACTCAACCACCTCCATGCAACATCGTTGTCATGATGATAAATTACTGAGGTATTTAGTTCTTTAGAAAATATCTCAAATGAACATGTTCTAAGCAGAGCTGACATTTTTGGACGTTTTGCACAAACAAATTTACTGTGGATACAAGCAGCTGAAATTGCTTTCTCCCCATGGTGTCCGGGATCTCCCTTAGGGATAGATTGAGGAGTTCTGTCATTTGGGAATAATAGGTCAGTAGTTGAGCTGTCTGGGCATTTGATTAGGATGCCCCCTGGATGGAGGTATTCCACACATGTCCCATTGGGAGAAGTAGACCCGGGATGTTAGTCAGTAAGTAGGGCTCTTGCGAGGGTGGGGGGTGTCCTGTCCCTATGCGTTGAGTCAACCAGATGAGCCGGTTTTTTCCAGCTCTGGCGGTCTTGTGCCAGCTGCTCTGCATCCTCCACAGCGACTCCCCGTTGTCGGAGGTCACCTGCAATGACGTTGTGCCATCCGGTGCGAGGCTTGCCTCGAGGTCGTTTCCAGCCTGCGGCCTTAGGGTCAAACTGGAGAATGGCTCTTGTTGGGTGATCAGGGGGAAGGCGGAGGGCATGACCAAACCACCGGGTGCGGCGTTGTGCAGCCTGGCAAGATGCTCTGGGCTGGCATGTGCAGGCTCTAAGCACTTTGTAGGAAACCCACTGGGGCCACCTGATGTTTTCGATGGTTCTGAGAGCCCTGCTATCAAAGCCATCTATACTGACAGCCAGGCTCTTGTTTAAGGGCAAAGTTTCCGAGCTATAGAGCAGAACAGAAAGTACAACAGAGTTGTAAATTCAGAGCTTTGTCTTGCGTGAGATGGTCTGATGCTGCCAGAGTGGCTTCCAGTGAGACTGCAGAGCTGATGCTGCCAGAGCTCTTCTGTGGAGAATCTCGGGTTTAAGGTATCCATTGTCCGTCACTCTTGACACCAGATACACAAAACTCTTGACAGGCTCCACGGTGTCATCACCGAGGTACAGCGGACGCGGATTTGGTTCGTCACGGGCATGCATTAATTTGGTTTTAGTCCAGCTCACTTCAAGGCCAAGCTTCTCTGCCACTTTTCTGTTTATGCCCAGGGCGTCTCTCAGCTGGCTGTAGGATGTTCTGAGGAGGATGGTGTTGTCAGCACACTCAGGTCAGTCAGGTGGTAGTTACAGAGGGACACCCCAGGGACTCGCTCACAAACCCTGTACATCAGATGGTCAATGATGCAGTTAAAAAGGTCAGGAGTGGCTATGCAGCCCTGGTGAACGCCACTGGAGATGGAAAACCATCTCCAGTGGAGTCTTTGCCGTTGACACGGACACAGCTCTGTGCATTGCTATAGAGCAGCTCGAACAGGGCAACAATCTTAGGTGGTGCTCCAACGGTTTGTAGGATACTCCAGGGTGAGGCATGGCAGATGGTGTCAAAGGCAGCCTTCAAATCGATGAATCCGATGTATAGATGGCAATCTTTGCGGAATTCATGGGTCTTTTCTTTGAGCAGGCGAACGGCTGAGATGTGGTCTGTAGAGGAGCGGTTTGGCATGAAGCCAGCTGCTGGAAACAGCAGTGACTTCTGATGGCTGGGTGAGCAAGATCTTGGTGGAGAACTTGCCAGGGATGGAGAGAAGTGTAATGCCTCTGTGGTTGCTGCAGACTAGACTGTCATCCTTACGTTTCCAGGAAGTTAGGATGACTCCTCTGGTCCAGTTGCTGGGAAGCCTCTATGTCTCCCACATCTGGTTGAAGGTGTGAATGAGCCACTCAACAATACTGTCACCGCCAGATTTTAGCATCTCAGCCGTTACTGCAGATGCCGGGGGCTTTCCTGTTGTTAAGTTTTTTCAGAGTGTCTTTGACTTCCTTGGGTGTGGGTGTGATCGGATCATAACTTCAGGCATTGCTAGGGACTATGGTGTTTGCAGCCGCGAGGATAGTGGGATCAGCCGTGATGGAGCTGCGCTGCAAAGGAGGTTGAAGTCCTCTTTCCAGCATGCAAGGCAGTTTGCTTCAGTTGTTATGATGTTGCCATCAGAGTCTTTCACTAGGGCTGTCTTGATACGTGGGCCATTGTGGGCCTGGCGCAGCAGAGTGAATCAATCAATCAAACTATTTATAAAGCACTTTTCATACAAAATGAGTAACCCAAAGTGCTTTACATAAAAACAATACAAAAAACAGTTTACACAAGAAATATCCCTCCTCTTCCCCAACACACACACACACACACACACACACACACACACACACACACACACACTAATTTAAAAACACTGAAAAGTTCAGAACATAGAGGAAACGCTATCCTACGCTCGTCACTTTGAAGCTGGGAAGCACCAGAGAGAAGTTAATCGATATGAGGGACAAAGATGACTGTATAGAATAAAATTCAGTAAATAAAAGTAATAAAACAAAATGTGTAGGTTCTCAGTTATCCAGGTCATAGTTATCCAAAGTGGTTTAAATCAATCCACCCCGGCAATATTACCGTATTGGCCTGAATATAAGACGGTGTTTTTTGCATTGAAATAAGACTGAAAAAATGGGGGTCGTCTTACATTCGGGGTCTATACATTATACCCATTCACAACGCTAGATAGCGCCAGATATCTTTAAAGCGAATGCTGAACTTAACTCCCAGGCCAAAGCGAACCCCTGTCAATAAAAAAAAATAATAAAAATAGCGGTAAGAAAGAAAAGAGAAGAAAAAAAGAGAAGAGATAACAGAAAATGGAGAAACGTAGCAACAATCTGGAGAAAAGTGGGTCGGTTCTCGGATGGTAGCAAGGTTGGTGCCACTCACCATTCATTTACAAATGTGATTGCACTTTAGTTTACATATTTAGACAGTTTTTGCATGATTTGAATGAGGCAAAATAACATGCTTTTTCTCTCGAATATATTGTTATAATCATTTGTTTCAGATGTACTGTAATTATTTTCTGTATAAAAATTAAATTTGGTGTTCAAAAAGTATTTTTTCAAACTTGAGTCTTGAAAAAGAGGGGGTCGTCTTATAATCAGGGTCGTCTTATATTTGGGCCAATACGGTATTTAGATCAGATTAGATTTAGATTAGATTAGTCCCCAACCTTTTTCGCGCCACGGACCGGTTTCATCTAAGATGATATTTTCACAGACTGGCCTTCATTTGCTCGATAATCGTTAATGACGCCAAGACAGCAGTAGTCTAATAACAAATCATCCGCAATGGTTTTATGTAAAACGCAGACATCAACAGACTAATAAACAACCTTTTTTCATAAATTGATCATCAACATTTCTGTAAACTAAATAATTGTGAGAAATAATTAAAATAAAAACTTGATTCAAGTGACTGCACTGATGAGATTCATTTTGAAATATAGCGACTTATAATCAGTGCTTTCAAAGTAGGAGAAATACTGATCATTTCCAATAAAAAGGTGAACAAGTCAATCAAATATTACAATAATGAAAATTAGTGGTTGGGGACCACTGATCTAGGAATAATGGCAGACAATGACACCTGAAGTAGTCAGGTGTCAACCAAATTGCGGAGTAGACCACCGGTCTACTCCACAGTTTGGTTTTCTTGACGGTCGGTGCAGAAAATCCCGATTCACAAAGACAGAAGGATAGAAATGGAAGTAGGGGTTGTTGATACATTTGGGCGACCTCAGGATAATCTGTATTGACTTTAAACGCCCACAATCGGGCTAGTGTTCTGGATTAATCTAGGGAGAGCGGCTGGTAACCTGTCACGTGACTGGGATTTGTCAACAGGACAGATGCATGTATTCGTCGATGCATGTATTCAACGTCATTTTTCAAAATAAAATATCTTTCAGACTCCGAAATGAATAAAACAGAAGTAATGTAAATTATTGTTTTTTTCTTTGAGGCCTGGTGCCAAATGACCCACGGATCGATACCGGCCCACGGCCCGGGGATTGGAAACCACTGCTTTAGATGATAAAAAAATACTCTTAACTGTACTTTTGATATGTGCTTTAAAATTTAATTTAGAATCTTAAATAACACCAAGTTTTTCTTACTTGCTCAGATGTATTAAAGGCCAGGGCTTTGAGTTTTCAATAAAAAATTTTTGTGTGCTTCAGGACCGATGACAAGTATTTCTGTTTTGTCCTTGTTGAGCTGTAATAAGTTACCTGCCATCCATAACTTTATCTAAAATGCATTTTAAAAGGGCATCAATTGGCACGGTGTCATCAGGGGACACGGCTATGTAAAGCTGTGTGTCATCAGCATAACTATGGAAATTAATACCGTGCCTCCTGAAGACATCCCCCAGTGGTAATACGTAAAGATTAAAAAGAGTTGGACCTAAAATTGAGCTTTGCGGGACACCACACTTCACTTCATAGCTCTTAGAGGAATATTCGTCCATGCTTATAAAAAATTCTCTGCCAGTAAGATATGAATAAAAAAAACAATTTAAAACAGTACCAGAGATGCCAATCGGGATAAAGTCTGTCCAGGAGAATTGTCAAGAACTGCACTGAGGTCAAGCAGAACAAGAACAGAAAGTTTCTTTATGTCCATGTTGCACCTTAAGTCATTGACAGCTTTTGTTAATGCAAACTCTGTACTATGTTTTGCCTAGAAACCAGATTGATGTTTGTCAAAAATATTACGAGAATTCAAAAAATCATTCAACTGATTAAAAGCAAGTTTTTCTAAAGTCTTACTTAAAAATGGCAGATTAGATACACAACTGTAATTACCGAGGACTGATGGATCTAAATTGTCCCTCTTCAGAAAGGGTTTAACAGTTGAGATTTTAAGAGGATGGGTAAACACCTGTCTGAAGAGAACAATTAATAATGTTGAGCAATTCATTGTCCAAAAAGACATAAACTGATTTAAAAAATGATGGGGTGATGGGAACGAAAATGTAAGATGTGGATATAAGTTGAGAAATCACCTTTATCAACATCTCAGCATCAACCAGGTCAAATTTTTCTTGCGTTTCCCCACTTGCAATAAGAGGTTCATTGCTGTTTATCACTAGGAATGTAGCCACAAGAGGACAAAAGCCAGTGTCTTATTGTGCCGGTCCCAAGCCCGGATAAATACAGAGGGTTTTTTCAGGAAGGGCTTCCAGCGAAAAACCTTTGCCAAATCAAACATGCGAATCAAACTTATGACTTCCACACCAGATCGGTCGAGGCCCGGGTTAACAACGACCGCCATCGCTGCTGTTGACCTACAGGGTGCCGGTGGAAATTGGACTACTGTTGGTCAAAGAAGGACAGGAGGAAAGTGCGTTCGTAGGAAGAGAGAGAAGAGGAACGTCAAGAGTATA
Source organism: Antennarius maculatus (assembly GCA_013358685.1). Taxonomy (NCBI): domain Eukaryota; kingdom Metazoa; phylum Chordata; class Actinopteri; order Lophiiformes; family Antennariidae; genus Antennarius; species Antennarius maculatus. Next base: position 18,220,323 of record CM023608.1, read on the forward strand.
GGACTGAGAGTAGGGACATTGAATGTTGGAACTATGACAGGAAAAGGTAGAGAGTTGGTTGACATGATGCAGAGAAGGAAGGCAGACATACTGTGTGTCCAGGAGACTAGGTGGAAAGATAGCAAGGCTAGAAGTTTAGGAGCAGTGTTCAAGTTGTTTTATCACGGTGTAGATAGGAAGAGAAATGGAGTAGGAGTTATCTTGAAGGAGGAGTTTGTTACGATTGTCCTGGAGGTAAAAAGAGTGTCAGAGTGATGAGTCTGAAGCTATAAATAGAAGGCGTGATGTTCGATGTTTTTTGTGGGTATGCTCCACAGGTAGGATGTGAGCTGAAGGAGGAGGAGAAATTCTGGTTGGACTTTGATGAAGTGATGCAGAGCATACCTAGAAGTGAGAGAGTTGCCATTGGTGCAGACTTCAATGGACATGTTGGTGCAGGAAACAGAGGTGATGAGGAGGTGATGGGCAGGTTAGGTATCCAGGAGAGGAACGCAGAAGGACAGATAGCGATTGACTTTGCAAAAAGGATGAAAATGGCTATATTGAATACTTTCTTCCAGAAGAGGCAGGAACATTGGGTGACCTATAAGAGTGGTGGTAGGAGCACACAGGTAGACTACATCTTGTGTAGACAGTGTAATCTGAAGGAGATCAGTGACTGCAAAGTAGTGGTAGGTGAAAGTGTAGCCAAACAGCATAGGATGGTGGTGTGTAGGATGACTCTGGTGGTAAGGAAGATGAAGAGGGCAAAAGCAGAACAGAGGATGAAATGGTGGAAACTGAAAAAGGAAGAGTGTTGCATGACTTTTAGGAAGGAGTTAAGACAGGCTCTGGGTGGCCAAGAGGTGCTTCCAGAATCCTGGACAACTACAGTTAATGTGATCAGGGAGACAGGTAGGAGAGTACTTGGTGTGTCATCTGGAAGGAAAGTAGATAAGGAGACTTGGTGGTGGAATGAGGAGGTACAGGAGTGTATACAGAGAAAGAGGTCAGCTAAGAAGAAGTGGGACACTGAGAGGACTGAGGAGAGTCGACAGGAGTACAGGGAGATGCAGCGTAAGGTGAAAGTAGAGGTAGCAAAGGCCACACAAGGGGCTTATGATGACTTGTATGCTAGGTTGGACAGCAGGGAGGGAGAGACTGATCTATACAGGTTGGCAAGACAGAGAGACAGAGATGGGAAGGATGTGCAGCAGGTTACGGTGATTAAGGATAGGGATGGAAGTCTATTGACAGGGGCCAGAAGTGAAATGGGAACATAGAGTACTTTGAAGAGTTGATGAATGAGGAAAATGAGAGAGAACAAAGACTAGAAGAGGTGACTGTTGTGGACCAGGAAAGATTAGTCAGGATGAAGTGAGGAGGGCATTGAAGAGGATGAAGAGTGGAAAGGCAGTCGGTCCTGATGATATACCTGTAGAGGTTTGGAAGTGTCTAGGAGAGGTGGTAGTAGAGTTTCTGACTGGGTTGTTCAACAGGATCTTAGATAGCGAGAAGATACCTGAGGAATGAATGAGAAGTGTGCTGGTGTGTTTTTGTAGACCTGGAGAAAGCTTATTACAGGGTGCCCAGAGAGGAACTGTGGTATTGTATGAGGAAGTCTGGAGTGGCAGAGAAGTATGTGAGAACGGTGCAGGACATGTATGAGGACTGTAAGACAGTGGTGAGGTGTGCTGTAGGTGTGACAGAGGAGTTCAAGGTGGAGGTGGGACTGCACCAGGGATCAACTCTGACCCCCTTCTTGTTTGCTATGGTGATTGACAGGCTGACAGACGAGGTTAGACAGGAATCCCCATGGACTATGATATGTGCAGATGACATTGTGATCTGCAGTGAGAGCAGGGAACAGGTGGAGGAGAAGCTAGAGAGGTGGAGGTTAGTCTTAGAAAGGAGAGGAATGAAGGTTAGCCAGTAAGACAGAATACTTGTGTGTGAATGAGAGGGACCCAACTGGAAGATTGAGGTTACAGGGAGAAGAGATCAAGAAAGTGGAGGCATTTAAGTACTTGGGGTCAACAGTCCAGAGCAATGGAAAGTGTGGAAAAGAGGTGAAGAAGCATGTACAGGCAGGATGGAACGGGTCGAGAAAAGTGTCAGGTGTGATGTGTGATAGAAAAGTTTCAGCTAAAATGAAAGGAAAGGTGTACAAAACTGGTGAGACCAGCGATGTTGTTTGGTCTAGAGACAGTGTCACTGAGGAAAAGACAGGAGGCAGAGCTGAAGCTAGCAGATATGAAGATGCTGAGGTTTTCCTAGGGAGTGACCAGAAAGGATAGGATCAGGAATGAGTACAACAGAGGGACAGCACATGTTAGAGGTTTTGGAGATAAAGTCAGAGAGGCCAGACTGAGATGGTTTGGACATGTCCAGAGGAAAGATAGTGAATATATTGGTAGAAGGATGCTGAGTTTTGAACTGCCAGGCAGGCGGCCTAGAGGAAGGCCAAAGAGGAGGTTTATGGATGTAATGAAAGAGAACATGAAGGTAGTTGGTGTGAGAGAAGAGGATGCAGAAGACAGGGTTAGATGGAGGCGACTGATTCGCTGTGGCGACCCCTGAAGGGAAAAGCCGAAAGCAAAAGAAGAAGAGGAGGTGTTTGTCACTGGGAAAAGTTTCACCTTATGGTATCTATTTTAGTAGATCTATTTTAGTAGGTGCTGCAAATTCATCACACTTTGAGTAGGATGACATGGTATTTTTGATTGATTAAATGATCAATTGTTGAAATAATAATTTTTGGATTGTTCCTGTTGTCACTGATGACTTTTGAAAAATGTCCTTGTCTTGATTGCTTTATTGCCTTATTATAGCTAATCAAGGTGAATTTGATAGTCAATGGTTAATTTGTTTTTCCTCTATTGTCTCTCAGCTATCATACAGTTTCTTTTAATTTTTTTTATTTCTTCATTTATCCAGGGAGGAGTTGGATTAGAAACTGTTTTCTTTTTTTCAGTTTTAAAGGGGCAACTGAATCAAGAATGGACCTGAGTTTACTGTTAAAACTGTCAACCATAAAATCACGAGTGGAGGGTAAAGAGTGGAGGGTACAGAATGTCTTGTAAAGGCTGAATAAAATTTGCAGCCACTTCCGAGGTAAGATGGCATTTCTTAAGTTTTTTTCGTGAAATATTTGTTTCATAAAACAATTGGCTGTAAAATATACAAAATAATGATCAGATATACAGTGCCTTGCAAAAGTATTGGCCCTCCTAGAAATTTTTGACATTTTGCCACATTTCAGGCTTCAAGCTTAAAGATAACAAACTGAAAATATTTTTCAAGAATCAACATGTGAGACAGAATCGTGAAAAAATCCCATGTAGCACAGGTAGGCTAATCGATGTAGCATGATCACCCGCAGCAAGTGATGGCAAAGGGGGGCGTGTCATCACAAATTGACACGATGTGTCAAACGTACACAATTATTCGTGTATGTTCGGCAAAAACAACCGACACACCATGTTGGGTGTTTTGTCTTGACCTAAGTCTCCGCCGAACCCCGAGACCAACTAACCGAACCCCTAGGGTTCGATCGAACCCAGGTTATGAACCACTGGCCTAGACTTTCCATGTGGCGACACAGCTGGGGGCTGTTATTTTGTTGAGCAGTCCGGCTTCTTTTTCTGGTCAGTTTCGTAACAAAGGTGTCACAGTCCCTGCCTCTCATTCCCCTTCTGTCACACTGCTGCAGTATTTTTCCACTCTCCCTCCCTTTGCTCCACTTTACCTGCCGGCCACACCTACTGCATCAGCCCACTCTGCTCACCTGCTGCAGATCACTGCAATCAGGCCTGCATGTACAGTAGTCTCTTCAGCACCTTCACTCCTTGCTAGATTGTTCTTCATCGTCATGCGAGACTTTCCAGCATTCATTCCCTGTCTGATCTCCCGATGTCGACTCTGCCTGTCCCTGACCTGCCATCCTCGTCTGCCTCCTGGTAAACTCATCTACCTTCTGTCCCTGACCTCGTGCTCTGCCTCAGCGTCTCTGGTATCTGCCTACTCATCTGGTTTTGACTCCTCCGCCTGGCATTGTCTCCTCTCCTGCCTGCTCCCCAATGGTGCCTCTGTCTTCGCTGACTGCTCACCTGGCTACGACCCCCCCGCATGTCTCGACCTCTCTTCAGCTCACTCCTCGTCGGCCTCACAGCACGTGCAGCCGGCTCTACAAAACGCAGAGCGTCCTGCTCGTCTTCTTTGGCTGAAGTAAGCTACATTTCTTCCCCTCTCTACGAAAGAGAATTGAACTGTGTGGAACCGGGGGCTCAGAAGCCTCCCCTCAGTTCCGCGGCTGATCCAAGTCGCCTCCTTTTCCCTCCTCTGAGCCCCAGAGACTGTTCGAGGGCTCTCAGCCCGAAGAACGAACTTTATTCTGTGATGATTCTGCATGCTGCATACCCTGTTTGCTGTGGTGATAAAAAAGGCCATTACCAACTGTTCCTGTGCGCCTGTGTACTGTATTTGGGTCCAAACAACACCCGTTTCAGTACAATCTGGCCAGAAATGGACCCAGCAGACCCCACTTCCCCCCACTCTCGCCTAGCCCTGGTGGAGGGAATGTTTCAGCAGCATGAGGCCCTGTTAGCCTCCGACGCGGCGGAGGCTCGTCAGTCAGCGTCATCCCTGGAACAAGCGCTAACCTCGCTAGCCGCCCAGGTACAGCAGATGGCAGCTTCCATGGCGCAACACCCTGCTTCTGTCCCAGTTCCAGCCCCTCCTGTTCCCACCCTTGGGCCAGCATCAAGCTCCACATCTGAGCCCCGGGTGGGGGCGCCAGAGTGCTACAATGGGGATCCTGAGGGTTGCAATCCTTTTTTGACTAACGGCTCAATCCTGTTTGCCCTGCAACCCCCTTCGCCACAGAGGAGGCTAGAGTCGCCTTCGTCATCAATCACCTCACTGGTAGAGCACGTCTGTGGGGGACGGCGGAGTGGGAGAGAGGCACGCCCGCCTGCGCCACGTTCCAAGCCTTCTCTGAGGAGCTTCGCAAGGTTTTCAGACCTGTTTCCCTGGGTCCTGATGCAGCAGGGGGACTCATGAGTCAGAGGCAGGGGAATCGGACAGTTTCTGATTACGCCATAGACTTTAGAACCCGGGCTCGTCTCAGTGACTGGAATGCTGCTGCCCAATGTGGCGCCTTCCTAAACGGGCTGGCTCCTTACGTGAAGGATGAGTTGGTTCCGTTCGACCTCCCCAATTCCCTGGACGGACTCATTGAGCTGACTACGAGGCTGGACAGGCGAGGAGGAGGGAACAACGCCGTGAGAGAGGTGATCACCGGCCGTTTGTCCATTCACATAGGGTCCCAGCCAATCCTGTCCCCCCTTCTGAACCTATGCATGGGGGGGTGGAGACCATGCAGGTGGGGCGAACCAGCCTTACGCCGGAGGAACGAGAAGGACGACGCCAGGGAAATCTCTGCCTCTACTGTGGCCAAGCCGGCCATTTTGTCTCCCAGTGTCCAGCAAAAGGGAAGGCTCAGCAGTAGAAGGGGGTATTCTGGTGAGCCGGTCCCAGAACTCTGCCCCTAGCCCACGACCTCTGTTTCACGTCCAGGTCCTGTTGGTAGGGGGGTCCCATACTCTCGCCACCTTCATCGACTCTGGGGCAGACGTCCAGCTGATGGACAAGAAACTCTCCCGTCAACTGGACATCAACCTAGATCCCCTCCCTCGCCCCATTCCGGCCAGCGCTCTGGACGGTCATCTCCTGGGAACTGTCACCCATCAGACTGCCCCCATCTCTATGCTCCTGTCCGACACACACCATGGCTGCCACCTCACAGTGTGACAACACACTGGGGTCTTTGTTTGTCTGGAACCGTGGGTGACCCCACCAAGATCAAGCACCCGACGGTATCGCTCTCCAGGATCACTGGAATGCACAAGCCCCCTCACCACGCCAAGGCCAGAATCAAGAGAGTGGACCCAGGATGTGGAGGGATTATATGCCTTGGCTTGCTTGGGAAAACCTTTGTGTACCCCCAGAGGAGCTGGAGGAGGTCGCTGGGTACAGGAACAACTGGGCTTCTCTGCAGAGACTGCTAACTGGCAATGCCACACCTGGATACATGAAACAAAATGAATGAATGAAATTTAAAGTGTGTAAATTTAATTTCTAGAGAATAAGATTGCTCAATCTTAAATCTTCCAATGGAGAGACATAGTCGATGATGGTTATACAACCAGTTGTCACATGGACATTCACAAAACTGTAATATGACCATCTTTATGTGGTCAAGTAAATGGTAAAAGTATGTCACTGACGCTAAAAATTGAAGTGTGATGTAAGGAGGAGTCAAAGTGGGATGTGCCTTTTCTGCCTTGATTGAAACTTGTATAATTTTAAAACTTTTTCTCTTATCTTTTTTCTGAATCACTTATAATATATTTTGTAATGATAATCTTCTTTTGGGTACTCTCAATGATAAAAAGACACAGTTTCCCAGGGTCCCGGAAAGGTAGATCTATCTTTCAACATCAAATGTTTTAAACTTCGATCACATCATAATTCCCTTATGAGCATTGTAGCAGAAAGCTTTAACCTAAAGTTTGGTTGACTATTAATCAACCCAGTGCCTACTGCTGTGGGAATTACTATTGCATCTCCCTCATCATATGCCTTTATTCATTACTGCCTCTAGTACAACATCCTAATCTGTGTTTCCTGTTTCACACGTTGCCTTTTCCTGCTCTTCAAGTGTCAATTTACATAGAGGTCAAGAAATGTGTGAGAACAAAATGACTTTTTCCGGTCACGGCCCGCTCAGAGACAGGCCGTCAGAGAACAACAGGAACCAAAGAAATGTGTGACAGGACTAAGGGTATTGGTGTGAGATGTTGTGTATGTGTTTGAGTGTGCCTGAGCAAAAGAAAGAGCATGGGTGTTAGACAGCTTTTCGGTGAATGGCACCAAATGTATCTTTCAGCTAGAATGGATGCGGAACAGCACCTATCCGTCCACATGTGCAGAAAACACACACACACATACACAGACACACAGACAGACACACAGACACACACACACACTCCTACAGACTGAGGATGTCAGTGTCCATGCTCAGGCATCAGCTGCCAACCAGACTCATCAATGTTTTTCCAATTGAGTCATGCATCCTGACTGAGCGACCAATTTTCTTTTTAACAGAGTACTGATTGAACCGACTGACTGTCACACTGACTGACACACTAGTAAACCTTCTGATTTCAGTTGTTATGGTGTAGATTGATTATTGATTATTGGTGTAATCACAGTATGTATTTTACCTCCTTGGTGACACTTCATGATTCAACTGGAAAAGCAAATGATTAGTAGATATTTAGGGTAGGTTTACAATAAATGTTAATGTTGCAAATGTTAGGATATGAGATTAGATGCAACAAATCCACGTCAGTTGGTAGATTTAAGGAGTAGCACTGTGTGTGTCCTACAGGGATAATCACACAGACAACTTCCATGAGAATAACAGATTAAATGAATTATCAATAACATGTTGAACAGTTGCATGACCAACCATGTCATTTGATGAGTGTTACAAAAAATTGGGTGCCCCCATTGTTGTGCTCTGAAGAGGGATTTCATATTTAATATACTGAATGCTCTACTGACTCTCTCTGCATGTGTGACAATTTATGGCCAGGTTGAAGAAACATCTTTAAGAAAAAGGTGTAGAAGAATTTCTGAATCTTATTTGACAGCTACAGTATTCTATGGTACTTCCTGGACTGTGTCTAATATCAGAGAATGTGCTCAAATACTGCTTATGTCAGCGATAAACTGAAACTGCTATTGAGCTCATTTGAAGTACAATTTTTGGAGGGGTTATTAATTTCCCCGCTGTCGGGTTCTTTTTGAAATAATTTTCTAATATACAATCAATTGGTGTAGAACAATAGAGAAAAGAGGATGAAAAAAGAAGATATTAACAAAAATGGTCTGGTGCAGCATTCCTGCTCCACCACGTAGAGGAGGAATCCTTCTACCATAAGGATTCTCAGGGAGCTTTATGTAGAACCTGCAAAAGAGGCTTTGCAAGGATTATGACTATTTCTCTAAGACACTGGTTCACAAAGTTTAAATGGTGATCCAGGTCGATGCTTTCATTCTTCCAACAATTTAGTTTAAATCACCTGCAGCATGCTAAATTATGCCATGTCCCCATTGCTGGATTAGCTGTTGCTTTGTCTGATACTGCTCAAACAAGTTTGACTGAACAGTGTTGCAGATAAGTCATATCCTGTGGAACACCCCTCTGACGGATTAAAAAATATGTGTTATTGACATTTTGCATTCAGTTAATTATGATATCTCCTGCCTGTGTGCATTCATAATTTCGAACCTTACATACTGCATATCCGGCATGTCTTATTTAAAAACTCAACTACTTCAAGTTATTCCTGCATTGCTGAACATAACTCAACTGCCTCACTCTCTATGGATTTACATGTGCATGTTTTTCTGTGTTTTTTAGTTTGTGTGTGCATTCATTGTACGTGTGTGTGTTTGGGGCGGGGGGGGTGCATATAGCTTCAATGACAGATAGCCAGCAATTCATTGAGTACTATAGTGAGTGAGACATAAATACTTCAGTAGTATGTCTACCACCATTCATTCGTTCCGAACACCACACAAACAGATGTATGTAGACATGATGAAGAGTAGCAGAGGGGGAAGTTCTAGAAACTGAAAAGCTAAACAAACAAATAAAGTTTAGCAATTTTTCTTTCAAAGGTCACACTCACACTCCCCAATGGATCCTCAGCCTTTCATCAGTCTTCCATCAGCGCACCCATAGGCACTGTGTACTGTCTTGACATTGCTTCCCCTATTTTCCTGTGGGGAGAGTGAGTGAAGTGACAAAGGACACCTTTTTTTAAATTATTTTAGACACGTCTGAGTCTTTGTGCCTGTCTTTTTTTCTCAACATAAAATTCAGAAAAGAAGGCCTACAGAGATGAAAAAACAAACCAGGTAAACATCAATGACTTGTGATTGGTGGCCATGGAATTCTTTATATAGCTTGCTTTTACACAAACAAATATGCTGTCATATGCTGAAAAAACATCAAACACAGGTTAATTGATTTGAAGGAGGCACAGTAATGGCATTGAAGGTGTTCTAGTGAAACACTTGGTCTTTTTTAATTAAAAAGCAGACAGGAAATATAATCAATGATAATGCTATTAATTTATTTAAAGTTTTAATCATGTGTAGGTTGATTTGAAAGCAAATTAAAGGAAAAATTTTGAATGATTTATGACACCCCAAAACACACACGCACACGCACACGCACACGCACACACACACACACACACACACACACACACACACACACACACACACACACACACACACGCACATGCACGCACACACATACACACACGCACGCACGCACACACACACACGCATGCACGCACGCACGCACACACACTCACACACATTCCCTTACAATTCCAGCAATAAAACTGTTTGTAGCTCAACTGGGAAATCAGAGTTAGTTTTTGCTATTGTAATGATTAGACTGTGAAACTCTGCATGCGTGTGTGTGTAAACATGCTCCACCCTTCACTCAGCTATTACTTCCTTCTCATGCTCACCACTGATGTGCAGAAGGAAAATACCACCAAGCTACTCAAAGACAAATCCATATCAAAATGAGAAACTGATTTACATCTATTTGTTCCCTCCTTTCCTCAAAGGGATAATGTCAGTTGGAATCTCATCTTGATTCAGTTTATCCAATACAGGAATTATGAGCTATACCTAAATTAAATAACAAGAAACACACAAGTTAGTCAGGATAAAGAGAAAAAAAACTTGTTTTTCTCTTCATCATCAGCTAATTGATTTAACTAAGGTTTTATATAATAATGTGCAAAGCTAATGTCCATATATTCTGAAGCATGTCAAAAAATTCAGCTGAGGCTTGTGACTGTTGTCAAGTGAAAAAAGGACCCTCTTAATACAGTATACAGTGCACCCTCACGCATTTGCACATCAACGATTGCGACTTCACCTCATCGAGGATTTTCTGTAGAGTTTTCTTAAGAATGAAGCACCCTTCAGCAACCAACCAGTCATCAGCAAAGAAGTTCTTCTTCCATGCCACTGCCAGTAGCTTCCAGAGACGTTTCCTGAGTCTTTCACATTGCTTGTAAACCTTGTACTCGATGCCGTTTGGCCCTGGGGCTGACCTTCCACTGGTCTTTCTGAGAAAGCTGTTGTTAGAATAATGTATATAAGTTACAGCTGTTGACTTCTCCTCTAAACTGTCCTCTCTTCTCGGATCACTGTGGACCTGACGAAGGTGTTCCTCCACCTCTTCCTTAGTTGCTTTCAACTCCCCTGATCTTTTGTCTCAGGAGGTTCGACAGGTACTTGAATGGGTTATTGGTGAAGTTTGGCCTTTTTTTCAACCTCCGCTTCCTGTCCATGCGGTGACACTCCGCTCGGCGCAAGATCTTAATGTGCTCCCTCAAGCTGTCTGTTTCCGTGATGACTGGTCTCTCGTCTGGTGTTGCTTTGCGAAAGGCCTTCTTGAGCCTCCGCAGATCCCCTCTAAGGATTGCAATCTCCATCAGGCATCTGTTTTCCTAAGGGTGGATGTTTATTCTGCCTTTCAGCTCTTTCTTTCCGAAGCGATCAGCACCCATGCTCCAGATAATCGAGGTCATGGCCTTGAGCTTCTTTCCCGTGTCTCCTGCACTAACCACTTTCAGCACCTGGTCAACATCGTGATCAAACATGTCCTATTCTTTCCTTGCAGCTGCATTTGGCCAGTTCACTCGTTCTCTCTGAAAGTCTCCTGCACAAGTGGTCTGATGTCTGATCCGTTTTACCAGCGATGCTGCTCCTGCCCTCCTCATCATTGTGTGCCTGGAGATTCTGGCAACTGTGGTTTGTGTCCTGCCCCGGCCTCTCCTCCGACTCACCAGACTGCCCTGTGTGTTGCACAAAACTTCCAGGTTGCAAGCACTTCATCCTTGACTGGTGTATCTTCAGACCCCTCTCATTTTTACATTTCTTCCCACATCTGCAGATAAATCACTAGGTTGACCCACAGTCGATTGGCCGTCAAGAGTGGTCATAACATCGGCCTGTCCTGTGGGTCGATCATCCTCCCCCGCTCTCGCCCGACCCCAGGGGTATCTTGTGATGTACCTTTCCATAGCGATTATTGGTGGGTTTCTCCTCACCGAGGGTGTGCTTTGGCCTGCCAAGCCTCTACACCCCACCTCTGGTCTTTCCCAGATGTGAGCAGTCTTTCTTGCTGTCACCATTCTTCCTCGGTTGCCAACTTGTCTTTTCAAGTGGACACTGGGTCTACCAGAGAAGTATATACAAAAGACGATAAGGGTATCGCAACTGGCCCACCTTTGCAGGTACTTGCTCCTACGCCGTACTGTGAGCCAGTGGCATCATTCTCTCCATCTCTCCTTCTCTCAAGGCACCGATGGGACTCTGCATGGCAGGGGTGTTCTAATCCCTGAGCCAAGGCTAAGCTTGACCGCATACCTCAACTAGACAGGAGTTGAGTGGTTTCAGGAGGTTATCAAATGGACACCTCCTTCACTGGTGTTCCGTTTATTTAAGTCCGTGACACCTTGGCTCAACAGCAAAATCTAGAGTTCTGACTCTACCCCCACTCAACAGCACCCAATTCAGCATGACAAATAAAAATTCTGATTTTTACACTGGGCCGATGTTTTCAAAATCAGTAATGAGTATAGAACAGTCTGTAAGAGTGTGGGAAAAGGAAATACAGATGTAAGGTGGTGTGATATCAGTGGGTGGAGAGTACATAAACGTTTCAATTATCGTAAATAATAAAATAAAATACTTTGTTGCTCTATAACGGAATTCATTAATCGCGTATGGTTCCTGGAACACGTAAACCGCATAGAATGAGGGTGCACTGTACACTGAAGAAATATCACGCTTACAATCACTTCAGGCCGATCCAGTCAGAACTAGAGAAAATGAACATCCTTCTAAAACGGCAAAGTTTCATTCTTTATTCTGTTTGAGTGCTGCTTCTCCAAAAGGCAGTTAAATGATTGAATGACACCGTCAGTACCAAAAGTGATTTTCTGCAGGCAAAAGCTGACGAGAATTCAAATGAAATATTCCCAAAGCTAGACACAAATTACAGCAGTGCTTCTGTGCACTCAGCTAGAAACATGCAGTGTGCCCTCTGCATGCACAGAGGCTAACCTTGTGAAATGTGAGTGAAAATGGTATTTGTGTCATTTGTGATCTGTTTGATCTAGAAATTCTAGGATTTGAGTCTCAATGAATCATTTAATCGTAAAATACAGTTGTACACAGGCTCAAGCAGCTCTTTTGTGAATTTTTAAAATTGCAATAATTGCTTTCTTGTGTCAAGGAACAAAAGTAACACTGCTCTAAAAAAGTTGTTCCTTCTAATGGACCATGTTTCCATTTACATTATTAGATTTCTCATAACACAGTTTTTCAGTAATTTGCCAGCAATATTTATTTTGCTGCTGTGATAGTTTTATTGAAATTCAATTCTACAAGGAAGCACACAGCTGGGAAGAACCTTGCCTGAGTGGATATTTCAAATCTAATTGCTTTCCAGGTCATCTCATTATCAATTGCACAAAGATTGTAATCATTATTTATGTAATTTATTATTTCATCACGAAACAAGTAAGCCAGAAAGATGGGCAGAAGAATGCAGTTTGTGTAATTATTTGCAATGCAGACATAGAGAAAGAAAACTCTCAGCACGACAGAATAGAATAGAATAGAATAGAATAGAATAGAATAGAATAGAATAGAATAGAATAGAATAGAATAGAATAGAACAGAAGAGAACTACTTTCTTTTAGGGTCGAGGGATGGATGAACACAGACTATAAGGTGGAGATTTAACAGCCGGTGGTGCAGAGCATTGATACTAATACAGCCTCAATTGCTTGCTGCAACAAGCTGCTCTTTGTGGAAAGATGGGGAAGGAGAGAAGGGAAAGAGAAGAGACACAGAGGGGGGGGACAGAGAAAGGGTTTGTGGGCCAAAAAGAATTGCGAGAGAGACAGAAAGACAGAGATGGGAGATGACAGAAGGAAGGCTTGGTGTGCAAGCTGTTTGGGGACCATGCTGACATGCGTTACTCATCGGCAGGGGTTGGGAGGGACACCAGAGGAGAGAGTGGGAAACAGAAGTATTTAAAGTGCTCAGCAGCTTGTCTGTGTCTGTGCATGGCTACTGTATCTTTACTGCAACAGCAGACATAAGAGCTTTAGGCAGAAATGGCAGAAGGAGTGTTTCAGTGCGTCAGAGGCTGGAAGCAACACACCAAAATTTGGTAGATGAAACAAGGTTAGCACAGGGAAAACTGAGAAAGTCATCCTGTATTTTTCTAGTTGTTGGTGGAGACTAAGTAGATAAACAAAAGTAAAAAAGAGAAGTCTGTTCAAACAATTCAGTATCACAATATATTAGAAAGCCCAAAATCAAATCTTTCTCTCCATTGGTGGAGCTGATGATGTGGGTTAGGGGCTGCCGCTGCACAGCAAGGCAGTTCTGGGTTTGAGTCCCGCTCTGTACAGAGTTTGCATGTTCTCCCCGTGTCTGCATGGGTTCTCTCCGGGTTCTCCGGCTTCCTCATACCTCCAAAAACATGGGCTTCAGGTTAATTGGCTGTTCTAAAGTTCCCATAGTGTGTGAGTATGAGCGTGCATGGTTGTCTGTCTTTGTGTGGCTCCACGGGGCACTCGCGTCGCGCCCGGAGTTTGCCCTGCCTCACGCCCTAAGACAGCTAGGATAGGCTCCAGCTCCCTGTGAACCGCTATGGCGGATAAAGTGTTTCGGAAGATGAATGAATGAATGAATGAAATGTCCTTATTGAGTTTGTCAGTTCTGTGTGCATGCTTCAAGATGTCATTGCGATCATTGTGAGTCGTGCTTACAGCCATTGGACCAAAGGCCACAGATTGCTGCACAGTGTGTGTCAATGTTTTTCCTAAAGGGGGAGATGCAAGAAGACTTAAAATAGTCTTCGGAGGTTTCGAGATGCCATTTTTGTTAGAAAAAACCCTGTCAAGTTCATGTACCGTATGAGAAGTTGTTGTCCATCTAAGTGTTTGTGTTGAATGAGTGTATGATTTCTTTAGAGTGAAATAGTTTATTTTAAGAAAAAATGACTCCACGGGCTCCTATATAGCACCAATTGATAGTCCAATTACTGTTGATGTGTGTGGTTAGAGATCTGTTGAGGCACTAAAGTTGCCTGTGTGTCACTGGGTATCTGTTCAGTATGAGGTTAACGTGATGATGGGTCAAATGTGATGTCACAAAAATGTACAGTACAGTGCCTTGCGAAAGTATTGACCCCCCAAGGACTTTTTGACATTTTGCCACATTTCAGGCTTCAAACTTAAAGATAACAAACTGAAAATATTTTTCAAGAATCAACATGTGAGACACAATCGTGAAGTTGAACCAAACTTATTCAACATTTTATATTGTGTTTGCAAATAAAATACTGAAAAGTAGGATGTGCAAAGGTATTGGCCCCCTGTTCTCTCAGCTCAGCTAACCGACTCCAGAAGTTCTCTGATGACTTCTGAATGATCCAGTGTTGACCTAAATGACTAACAGTGACAAACAGAGTGCATCTGTGTTTCATTTGGTCTCACATTTGCACATCCTACTTTTCAGTTTTTTATTTGTAAACACAATATAAAATGTTGAATAAATTTGGTTCCACTTCACGATTGTGTCTCACATGTCTATAACCATGATGAAAATGTAAGCATAATGTTGTTGGATGTAGGTCTTCTAATTTCTGCTAAACGACAGAAAAATGGATGAACCAACAACCATTTTTATCATTTTGAATATGTATTTGTTTTTCTTAACTGTTCTTCAGAAGAAAAGGTCATTAAAGCTACAATTTGCCAATGCTGCACGTTGTATAGATTATCTTTCTTTATAACATTAGCCAAGGTTTTAATGAATGCAAAAACGAAAGCTAATGATTGTAGAAACATTAGCACTCAAACATATCCCAGTTCTTGATGGCTATGAATACATTAATATTCATTAAATCCTTGCATTGAAAAATTTTAATTTTTACTGAGCTGTATTCATCACCAGAATTTATAATAAATGAATGATTTATTGTATTTTCTTTAATAGATATTTTAAAAGTTTTGACAATTGGAAAATTATGGTAGCCATTGGAGTAGGTTTCACATGGGAGTATGATACATAAGCTGATACATACATCGCTATTGAATGTACAGTACCTATTTCTTTTTCTTAGAGGTTTGGCTTTTATAGCAAAAACCATGAAAGAATCATCTTTTCCGGTGCATTTTTGATCCTGAAATAAGATGAAAGTAGTTATTAAGATGAAAAAAGGCAATATTACCTGTTAGTGTCTAGCGGTAGAAGAGGAGGCTACTGAGCAGAACAGGCAACCTCCTTGAGGCAAGAGCTTGTAAGGGAAAGAATATTCTTCTTAACACTGAACAATGCTTTCCGCAAGCTTGCAGCACTGAACCTAAGTAAGAATAGAAAATATAAAGAACACATGAAGAGATATCGTTGACACGTGTGACTGAAATTTGCTGAATTGGTTGCAGTATGTTTGTTTAGCAAGCTGGGTTTGTATTCTTTGCCGAACAGTCTGTAGACTGGTTGATTCTCTTCGTATTCCTGCAGGTCCTCATTTCATAAAACAGTGCAAAATGAGAAAATTATCAACTTCTAATCAAATACAAAACTTCTCCTTTTTTAAATGTGCAGTTTAATATTTTAGTAAGCAATCATGGCAAATTCATTTAGAAATAGTGAAGCAAACCACAAAGTGGTGTTGGGCTATTTGTGATAATGATAAGAGCATCATTGCATTCAGTGCATTCAACCTTTCCTTATCTTAGTCATTAGAGTGCAGTTGTTTGTTTGGGGTACTGAGTGCTACTGTGAAACACTGGGCCATACAAGACATATTTATTTGCATCATGCTGTAGATTACTCATCATGGCTAACAGCACTGCACCAAAATAGTGCATTCACATGAGAATTTATGTCGATTTGGTTTAGGCGTAGGTCAGTAAAATTACAAATATTGTTGCACAGAAAATGATCAGAAAATCGTACAAAAACTGTTAAAATGTTAAAAATGCATATCAAAACTGAAAAGAAGGACTCAAGGGAGAAAAAGATACAGAGACAAAAAAGAAAAGCCCCAGCTAAACAGGAAGAAGAGAATAGTGGGATGTTAATGGTACTGTTTGTAGCATTAGTCTACATGGCAATAGTAAGCACAGTGGGTCCTTCACTTAACACACACACCTACAACCACACACACATTTTTTTCATACTGTCAGGGGGAAATGAGCCCTTATCTGCAGCTGTGGAGATAAGCAGAGGCAGTGGGCCACTTTGTTAGCCAGGCAACCAGTTTAGCTCCAGATTATCACACACACACACACACACACACACACACACACACACACACACACACACACACACACACACACACACACACACACACACACACACACACACACACAAGCAAGGGAACCTTCCTTCTCTCCTATTATTTGAAAGTCAAAAATAAATTTAAAATGTGTATATTGACAAACAGATAATAAACCCAAACCAGTTTTTTGAGCATTACTACTTTCATTCCTACTTACATTCCCCTCTTTCTTTAGCCATCTTTTCCTTATCCAATCACATTTGCAAGCTTGTCTGTGAAGTGGGTCTACATTAGATAAGCATTTTATTTGAAATTAAAGAATGTGTTGTGTTTATTAACATTTGGCACTGACTGGTGTGTCTCTGTAGCCTTGACCGTAGCCTGTGATGAACAGAGCAATGAACAATAAAGTAAAGTAGATATCTAAAATAAATAATAAGTGAAGAAGTACAATAGCAATAGTAGGGAAAGTCTTGAATGATAATTATTGGGATATGGCTGGTAACTCTGGCACGGATAATTTTTTAAGACATACCAGCTGCACTGGGCCACACAAGGTCTATGGAAGGCATCAGTGTGCTTCATGACTTTGATTATCCAAGTCCAATACCTGACTCTGAGTGACCTCAAGGTGCAAAGCTCATCCCTTCACTCAGATAAGTTATATATTCTATAGGTAATGTCACTCCACCCAGGTACATGCCATATGAACAGGGACTACCTAATGAGCAACCAGAGAGGGCACAGGACCTCATAAGCGCTCATCCACGTAACCAATAAACTATATAAAAATGTGCAGTACTTGGCAGGGTGGTAAGTGCATCTGCCACTGCTGTAGTCAAGCCCAAATGGTATCCAGATCTTTGCTTTTCCTCCAAGCACCCAAAGCCAGCACACACAGGAATGACAATGCAACTTAACCAATCAGCCAGGGCAAACTGACTTGCATAGGCAGTACTCGAAGTATGACGGGAATCTGAGTAGTCAATGAGTAAAGTGCTTTAACTTGGCAGAACAGAGACTCTGAGTATATGGACATAATTCTGAAATGTCACAGTGTGGGTATCACAATCCTCAGAAAGCCTGCAATGCCTGGCACATCAGAGATTACTGGCAGCTGCCATACTCGGTGAATTGTACCATGTATGTGGCAGATTCAGTGATTGGAAATCAGTCCATTTAGGGGCTAAGAGACACTAAAAGCAGGGAAATGTTTACAGAAGGCACTGGAGCTGGTGATGGCCCAGGGCATCTACTCCAAGAGGAGGCATGGAGGGAAGAGAAGTTCTCTTGTTGAACTCCTTGGCAGCAAAAAGTTCCACACTTTCTGTCTCAAAGCAATGCTTTATCACTTCCAACACCACCAGAAGCAACCTCTCCCCTGTTCTAGACAAGCAGCCCACCACTTAATTCACTGGCCCACAGACCTGTGGTAGTTTAGGGGAGAGACTGCGTATGTATGCCTGTATCCCTTTGCTGCCTGTCTGTTTGTCTGTCTGTCCATTATTCGTATTCAGTTATCCTTTGCAGGGTCACGGGAAGCTTGAGTCTTTCCCGGCTGACTCTGAATGACTGAATGAGAGGCAGGGTACACTTCTGGGCAAGTCATCCGTTCATTACATGGCCAACACATAGACAGTCCATACGGAACTTCATCACATAGATTTAAACCCAGTGCCTTCCTTTCTATGAAGAAACAGTGGCACCCACAACAGCAATGTGCAACCCTCACAAGAAGCACAAAGATGCTTTTCAATAAAATACATGCTTTCTTAGAAAGTGGTTATTAGAAAGTGGTAACCACATCTCTGCACTTAAATCTGCCATTTTAATAAATATGACTTGTATTACTCCTTTATTCATCATACCATATCATATAATCATACTACCCAAAATGAAAAATTGTCTGATCCATAGTGACAGTGGGAGAGTAAAATTACGTGTGCCTTTAGCCCATGATGTTTGTTCATTTGCGTCATTTAGTATGTACTTGAATGAGTAACGTTGCGTGTATTTGGTACACAATTACAACCAAAGGCATCCTACTCCTGACTGATAGTCTCTGTGAAATTCTCAGCTGATTAATGTCCTTCTCTCCAACATACTGACTTTTTTTATGCACTAGGGAAATACAGCTCAAACTACCATCATTACAGGTTATTGCACAATATTTATTGCAAACCTTTCTCAACCAAAATTAAAATAAGAGGAAGAGGAACAGCATTCCTCAACCAAAATTAAAATAAATGATTTCTTATTGAGCAGATGAGGGGAGCAACAGGCTCCAGAGTCTAACATAGTTTTCAAAGTATTTTTTTATAGGAACTGCTGTTTTATTAATGCAGTCCAGAGAAATCAATATTAAGTGTCTCGCTGGAGGGTAAAATGGCTGCAGAAGGCAATGAAAATTTTTTCCTCCTGAGGCAGTGCAGAGAACATTAATAAGCCAAAACAACACAGTTTGGGTTTTGTGACTCTGTCATTAACTGTAAATCTTACAGTACATTCACCCTGACTTTAAGCAAAGTGATTGGGCCATTGCGCTATACAGTAGAATAAACATCTCAGTAAATTTGTCATTTGTGGAATATTTGACTGTTTGTTACTTTGTTGTGAGAGCTTTTTCAAAAATAAAGCACTACTTTCAAAAGGTTTTACTGAGATTTCGGGAAGTAAACAAAATCTAAGCTGAAGAGTGTAGGGAACACTCACTTCATTACAACTCCATCTCACTTTGTATTTGTCCTCGTTTAAGTCATGGTCTCCATTCCAAGAATTCTTGTCCTACTAGTGTTTCTGTGTCACCACTTCACCACATCAAACAGAAATCTTATAGGTAATGGCAGTGGGTTTCGGTCTTTTTATTATTTTTAATCTTTGTTTTGGTTTATTAGACTTTTCTGTGTCTAAAAAAAATATTCAAGGACCTAGTAAATGTGATAGTAATATAAACCTGTAGGTATGCATCTTCTTCTTCTTTTCCTTTCGGCTTTTCCCTTCAGGGGTCGCCACAGCGAATCAATTGCCTCCATCTAACCCTGTCCTTTGCATCCTCTTCTCTCATACCAACTACCTTCATGTCCTCTTTCACTACATCCATAAACCTCCTCTTTGGTCTTCCTCTAGGCCTCCTGCCTGGCAGTTCAAAACTCAGCATCCTTCTGCCAATATATTCACTATCTCTCCTCTGGACATGTCCAAACCATCTCAGTCTGGCCTCTCTGGCTTTATCTCCAAAACCTCTAACTTGTGCTGTCCCTCTGATGTACTCATTCCTGATCCTATCCTTCCTGGTCACTCCCAAAGAGAACCTCAGCATCTTCATCTCTGCTACCTCCAGCTCTGCCTCCTGTCTTTTCCTCACTGACACTGTCTGTAGACCAAACAACATCGCTGGTCTCACCACAGTTTTGTACACCTTTCCTTTCATTTTAGCTGAAACTCTTCTATCACACATCACACCTGACACTTTTCTCCACCCATTCCATCCTGCCCGTACACGTTTCTTCACCTCTTTTCCACACTCTCCATTGCTCTGGACTGTTGACCCTAAGTACTTAAAATCCTCCACCTTCTTGATCTCTTCTCCCTGTAACCTCACTCTTCCACTTTGGTCCCTCTCATTCACACACATGTACTCTGTCTTACTGCGGCTAACCTTCATCCCTCAAACAAACCTCCACCTCTCTAGCTTCTCCTCCACCTCTTCCCTACTCTCACTGCAGATCACAATGTCATCTGCACGCATCATAGTCCATGGAGATTCCTGTCTAACCTCGTCTGTCAGCCTGTCCATCACCATAGTGAACAAGAAGGGGCTCAGAGCTGATCCCTGATGCAGTCCCACCTCCACTTTGAACTCGTCTGTCCACACCTACAGCACACCTCACCACTGTCTTACAGTCCTCATACATGTCCTGCACCGCTCTAACATACTTCTCTGCCACTCCAGACTTCCTCATACAATACCACAGTTCCTCTCTGGGCACCCTGTCATAAGCTTTCTCCAGATCTACAAAAACACAATGCAGCTCCATCTGGACTTCTCTGTACTTCTCTATCAACATCCTCAAAGCAAATACTGCATCTGTAGTACTCTTTTTTGGCATGAAACCATACTGCTGCTCACAAATGCTCACTTCTGCCCTTAGTCTAGCTTCCACTACTCTTTCCCATAACTTCATTGTATGGCTCATCAGCTTTATTCCTCTGTAGTTGCCACAACTCTGCACATCTCCCTTGTTCTTAAAAATGGGCACCAGCACACTTCTCCTCCACTCCTCAGGCATCTTCTCACTATCTAAGATCCAGTTGAACAACCCAGTCAGAAACTCTACTGCCACCTCTCCTAGACACTTCCAAACCTCTACAGGTATATCATCAGGACCGAATGCCTTTCCACTCTTCATCCTCTTCAATGCCCTCCTCACTTCATCCTGACTAATCTTTGCTACATCCTGGTCCACAACAGTCACCTCTTCTAGTCTTTGTTCTCTCTCATTTTCCACGTTCATCAACTCTTCAAAGTACTCTTTCCATCTTCCCATCACACTGCTGGCACCTGTCAATAGATGTCCATCCCTATCCTTAATCACCCTAACCTGCTGCACGTCCTTCCCATCTCTATCTCTCTGTCTTGCCAGCCTGTATAGATCAGTTTCTCCCTCCATACTGTCCAACCTAGCATACAAGTCATCATAAGCTTCTTGTTTGGCCTTTGCTACCTCTACCTTCACCTTACGCTGTATTTCCCTGTACTCCTGTCTACTCTCCTCAGTCCTCTCAGTGTCCCACTTCTTCTTAGCTAACCTCTTTCTTTGTATACACTCCTGTACCTCCTCATTCCACCACCAAGTCTCTTTATCTACTTTCCTTCCAGATGACACACCAAATACTCTCCTACCTGTCTCCCTGATCACATTAGCTGTAGTTGTCCAGTCATCTGGAAGCACCTCCTGACCACCCAGAGCCTGTCTTAACTCCTTCCTAAAGGTCATGCAATACCCTTCCTTTGTTAGCTTCCACCAGTTCGTCCTCTGCTCTGCCTTTGCCCTCTTCATCTTCCTCACCACCAGAGTCATCCTGCACACCACCATCCTATGCTGTTTGGCTACACTCTCGCCTACCACTACTTTGCAGTCACTGATCTCCTTCAGGTTACATCGTCTACACAAGATGTAGTCTACCTGTGTGCTCCTACCACCACTCTTATAGGTCACCCGATGTTCCTGCCTCTTCTGGAAGAAAGTATTCACTACAGCCATTTCCATCCTTTTTGCAAAGTCAACTACCATCTGTCCTTCTGCGTTCCTCTCCTGGATACCAAACCTGCCCATCACTTCCTCATCACCTCTGTTACCTGCACCAACATGTCCATTGAAGTCTGCACCGATGACAACTCTCTCACTTCTAAGTATGCTCTGCATCACTTCATCAAAGTCCAACTGTCATAGTTCCAACATTCAACGTCCCTACTCTTAGTCCTATACTCTTGGTGCTCCTCTTCTCTTTCTTCGTGCGAACGCACTTTCCTCCTCTCCTTCTTCGACCAACAGTAATCCAATTTCCACCGGCGCCCTGTAGGTCAACAGCGCCGATGGCGGTCGTTGTTAACCCGGGCCTCGACCGATCCGGTATGGAAGTCATATGTTTGATTCGCATCTTTGATTTGGCAAAAGTTTTACGCCGGATGCCCTTCCTGACGCAACCCTCTGTATTTATCCGGGCTTGGGACCGGCACAATAAGACATTGACTTGTGCCCTCCTGCGGCTACATTAAACCTGTAGGTATGCAGGTATGCAAACCTGTAGGTATGCATGCTCAATAAAAATGCTGAATATCATCATGATGACTATTTGATTTGACTACTTCAAAATTAATTAATAGAACTCCAACAGGAATATTTATGTGAAATAGACACATGTAATTTAAGTTTACTTGATATGAAATAAATTATTTGACTCACAGATTACATGGTTTAAATATTTTAATAATAAGTGTATGTTAAACCGACATTTTTGAGAGTGTACTAACAAATATTTAGTTTTAATAAGTGCAAGTCAACTCAATTTTTTTGGAGACGTAACTAACAAATTAAAAACATCAAGTAAACAAAGCGGAAACAATGTCATTCCCTATGAACATCTTGGGCGGTCAGTCACTCTGGAGTCGGGACAACCTGCAGGTAGATGGGGCCTACAAAATCCAGCCCGACCCGACCCAGGCCCTCGGGTATTAAAGGCCAACACGGCCCGAGCCAGATCAATTAATTTGATTTGCAGGCACGAGCCCGAAACAAACCCAAAATTTTATATTTTATTTGTGAGGACTCAGGAGGAGGGAAAGGACGGAATGCATCAGTCAGACCAGGACAGGGCACTGCTCAGAAGAAGGGACTGGTTGCTATTTGTATGATCACATTTGTGACAATGCATGTCTGGCTCTGCGACTCTTGTTTAGTAATTGAATAGCAATTACCATACATCGCCTTCTCTGTTTAATCGAAATTATTTATTATTATATAAAGGTATTCCTTAATTTAATATCCATAGATTGTTTGAAATACATAATATATAAATTTATATCTATTAAAAAAGTTAGCAAAAGATAAGCCCGAGTTCAAGCCCAATTCGGGCCGGGCTCGGGCTTAAGATCTTACCTCTAGTGTGTGCGTGTGTGTGTGTGTGTGTGTGTGTTACCTCCATGTTGATGAAGCTAAGGCTAAGGCTGCGGTCCACGAACTACGTCCAACTCAAACGCTGCCGCATTTCTACATTTCTCGTTGGTTAGCACTGAAGCGGACTCATTTAACACGATCAATGATTTTATAAACAAGGTGCCTGGACAGCTGCTGTTAATATTGCATGCAGAAGTTTTATGCCATGGTGATAGAATCAGACATTCATGCAGCAGGGAACATGACATAATTACAACTACAGTATATAAAAAAATAGCTTAAGGCTTAATTTAAAAAAAAACATCTTGTGAGTATCTGTTCATTGTGCAGTAAATATGTTCTCCAGAAAGGATAAAACAACTGCAATTCCATTTGAGAGCTTTCAAATCTACTCAACATTTCTAAGTGTAAAAGTGTTTCACCAATTGAATTAAGTAACATACAGTATTATTTTTTTGACTGTAGGAGATCTTTGAAAAGAGTCAGTCTCTTAAATTGCCCTTTAAAAGTAATGAAAAAACTACTTTAACTTACTATGAGTGCTTGTACTACATATGTTGCCTCTTGCTAGGTACGGCGCTGCTGCATTTTTATTGTTTGTACATGTTCGTGTCTTTATAAGCACTTAGAATTGATGCTGTGCGTAAATTCACCTTTTACAATGTTTTTCATTTCTGCTAGCATCATATCACTGGGCTGTTTGCCTGATTGGGATCTCTACTACTCCCCGTTCCCTGTCATTCTCTTTCATAAGTGTTGTTTCATTATCTCTTGCCTTTTCATGTGGCTCCATCCTTTCTTATATGTGTGTGCCTTTCGTATCCTCTTAATTTTACAACTGTTGCAATACTGTTGGTACACACACACACACGCACACACACACACAAAACACACAAATGGTACATATAGGGTATAGGGTAAGCTATATACACATATTAACATTAGTTAATCCTTACTATAAGGTTAAAGAGAGGTTCAAGGTTAAAAGAAGAATACTACAAATACCCCCTCATGTGTGCCATGAAGCAGAAAAAGAACAAAAAAAGTGGTTGCAGGTTTTTCTTTGGTTACTCTGATTGTAGCACTACATCTCCCCCAGCAGGCTGAGACAAGGATTAAATATACAATGCATATGTGTGTGTGTGTGTGTGTGTGTGTGTGTGTGTGTGTATGTGTGTACACACATACACGCATACACACACACACACGCATATATATATATATATATATATATATATATATATATATATATATATATATATATATATATATATATATATATATATATATATATATGTATATATACGGTATATGTATGCGAGACAGAGAGAAAGAGAGAGAGAGTATTGCTTGGTAGACGTCATGCAAGGAAGGTGTTATAAGCCAAATCAGGGACCCACTGATGTTCAAACCTCCTCCTGACCAATGTAGTCCAATTAGAGGAGTTAAATTGTTGTTTTTCATTCTGTCAATAATACTTCAAACAGGATATGACATTCATTACAATCAGTAATCATCTTTGGTCACTGTGATCTGTTTTCATTTTTGCTGGAGCCTATCCCAGCTGACTATGGGCAGATGCTGGGTACACCCTGGATAATTTGCCAGTTTATTGTAGGGACACACACGAAGACAAACACCCATTCATGGTCATTTATACCTACGGTCAATTTAGAGTGACCAAATTGCCTATATTGCATGTTTTTGGTGGTGGGAGGAAGTGGGAGCACTTGGATAGATCCTACACAGACACAGGAAGAACATGAAAACTCCACAGAGAAAGACCTCAGGTGGAACTGAGCCAAGGACTTTCTTGTTGTGAAGCAACAGCACTACCCACTATGCTAACAAATGCTGCCCCCTCAGGACAGGATATGAAATGTTAGCATAAAATAATTTAAAAGAAGCCATCTTAGCTACAATGTGTTGTAAATATTGGACCTGAAGGGGAATTGATCAAATGAACAAAGAAAGGCTAATTCAACACTCATTTCAGCTTTTAGAAAAAACAAATAATCCATATTTCTCTCCCTTTCTAGTTTTGGTTTTCTTTTAAGGACAATTTGTGCCGTGAGATTTTAAGTGTATCACAATATGAGGTTGTTGTTGAGTGTGTTTGTCTTTCAAGCAGCTAAATCACCTCTTTTCTTCCTGTGTTTTTTGCCAAGCTAGTTTGATCTTTCAAGCTGAAAATGTTTCATTTAAAGCAGAGGGAAGCACATAGATGAAGAAAATGCGTTTAGGGAGTAAAATAATATGATCTGGGGCAAAAGTCCAGACGTTTATGATGCAGTTTAAGTATTTATGGATCTGACCCATACAGAGCATTAAATCTCTAGATATGGTTTGCAGTTATGAGGTTAATGTAATTTTACACTTCAGCTGTGTGTATCAACTCTTCTGTTTACTGATTTTTATGACAAGATAGTGGTGAACAAGTATTTTTTTGTGAATTGCAGCAATGCATTTTGATGTAGATGTGTCTCCTCAACAGTTTATGGCTCGGTAAATCCATCATGATGTCCACATTATTTGCAAATCTGACTGACTTGTGTGTTTGTGTGTGTACAGCTGGCGACATGGGATCCAGTCCATGGTTTAAACGGCACACTGACAGATAGGAAATTGGAAAATAATATGAGAGGCGTTGTTCTGCGAGTTGTCACTGTTCTGGTGAGTATTGCTGCTGGTTTATTTGTTTTATTTCCTATTATTTTATAACATACACAAGCAACACCCGTGTTCACTTCAAACAAAGAAAGGGAGTTTTGCAATGTTTTACTTTTTGTCTCATTTTATGTATATCATTTTAACTCTTTGTGCCGAATTGTAGACAAAAACAGATATTGTTAATGGCAGAGAAATGTCTATGAGACAAAGGAAAGAAATGAGATGTAACAAAGTGACTTTAGTGATGGACTGAGCAGTCATCTTTATATTAGTTTCTGTTTTTGTATTTGACAGCCAGATAATATAGACATTGGAATCTTGATGTTGGTGAGACTGTGGTTTTGTCTGTCTTGCATGGAGCATTGATTTTAGTATATCCCTTGAGTGCTTTAAAGATTCAATGCTGTAAATTCTTCATATCCCACCTTTGAAGTTAGAAGTGGAAAGGAGAGGAGAGGAAAACGATAATGGTAGAAATTTTTGACACTATCCCTTTCTTCTTTCTTCATACTTTTTTCCCATCTTTGATTTTCATCATCTTTAAAGCAAGAGAGCAAATGGATTGTATTTTTGGACACCGCCCTTTCCTCCAGTCTAGCATACCACCCAAGGTGGTATGCTAGACTGATGCATACCACACACATTTACAATCTGATGTCTGTTCATCTTTGTATGCTTCATGTTTTCTACTTCTGGTCGTGACTGTTGCCTCATGAGGACTTTAAGACAAAAATAGATATAAATAGTGCGAAATGTCGAGGTTGTTGCCTGAATGTAATGTTCTTTTTATGTGAGAATGGTTGAAAGGCACATCCTGCTTGTGTTTGTGTGTGTGTGTGTGTGTGTGTGTGTGTGTGTGTGTGTGTGTGTGTGTGTGTGTGTGTGTGTGTGTGTGTGTTTGTGTGTGTGTGCTTGCGTGCGTGTGCGTGCGTGCATGCGTATGTGTGTGTACAAGATATGTAGGTTCTGAAGGGACCTTTGGAACAGATTGTTGTGTGCTGCATTGGGCTGTTTTTGCTCTGGTGTAACTTTTATGTCTATATGGTGCAATGATTCTCCCTCTCTCTCTCTCTCTCTCTCACACATTCATGCACACATACACACACACAGGCACACACTTATTATCTTTGGTCCACCAGTCTGTTAAATAACTATCAATTATACGAATGGTGGTGACATCATACCTCTATTATGAGCATTAACTTTTAATCAATGCTATTGACTAGCCGGGACTATAGTGATTATAAAATGAATGTTACCAAGAAATGGTTACATCGCTATTGAAGTGTTTATGTTTATCTATAGAGATCACTAATAATTCTGGTCGCAAATGTAAAACCTTTCTTATTTCTTTTTCAAAAAAGAAATTTAAATTTAACATTTTTTCACATTAAAATACAGTGTTCAAGGGTCTGAATTTAAAAAAAATCAGATGGCCTGTTAAATTTGAATTCATTGACTTTCTTGCATATATACTGATACCGTTAATATTCATTCACGTGTACTCATGAGATTTTAATCTTTGCTATTTTATTTTTGGCAACACATTTTTTTAGGGATCACCCACATTGCTCTGGTCCTGCTCTACATGTTGGCTTAGTGAGCTGTAAATACAACTACTGAAGCCAAACTATACAGCCAAAGAGAAAATGTCCGCGCGTAACCTAGATTTAGATTTCTGGAAAATTAAAAAAAAAAAAAAATGCCCAGACATTTTCCTTAAATTAACCAAAAGTTATTTAATGAAAACAATAAAGTTCACAACAGGAACCACAAATTTAATTATAGACTAATCCGTTTGACAATTGAATGATGTTGTAATGATCAATAGTGACTGATGAGCCAACATTTAATTGCTTTAGATATTTGATTAGTGAATTAAATTTATTTATATTACAGTATAACTCTAATTTCAGTCTTATAACCAAAAAAAAACATAAAGGTAAAAAAAACTTGTGACATTGCAAATCATGGTCTCAGTGCTGACCTTTTAGTAAAGAGGATGTGCTGAAAGTGCACACTTTATCGACAGTACTTTTTTCCAGTAGATAAAAATGCTAGTTACTTGTTGGAAGAAGAATGAAAAGTAAAATTTGGGCAAACCATCTACATACATCATAAATCAAGTTCAAGAATTAGCTTGTGAATTCAAGTTAGTACAGCTCTTGTTATTTTCTGACACGTCTTCCATCTTTATCAAACACAGATTGGGCAAAATTTATTTTTATAAAAGTATGAGATCTATTCTTCTGTGGAGACTCGCAGAGCTTTTCAGACTACAATTTACAGACAAGACCATGGAGTGTTTTTAGAATGCTCGCTGCTACAAATCACCACATGATTGTCATATCCAGCGTTCCCTCAAAGAAATCTTCAAATGCCATTACTAAGGCTTTCTGGAAAATTGCAGTTCCTTGTCCCAATAATGTCTCCAAAAAACACCAGAGCAGCACTGAGACCACATGGCATGTGGCACTTCCAGTCAAGAGGACACAGGGGATGAATGTGTTCAAAAAGAATTAGCATAGAGAAGAGAGAGGAGAAGGCAGGGTGAGGATCACTTACAATATTGGAAAGACAATTATATAAGGTAGGGGTTGTTGGGCATAAAGTTGTGTGTAAAATGATCCTTGGAAGGATGAATGATGTTTTTGGATTGGTGCGTGGCTTTATGGGTGGATGAGGAAAGGTTTCCTAGACATATGTTTTGGGAAAGACGGAGATGTGCGGAATGATGCCAAATGGTATGTATCACAGCTGGTGATTGGCAGGGGAAAAGAACACTGAGAATAAATAACATTCACAGAAAAGACTCCAAGGAGAGATGGATCAGTATCACAAAGCCACATACTACATCTCACAAGGTAATTCTCGCTACACAATTTAAGTCTGAAACACATTAACTTTGTATCGATTGAGCCTTGAAGCACAAGACCAGACAACCCACTGAGCTGTGAGAAAGGTTCAGAAACATGACTTTTTGACCCTAAAAAGTCTAGAAATGAGCAACTCTCAAAACCAGATTTTATGGATTAAGAATTTATCTTTGCAAGTGTACGGCTTATTTATTTCACTTAAAATTCATTAAAAAATCATTTGGCTGGATAGTCCCAAAGATTTTCAATATTTCCAAGCAGCCAAAGAAGGAAAGGCCTGTAAGCGTTTCAGAAATAGATGTGTCGAACTAATCAGGTGTAGGAATGGTTCATGCTGATGTCAAAGTAAAGGCAAGAGAACTGTCAAGCATTTTTTATCAGCCAACCTAAATAACATGTGCATCAAAACAGCCAGCGCCCTCGCTAAAGAATGATCATGTAGGCCAAAGTCGTGGGATGGCTTTGAGATAACAGAGATTTAAGATCATTTTATACATACTGTTTTCCTCAAGCATCTACCAAACATGCTTTCAACCACTCCCACCTCCTCATACAAACAACACACAGAATCACACGTGTAAGTTCTTGTATTGATTTCCTGTTGCTATTGGTTGTGTAATAATGGGTCACAAGCCTGTGTGTGGGGGGGTAATGGTTTGTATACCTCTATATACACAAAATACATGTGCAAAGTACTTGATATGTGGGCTTTTGTGTGCTCTTGAAGCACTTGCAATGTGAAATTGAAAACCAATAAACGGAAGACTGATAAGTTCTATAGATTGTTAAATTATATTTTTTCTAGATTTTCCAGGAACGGGTGAAATTTTAATCAATATGTTTTATTGCCAAGTGAATTCCGGTTTAAATGACAATGATTGTACCAAATTATCAAACTCACTGAATATCACTAATTAAACATAGATCCTCTTTTTCTCTTTTTCTACCACCCACGTTTCTTCTTCCATTTAATTTTTAGGGCTACACTATAATGGCAATGTACAAAGTACAGTATACTTCACATTCTTTCACCTGGAATAACTTAGTAGTTTCTTTTGTAACAACTTTTGGAGTAATTACCCTTGGGCAGCATTTGCTCCAGAGTTTGCCATACTGCCCTAACAGCCATGTAGCCTGCTTGTTAGTGTTGTGGAACTGAATGACCATGAATTAGGAGATGGAGGTGAGTATATAGCCTCTGAAGGAGCATTTAAGAGAAGGGTGAATTTGTTTGGATATAGCTGATGACTCTGCAGAATATTGAAGTATTAAACTTGTGTTTCCTTCTTTACAAGACTAGAATCACATCTTTGCTGACACTTAGTTTTCATCCTTCTATCACTTTCATTGTTTGGTTGTGTGTTTGTGTGTGTGTGTGTGTGTGTGTGTGTGTGTGTGTGGTGTGTGTATATTATATATATATTATATTATACTATATTATATTATATTATATATATATATATATATATATATATATATATATATATATATATATATATATATATATATATATATATTATTATTATTATTATTATTTTTTTTTTTTTTAAAGTTAGGATGTGCCTAACAACCCGTTATTTTTGGCTTATTGGATTCCTTAAAACTTGCATTGTATTATTCCTCTTTGTTCATCAAAAATGTCTGTGTAGGTTCTTACTTGTCCAGGTCATGGTTATCCAAAGCTGTTTAAATAAATCCACTGGACTTTACAAAAGTTCCTTGGAGTCACTTCAAAAATTTCCTGATCATAATAGTCTCTCACCTGCATGTTTATGAGGGAAAAAACAAGCTGACTGAAAAGTTGTCATGTAACGTTCTTTCTCTAGCTTCCACAAGCAATTAATTTGTGGAAAAAAATACATTATAGCTATGAAATGGATGAGTTGCCCTGGAAATTAATATTTCACTGAGATGTGTATTTACGAGCATTAAGGTTTTTGTGAAAAGTTGACCGTAGTATAGTTCCCTAGTAAAAGAGGTTCAACCATGTTTTCTTCCTCATGGATGAGTTTGTTCATTAAAATATCCATAGAGGGAAGCAATCAGTGATAGTTGAGCAGTAATTCAGTTTGGGTATGTGTGTTCATGGGCGTTCCCACCTTGATTGATGGATGCTTGTGGGGAGACAGGGACTTGGCATGCATGTCCACTCACAGCCTAATAGCTTATTGAACAGTAGCTAGTAAGGATTAGAAACCGGCAAGTTAATGCGTAGCATAGCCTGCAAATGTGTATGTGTCAGTGTGTGTGCCTAATGTGCAGCCAGTATCCAGTCAATAATGCACAGCCTCTCATAAATCTGTAAGACATATTGGCCTAAAACATTTCACTCATCAATAGAAATTTATTAAAGAATGGAGAGTAAAGGGTTAGAGAGGCAGAAACAGGAGGGTGGAAAAGACCAAAGCTCTAGAAACAAGTCCATAATGAAACAATCCAATCCCAATAAACATATAAAAGTAAGCATCCAGCTCCTTGCAGCATTTGTTAAAAAATACCTAGTGTTTCCATGTGCTGGGTTGTCATCATTCCTTAAAATGTCAGCATTGCTTGATGTCATTTAACCCCAAGAGTATGCTGCCCTTTAGAAGCCTTTGTGATATTGATAACCACAACGCTCTGTCGTCCCAACTGCATTTCAAAATTAACTAATAAAAAACAAATTTGCTGAATTGCATGGTGCCACTATTGATTTTCAGCATTTTAATTCACTTGAAAATGTTAAATAGGTTATCTTTTAAATAAATTATGAAACATGGTTCTCTCTGTGAACAAAAAGAAAACCTGGGTAGGGAACTTTTAGAGCCTAACTAATATGTGATTGGGGAGCCTGTCTGTTTTTGTTTTGTTTGTTATTGTTGTTGTTGTTTTTTAATGTCTGGGGTTTTTGTGTTTGTTTGCTTACTTTTCCCCTCTCCAAAGCCTAAATGGAAGCCAAAATGAAAAAGAACAGCTGATTTTGGTATGTTAGAATACACATATGCAGAATTTGTCTACAGGCTAAACTGAAAATAGCCATTCCTATTTCTGTACTGTACTTTAATTATGAATGTACTTTCAGTATGTTGTTAGTACAAATCTATTTTAAGCTTACAGACAATTCAATTTTATTTTTTAAATAGAGACGTCGTCGTCACGTCTTCAGCCGCTTCACATGTTCAGCCGCTACTCCCGGCATTGCAGGTGACGTAGGCTGCTATGGGCTGATAATTTGATGTAATCATATATTTTATTGTTATTTATTGTACAGTAAAATTATGTGCTATTAATGGTTTACTAGTGATTTTCCGATATTTGTGGCGGAGAGATGTGAAGTACAGAAAAAACATCACCATCTCTTACGTCATCATCATGTCTTCAGTCACTTCTTCCACATTGCAGGTCACTGGGGATGCTATGTTCTAATAATAAATTTTGTGTTTTTATGCTTATGTATTGTATAGTAACATGATATTATGTGATTTTTACGGTTTACTATTACGATTTCACTAGTTTTGGCAGACAAATGTAGGTCAAGTACAATCATGTTGACTTAATTTTTATTTTTCCGTATTTTCTTTTCTTGAAAAACGACGTGTAATCGAGATTGACATAACTTGAAATGACATAAGCCGTGGTACACCTCTGTTCTGTCAGAAACCTGTGTAAGAATTTGATTTACCTTCACATAACAAAATCAATGCACCTATACACTTGAACATATTTTTCACATACTGCCTCAAAGCAAAAATCATAGAAACATTATGAACTAGTTTTTCTACAGTTGTATTTATGTATCTAACTGCTCAAGCAAAGGGAGATGTTTGGACACTAGAGCTACTGGAGGACTACTCTCCATGTTATTACTGTCAGATTCTTCCACGGAGTGAGTATACCTTTGCATGTCACAAGAGACGGGGACATGATATACATGTCATCCACAGTGGTGAGATTTCACTTTGGCTGTGACATTTCACGTGTCACAGGGGTGACAAATCCCATTTTCACCCAACCCCATAGGATGCTAATATATACTGAGTGTTGGGGGTGGTAAGGTAATGTTCAAAGGTAGCGAAAAGCAATGTGCCATTTAAAGAGAAGACGAACAACACTGCAACCCAGCACAAAAGCCAGCAGGCCTTAGCACATAAAAGACTGATTGCATTTATGCTGGGAAATTATTCAACTCTCCAAGATGTTGTTTTGCTGTGTAAATGCCAGAGGGATTGTTGAACCTATTTACAATTATGCCAGTGTGACTTAAGAATGTGATGAAAATTGCCTTCTTTCACCGTATGTTGAACAGAGGCTCTCACATACAGACTGCCAACTTGTAGTGTGAGTGTCTTTGATGGTATAATGGCCACATGAGTAATTGGGTGATTTAATGCTTGAATGACTGTTGCATTGATCGGCTGTTTGACTGACATACCTATTGATCTTTGCCTTCTAGGAGGAGCCATTCGTAATGGTGTCAGAGAATGTTCTAGGAAAACCAAAGAAGTACCAGGGTTACTCCATCGATGTTCTGGATGCTCTGTCCAACTACCTGGGCTTTAAGTATGAGATCTATGTTGCACCAGATCATAAATATGGCAGTTTGCAGCCTGATGGTCAGTGGAATGGGCTGATGGGTGAACTGGTGTTCAAGGTGAGGATAATGAACTTTGCATACATGCACAACAACATATGAACACACACAAATTTACATTCACAACATTAGAATGAAAATTAATGTAAATGTTTTCATATTGAATAAGAGATACTGGAGGATGCGACAGAGGTTCGTATGAAACAAATTTTAAACGGTAAATTGTACATTAGCTGTGTTGTGAGGTGCAATTTATTAATTGTTCTGAATGTGCTCAGTTGTCAGTAAAATCCCTTTACTACATTATGAAAACAAAGCACCAAAATCACCAACAGAGGAAAGCAGACAGAAAAGAACAGGAAGAGGTGAGCCTTGAAGTGCCCTGTGGGTAATTCATTATATATACAGCCATGATGATTCACCCAGAGAACAGACCACTAACATTTTGGGAAAAATCAGCAAAACGCAGTGCCAGAGCACCAAATACTGACACACTGAAGAACTGGCACTTTTTAACACTGAATATGCGCTAATAATTTCTCAGAGCTTTCTCTGCTCCTCTGTGACCTTAACTGAGGATTGCCGTGTCACAGCTTGAAGACAATAAAGCCTTGAGCTGACCTCAGTTTCTTAAACTCGCAGCATTCTAAAATAATTTATGGTTTGACAATGGGATTTCACAAGGCCCAGGCAGTCGTACTAACAAAAGATTCTTTATTCCATTTAATTCCAGAAATAAGAAGAGGCAGAGTTAAGATTTGATTTATTTAGAAACTATCTTGCCACCACTTCAATTGAGTTTGCTAACCTCTGTTATTATTATTTCATGATTGCCATCACAATGACTGTAGACATGGCATTCTTCTTTGAAATTTAACATACATACAGAGGGAGGAAAGAAGTGTCTTGTAAAATGAAACCTAAATAGAATTTTGACTTTTCAGAATATGCAATCTCCGTATTTTGGCCACAGCTAATGTAAAGTTTGTTCTGGTTCTAAATATGCACTGGTAGCAGAGCATGTCTATGAGCAACCACACATCTCACATAAAAATCTTTCAGGACACGACATGTTACAAATCACTCTGAAACAGTGATTCAATTGGAAAACAATCCTTCAGTGCCAAAAGTAAAACTTATAGCAATTCTACCATCCAGGTAGATTTTTAATCAATAAAAACCAAGTCTGTCTTTAATTGCAATGTTGTGTTTTTTATGAGTGCATACATGTGTGCATAATATTCTAATTTTCTCCTTTGATATTACTAAACCCATTCATCATGTTTTCAGGCTATTTTTTATCTTGTCAAAAATGTTTTTCATTAAGTTTTTCACTTCGTTATTTCCTTTTGACCGTGCATCAGTCTTATACATTTTTCTTTTGGCTGTTCTTCATCACTTAACCTTCGAGTCTTTGGCATGCTTTCAGCTATTACCCCCCTGCCATCCAGGAGCAAGTGCTTTTGAAGTCAGTGTATGTGTATTTATAAGAGCACAGATAGACACGGGCTGTAAATAGAGAGAACATGCAAATAATTTCATCTTCCTCATCAGTCAGCAACAACGTTTATCTCACTAAAAAATAAGTTAAATTATTACCTAGAGTGCCCTCTGTAAATTTGTATGTTGAGTGACCACAGACATCTGCATGGCATTTAATGTAAAACCACACACACACACACACATACACACGTACACAAACATTAGAATGCATCACTAAGATGTTCAACCAGCGGGCATCCTACAGGGTTAATCCTAATATTCTTCTTATAAAGTGTAAGCGACAATTTGTGCACATTTAAGCATTTTGTTTTGTCACTCGGCTGTGAAATTAGCACTTTTTTGCCCACAGCAAATTAAAATTCTTGTTTGTTTTGCATGTGTGTGTGTGTGTGTGTGTGTGTGTGTCTGTGTCTGTGTGTGTGTGGTTTTCTACATTGAGCGTGGATGTGTGTGAAATCAAGTCAGTTATCTTTGTATGTGAGTTATAAACCCCTTACGGTGACTCCAGGGTATTAACATTTGAAATTTGCCTGTCTTGTTGCTCTCAGTTGCTTTTAGCAACAAAGGAAATCTCTTCTACTGAACAAATTCATAAAAGGTGTGATCTGTTTGCACTAGTATATATTTCAAAACCCATGCACATGTTCAAAACAGCAGCTTAAAATCCTTGATATGGTACAAGAAGATGTCTACAGTTGCTAGTCAAGCACTTGGAACTGAAAACATTTTTTATTATCCGTTTTGTTTGTGCATCTAAAGTGAACTCAACAGATTTTTCTTGGCAGATAGAATCTGCAGTATTTTTATGGTTAATGTCTTTACAAGTAACTAATTGAAAGAGTCATTTGCTGTCCCATAAAAATGGTAAGAATTTCGAATTTAAAGTGATTACAAAGTCTTCAAATGTCAGTGGTGGTGCACTGAAACAAGAGATGGGTGGTATAATTATTTAGTGGTTCAAGAGACAGACATCAAAGGATGCCCAGTCCCTGCTGGCCTCACAGTGGGCTTTCTAGACGGTGCTTACATTTTTATGTGTAGTGAAAAAATAAGCAGAGAATTATTAACATAATGAGAATATCCATACACGCTTACCTCTGAGTGTCTTCTTCTATCTGACCTTCATTTTGTCTGTGTTTACCTTCAGTCGGCATTTAGTTCTAAAGCCACACAGAATACTTAGAGCACGGTTTTCATTCTTGTGAGGAGAAATATAATTCCTACATTCAGAAAGTGAACTGTGTGCAAGAGGAGATTTTTGTTTGATTGAACCAAAGCTTTATATCCAATATATTTGCATAAAGGTTTTCTCTCATTTCTAGCATAGGCATTTCCACGTAATGTTTTTTTTACATTTAGCATTTTAATGCATCAATTTAAATGGCCATATAGCACTTAACTGTCTCTGTGGACACTTTTAAATTTTGTTCCTCCCCCACACATTTTCATGGTGATTATAATTTAGCATCTTCTCTTACCTTGTGCTTCTTGCAGCGAGCAGATGTGGGGCTTTCTGCCCTGACCATTACGCCTGAGCGAGAGAGTGTCGTAGACTTCACCACACGCTACATGGATTATTCTGTAGGGGTTCTGCTGCGCAAGGCCGAACGTACCATGGACATGTTTGCCTGCCTGGCACCCTTTGACCTGTCACTGTGGGCGTGCATTGCTGGCACTGTCCTCCTCATCGGCATCTTGGTGTATTTGCTCAACTGGCTCAACCCACCACGACTACCCATGGGATCTGTGTCCTCAACGACACTTTACAATTCCATGTGGTTTGTGTACGGCTCTTTTGTACAACAAGGTAAGGACAAAATGGGATGATGGGAATGGGAAACAGGCAAGAGAAAGAACCAGATGCTTTCACTGAGCTGGTCAAATTATGGAAAATATAGGGATAAACAATATATGGGTACACAAATGAATTTGTATCATTATCACTTGCTTCATATAGCAAACATAAATCAATGTTTCCACCTTTACTCCAAAATGCAGTTGATAACATGGCATTTGGAATTTGAATTAGATCAATAACCTTTCATACGACAATGTAATTTGATATCTTAATGCTATTGATTTGACACAACATATAGTGAGAAACAATAGTTTTCATGTTCGGCCCCAAATTTTACCTTTCCACAACTTAAGTTCAACAGCCATTATCAGACAGAGGATACAGGATGCTGTGTCTGTGATCACAATTCTATTTGAATACTAAGCCTGCAGAACTCTGTATTTCTGACTTGTGGGTAAGATAACACTTTGTAGGCTGGAAAACAGTTACAAAATTCAGATACATTTTTGTTCTTGAAAGGTTTCTAGTAAGTTAGTGTTGAACAGAACAGAGTTTAGGCACTCGGGTTTTGTTTACTTTTCACATGGCTTACCATTTGGGCAATAATGATGTTTAATTAAAATTTGTCAGTGTGTTGCACACTCTTGCTTTAATTAAATAAATCAAAATCTATAATTCAGGGGCTCCCTGCAGTATTTGTTGTTTTTGCAGTTCATGATTCCTATTCCTCCTGGCAAACAGAACATGCACATGTTGTTCTTTAACAGTTAAGTGTAGGGATACTAACTTTTACAGCATGCTGGTATTTTATTTGCGGGATCCATCACAAAGACAGGAGGATAATGAGAAAGGCAGGAATCATACATGAAAATGTGATTGCCAAATCAATCTAATGACAAAAATTTGAATTCTGAGTTTCATAGCTATCCTCTGGGTATCATAAGTGTGGACTGACCTTTCCTTTTGAGTGCAATTGTAAAATAAGAACAAAAGAGGGTAGAGGTTTTATTCCACATGGAATGAATGGAGTGGACTGACCTCATCCTGATTATCAGCCACAAAGATTCTCCAAAATCCACCGGGCTATACTCAAACAATTGACACCTTTGGAAGGATTTAAGGTTCACCAGTGCAGAAATAAAGCCATGATGTGCAAAGGAATGGGTGGTGTATATCATGAAAAAGTAGAAAGAAAGTCTTCACATTACACTCATTGCTTGTAACTGTCATTGTCTATGTGTAGGTGGTTTGCAGCATAATAAATAATTAATTTCTACCTCCTGATGTGCTTCCTGTCATGCTCCAGGACTCACAATTCTTAATTTTTGAAGCTTCATTAATTATTCTAATCATAGAGGGACAGATTTTTTCATACTGTTTGTGAAACATTTCTAGCCATAAATAAGCAACTGATGAGCATTCCAGTGTTTGGTAAATAATCCTCCATCTAGTGCAGCAGCTAATGTTGGTAATGATGATGATGATACATGCTAATTGCTGTTTGATATTTGCAATCATTTCTCTTTTTAGCTGTAATTAACATTTTTAGTCATGGTATCATTAGAGAGAGAAAAAAAAATGTAGCCGCAAGAGGGCACAAGCCAGTGTCTTATTGTGCTGGTCCCAAGTCCGGATAAATATATAGGGTTGTGTCAGGAAGGGCATCCGATGTAAAACTTTTGCCAAATCAAACATGCGAATCAAATCTATTAATTCCATACCAGATTAGTCGAGGCCTGGGTTAACACTTCCATCGGTGCTGCACCACAGGGTGCCGGTGGAAATTGGTCTACTGTTGGTTGAAGAAGGGGAGGAGGAAAGTGTGTCCATAAGACAGAAGAGGAACGCCAACGGTATAGGACTGAGAATAGCGACATTAAATGTTGGCACTATGACAAGAAAAGGTAGAGAGTTGGTTGACATGATGCAGAGGAGGAAGGTAGACATACTGTGTGTCCAGGAAACCAGGTGGAAAGGTAGCAAGGTTAGAAGTTTGGGAGCAGGGTTCAAGTTGTTCTATCATGGTGCAGATAGGAAGAGAAATGGAGTAAGAGTTATCTTGAAGGAGGAGTTTGTTAGGAATGTCCTGGAGGTAAAAAGAGTGTCAGATAGAGTAATCAGTCTGAAGCTAGAAATCGAATGTGTGATGTTCAATGTTGTTAGTGGGTATGCTCCACAGGTAGGATGTGAGCTGGAGGAGAAGGAGAAATTCTGGTTGGACTTTGATGAAGTGATGCAGAGCATACCTAGAAGTGAGAGAGTTGTCATTAGTGCAGACTTCAATGGACATGTTGGTGCAGGAAACTGAGTTGATGACGAGGTGATGGGCAGGTTTGGTATCCAGGAGAAGAATGCAGAAGGACAGATCTTGCAGAAGGACTACATCTTGTGTAGAAGGTGTAATCTGAAGATCAGTGACTGCAAAGTAGTGTAGAGCGAGAATGTAGTCAAACAGCATAGGGTGGTGGTGTGTAGGATGACTCTGGTGGTGAGGAAGATGAAGAGGGAAAAGGCAGGGCAGAGGACAAAATGGTGGAAGCTGAAAAAGGAAGAGTGTTGCATGACTTTGAGGAAGGAGTTAAGACAGGCTCTGAGTGGTCAGGAGGTGCTTCCATGTGACTGGACAACTACAACTAATGTGATCAGGGAGACAGGTAATAGAGTACTTGGTAGAGACGGAGACTTGGTGGTGGAATGAGGAGGTACAGGAGAACATCAGGTAATTTGGTTCTGGTTTTGCAAGCCACAAATATCTTACAAAATATTTTTGTATGAAAGAGTCTTTTTTTATCTATATCATCATCAGACACGTAATAGGTTAAGGTTTATATCATAGTCCTGGACCGTCAGCAGTTGTTTATCATTGTAACAAGGCACACCACTTCTCGCTTCACTCCAGCAGCAAAAAGGTAAGACTTCTGCCAGACAAACGTATCTCAGTAACTGATTGGAAAACTCCCTGAGACAGAATTGTGTGGATTAGACAGGTCCAGCAGCAAGCACCCCACTCAGACACCACTCAGGACAAGGTGAGCATGACTCGGAGATATGACAGCCAACCTTTTAAACCTTGCAAATATGAAGATCAATGTTCAGCTTGCTGCACCACAGATAACCTGGACAAAGCCCAGCTGGATGTAAGATCCATAGTAAAATGTGCCAAAACCCAGCCGGAGCCTAAAGGCCTGACTTGGAATAGGCTAGTACAATAGCTTCCACTACTGAGTGATAGACTTGTTTGTTAATGGTAATACAAACAACTTATTCCCTTTCCCAGTGGCACATGTTCTATGTACAGCATATGCTGCACTCCACAATATCAGTCTAATTGGTACAGACAAGTGAATGTATTACATTAAAAAATGCTCTGAGTAATCGCATAAATCGTGTAGGAAAAATACTTCAAACAGACAAATAACTGAGCTTTTACCACAGCAACAGTCAGGAACTTTCTGATGCTTGTGCTGTAAACCACTATGGTTATAGTGTCTGTTCTCTTCAGTGCATGTTGCCTTTGGATCAATAGTGAAAAATGTTATGGCATTACAAATACAACCAGAAACTACTGATTACCAGCAAACAATTCCAATTAGTTCATGTGCCTAAAACCATACAGGAATTTTCTGATCAAAACATCCCCTGTTGCTGCTTTTCTGAATTACATTTTGGATGAATGATAGTTACATCTGCTATTTGTAATGGTCAACACCATAATCCTTGGTCCAATGTGGCCAGGATCGGACCTGACAGAAGTGACTCAGTGTTGGAAAATTATACTGCTGTGTGGCCAGTCTTATCAACAAGAGCTGGGAAGCTGTCAGTCCCAACATCCCTAGACATAGACCATACGTGACCTGTTTCTGTACTCTCAAGTATTTGTTCAATTCACCTGCTGTTTTTTGTCTTTAATTTGGATCCAGGAATTACCTTCACTTGAATCTATGGAATCTCTGCAAATGTGGTACAATTCATCTGGAACTACAGATTTTCCTCCTGTGACAAACACACTTTACCCCCTTTGTGCTATGAAAGCAATGAAGTTACTAGTTACTAGTCTGGGTTTGGACACACATGAGAGCACTGATCCACTCTAGACAGCTGGATTTGGCAATTTCACTATAGGGAGAGGTGTGGTGTGGCATTGAACAATCCAATATTTGTGTGGAGTTTCTTTTCTTCAGTAGAAACCAAAAACAGACCACTAAGCCTACAAATCACTCAGAGGGAGGGATGGTAATGAGGAACTTCCTGGGTCAGATTAGAAGGCACAGGAGTGTCTGCTCCTGTCAGAGGGAAGTTTAGCTTGTTACCCTAGATACAGGTGGAGTGTGCTCTGAGTTCTGAAGAGAGAGGAGTTGACTGAATAGCAAATAATGTACAAGGGTGGAGATTTACCAGCACAGTATTACGAACATAATAGTGTAAGTACCTCTGTGAATATGTGAATGCGACATATACCACTGTCCAACACTGAAATTAGGAGTTTTGATGAAAATTTATAAAAGTAAATTTTCATCAAAACTCTGACTGAAACATTTGAAATCATTTGAATAGGTATCAACACAGAAAAGGTTGAAAGTCAGTGTCAAAAGTACATCAATGAACACCAATGCAGATAAACCAGTCATCTGTCTTGTTATCTCACAATACCTGCATAATTTTCCAGACCTCGGTGCTTCATCCAGAAATATTACCCTCTGGGAGAAGTGATTGAGATGCAAAGACTCACACAGCAGCAGCGGGGAGCTGGAAATGAATGATGAGTGTATAGTCAAACATGACACTGGACCTTTGCTTTTGGCGAAGTCACTTTGAGAAGAGGAGAGGGTGAAAAAAGAGTGCGAGAGGAACAAAGGAACTACTGAATCCTCACAACCCCCGTTTCATTGTCTTCCTCCTCTCCACCTCTTCTGCTTTTCTACTTCAAATTTTCTTCCTTTCATCTGCTGTTTTATGTCCTCTTGTCCTTTCTCCTCTTCATGTTTTCTGCCTTCCACCATTTCTTTCCCCTTCTTTTTTTCTCTTTACCCTCATTCTGGGAGTGGGACTTGTAGTAAAAATTTCTGTAGTGCATAAATAATGCCAAATTGGTTGTAAGGCAATGATTAAGTGGTTGAGCTGAAGAAAATGCAGTTTAGGTTTGATGGTAAACACACAATTAAACACTGTTCCTGCTCATCCTTTACAAATCTAATATGCAACTGAGATGCAAGGCCAAGAAGACCATATCCTCATTGCTACTGAACCAAATGTGATTTGGTTTGGCAGCACTGAACCCAGA
Source organism: Antennarius maculatus (assembly GCA_013358685.1). NCBI lineage: Eukaryota > Metazoa > Chordata > Actinopteri > Lophiiformes > Antennariidae > Antennarius > Antennarius maculatus. The sequence continues at coordinate 18,262,154 of CM023608.1, forward strand.
CAGTGAGAAAAGCAGGGATATGGCTATAATAATTCACAAGCAATTACACAAACAGTAAATAAGGTAGAAACTGAGGATTTGATTTGGAGAGATTTATTTTCAGCTTCCTTTGGGTAATTCCATGGCCCTGGCTGAAGTGGAAAGATCACTCCAATATTTTTTCTGAACCAGGGGAGAGTTGAGCCCGGGATGAGTCATTACCAGATCACATTATTATGAGAGCCAGACAGACAGGAAGTATGTGAAGCAAGCTTAGTCCATGCCCTGAAGGTATAGGTATGGGCACAACTTTTCAGTTCAGGACACCAGGTTTTGTACTTGAAATGAGCTCCCATGGGCAGTTTGCCAGGGGAAAACAAGGTGAGGATGACTTTTATTAAGATAGACAACAAGACAACCTACATTAGCTTGGAAGAGTTGTGGGATGTGTTGAGAGAAGAAAAGTATCATAACTCAAATGGACATTTGAACAAAGCTAAGCAGAAGTACTGATTAGCAAGTGCCTACTTAATTTGGTATTTCCAGTAATTGTAAATCAGCAGGACAGAAAAATAATGTGCTTGAAAGCAAAATAGTTTTAAAGCTTTTATTAGACAGAAACATTCATACCTGTTGTATAATAAAAATGTTATTCAGCATCGAAGTTGATAATGCTGTTCAAATTACAGCCTGTGAAGTGGATTAAAAATCAATTTTCCACAGATATTGAAGCTACAATGACACTAAAGGCAAACTCAAGTGACCATTTATGAGTTTGAGTCATCTGTAGCATTTTACTGAATACCCCAAGTAAATGTGGAAAAAAGAAAATTTGTGGTACGTTTCATTAAAAGCAAACCTCAAAGTATTGCAAGAAAAAAAACATAATTCTTGGGAGAAGAAAGACAAATGAAACACCAAGAATCCATGAAATAGTTGCAATTGATGTGAAAATATAATTCTAGCAGTCAGAAGGAAATAGTCTTGCTGTGGTTTCTTGCCCAAGTACCCTCTTGTGCTATTGGGTAGTAGCACCACCACCATAGCAAAGGATCATGGCAACAAATAACTTTCAGAAACTTCCGCAATTGTGGTATTTTTATTACTTGCACTCCAATGAAGAAGGTGGTTGAAGTAGCCACAATTACTGTATCAAATGGACTGTGACCTGTGTTGTAATGGAAATGCATAAATAGGCAACAGAAGCTAGCTTTCATCTGCAACCTCTGCAGGTTTCTGGGAGGTACTGTTGGGCACTTCAGACATCCTGAGGAGAGGAAAATGAGACAGGACAGAAAGAATGTCAGAATGAGTGTGTTACCCTGTTCTTTCATTTCATTTCCTGTTTCGATACTTCGCTGTCTCCTTCCATCTGTCTCACCATCTCTCCTGTTATTTTTTGCCCCGGCCTGACAGCTCAACATAGCCAACGATATTTGAGATGAAGTTGAACAGTCAAAAGCAAAACTCTGGTGTCGTAATGAATATTGGTCTTTCACAAATCTTTCCCAGTCTCTTTGTCTCACATTCTGGCATTCTGCACTAATTAATGTCCTCACCAGTAGGGGAGGGAAAAGACACTGCAGAGAAGCAGGCTGTGCTTTTGTGGGTGTGTATGCATATGAGTCTGTTATCTGAGCGTGTAGTCACACTGTCAGCATGAGGGCAGCTGTCTCTCAATTAGAGCTTTGTAACTTTGTGGGAAGTACATACACAGCCACACATACACTACACATTGTGAATTATTTTCACTGTATGAAAACAAAGTTACACAAACACCCAGTCAGAGCCATCAAGCCATAATCAACACTTTATTCTCTCCATCTGCTACTTCAAGTATCTCTTTCCCTTCCTCTTTATTTTTCAGTCCGCATTCCCTTGCTTCCTCTGTGCCCCACTGTGCATCTAACTGTCTGTATGAATAAGTATTACTTTGTGCATGAGAGAAAAGAGTCGTTACTACTTTCACAGTCTTCCAGGAACGCTACATTGAAAGTAGTGAATGGTTCTCGGTTCTCACCATATTCCAACTCTTACTATTTACTGCTAGGTTTTTTTCAGTGTGAGTTGCATTTAGCAGTCCCTGCTCTCTCTCTATTTGTCTCTCTCTCTCTCTCGCTCCTTCTTGTCTGAGTCTTTCCCCATCGTTATCTGTTTCTGCTTTGTCATACTGCTGAGATTACAGCATTATCACCATTGTCCTGCTCTCTGCTCTTGCTCCATCTCTTTTTCTGTTTGTGACTCCCTCTGATCCATTATCCCTCTCAAATGACTCTGTTGTGCTCTGTTGTGAAGTGTCTCCAACTTTAGGAAGATTTTTCCTTCTATCCATCTCTCTATCCCCATTCTTCCTTCTGACCCGCACAAAATCTCTTTTCAGTCACAGAGATGTGGTACTGTGAAAAAACGGCATTCTTCAACAGTTCTGTTAAATCTTTTCCTTGCTCTTTCCTCTACTTTGTGCACTCTTGTTTCTGTCACAGTTGCTTCCTCTCCTTTCCTTATTTTCTATTTGCCTTCCCTCTATCCACTATTTTCCTACTTCTCACTTATGACGAGGTCCAGCTGTTACTTGCTCAACCACATCCTGCTCATCTCCTGCCCCACATTCTCCTCTGTGTGTCCACTGTCCAAACTCCATCTCTCCATTGATGGAAGGAAGTAATTACAATAACAACACTTGTGACTGAGATATTTTGTATTGTACAACTAATTTCAGCTATTTATGTCAGAAATATGTCAAGAGGCTAACTTTTGGATTTTAAGAAGTAGGTGTGACTGAGTACATTATACTCTACTATTGAAACTTTTACTAGAAGTATACTTTTTGTCCACTTCATGTCAACTTCAGACAGCTAAATGTTTTTGCCTTCGTTTGAGATTACCTGCATCATATTAGGTGATTAAAACCATGGACACACTTTGTTTTGCTTAGTTTTCTTGAGACACCTAACGTGTCATGATCATTAAATAAATGTAATCACCACATGTGTTTTATGTACACAAATGGTCTAAATGAAATGTGATCGTGTGTTAATATTTGTGTTGCCTAATCTAACTGTTAAAAATAATGGTTCACTCTTCAGCTTTGGTTAACAAATTGAGGTGATGTGAAAAGATCATAAATTTTAGAAGACCTAAATTTTTGCAACTTAAAAGATGTTGACATAGTCACAGTATGTAACAAAGCATTTTTCAAAACATGCAAAGAGCCATGTGTGCTATTGAAAATTAGAAATGTTAGTCCTGTCTGTGTTTTGATGGTCATCATAAAGCAGCAGACTTGGCCTTCATCTTTAATTACCCTGCTTCTTTCACACTGGTAGATACCATAGATACACCCACACGTTAAATGATCAGTTCCATAACAACCAGCACGCCAGCATTACCCATACCAGCGTGTAATGTATGTGTTGACTCTCACATGCTGTTAACCCCCTGTCACATTTTCTTTCTCTACATCAATTTGTACCCATGCTGGCTCAATTGCATAAGTGAAACATCTCCTGCTCTCCGACAGCAAATGTCATGATCAAGCAGCAACCACAAACAGAGAGGCTCAGTGAGATAAAGCAACAAACATTAGAATTCAAATAACGCTTATCATTGCAAACTTCATATTGAGACTTACTGAGGATTTGTACCTCCTACAATATATCAGTCAAAGCAGCCCGAAAGCACACTAAAAAGGGTATTTTTTTTGTTGGTTGTTGTTCTTCTTTGTTTTTTTTTCACCCAGATTTTTTCACCAGGGAGTCGCCAAAGCTGCAGTAGCTAACAGGGACAGTAATGAGGCGAGTGACTTAATTGTATTGCAAACATTTATTTTAGCCTCTCTGTTGTTCACCAGCTCAGATAAAGTGACTGCATGAATTACATCTATTTCCTGGTGATGTGTTGTAAAGGTCAGGCTTTCCGCTGAATGCAAGTGGAATAAATTCAGTTTTAATTTGCATTTTCATGGACATTGGACAGCTGTTAACTTTTTCTCTGAATAATTTCTTCATTTAATTATTGGTTAGAGGCACTTGATTGGTAAATTTAGGTATCTATGGCTCAAAAAGAAAAGACAAACTCAGTATGGTGGATAAAACACCTGGTAATTCATGTTTTAGTTCATTAAGACAACAAGCATGATGAAGCATTTGATTAACACTTCTGATTCCTCTCAGTAACCCTCCATGAATCCAGACAGTTGGGAGATTAAGTGATCATTTATGTTAACAAGGGAATCTCCCATCTACATCACCAATCAAAACTCCAAAAGAGCTCAGCCAGATGGAAGATGAAAGAGAAAGGGAGGAAAAGAAGATCAGTGAGTAGAGATCAAGCAATGGGAGAGCAGAGTGCGGCACACCATGTTAGACAATCTTGTTCATGCTCAGTCAGTCATTGTGACTGCTGAGGCAGAACTGTGATAATTGAAAAGATTGGAAACAACAATTCTGGTTTACACAACAGACAAACTAATATTTTCACTGGTGTTGAAAAAAAAGGTTGAGGTAGGCAAGAAAGTTGAATTAGATATCTGCAAACAAAAATTATGTGAAACAAGAATCCATAATAATACATGGTGTACTTCACATTGTCAGTCTTATAGGGAATTAGCTGGTCATGCTGGAAGTTTAAAGGCATAACAGAATTAAAATACATATTGGGAAAAAATATACCTTTGCCTTCTAATTGACAAGTTTGATTATAAAAAAAATATCTTTAGGTATTGGAAACATTGGTTTTGCTGAAACATGCAGCATCAGTATTCATCAGTGTCCTCACCTTGAGTGAGATTTAGCAAGCACAAGTACAGCTGCTTTCAATAGTGCAACTATATTACATCTATTACCTGCCTGAGGCCCATGACGCAACAGAAATTAGATATGTGAACATGTCTCTATTTCACATTTCTGTCAGTTTAATTGGTTTGTCTTGTTCTTTCCACAGTGGAGAAGTGAATCTGGCTCCTTCAAAATGATCAATGCTGGGATATGTTACTTTTGTAAGAAATGTATTCACGTTTGTTTTTCTCCTTTTTACTGCTAATGCAGCTAATCTCCTAGACAGATTCATGTCAACTGCATGTAAACTATTACAGTTGGAGAAAATAATGCAATTAATTATATCAACTAAATTATCTTTACTGTTAACATTAACAGTAAGATAGCTTTTCATTCTTGCTAAAACAGGTACTACATTTTATGAAGTTTATAATAATAATTAAGTCATAATGTCTGTCTGTGCTGTACATTGGTGTTATTACTGCAATGACTCAAGATAGTAAATGGCTTCATATTTAAATTACTGTACTAACTAGAGCAAATTTAAAATTAAAGGGGAAAAGGTTGTTCATAATGAATCGATAGCCTGTTGAAATCAATTAATTCAGCTATGAAATGCTAGCTGGCTAATATGTAGTTATTTCTGCGACTGTCTTTGTCTGACAACTTCCAACACCACATATTGAACACTGTACTTGCACACTCACCAGCTAAAAGCTACAGGTATCAAACATTTTTGTCAATTATAGCCCATACATTATGAGTATGCAGCTGCTCGGTTTGTTTGCAAATTTGGCTTGATCTGAACTTGGTTTAAAAGTTCCCAGATAGAATTGAGGATGAGGTTGAGGTGTGCGTGTGCACGCGTGCGTGTGTGTGTGTGTGTGTGTGTGCGCGCGTGTGTGTGCGTGTGTGCGTGCGTGCGTGCGTGTGTGTGTGTGTGTGTGTCCGTATGTGTGCGTGCGTGTGTCTGTACACAAATTGCCGTCATTGAAAATTGCTGAGGGAGCCATCTGTCAAAAGTTGCCATCAAAGAATCAGCCATGGTCTTATTGATCTCATAGAAGAAGACACAGCTTGCATGCATTTGACTTTACTGAGACCACTATCCTGTGTCTGCCAGAGGATTTCACTCGCTTGTGGTGGAATACTCTTGGTTTTTGTGTGGTATGGTGAGACAAAGGGAGATTACCGAGACTTTGACTTTTTCTGACTGGCTTCATATTGTGTTTGTGTTTGGTGCAATAAATGTAAGCTGTGTTTTTCTAACTTTAAAGGCAGAACAGGTTATTTTTAACTTTGTAGAATTTAAATTTGTCGATTTGTTTGATTGTTTTATACTCTCTGTTGGCATGACTACTCAAAATATTACTGTCAGACTTTTGGGATGATGACTTTTGATGACGATTTCTTTTACAGATTTTACAAATTGTTGTGTGTAACTTTGTAGATTTGTCTGATGCTTGAACACAAATTATGCAATGCCATCTCTGTATGATACAACACATCACAGTATGATCTGGTCCAAGTAATAGCCCAAGTCTGGTGATCTGGAATAAATCAATAGGGCTTTAGGCTTCTTGAACCTTACAAACTGGTTGTAAAAACAAGGCCAACTCAATGCTTCCTGTTCTTAATGTGTCCTATTTTCTCATGAATTATGAGATATTAGTAAATACAGTAGTTTCATTGATTGCTTCTTGATATTTTAGAGGCAGAAATTCTATACATGTAGAAAACTGTTAGATACACATGAATACAAACACATTCACGCACAACCTTGATTTCCCTTTGGCTGTTTAACTCCTCAACTTTACACATATTGTATTGATCCAGGTATAAAAGGCAAGCAATGAAACACAGCCTGTAATAACGTCAGAGAATTTCTGCTGACTCTGTTCTTTTCATGTTCCTTTCAACTGGGAAAAGGGAGCAAAATGCTGATGATGCTTGAAGAAAAGAAAGATGAGAAGAAATGAGTTTCTTTAATAAGTTCAATCGCAAACAATTTCTGCATATGTTATGTACAACCCCCCCAATCCCCCCACCATCTCAGACACGCATGCACATGCACACAATCAGGAGTTTATCACTAGTCTCCACACTTGCCCCATTGCACACTGATACTTCCCTGGCTGCTCTAAACTCGTTCATTCAAAAGCATCCTGTTTAGATAAATGCTTACAAATGATGATGCAGCAAGTTGGCCAGAGTTTGTGTGAAGGACAGACACACAACCACAAAAGTTTGTGTCATTGTGGTTATGTTAAGGATATGTGTAACGGCAAATCACCTGTTGTCAGTGTTATTTACGAGCAGTGGGAAATCAGATCACCTCCAAGGTCACTAGTAGGTGCAATAGGGTCCATGTCTATTGACATATAACATGTACATTTTGGATCATTATTTCTATATTTTCTATTTCAACTGGTGTTTATACACCCAGACACTAACACAAAAGTGTTTTAAATCCTTCATATAATATATAATGTCACTCAGCCAATCAAATCTATGCATTCCTTGGTTGAATCAATAGATAGGAAGAAGATGAGAGGAGCAATAAACGCCACAATGTCATATAAAAATACCATGGCAATGATTAAGTGGTTATAAGTAGCTCACCTGCTGAAAAAGTGTTAGCACCCCTGTTCTACATAGTTCAAGGCTCTCTGTCATTTTTAATTGGCATTTTAATTGGTGTTTCTCACTTCCAGCCATTCACACATTTATATAAAGGTGCTCTATTTCTGTGTTTTTATTGAATGCAGTCAGTTTGTGCCTCAAATCCTGGAAATGTTTGTGTTTCTCTATATTGTAGCCAGAGATTTGTGTAAATGTGGTTGTTTGGGTGCAGCATGCTCTGATCCATACGCCAGTTTTACGGCTGTTCATTTCCAAAATAAAAGTATTTCCCAAAATAACATCCACGCAGACATGGGGAGAACATACAAACTCCACATATAGCGGAACTTGAACTGTGAACCTACTTGCTACATTGATTCCAATTAATTTAAATTTCTCAATTGAACATTATGTTCTAATTTTTTTGTCCCAATGCAAAACATGAGCTGAACTTTCTTCGAGTGGGAAAACAAGTATGAAATTAAATAAGTGCTGTCTGTCATACACACACACACACACACACTCGCACACACACACACACCCAGACACACACAGACATACACGCGCGCACACACACGCACACACACACACACACACACACACAATATAAAGTATAATATGTAGATGTCAGCAATGAGAGACTTCCTATTTTACGCACTCCCAGATATTCTGATATCTTCATGGTGATCATGTTCAAGGCTCAGCTAAGTGGGAAAAAAAGTGGGAAATTCAATCTTTTAATTTGCTGTTTTTTGTGAAATTGAGCCAGCTTCCACAAGCTAACCATAGTCAGTGCAAAACCCATTTCAATGTAACCCCTTAGGTGTAATTTTGTACAATTTGAATACCTTTTTGTCCAGTTTAACTCATCTTGAAACACATATTCCTATTATACACATTGAACTAATGTGGATTCTTAACTTAAGCCAAATTCAGAAGTGTCAGCTCTGCAGAGATAGAGATATAGACATATTACACTCAAAACCAAGAACCGACTTTGTTCTCCAGTCTCTTAGGTGCCAAATGTTGAAATCCTCAAAATGCAAGAGGCTGACTTTCATCAGAAAAGATGTTTGTGAATTTTTCCAATGCTTCTTAACCACGGTGTATGTAATTTATGCCTCTAAGCGTTACTCAATCAAAAGAGTTAGATGTTGTGTTGTTTGATGTGGTGTTCAGGTGGTGTGACATCAAGGGTGCTGTCTTTCTTGTCTAACAGCCACCATTGAAATGAAAGTCCATCTGACATCACTCACCCTGTAACTATAGTGACAGGTGACGAACTGCTGTGCGCTGTTATTTTGCACCTTGTTTAGTTATTTAGAGTGATCCCTTGTTTATTGCAGGAGTTATGTTCTAAAAATAACCCGCGATTAGCAAAATCCACAAGATAGCTTCATTTTCTACAATAATATACATGTTTTAAAACAGTAAAGCCCTTCACTACACACTTTATACAAGTTTCTAAGACAGGCATTAAAATATTCACACTTTTCTCTCTTGTTTAAATCATCAGAAAGTTCAAACCCTGGTACTAAATAAGTCCAGTATTACTATTATATGTGAATAATTTTGGTGTTCAGTGTGATATTGGGGAAGCAAGGCCGGGAAAGGTGAACCGCGATATAGTGAGGGACCACTGTCGTCTATTTTATCTGCTGCTGTCTGTGTAGTTGAACGGTTTTGTTTCCTTTGCTAGAGTCTAGTCTATTTTGAACTTTTTTCCTTTTAGCTTGTCCCATTAGGGATCTCCACATCCTTTTCCATGTCAGCCTATCTTCTGCATTCTCCTCTCAACTGCCTTCATGTCTTCCTTCACTACATCCATCCATCTTTTCTTTGGTCTATACCAGCAGTTCCCAGACTTTTCAGGCCGCGCACCCACTTCTACCTCCCGACTTAGTTGACACACCCCCAATGCCCGAAATATGAAAAAAAAAGAAAGAAAAGGTGTAGTCTTTATAGCTATATAGGTATCAAGAGTAATAATATAGGCTCCTGTTAACATAGAATAGACTGTGCAATAATGGGCCTAATGATCTCTCACTTTAGAAACGATGGGGAGAATAATAGTAACAATATAAAAATGACAATAATAATATTTTAAGTCAAAATGGTAGCCGAGTGAGCGAACTGCAGATGAGTGATGAACAGCAGTTATTACTATCTAACAAATAGGCCTATTTAACAAACTGTAACAGTTATTAAATGGTAACAAATACGCTACTCCGCCACAAAGAATCAAAATAACATAGGCCCAAGTTCAACATCATATTTTCTCTTTCGAGTACGAGTCTCATTGTGTTCTTTACCCCCTTCTCCCGATGAAGTGAGTTTTCTGTGTTCTGTGCTCCTCATTTTAAGGTTCCCCTGTCTCGTCATCATCACTCTCTTTTTCCTGCTCAATTTCTTCAGCCTGGTAGACTGCACAGCTCTCAGTTGTGGCCAATGTATCCTGTCCTCTTTCATTTCTCCCAGATTTAATACCAGACAGACTGCCCGTTTTCAACCAGTTATGCATTTCGGCATATTATTGTTGTTGCTATCACAACAAGCTAGCACGTAGCTAGGAGAAAGCCAAGTGCATTTTGGGTTGTTTTTTTTTTATTTAAAATTTTCCCAAAACATTTTTTAATTGAAAATTACAAATGATTTATGTGAATGAATTTAAATATTTAAACTCTTAATCCTCCATTAAAAAGTGTTTAAATTATTTATTTAATTATTTATGTGTTTCAAGGTGCTCAGCTGCCATTACACTCGCGCACCCCCTAGCGGCAGCTTGCGCACCACAGGGGGTGCGCACACCACACTTTGGGAATCCCTGGTCTATACCAATATACTCACCATCCCTCCTCTGGACATGTCCAAACCATCAAAGTCTGCTCTCTCTAAAATTGTCTCCCCAACATTTCACTTTGGCTGTTCCTCTGATGGACTCATTTCTGATCCCATCCAACCTGGTCACTCCTAGAGAGAACCTTAACATTTTCATTTCTGCCACCTCAAGCTTGGCTTCCTGTGTTTTTCATTGGCACCGGCTCTAATTGATACATCATGGCTGCCCTCACCACTATCTTATAAACCTTTATTGCAGACACTCTTCTGTCACATAAGACACAAGTCTATCTGTCTCCGGAATGCTCTGACTAACTTTTTCAACCTCCATTCAGAATGTCTTTTTCTCCTCTAGTTCACATCCTACTACCACTAAACATATTGTACATACCACCCTCAATTTCAAGTTTCACCCTTATCACATGTTGTGACACTTTTAATCTCAAAGACACCCTTAACTAACTCTTCTTTTAAAATTAGCCCTGCTCCATGCACTTCTCTAGCCATCAACACATAGCAGCATTATCACGTAGTAAATAACACTTCCAGTAGCTGACATTGCTATCCTGGGCTACATTTGATATGGAAATCAATAGATGAATGCTCATAGTTGTTTGGCAAAGTTTTACGCTGGATGCCCTTCCTGCCACAACCCTCTGCATTTATCTAAATTATTCTAAACCATGTATTAATTGATGGTAATATTAGTCTATAACTTATATAATAATAATATAAGTTTTTTAATATAAGTTTTCATATAAAATGAAAAGATAATCCAGGGTATGAATGTTTGTAACTGCTCATGTTATGTTTTTTCTTACTCTTGTAAATTGTTAAAAAAGAAGAAGTGAATGATAGATAAAAACATTTGGGGATTAATGAGAGCTTTTTTTAAGATGGTGCTTTCGGACAAATTCTGTCTGGATAATGTGCAGACATGTTGCTTCCATTCAGTGTAATCACTATGGGTACTTTTTCAGTACATTGCTTTTCCTGAGGGGGCAAAGGGAGCAGGTGACTGACAGACTGAACAAGTATAACATCTGCACCCTGCTGTAATGATGTGGCACGTTAAACTAGCGCGAGTACATCAAACACTTGGATATCTCTCTGTCTCTCTCTCTCTGGCTCTCTCTCTTTGTCACACACACACACACACACACACACACACACACACACACACACACACACACACACATACACACACACCCACACACACACACACAGACAAGCACACACACAAGCATTGTTGAGTGCACTTAGATAGTCTCTGATTCAGTCTTCTCACTGGCTGGCTGCCTCCCTCTAACCTTGTTTCTCCACCAGTGTTATAGTGATTTCATCCTCTCCAGTTTTGTATTCTCACTACATTTTATATGCGAAGGAAAATTATAAATAAAGAATAAATTATACCATTATATGATTTCAATAAAATGAAATGAATATTTGCAAACATGAGTTTTATAGATTCATGCAAAATTAGTTGAGTAACAGAGCATACAGTTTCCAGAGATGTCACACCCACTTAAGCTCTATTTCGTATGATAGCCAGGAATTTCTTCATCATCCTGAAATGCAAACCTCTTTCACTGAATATATTCAAATGTATGTTTGTTTGTTACTGTTTTTTGTTTTGTTTTGGGTTTTTTTCTTTGGGCGGGGGTGGGGGGTTGGTGGGGATGCTGTATATAATATTAAAAAGTATTGTATAGTAACGCTGGTGCACATATCAGTACCAACAGGCTTCAGAGCAAATTGTCAACATCAGAGACATATAATTACCAATGTAAAATATTAATGGATTGTTCATGAATATTAATAACTTTATTGGAGCAATTACCATAATACCAATGCTTCTAGACCTCATGTTACACTTAGAAATAAAGGGAAATAAATTATACACTACATATTATGGATTTATGCTCTTTATGTGAGCTTTATGTGAACACAGTGAAATTAAACTGCTTGCCTTTGAGCAGTGCGTCAAACTCAAAGCTGTTGAGGGACCACATACCATAATAAGGTTTTAGTAAATCTGGTACAGTTTACCCTAGATATTATACACCATCTCTAAACCACTGAAATTAAGTAAAATGTAGATATAACATATAACTGTCTTTCTATAGAGGATTTTGTTTTTGCCATTTTTACCCAAGAAATGACAAGAAATGGAGAAGATATGCAGCAAATGTCTATGTGTATATCAAATATGTACCCCGTTTTTTATATGGCATGTGCATCCTGCTATGTAGGCTGTTTGACTTTCTGCAGCAATCCTCAAAACTTCCTGATCCAAATTTGATGAAGTGTTTTGGAGCAGTGGGGTAACGACCAAGGAGCAATTCCTTAGGAGATCTGGATCAGCATCTAGGTTCAGCATTTCTTTTTGCAGACTCTCAGTTTTCCAGCCTAGTAAGTAAGGTCTACAATGCTGGCAAAAATTCATACTGTATTGACAGTGCCTAAAGATCTAACTTAGTTCAAAGCCTGATCTGGCTCTAGAATTTTGAGATTCATTGAGTTCATAAAAAATAATTACCGCAAGATAACAAATAAAAATGCTGGTCTTGCAACTAAGACTAAATTGTAGTGGAAATCGTTGTGATTCGATTGTGTGTTAAATATGACATATCTTGCACCACAAGTCTATTATTGCTTCTTTTTTAAAATTTCATAACACCAATGTAATTCCAAGTAGGATTTCCATGGTCATTGACTGTTATTATGAGGGTCAACCTATCAATAGATTATAGCTTTTAGGTGCATCAGCATGACGTGAAAACCAAAATGCCTCTGCACACGAGGTTTGTACTCTGCGATCATTGTTTAAATATCCCCACCTATATATTTGAATAAGCTCACTTGAAAAACTCTGAAGCTGTCACAAGTGACGCTGTCACCAACTCCACCCACTACCTGTCAATCAAGTGCCCAACCAATCACAGTGCCCAAGCAATCACAGCGCCTCTGCTCGAAGGAATCACGTGAACAATATGGCGTAAGGCATCTGCTATGTTAGGAGAAGAACGAACTATACATGGACTTCCCAGCTAACATAATTTTAGAGTGTCATAACTGTTCCAACAATTTTCATGTTTTTGAGCAGAAAGTCCAAACAGCAGGAACGACACAGAAAATGCCAACAAATTCTGAGTGAAACTAGCTGGCTAGCATGAACAGTCTGTCCAGCTATGGTTTCCGTTTGGAATGAAACAATCGATGTAGTATCCAAAATGCTCCTCGGGCATCAGACAAAAACAGTCTTTAGTAACTACATACAGTTCTGTTCATGTAGTCAGCCAACAGAACTATCACTTCTCTAAAATTTATTTTCCACTTGCCCTTTTGACAAGTGCCTTTTCCTTTAGCATCAGCTTCTTTTTCCAATCTCACAATTAGTTAACTTTCTTTCTCCAGTTAGCCTGCTAACATTCATCTACAGCTTTGCAATGCCCGCCCGGCGCAATCCATGATTTGCCAAGACAAAGTCGTTACGTCACCACGTTGATGTTGGACTACGTTGGGTGCGCTTGGTTTATAATACCATGAAGTCTAATATTATTGTTTTATCATGGAATTTCCACGGGTTCCCACTAGTTTATTATATATTTATTAGCTGTATGTGCACAAAAGAATCCAAAGTGCTGAATTCACCTAATATTTCAGCTCATTCTCTTTCCCAGCACACCCAAAACAGCCTGGTCAGTCGCACTACTGTGATATTATAAGTTCTTCATGCTAATGAGTTACAGAAAAAATACACTGTTTTCCACCAGCATCTTTTCTTAAAGCTGTTTAAGCAGTATTTTGTATAAACTAACAATTTGAATTAACGTACTTGACTTCGGCAAAATTAGTTTTTTTACTCAGTAAGGATTATTTTGAAATTTTAACGGACCAGACTTTTTACTATTTATTATTGCCGAGCTAACTGTAGAACCCTGCACATTCAAACTAATCTCACTTTGAAGCTCAAGGCCACTGACCAAGCTGGCCTGCTTAATGAGCTGGGAGTGAAAACATTATGGAAATTTCAAAAACCTAAGTGAAAAAATCCTGTAACAAGCTGATATGAAGTTGGTTGACAAGTTTTGATTTCCTTTCTCGGTTAGATAGTTCATACACAACCTCTCAGTGTTTTTGGTCACTGTCCTGTTGGACAACAAATGATAATCCCACTAAGTGCAGATGGTATGTTACAGCACAATGCTGCGGTAGTGATTCCTTGGACAAATGGGTTGTATGAAGACTGTTGTCACAAGACCATTGTTACCTTCCCTGAAAGCACTTCTTTTGCAATAACACTCAGATCACGTTCACACAGTTACTTCCTCCAAGCAGAGGAAGAGATCAGCCTCCATGTAACAGCCGGGGACTGTGAATTATTGTTTTTTGCTGTGTTAATCCATTCTTTGCAAAGCACTGCTTGATGTATAGGCCTGTAAGATGTCACACTAGACACTGGTGCTGCTGTGTTATACATCATGCCTCTCTTTCTTGCTGAACACCAGCTCGTAATTTAAAATCACACACCAGAGAGGTGTTTCTTCTCTGTTGTTCTGTTTGGTGTAAACAAACAAGGCTTCCTACTGAAGGATCTTTGTTGTTCGAGCTGTAAAAAGGGTGAATCACACTTAGAAGCTGCCCAGCATCTCTGAACTTTGCCCTCAAAAATCTTTCTGAAACTACTTCAAGCAAATATTTGCATAACTCTTGCATATATTTCCTGTTCTGTGGATATATCCTGTTATTTCTGTTTGGCACGTGCTTCTATTTCATCATATTTTGATGAAGGCATGCGGTCCTTGTAGGGAATTGGACATCATGCTGAGAAAGGAAATGCCATTAGGCACGTCTCAGGATTGTACATTTCATGCATCTTAGCTTAAATCCACAACATTACCGGTCTGATGGATGTTCATAATGGCTCTTGCTGGCTTGAAAAATTGCTAACTACATGGAAAATCCCTCTTCGCTTTGCCTGATATTGAAGGGTATTAGAGGTGGCAAACGTTCAATGGGGAAATTGAAGAGGAGACGGCAGGAGAGGTGCCGGAGGAATGCATGCATTCTGTCATCCTCATCATCCTTTTCCTTTTCGAAAAACTCTTCAATATGGCCCCATCTGTATATGTACTTAAAATGTTGCTTGTAATCACGAATCAACAATCAATCGAGAGTGATTGTGTTGCGACAGACAGATGTAAAAAATATAAAGGAGAAAAGAAGAGGGGTGTAGTGAGATGTGCAGAGGGGCAAGGACATGCATGAGTTGAGTAACGGAGGCAGGAAGAGAAACACAAGAAATGTTTGATCCAGACAAGTCGGCTTTTTGAATAAGTTTGCGCAACGAACCTGCAGGGAAAAAAAACAGCTCCTGTAGCCAGCTACATTTTCATCTCTCTCTCGATGTCCCTGTTTATTTCAGTTAATTACTATTTACCGTGTGCATACATGTTTCCATTTTGGTGTTTGACTTAATTTTTTTGCTCTTCGATGCTTCTGGCTGAATCACAAACAATCAATGGAAACCTAAATCAGGCTTGTATTTGGACTACCTCAGCCAAGGCTTTTTGGGACTCTGTGGTACTTTGGTACTGAAATTCATGTTTAATGATTTAACTTTTTTTCTACTCATTTTGGAATCTCAGAGCGGAAACCTATTTGTCACCAAGAGTAACATACAATCATTACTAGCATACATTATAATAATCGAGCATGTTATGCTGCCTGGACATGTCAGTGACTGTACTCAAAATTTACACATTTTAATTTGGGAAATATGAAGATTAACAAAGTAGAGATGATATTCATTAATTTAAAAGGAAAACATGCTTTATAAACCTTAGACCAAGAATGATATAACCTAACACAGTCTCCTTCACCTTGTTATCTCTAAATTTTTACATCTGTTCCACTCAATGTTGACAAAGTAGTCATCTGATCATACAGTATAAATAATTGTGTTTATCTTTTTACATTTTTGGAAGCGCAGAACCTTTCAGGGCTTTCACTGCTCAGGGTAGTTTCCTTAATGAGAAGCTGTTTCTTCCAACAACCTTCTGTCTTTGCAGAGTTTGAGTGACTGGCAGTATCATTATTTAGTTTTAAGAAAACATCTTTACAGGATTTTTGACATAAAAAGCTGTCTACAGTGTTTTATAGAAAATACAAAGGCCTGTGTTTTCATATTGCATGACTCGCAAAGTATGTGGGAACACTTCTAAAAAGGAGGAAATAGGAAATGTGTCTTAGGTTTTTTATGTGATAATAATTTCAGATACAACAGTAACTGGTGAAAATATGACCAGTTTGTAGTGCTCTTATTTTGAACCAATAAAAGCACAACATGTTAGTTGTATTGTACAGCAGAACATGTACTCATTTGTAATCCATCTCTGATTTAAAATCCTTGCAGGCTATTGTGATAACTCCTACTCTTATCATTTTATTGCAGCAACAGTCAGTAACTAAACAAAATCAACTTTCCAGCGGATCGTTGCATAACAAAATAAAAGCGTTCAATATTACATATGAAAACATCATGTGACCAGAAAGTAATTCAAAAAGGGTCAATTCAGCATTTAAAGTCAGTTCATCTGCCTGTGGCGGCATATTTGTAATAAATTACATTTATGAATGGCTTTTCTGAGCCTTCTGAAATGGATTAGACTCTCCCTTCTTGGAGATACTAATGTAACCAGGCACCACTGTTACACACAGCTTTTAAAATTATTTAATACAACTTTATTTACAGTATGTACCGATTTATTTTACTCTTATACCTGCAGCGTACTGCATATATGATTTTATGATTCCACCTTTAACATACAATAATTCATTCATGCCTTTTGTCCATTAAAAAATATCAAAACTGTTAATTTCTTATTCATACTCAATTTGTAAACACATTATGCCAACACTTGTACTGTGTGCTATCTGCTGTTTGCACACAAGCTTGAAAGTAGATTTTCACATCCATGTTTATGATGAATCAGTCTGCACTTCCAAAATGTCCTCTAGCTTGACAATTTTGGGAGCTCTGAAAGAATGAAATTGTGCGAATTTTAGTAAAGAGTTACATCATTTTCTTGTAAAATTGCAGTAGTTCTGCCAGTTAGCTGACATCAACAAGAACATATTGAAATTACACATTCCTTATTCAGAAACCTTCAGTGAACTGTTCTAGTCTTCTTTTGTCCAAGAATGAGTGAACATAAGGATATTATTTTAAATAAAAGCAGTTGGTAGTGGGAATTAAGATTTTTTTAATGAATGGTGCATTTGATAAGAAAAGCTCCAGAGTCCTGCTGATACTATGATTCCTCCTGACAGACTAGTGTTGTAGACAGAAGAGAGCGAAAGTAGAAGTAGAGAGAGAAGCAGAAGGAGAGAGAAACCGACTATTCAAATATATTGCTGCTGCACACCAAGATGACAACATCACAAACAGACATTGTGTGTGCCTCAAACACTTCTTAACACACATAAATGCACAGTATGCCAGTGGATGCCGGTCGAAGAGTCCTTGAGCAAGATACCAAACCCCTATTTTTCACCAGTGGCTCTTCAGCTGGTGTGTGACTGATTGTTTGAATGGTTACCACTCCTGATGAGCAGGTGGCCTCTAGTAGCCACTGCCATCACTCTACAAATATGGACGTGAGAGGGCTTGGGTTGTAAAGTACTGTATGTTCAGTGGTCACTCAGACTAGAAAGATGCTATATACTGTAATTACAGACCATTTACCATTACCCAACCACAGGTCTTGTCTCTGTCAGTATATTTTCCAGCCACTTCTTTCAGCTTTTCAATATCTGGCAGCCAACTTTATTCTACTGGCAAAATATTATTAAATGTAGATTTAGATGTTAACGCCATGAGCAATAATAACATAAAATCCCTCCCTTTATTGTGGAGGGGCTAGAACCTGTCCCAGCTGACTTTGGGCAGGAGGTGAGAAACCCCCTGGACAACATGCCGGTTTATCACAGAAAAAAAAAAAACTCTATTACCAATTCACCTGTAATGCATGTTTTGGGACCGGGGGAGGATGCCAAAGAACCTGGAGTGAATCAACAGGTTCCCATTTGTATCGGAACACAGAACCTTATTGCTGTGAGGCAACTCAAAGCCAGCATGATATTTTGGAGGCAGGAGAGGAAAAGGACAGAGGGAACTAAGATAAACACTGAGCAAGGAGAAGAAACTGTACAGGTAAAAAATGGAGAGAAAGATTGAGGGAAAACCAACAGGCAGGAGGTTTGGAACGGTATGAAGACCATCACTGGTCATTATCAGACCAGTGGCTGTGCAGCAGAGCAGAACAGGGAAAGGGCAAATAGTTCAATACCTTCTTCAAAAGGTTTCACTTAATGCCCCAAAACTCCCAGAGCTCAGAGAACTCCAACACTCAGAACTCCTCCTGCATCAAACCCTTCATACTTGGATCACAAAAGTTGCACTTTGAGAATCCTCGTCTTTGACATCGTCAGTTCCTTTTACATGGTCAAGCCCCTCCTCAGAAAAATACAAGCTGACCAGAATGGAGGTCAACACCCACGTTATAAGCTGGATCACTGAATACCTCAAAAACAGATGGTAGTTCATCAGGCTGGTGATTGGAGAGAAGGACCACAGATTCACTACAGGGAACTGTTTTATCCTCCCTCCTCTTCACCCTGTACACAGTCCACTTCCAGTACAACTCAGAAATCACATTCAGAATTTTTCAGCTGATAAAGCAGTAGTATGGCTCATCAGGGCAGGGGAAAGGGGTGGGTATAGGAAACTTGTAAATAAATTTGTAGGGTGGGGCCACTACAACCTGGTGCAGGTAATACAGCAAAGATTAGGGAGTTATAGGACTACAAAAGGACGTGACTAGGAGTGGTAGTAGAGACAGCCTGCTCCTACGAGTACTTATGACTGCAGCAGGACAATAAATTGGACAGGCCAGCACACACAGAATAGCATCAGGAGGAGGGTGACAGAGGCTAAATAAACTGATCAGGCCTGCTGAGTCTGTTAGGGATGGGATGGGATTCTGGTGGTTGCAAAAAGAAAAGAATCCTGGACAAGTTGCTGTTCACTGGTGAAGTCAGCCACCCCCTGCAACCTTCAGCAGTTAGTTGTTGTCTGAAAGCTGCTCTACAGAAAGACTGTAGAGTCTGTACAGTCTGAGGGCCCTTCCTACCAGGGCCCTCAGACTGTACAACAGCAGATTGCTGACTGGGAAGGGAGCTGGGGTTCAAGGAGACAATACATAGTTTACTCTGTTGCTCTATATACATTATACAGTTTGAATGTACAGTACATGTTCTAGACACTTTATCCGTGCTCTAGGCATTTTATACAATACTGTCTTTACGGTCTCAGGTTTCTGTTGATATTGATTTTATTCTATATCTTGGTTCCTCTTTTCGCCTGTCGATGGTGCAACGTTTTAGTCATAGTTATGGTAACTACTGATGGATCTGGATGTCTATCTTCTTTCTGTCATCTGTCTATCATCTGTCTGTCGCTGTCTGTCTGTCTGTATGTCTGTCTGTCTGTCTGTCTATCTATCTATATGTCTGTATGTCTGCCTGCCTGCCTGTCTGTCTGTCTGTATGTTTCTGTTTGTCTGTTTCTGTCTGTCTATTTATCTATCTATAGAATAAAAAGCAACTGGAAACTTCTGCCTGATGGGGCTCACCGGGTATCCAACTTCATTAAGTCATTAAGGTCACATGTATGCCTTTGACCCACTCATCAGTGATGTGGGTTGTTAGGATTGATGATTTTACAAGTGGATAATGTACTTGACTGTCAGATACTCATTAGTCACATGGAAAGGTATAAATGGTGTTGAAATTGGGAATGGATGCCTAGACTGCATGCTACAGTATGTGGTATGTAAATGCCGGCGTGAGTCCCCGCACCACTCTAGAGATGGCAGTTCCACTTTAGCCATTCCTCTCTCAAACTCTGTCACTCTTTATATATTGCTGTCTTCAGAGGAGTGTCACTTGTCCTTAAATTCTTGGCCTGAAGAGCTGTCTCTACTGTGTTATGCCGTACCCTTAGAGCCGTTTTTGGCCTTCCCTGCATATAGATATCTGCTGGACTGGACTCACCACATTGCCCAGTTTGTGTTTGGCAGCTTTATTCTAAAGGTGAACCAATTTTTTAAAACATTTTTGAATTTGAAGTGCACTGAAGTGGTTGTGTTTAAAGAAAATGCTTCTCAAAACCTCTTGTCCCCCAAAAAGTCCAAATTTAAATAGATGGAAAACCAAAAAGCCAGTGGCATGAGTAATTAGACAAAAATGAGTTATATCTGCTCATAGTCCATCAGTCAGTCAGTCAGATACATATGCAAGTAATCAAGTTAGTAATCAAGACAGTTATCTATATAATCACATTATGTAGTCATCAAGCAATTCAGTCACCCAGTCACTTGAAGAAGGTAGACATAAACCAAACCAGCACTAATGTCTGTAATTAAAACAAATATAAGCCAGTGGGTCCCTAAAAGTCAGGGGGAAAAAATGTCGGTACCAAGTTGCATCCTCAAGACCAATGGTGACTGTCTCAAAAAGATGTCTACAACAAATATAGATTATGATCTTTTTTTTTCCAGCCGCATGACAATGTAATTTTCATGATTGGACATTTTGAGGGAATAAGAATGGAGAAATAGTGTTTAGTCAAGCCTCAGGGGAACACAGCAGTATGAGGGTGAAGACAGGATAGACATGGGTAGGAATGGAGAGCAATATTAAATACTGTAGACTACATCTTGTGTAGACGTTGTAACCTGAAGGAGATCAGTGACTGTAAAGTAGTGGTAGGCGAGAGTGTAGCCAAACAGCATAGGATGGTGGTGTGTAGGATGACTCTAGTGGTGAGGAAGATGAAGAGGGCAAAGGCAGAGCAGAGGACGAAATGGTGTCAGATAAAAAAGGAAGGGTTATCGCATGACCTTTAGGAAGGAGTTAAGACAG
This sequence comes from Antennarius maculatus, assembly GCA_013358685.1. Classification (NCBI taxonomy): domain Eukaryota; kingdom Metazoa; phylum Chordata; class Actinopteri; order Lophiiformes; family Antennariidae; genus Antennarius; species Antennarius maculatus. The sequence continues at coordinate 18,283,357 of CM023608.1, forward strand.
GCTCTGGGTGGTCAGGAGGTGCTTCCAGATGGACTGGACAACTACAGCTAATGTGATCAGGGAGACAGGTAGGAGAATATTTGGTGTGTCATCTGGAAGGAAAGTAGATAAGGAGACTTGGTGGTGGAATGAGGAGGTACAGGAGTGTATACAAAGAAAGAGGTTAGCTAAGAAGAAGTGGGACACTGAGAGGACCGAGGAGAGTAGACAGGAGTACAGGGAGATGCAGCGTAAGGTGAAGGTAGAGGTAGCAAAGGCCAAACAAGAAGCTTATGATGACTTATATGCTAGGTTGGACAGTAAGGAGGGAGAGACTGATCTATACCGGTTGGCGAGACAGAGAGATAGAGATGGGAAGGACGTGCAGCAGGTTAGGGTGATTAAGGATAGGGATGGAAGTCTATGACAGGTGCCAGCAGTGTGATGGGAAGATGGAAAGAGTACTTTGAAGAGTTGATGAACGTGGAAAATGAGAGAGAACAAAGACTAGAAGAGGTGACTGTTGTGGACCAGGATGTAGCAAACATTCGTCAGGATGAAGTGAGGAGAGCACTGAAGAGGATGAAGAGTGGAAAGGCACTAGGTCCTGATGATATACCTGTAGAGGTTTGGAAGTGTCTAGGAGAGGTGGCAGTAGAATTTCTGACTGGGTTGTTCAACAGGATCTTAGATAGTGAGAAGATGCCTGAGGAGTGGAGGAGAAGTGTGCTGGTGCCCATTTTTAAAAACAAGGGAGATGTGCAGAGTTGTGGCAACTACAGAGGAATAAAGCTGATGAGCCATACAATGAAGTTATGGGAAAGAGTAGTGGAAGCTAGACTAAGGGCAGAAGTGAGCATTTGTGAGCAGCAGTATGGTTTCATGCCAAAAAAGAGTACTACAGATGCAGTATTTGCTTTGAGGATGTTGATAGAGAAGTACAGAGAAGGCCAGAGGGAGCTGCATTGTGTTTTTGTAGATCTGGAGAAAGCTTATGACAGGGTGCCCAGAGAGGAACTGTGGTATTGTATGAGGAAGTCTGGAGTGGCAGAGAAGTATGTTAGAGCGGTGCAGGACATGTATGAGGACTGTAAGACAGTGGTGAGGTGTGCTGTAGGTGTGACAGAGGAGTTCAAGGTGGAGGTGGGACTGCATCAGGGATCAGCTCTGAGCCCCTTCTTGTTCGCTATGGTGATGGACAGGCTGACAGACGAGGTTAGACAGGAATCTCCATGGACTATGATGTTTGCAGATGACATTGTGATCTGCAGTGAGAGTAGGGACGAGGTGGAGGAGAAGCTAGAGAGGTGGAGGTTTGTCCTGGAAAGGAGAGGGATGAAGGTTAGCCGCAGTAAGACAGAGTACATGTGTGTGAATGAGAGGGACCCAAGTGGAAGAGTGAGGTTACAGGGAGAAGAGATCAAGAAGGTGGAGGATTTTAAGTACCTAGGGTCAACAGTCCAGACCAATGGAGAGTGTGGAAAAGAGGCGAAGAAACGTGTGCAGGCAGGATGGAACGGGTGGAGAAAAGTGTCAGGTGTGATGTGTGATAGAAGAGTTTCAGCTAAAATGAAAGGAAAGGTGTACAAAACTGTGGTGAGACCAGCGATGTTGTTTGGTCTACAGACAGTGTCACTGAGGAAAAGACAGGAGACAGAGCTGGAGGTAGCAGAGATGAAGATGCTGAGGTTTTCTCTGGGAGTGACCAGGAAGGATAGGATCAGGAATGAGTACATCAGAGGGACAGCACATGTTAGAGGTTTTGGAGATAAAGTCAGAGATGCCAGACTGAGATGGTTTGGACATGTCCAGAGGAGAGATAGTGAATATATTGGCAGAGGATGCTGAGTTTTGAACTGCCAGACAGGAGGCCTAGAGGAAGACCAAAGAGGAGGTTATGGATGTAGTGAAAGAGGACATGAAGGTAGTTGGTGTGTGAGAGAAGAGGATGCAAAGGGACAGGGTAGATGGAGGCAATGATTCGCTGTGGCGACCCTGAGCGAAAAGCCGAAGGAAAAGAAGAAGAAGAATAAGGTGCCTTTGAACTGCAAACGTGGCACATATAGTCACTGGATTTTTTTTACAACCATGGGAAAAGCCTAAAAGGTGCGCTCATTAAACCCCTTAAAGCAAAGCTTTTTTTTCCAACAGGAAATTCTGAAGGTTCATTTATAATCCATCTGTGTTTGGAATACATCAATTTTAAGAGGTATATCTGACAGTGCCCACTTATTTTCATGTATTCTTCTATTGACTGAGATACATCCAAGAGATGACAGTGAATAGTGAAAAGTTTGACAACTAAAACTGCAACTGAAGAGGAAGTTTTAATGGTGTAAATAAAAATTGGAGGCAAGCTGTAATGGATGGGGGTTTTGTTTAGCTTTAAATATGGCTATAGTGCCCCCAATGATCACAGGTGGGACAATTCCATCTATGGAATCATTATCGGTAAGGTTTCAGATAACATATTTGAATAGAGTCAAAATACACACAGAGTACAAAATGAAATGCTCCCTCTGTACCCATGATTAATGTTGAACAGTCGTGACCTGATGGATCGGCATTAAGCAAGACTTTTACTAATACAATGATGACCCAACTAATTCTAGCACCAGCCAGATGAATGCCCAGGTTATTGTATGGGTTTGGCAGTGCTTGTCCTTTTGAACAGTATGTTGAACAGTTGGTAACAAACAATTAAGTGCAGTCACAGAAACATGTTTCAAATTTGATCAGCACTCTCTTATTACAGTTCAACTGGCAATTTATTCCTTAGCCCTGCTAGCCCTTGTATACAAACAGTTCAAGGTGGGACTGTTAAATCTCATTATTTTGTATGAACAAGGGTGTAACGTTGGGTTGTTGTCATTTTGCCTCTGAGTTGACAGCAGAGGTAGTGACTCCACCAAATTGACGTCTTTATAATCAAAGCAGACCTGGGAGTCAGAAGGAGGGGATGGGAGCCTAACATTGTGATGAAGTAGGATGGCCCACAACAGGGAGTTTAAACAGCAGCTACAATATGAGTTGAAAAGGTCAAATTGGAGAGACAACATGAAGTGGCAGGGGCAGTTTAAAATTAGTAGTAATACTAGTAGTACTAAATGTACTACATGTATATACACATTTCCCCACAAAGATTTGTAATATAAAGAAACAGGGTTAAAATCAGCAAAGTTTCCCTTGAACAGCAAGTTAGATGTCTGTGTTGATACTGAAAGTCAGTTACATTAGGGTCACTCCATAACTTAATAATACTCTGAAGTCAATAATAAATTTTACTGAGCATTTTGCTCTCTAAAGGGCTGCTTAGTCATAGAATCCAAAGCCATCTTCTCTGTCTCAGATAAAATACAGAAATATTGAAAGTATTTATACATACTAGCATCCTGAACACATCTTCATGATACTTGACTCATGACACTATAGATTTACTGAGCCTTGATATTCGTTTGGATGAATTCTGTTAAATGAATGATGACTGTGATTTGCACATAATGAAATGTTCAGACTGTGATACGCTATGTTGTGCTGTATAAAATGAGAGGAGGGCACAGTATCAGTTTATGCAATGATTTGAATAGAGTGATTTGTGACTGCTTGGTACGTTCATGACCTTTACTTGACAAAAGCAAGATAAATTACTGAACGACGAATAATTTGTATTTTTACGTCACTGCACATTATTTCAGATGGATTATCTTCTAATTAACTTCAATGCAAATGACACAGTGATAAATCAAGCCCTTACATTAAACTCTACTGAAAATAATGATCATCTTCATTCACTATAGTAGTGAAACAGGTGTTTCATAGTTGTACATGTGAAAATTTGAACTCAAGTGACTTTAATGGTCAATTTTACTTACCAAAACAGTGCCATTAAACTATGTATGCTTTTTTTAAGAAAGAGTGGTTGCACAACAAAAACTTCAGCTATTGCTATTTCTGCAAAATTCCAAAAGCCAATGTTTAAGTTCATCATACACCAGAACACAACTTTATGACTTTGCCACCACCAAAATCAATTCCAGGCCAATCTTCAGATAAATAATGTCAAGGGCCTTCCTGAGCCAGTTCTCATAGGTCACTTAGTTTTATTTGTTTCATAAATCCAAGTTTATACAATATCTTACCAAGATATTTACACTACCTTGCTCTCTCTCTCGCTCTCTCTCTCTCTCTCTCTCTCTCTCTCTCTCAACTGTATTTCAAGTGGGAAACAAAGTAACCTTTTGAAAAAGTCTGTTCTAGCTGATCTTGATTTGATTTAGGAATTGTTCAGGGACAGAAAGAAGTATAAAACATCTGGTAGTCCCTGACAAAATACTCCACCTTAAAATTTCAGGACATTTAGCTGCTGGTACTTTGAAGTCCTAGGGTCAATTCCCAACTCTATTCTATTCATAATTCACTAAAGTTACTAGTGCCACCACAAATCAACATGAAAATACCTTTGTGGTATGGCAATAGTTGCTTTTCTGGTAATTAAATCAACCTTCTAAAAATCCCCAAATATCTTCTGCAGAAAGAATCTTTGAAGAGTCTTTAAAGGTCATTTTTGGAGACTATTAAAATTGAAGATACTGCAGTCATGGATATATTTGAACATTTTTGGCAAGCATGTATGAATTTGCTTCTGTTGATTGCATTCATGTAGGGAAAAAAAATCAGCTCCTCCTCCCACTGGTATATCTGTTTTAATTTCCCTTGAATAAATAACTGCATGAACTTTAACAGCATGGGGTGTTGTTTACATATTTATTATACAGTATTACAATCGAGCTGTATGCTGAATCTCTTTTTTTCTTAAAAACTATTTGATGGGTCTTTTCTTGGTAAGCTTGCTGGGAAAATATTCAAATATTCACTGAGTTCAACATATCAAGCACATACAGAATATGCGGTATAACCTGATGTCAATCAGAAAATTGATTTGGAAAAAGTTGTACGTCGGATGCCCTTCCTGACACAACCCTCTGTATTTATCCGGGCTTGGGAACAGCACCATAAGACACTGGCTTGTGCCCCCTTGCGGCTACATTGTCAATCAGAAAATGTGTTACCTGTGAAAGTAAATGCACATAGACAAAGTCAGATATCCAAAAAATTATGCAAAATCTGAGAGGAAAGGGAAAAAAGATGAATATAGTGGAGAAAGAGAAACAGGTATGAGATAAAAGGAATGTGGAAATATGGGGGTTTAACCTACAATATAAAATCTGGGAAGTAGGAAGTGAGAGCAATGAAAGTATGTTGGTCCGAGCCGACTTACAGTGATTCCCTTCCACAAGGATCAGTGAAGCTAATTTTTACTAAGCGTCAGTAAATGAGGAAGAATGTTCTGGTGACAAATCTGTGTATTGTATATGCATAGATGTATGCATGCTTGTCATAAGCTTGCAGAGATACCTGTGTGTGTTTGTGTGTGTGTGTGTGTGTGTGTGTGTGTGTGTGTGTGTGTGTGGGTGTGTGGGTGTGTGTGTGTGTGTGTGTGTGTGTGTGTGTGTGTGTGTGCGTGTGTGCGCGCGCGCGCATCTGTGTGTGCATAAAACAGCTAGTCAATGTTCTCCTTTAGCAAAACACGAAAGCTAAATTTCAATATGTGCTATTTTTCTCTATTAATGCATAGACAAACAAAGCCTGTTTTGTGTGAGGAACAGCTGTTTTTTTTAAGCTCACAGAAATCCAAGGCAGAGAGAATTTTACTGTAGCGGAACAAGATTTTCAGAGGACAAGGCCGCAAAAGCTGTTTATAAAACAAGACAGGGATAAAGAGGTTTTATATTTGAAGATGGACAAGCCACTTTTCATTATAATTTCCTCTGGCAGCATTGAATCCTAATAGGAAAGTTTGACAAGAATTTTAACATTCTGTTCATCGAACTTAACACAATAATTTATTGGAGTGGAAATCTACATTTTTTAACTTGAGCTCCAAACAATTATGCCTGCTTGTGTTTTGAGACTGATTTCCTGCCTGTTGAGGCACTTCCATAAAAATGCCTGCAAAGCCATAGATTCATTCCTCTGGAGGAAAATGTTACTCCTTAATTTGAAGTGTAATGAGATCAGATCAGTTAACTCAGACATCTTTCAGGAAATTATTCAATGTTTCCAGGTTTCCCATTAGCAAAGTGTTGATAAGAGCTGCCTGTATGTGTTAACATGACACTATTTTTTTCAGTCAATGTGCAGTTTAACATTTTTTTCTACTCTTTCTTTCTATTTAGGTGGAGAGGTGCCCTACACCACCTTAGCTACAAGGATGATGATGGGTGTTTGGTGGATGTTTGCTCTTATTGTCATCTCCTCATATACAGCCAATCTAGCAGCCTTCCTCACCATCACACGAATAGAGAACTCCATACAGTAAGTATCAAACTGATTTTTTCTTCAGTCCCCTGTGGCAACCATGCCAGATTTCAAAACTGCTTATTCATTCTTTTGAAAAATATAATTCTTTAGATATTTAATTAAAAACTGTGACCCCTTCAATCTTGTGATTAATAACTATACATTATACATATAATGATAATTCAAAGTTAAAGGGAGACATTATGCAGGGCAGGTGTAATGAACGACAAGCAGCACAATTGTGAGAACCCACCCACACTTGCTCACCCCACCATTCCTTCCATCTCCATCCATTCATCCATTCATTCTACCTCCGTTCTTTCTTCACCATTACAGCTTAGCTACCTTTTGTCTACTTATAGACACTATATCACTGTGTGTATGTGTGTGAGTGTGCGCGCGCGCTTGCGTGCGCTAATGATTATGACTTCAGTGAGAAATAGAGGAAAGATAAGGAGAAATAGAGAGAAAAAATACTGTATGAAGAATTTTTACGCAACTTCCTCTGAGTTTGAGGGCAACTGGCAAAGCTTTCTACTTTCATTTTCCTTTCAGATGAATCCACGCACACATACACACGCACACACACACACATACACATTTCTCCAGGCTTTCTGCCCTCTGTTTATCTATCCGTTTGATAATATGTTTGCCTGCTTCCCTCTCCTCTCCTCTCTCCTGGTGACATGTGGAAACACTCATCTCTCATTGGACTAATCAGTGTGCCAGAGCTGTGTCACTATGCCCGGCAGTGACACAGTTAATTATGCTTGGCTTTGAGATAAACAGCATTTATTTCTGTAAATCTCATCAAGTAAAAAATCAAGGCCCGTGACATCACCCGGTATGGCGCAACCGGAGCCCCACCCTGGAGCCAGGCCCGGGGTTGGGGCTCGTATGCAAGCACCTGGTGGCCGGGCCTCTGCCCGAAAGGACGATGTGGGCCCAACTTCACCACCCGCTGAGGAAACCGTAGGAGACGGGTGCAGTGTGGATTGGGTGGGTTGGCAGTCGTCGGCATGGGGCTCGACGACCCAATCTCCAGACAACAAGTCTAGCTCTAGGGACATGGAATGTCACCTCACTGGGGGGAAAGGAGCCACAGCTTGTGAGGGAGGTTGAGAGGTACCGACTAGATATAGTCGGGCCTGACTCCACCCACAGCTTGGGCTCTGGAACCCAAACCCTTGAGAGGGGCTGGAAACCGATCACCACCTGGTGGTGAGTTGGATCCGCTGGCAGAGCAGGGGACCGGACGGACAGACTCGGCAGGCCCAAACATATTTTGAGAGTCTGCTGGGAACATCTGGCAGAACCCTCTGACAGTGAGGTCTTCAACTCCCACCTCCGGGAGAGCTTCTCCCAGATCCTGAAGTAGGCTGGGGACATTAAGTCAGAGTGGACCATGTTCTCCCCCTCGATTGTAGAAGCGGCTGCTCAGAGCTGTGGTCGCAAGGTCCCTGGTGCCTGTCACGGCGGTAACCCTCCGGTGGACACCGGAATTAAGGGACACCGTAATTAAGGGACACCGTCAAGCTGAAGAAGGAGTCCTATCAAATCTTGTTGAATTGTAAGACTCCGGAGGCAGCTGACGGGTACAGGCAGGCCAGGCGTACTGCAGCTCGATTAGTCGCAGAGGCAAAGACTCGGGTCTGGGAAGAGTTCGGGGAGGCCATGGAGGAAGACTATCGGTCAGCCTCGAAGAAATTTTGGCGAACCATTGGGCGCCTCAGGAAGGGAAAGCGGTGCAAAGCCAACACTGTTTACAGTCGAGGAGAAGAGCTGCTGACCTTGACTGAGGATATTGTTGGGCGGTGAAAGAATACTTCAAGGATCTCCTCAATTCCGCTGCCATGTCTTACACAGAGGAAACAGAGGCTGAGGTCTCAGAGGTGGACTCGTCCATCACCCAAGCTGAAGTCACTGAGGTGGTTGCCAGATTCCTCTGTGGTCAAGCACCAGGGGTGGTTGAGATTCGCCCTGAGTACCTCAAGTCTCTGGATGTGCAGGGACTGTCATGGTTGACACGTCTCTGTAACATTGCATAGCAGTCAGGGGCAGTACATCTATATTGGCAGACCCCGGCGGTGGTCCCTCTTTTCAAAGAGGGGGACCGGAGGGTGTGTTCCAACTGTAGGGGGATCACACTCCTCAGCCTCCCGGGGAAAGTCTATTCCAGAATACTGGTGAGGAGGATTAGACCTATAGTCGAACCACAGATTCAGGAGGAAAAATGTGGTTTTCGTTCCGGTCGTGGAACACCGGACCAGCTCTACCATCTCGAATGCTCGAGGGTTCATGGGAGTTTGCCCAACCAGTTCACATGTGTTTTGTGGACCTGGAGAAGGCCCTCGTGGTATCTTGTGGGGAGTGCTTCGGGAGTATGGGGTCCGGGGCCCTTTGCTGAGGGCTGCCCGGTCCCTGTATGACCGAAGCCAGAGCTTGGTTGGCATTGGCAGCAGTAAGTCAGACCTGTTCCAGGTGCATGTTGGACTCCGGCAGGGCTGCCCTCTATCACCAGTTCTGTTCATAATCTGTATGGACAGAATTTCTATGCGCAGCCAGGGTCCGGAGGGAGTCCGGTTTGGGGACCAAAGGATTTCATCTCTGCTTTTTGCAGACTATGTTGTCCTGTTGGCCTCATCAAACCTGGACCTTCAGCGTGCACTGGGACGGTTTGCAGCTGAGTGTGACGCAAGTGGGATGAGGATCAGCACCTCTAAATCCGAGGCCATGGTTCTGGACCGGAAAAGGGTGGTGTGCCCTCTTCAGGTTGGTGGAGAGTCCTTGCCCCAAGTGGAGGAGTTTAAGTATCTTGGGGTCTTGTTCACGAGTGAGGGAAGGATGGAACATGAGATCGATAGACGGATAGGTGCAGCTTCTGCAGTGATGCAGTCGCTGTATAGATCTGTTGTGGTGAAGAAGGAGCTGAGTTGCAAGGCGAAGCTCTCGATTTACCGGTCAATCTACATTCCTACTCTCATCTATGGTCATGAGCTTTGGGTCATGACCGAAAGGACAAGATCCCAGATACAAGCGGCTGAAATGAGTATCCTCCGTAGAGTGGCTGGGCGCACCCTTAGAGATAGGGTAAGGAGCTCAGTCACCAGGGAGGAGCTCGGAGTAGAGCCGCTGCTCCTCCGCCTTGAGCGGAGCCAGCTGAGGTGGCTCGGGCATCTGTTCCGGATGCCTCCTGGATGCCTCCCTGGGGATATGTCCTACCGGGAGGAGACCTCGATGAAGACCTAGGACACCCTGGAGGGACTATGTCTCTCAGCTGGCCTGGGAGTGCCTAGGGCTCTCCCCGGAGGAGCTGGAGGAGTTGTCTGGGGAGAGGGAAGTATGGGCATCCCTGCTGAGACTGTTGCCCCCGTGCCCCGGCCCCGGATAAGCAGTAGATGATGGATGGATGGATTGATGGAAAGCTCATCAGTATCCATCTTATTCTTCTTTCAGTTTGTCTCTCCATTCTGTCTACTCCCCCTCTCTCTCCATGTTTCTAGAAAACCACCTCTGTTTCCCTTTACCTTTATATCCACTCTCTTGTCTCTTGGAGGATGTTTTAATTCTCTTATTTATTTTTTCTGTCTCTTTTGTCATTTTCTAAATTTGCTGTCTTCACTGAGTACCTGTCAGTTCAGCTCCAGTTCATTCAGGATTCATTGAACTAATTAAGGATCAACGTAGATTTTAATGCATTATGTTTCACATGTTGACTCATCCAGAGTTATTAACAGTGCAGCAAGCAACACCTACATGGCATTCAGCCTCTGAAGTTGGATGGTGGGGTAGGTATTGAGAAAAAGATTAGAAGTTAATTAACATGTTGCACATATAGGTCAAGAGTTGGTTTAGTCAGTAAGACAGTGAACTAGTCTGGAAAAGAGCAAGCAAGCATATGTAGGGATTTGAAAGGAAGAGAAGGCTGAGGAAGGACAGAGGCATCGCTGTTTCAGTAAGCCGTCAGGACAGACAGGGTTTTTAAGTATTAATGTTCTTGTTTCATCCTGGAAATGAAATAACAAGTGAGTGTTCAGAACCCTCTCTGGACTATTTCATGCTTGGATGATTTCCCTCAACTGCCATGTGAATCCTTCAGGAAAACAGTTAGGGATGGCAGTGGAGGGTGGCAATGAAATGGAGCAAGAGAGCAGGGCACAAAGAGAGAGACAAAACAGTATAAACATTATAAGGTGAAAAAAGAAAAAGGAAGTGCAAATTAAAATGATGAAAGTGAGGAGATATAGAGCAAAAAAAAACATTAAAATTTAAATATTAAAATCAGAGTGTGGGCAAGGGGCGAAGAAGATATGATGACAAAATAGGTGATAGGTGGGCTATGTTGAAAGAACATGTTTGAAAGTGAATTTTGAAACACAGAGCTTTGGAAAATTTAAAAATTAAATCAATTTCGCCTTTTCCATTGCAATGTAGCTCATCTGATATTTTGTCATAGACAAGCCACAGTCATGCGGTTTGTCAAGTATCTCATGTTTCAACAACTCTCATCGCTGTATGATTTTTTAGAGAGTCTGGGGTTATCATTGGTGAAATCAGGCTAAACAAAAAAAAAAAACAACTGTTCATAAATATCTGCTCTTTTCCACAGCAGATACTCTGTACTCAGGCACGCAATTTGCACTGCATTAAACCAAATGGAAATTAGACCAGATTTAAATGCAATCCATTATGTCAGCTGTTGTGGCATCTTGCTGTTTTGCAGATGAGTAGGCGGTCCTTCAATGTGGCCCAGGACACATTAGTGCTAACACTGCTAAAAGAATGTGGTCACATGCTGCCCACCTACTGAATGACCTGAGTGATTTGATTGTACATGGATGAACATATACTTACACCACTTACACTACTGTATATATGCATCCATGTACAGTAAGTCTGCTGCAGACAAAATAGCAGAATCTATCCACTGGTCAAATTGCAGTTGACTGGTAATTTAAGTCCAACTCTGTGCAAAAAATGCCTGAATCAGTCATAAATAGCTCTACGATAATTTCATTGGTAAATAATGGCAATTACATATTCACTGTACACTAGACAACAACACATTATGGTACAGTAAGATTAATCATATTAGAATTAAATCATTTTAATGTATGAATCTATAAAGCACAAAGTTTTAGAATCTAACAAAGATAATCTCAAGACAATGATCAGCTGTTGTCTGTGGGAAATGAAACAACATTTTTGGCTTATGGCTTTAATCTGCGCATATTGCTTATTGTTCAATGGTGCAAAGTGTTCTGCTGTACTTGAAAAGCCATTTGTTAAAAGCCATTTGTTAATGAGCTTATTGCCTTTTTCGCAAATTAATTTCCCTGAAGAACAAAGTCACGATTATCTTTGCTACTTAGCTTCAGAAAAAGCAACAATCCACTTTTTGACTCTCCTAAATACTAGTAATTTGTCTCTACATGACACTTGACTTGGAATAACCTTCCAGTGTGTTTCATTAGAAATTCCTTATGTGTCCAGTTGACAGTTTTAAGTTTTGCAAAGTTTTAGAACAAATGTTTTTCAAAAAACAAAAAAATAACCTCAAGAAACTAAGATCTATAGAGATTACACACACACACAGTGATTGAGAGATTGACATACTCTCTCTCTTACACACACACATACACGTACACACACATGCACACACGTGACCCACACAAACCTCTCCACTAGACACATAAGCCACTATTTGTCACAGGACACATTCAGTTCAGTTCTCTACTCCATTTAGTGCTGATGGTGATGGTGTAAGAGATAATTAGCTGCAAAAGGAGTTAACGGATAGCAAAAAAGACAAACATGCACACACACACACCTACACAAACACACACACACACACACAAATTAAATTCACACAAAATAGCTTAAAAACACTATGAAGCCTATAATTCATAAATGCATATTTCCATGTGACAACACACACAAACAGTAATAAATTTAGACACAACAAATGTCAGTTTTTTTAGTTAAAATCCGGACATTTAATACTGTTTCATTAAAATGTTTATTGCTTAAGTGATTTATGCTAACTTTTTATTTGATCTCTCTCTGGTTCTTTGTTAAATGATATCAAGTCTGTCCATATTTCCATAGAAACAGGACATTCAGGGATATGAAAGGATATTCAGTTGGTGTTCTTACATACTTGATGGTGAGCTTTAAGGAAATACACAATTTGGAGACTTGCCTGACATAATTTTGTTTATTATTTTTTGAATGTGTGATTAATTAAGGACGGTATGTGATAAGAATAACATTGCCTTTGATAAAAAGGTGTGTTTGACAGTATGAGATGGTCAGCAACCAGTCAAGTTAATCCACTGAAAATACAAAGGATGTTCATGCCTTCCCTTCCTGAAACATGTCTGCTCCATGTAATGCATAAGAAAAACACTATTCAACATCTTCAACAAAAATTTATGTGCATCCCTGGGTATCATTGTATTTGCTGGGATATTCTGGCGAGCTTTAGTCTCATTCTCCATGTAAACACTTCAGTTACTACATTAACCTCTTTCATCAATAACAGATTTCTTTTCATTCATGTTTGTTTCAAGAATTGATTCATTCACCATGGATCAAATCTGGATTTTTTTTTTCTGAACTCATAATTTTATGGATGGAGATGTTGCCCTGTCCATCTGTCTACTACACATGCATACATTATTAAATAACAAGCATAGAATTAATCTTAGTCTCTACAATACTGACTATATTGGGCATAGCATATCTATTCACAGGGGAGTGTTAGGGAGGGGAGATTATTAAGGCCAAAGATTAATTGACAGCAATAAAAAAGCAATAAAAAAAAAGTTCATTAAAATCTTCAAAGCCAATTTTTTTCAGTGGGTGGGTCAGAGAGATAGTTGGGGAGGGCCTGAAAGAAGGGAGCTTTAAAAGTCCATAAAACCTTTTAATGTGTAATGTGTAAGTTTGTCCACTGAAATGAACAGCCTTATAGTAATGAAAAACAGGACTTATATTTGATAAATCTGCATTGCTAGTGTGTTATCTGAATAAATGAAGATACTATATAAGTATCATTGTTCATCAAGCAGTGTGTGTTAAGCGTTTTGTTATTTTTTTGAGTACATGTTTTGTTTCACAAATGTGTCTCTTTCGAATCCATGGGTGGTATGAAGAAGCCATTTAACAAACAAACAGTAATTAGTTCCTGTAATGGTTCTCCATTACATTTCTCAGCAGCCAAACTCTTTGAGAGGCAACCCAAGCACCGTTGCATTATAATTAAGAATAGCTTGTGTATTCCCCCAGAAGTGGCAATTTATGGGTGTTGAGTTGAGTGAGACAGAAAAGAGAGCAGTGTGAAATACTGTATAAAAGAAACTAACTGGGGGTTTTTGATATCAGGTATGTATAGTTGGTCAGATCATCTTGGTCAGCTCTGAGAGCTGAGTGAGCGCTGCTGCCCAAACTGCTCTCCAGCCCCATTATACTCACATTGGTCGGTCAGGGCCAGTCCCCATTTTTCTCTTTCTATTTAATGTCAGTTTCATGTCACTTCCAACTCTTGCTGTAGGCCCATGGAGATCTAAATGATTCATTCATGGGTGAAAAGATAGTTTGAACCAGCATACAGTTGGCCACCTAATGAATACTTCATGTGCACTGTTCAGTGCCCTCATATCATTCGGAGCTTCCTAGACAGTAGCAAAAGCTTGATCATTGTTGGTGCCTTGTAGAAATCTAAAACTGCCTTGCCAGAGGTCAATGAACGGGCAAATGGATCTCCTATTTCATCCGCATGTCAACTATTTTTGCTCTTAGAAATATTATGTATATGGTATAGAATCCAGTGTAATGAATCAGTAGAGGACCTCAACCCCTGTGTGGCATTTTTAAGTAAGCTACTGCTTGAACACTGCCTTTCTGTATGTACTGTGACCCAAAAAGAGCCACAATCCATATCACAAGCAGACTTTCTTTAATAAATATTTTCACACTTCATAACAGGGTATTTCTGTATCCACTATTGATGTGACACCAAACAACAATCTAAAGGTGACTGCAGTATCGCAACAAGTAATCCCAGAGGACGAACTAAGCCCTGTGTGTGATGTAAGGCTGGCCATTCAGCCGGAGTCTGCATGCTGCTCACAATGAATGGATGGCTGTAAACAAAGTGAATAATCTTTTTACCACCTATCTCTCTCCAGGTCGCTCCAGGACTTATCCAAGCAGACAGAGTTGCCTTATGGAACAGTGTTGGACTCTGCAGTTTATGATCAGGTGCGCTCCAAGGCAATGAACCCCTTTGAAAGAGATCCAATGTACTCCCAGATGTGGCGCATGATTAACCGTACTGGAGGAGGAGATAATAACGTCGAGGAGTCAAAGGAAGGTATTCGCAAGGTAGGACATTTTAATATCTTCTTTATGACACACTGCAGCCATGGGGCAGTTGATGTATTAACCTCACTTACTTAAATCGCCAATGATTATCACATATCAAAGTTTCTTGTTTACTGAAATATCAAAATTCATCCTGCATCCTCGTTCAATGAGAAAGCAATTTCGCTTGAGTGCAAATCCTGCCCAGCATAATGCTTTATATCCCATCCAGTTATGAAAGAAGTCATGTGATAAAGGCCCGCCGCACTGTGTGTTGTCGCTGAATAACATGGGTGGCTGCTGATAATGATAATGATAATGTCTTGCATAAAGGGTATATTTGACAATTAAATGCGGTGTGGTGATATCAGAGATGTTAACCCAAACATCTCTTCTAATAAAGACAACCAGAACATATATTTGTTCTGTTATTATATTTTAAATTCCTAAGTAATAAATCAGAAAGCTTGTATAAAATATGTGTCTATGCATATTTTAGTTTTCATATTCTCAAACTTTTCATTTTACAGTCTGCGTTTCACAAATGTGACAAACTCGATATTTATATAGCTTAGCCTATGACCTGTTTCCACATGCCACAGGGTCTGTGTTGATAGGGTTTAAATGTATATAAATGATGCTAATGATACGCATATAGGAAGGGAATGGGTAAATACTTAATTCCCTGGGTTATTACCCGGCATCATAAATACCTGACTGGTGCATCTCATTTGCACATATCCCCCTTTACGTTCGCATCGCCCTTCTCTCCTCCAGTGAGTCTCTCCTTTTATCCCTCCTCCCTCCCATTAGACTTGAACTGCAGCCAACATTGGAAGCTTTGAAAGTGTCGAAGGTAGTAATTAAACTGGTGGGTGGTGTTTTTTTAAATGATGAGATAAATGCAGCACATAAAAGCACATAAGCACACAACTATTAGCGCTCACTCATGCACGTTGCTTTTTGGCAGAGGGAGTTTTTTTGAGCATGTATAACTGATAATCACTGAGTAGAATCATTCAGTCAGTCTTTAAATACCAAACAGAATAATGTGTGTGTGTGTGTGTGTGTGTGTGTGTGTGTGTGTGTGTGTGTGTGTGTGTGTGTGTGTGTGTGTGTGTGTGTGTGTGTGTGTGTGTGTGTGTGTGTATAAAAGCAAACAAGCTTCAAGCTTACAAGCTTACAAGCTTCATGGTTTAATTCAGACTTTTTTGTATCAATTAGAGATGATTATCTTAAGAACTCACACTTATAAACCCACGTGACCTGTATCTACCTGTAATGTGAGTATATTTGTCCATTTTTTGAGCGCAATAGCTGTGACACAAGTCACAGATGCAAACCAAAGGGGATGCGTATGCATGACATGCTACTCTCAGAGAGGGCAAATACTCCATGGGCTGTGACAATCTGCACTGTAGTCATCATCTGTCCTATTTGGTAGTTTTATTTTACCATGCAGCCACGTATCTGTGCAAAAAACACCAATCTAGCTGTGTCTGTCCATGTTTCAGGCTATAAATCAGATATGTACCAATATGGAATGATTGGTGATGCAGTATATGATATGTGAGGCTGATCTGAAAAGGTTTGCGTTCACACAGCCCTGACAAAATCAAATTTGTGCCACATTAAGACAGAAAATTGGAATATATTCTTTTCAGTCTGGTAATGTGAGCATATATATGTATCATTCTGATTTCCATCATGACACCAACAGCTTGATAAAACACTCAAAGCCTCTGATATGACTTAATTCAACTGCAAGGTGTGTGAATTGCTTGCAGAAACAGTTAAGAATGCTGGAAAAGACATTGCTGTTGAGTCATTTATCGTCATAGAAATACAGGTAAGAGAAATAAAATGTGAATTTGGTATTATTTTTCCATCCATTACAATATGCAGGATCTGATACAAAAATGTTTTGGTTTATTGAATTATCACACACAAGAAATTAACGGTCAACAGGGGTGTATGAAATGAAACAACCACATGCGTTAGATTTTTTAAAAATCCGATTAAGCACTGTTGTGGCCGACAGGAGCAATGACAGTGAACACTCTATCCAGAAACACTGTGTAGAAAGTTTTGCATTTCAAACAAACAGCATGTGACCAGGCAGGGCAAACAGGAGGCAGCTCTGGATGGACGGCTGGTCGTAAGCAGAACGTAAAGAGAAAAGCTGCTTTTCATGGACAAATTCTACATGACAGACGTGACAGAGTGGCAGCGAGCATGGCGCTGCAAAAAGGGAGGATAAAGGAGGTCAACCTTTTCACTGACTGTGAAAATGAATGAATGAATGAATGAAATTTGTTCTGGTTTTAATATTTTTCACATTTAAAAACAATTCATATTTCAATTGTATTGATAATAACCAAACAGGACTGGGCTGAAGCAAATTGCTCATATAAGCCCATCTTGATCTTCAATCTTTCATCCTTGCACTTTACATTGTTGTTACACAGAATTTGCATGCCTGCCTGCTTTTCTTATGATTTTGTTGCCTCTATTTTTTGACTGCCCCAGTAATTATCCACATCAGTGTCCATCTGTGTTCGACAAATCTATTTCCCAAGCTTATTGTCCTCTCTACTCTGTCTTTTTCCGTCACTCTTCACTCAAACATGTGCATTCCTGTCAGCTTATGTTTCATCTCTGTGTTAAAGGCTACAGGGTGCTCTCTAGTGGTCCACCAACTTTCACATCCCTTTCTATGCTTCTCTGAAACAAACTGTTGTCTCTGTTGCAGTGACGTCATAAAATGTCAGTTTTAAGCCTTTTGAAATATTGTATTTGTCAATTAACAACATTTAAACAAATGTAACCTCAATTTACTGCTCCAAATAGTGCTTTTATTCCACTGTAGTGTCCTTTAGGGCTCTGTGTCTAACATTAACCCTTCCTCTCAAAACAAATTAGAATCACATTTTTACCCTGAGCTTGTCACATTGAGGGAAAAACAGACGTCAGAGGCTAAATAGTCTCTTGTCATCTCAGATTGTTCACAAGGTCTGCTAAAAGGAGACATTCTATAAGAAGACTTCACTGTTCACCTATAAAGACTAGACAACAATATGACAAAGGTTTCCTTCAAAGCAAAGACTTTAATGTGTTGTGCGTGTTGGTTTTTTTGCTTATTTTTTTCTCATAATGACATATATTTCGATGCCAGTAAACAGTACCTGGAATAGTATTCTCAAGCCGAAGGCTATTCGAAAGGCCGTGATGTTATTAAGCCTGTGAGTCAGTGAGACTCAGATATCCTTTGTTTTCTGTCGCTGTTTGATTTATTTGGATGTTTGTCTTCTTCAATCCAATCCCTTTGGTATATTTGATTCCTGTGAGGTGAAAAACTTGATATATTTTCCTTCAATGTCATGCTCTCTCTCTCTCTCTCTCTCTCTCTCTCTCTCTTCTCTCTCTCTCTCTCTCTCTCTCTCTCTCTCTCTCTCTCTCTCTCTCTCTCTCTCTCTCTCTCTCTCTCTCTCTCTCTCTCTCTCTCTCTCTCTCTCTCTCTCTCTCTCTCTCTCTCTCTCTCTCTCCTGATGCTGCTTCCTCTTGTTCTCTTTCGCTCTTTCTCTCAGGCTTTTTCTCCTCGACAATAAAGCTCTTGTCTCCTGTGCACTGGATTTTCTTCCTTTTCAGTTTCAATTCCCTGCAGCACAATAATATTGCATGTCAGAATGAGTCAGTGTCTGAACTGTGGCTTGTGTCACTCACACACAAACAGACATACATACAAACACAAACAAACACATATGCATTACATTTGCATGTGGAAACAAGTATGCACACAGAAAGGCATTATCATGTCTCACAGCACTGTTCTTTACACACATATTCAACACATTTACTCACACTCACACAGCTTGTCACAGACTGAAATATACACCTCTCCCCATCAGTGATCAAGTGGTTCAATATACTAAGAGGTGATGCACCTCAGACTTGATGTCTCATTAACTTGGTGTCACATTCACATCAGTGACAACCTGCATGTCAGTTTGACATAATCACCATTCAAGGCAATGCCTAAAATTAGCAGCTTTTATCCTTGCCTAGTCTTACAAGGAAAGCAAACTAGTTTTTCTCCCATCACTTTTTTGTGTGTGATGGTGTCAGGGAGGACTTGTAGCTGAGTAGCTCCTGACATTTCAGCATTTGATTGTTGCGCTGACTTGTAAAACTAATCATTCAAATTAAGTATGACCTACATACTCCCTTTATTACATCACCTCTGCAACACCCTCCCTGACTGGAACTTGTGAACAAATGTCACAGTCAATAATTAATAACTTAAAAAGTAAAAAAGTAAAATTCTACCAGACAAGGAGAGTTTATTCATGTTGCACTATTCCAAAGCAATTCAGAGTGCTTTGGAAATGCATATGATAACCTACAAATATAACAGGAAGAACATTAAAATGAAATGTTGCAAGAGCATAATAGATCTTTCAAGAGAAGACAATGGAATACAGTCAAATTACAAATATAAGAAATGGGCTAGATGGGCTGCAGCTGTGATTGATTTTTCTTTTTTTAGTAGTATGTGTAAAGTATCCATTGCAAGAGTCTTGTCTGCTGAAAATAAATGCATGAACAACTTTTTCAATTGTTAAGACAGAAATCCGATAAGACTTGACTCTTAATTAAACTTTCTTTGCTGCCAGTTATTTCACTTTTTCCATGTATAGTTATATAAATTCTGGCACATCTTCTTTTCTTTTCTTTTTTTTTCTAATATGTTTGTCATCTGCATAAGTATGGCATGGCATACAATCCCCACCTATATATTTGAATAAGCTCACTTGAAAAACTCTCAAGCTGTCACGCATGTGACGCTGTCACCAACTCCACCCACTGCCTGTCAATCAAGTGCCCAACCAAGCACGCCGCCCAACGAATCACGGTGCCCAACCAATCACAACGCATCTGCCAGAAGGAATCACGTGAACAACATGGCGTACGGCAGCTGCTATGTTAGGACAAGAAATAACTATACATGGACTTCCCAGTTAACATAATTTTAGTGTCATAACTGTTCCAACAATTTTCCTGTTTTTGAGCAGAAAGTCCAAACAGCAGGAATGACACAGAAAACGGCAATGAATTCTGAGTGAAACTCCGACCGAAAGAAAGGAAAGGATTGCGTCACAAAAAGTGATCATTACTTAGCTAGAGCCAGTGATTTTCATATGTTTGGTATGAAGTCTGATATTATTGTTTTATAGTGGAATTTCCACAGGTTCCCGCTAGTGTATGTATAATATAACAAAGCTACAGCATGTTGATGATGAAGACAAGCAGAGAATGGACCCTTGGTAGTGCCATTTCTGTTTTTTTTTAAAGTTGCTCAGATTCATATTCAACATATACCCCTTAATCTTGTATGACTTTAACCAATCCAGCATTTTTCAAAGTTCCACACACATCCAAAAACTAACTAAAGATCTCACAAAAACAGAAAAAGTGAAATATTTACTTGAAGATTAAACATAATTCAGAAGAAAGTAGCAACCAGCAAGACAAATATTGCCAAAGGAAACAAGATACAAATTGGGTCCAGAGAAAACAAAACTCAAATTGAGCAACTGCACAATTACAATTTCCAGAAGTAAACCAATAGCATGCTAAGAATCTCTGTGGAAAATCAATAATTCTTGGAAAGCTAGTTTGCGATTAAAAAAACAGAAAATCTAACAAACAGGAAGTCAAAAGAAGTATGAAGACTAAAAGCCCTGACTGAATAAGAGAAAACTGAACGTGAAGTGAATTTTAGTCCATGACATCATTCTTTCCTATAAAAGGCAGGCCTTTATGTGTTTGTGTGTATTCGGTGCACAGCAATCATAGTTAACCACCTCCTTTAGAGAAGTATTGATACTGCGTGGCAAAATGGTAACTTGGTACTGTGCACTGTGAACTAAATCTGGTGCCTAGCAGGTATATATATATTTATAAGAAGCTCGAAGGCATAGCAGGTAGTTAGCCTGAATTGTTTAACAACTTCTGTGAAAATTCAATATTGACAGGAGAAAATTGTGACACAGCTGACCTAACCATTTTGCCTGAGAGACTGTTTTGTATCATCAGAATGTCCTTTGTGAAGAAAGATATGAAGTGATTGCAGCACTCAGTGGATAACAACTCAAGTGGGACTGATGCTGAGGGGTTTGTCAGTCTGTCTACAATATCGATTACAATGTGAGCATTATTGTTAGCTCAGCCAAATATCTGAAAAATAGCAAGCTCGTCAAACTAGTAGTAGTCTGGCCACATCCGAATACTGAAGAAGTAAAAACATGGCTAGAGAGGGTACAATAATTTTGTACCCTCTCTAGCTGATGCCGCAGAAGGATGTTGCATGTAAAAGAATTGGTCATGGAAATACTTCAGAGAATTTTATTCATTATTCTTACAATGTACGAGATACATTCATATGGATGGTATGGGTGCGTTTGATGTGTACTCACGCACGTGAGTTGAAACAGAAACCATTAAAATCTTAATATCTCCCAGCTTCCACAGTCTCAGCAGTACAAACACGTACCTGACTCATCTGATGTAAGTGTCCCCATGTGAATATATGACAGCCACTCTCTGTCAGGCTTCAAGAGTCTCTGATGACTGCTGAGTGATTTTAGAGTTGAGTGGATTGCCAGTTTGAATTTTTTCCTGTCTGACTTTTTGCTGCTGCATGGTAAGGTTCCACTCTAGAAAATGCATCTTACCATGTCATTGCCCTCTGTGTGTTACCATTGTCTCCTAGCTACATGTTGATGGGAGCTTTGACAAACTGTCATTTTTTCATTAACTGAAATTGAGATTACAAAATTAGAAAGGTTAAGGTGCTGTTTTCCGAGAAAAGCATTCATTGGTCATGAATTCTCTATTTTACCAACCTATATTTGAACTAAACAGCCTCAAATAAAACTTACCTGTTTGTATTGTGTATGATTGTATATAATGGTCAGTGAAGCAAGAGCAGAAGGAGAAGAACGTAAGGGCTGGTTCAAATTTTGCAAAAGGTTCTCAGATATTGCCTCACCCATACCGTATGTGCATAATCTGATTATACTATATGCAGGGACATTTATATATTGTTTTTTTTTTTGCTGTTTGGAAAACTGAAAATACAGATTCATTCAGAGTATATGATCACTTATATTTAATTGTTATTTTAGTCCGTTTTTTTTTTTTTAATCAAATGACACTATTGCCTATCTGTTTTAGAATTTCTATAGTTTTCACAATGGTGGCGCATTTCTTAACTTGCCTTGCATATGCTTATCCTTACATGGTGTAATAATCATTACACTTATCCTCTGTCTCCCTCTTGCCATCTGCCCATTTAATATAATGACTCCAGAAATTATGACAAAAAATTACCATCATTTCTTCATCTTAGTTACACATATCTTAAGTCAGGAAGCAAGGAGCTAAATAATGTAAGCCTATAAGTGTTCACCAATTTGCCATAATGACTTCAGTAATTATGATAAACATCATACTCATTCCTCTGACAGGGAGAGCTGAAGATGAATCATCCAAGACACGCTCAGATCAGTCAGCGCTGGGTGAGGCCGTCACAGCACTCCTGAGGACAATAGAAAAAGAGTAGAGGGGAAATAAAGGGAGGAGGGGAATATGATATGGATGCCAAATAGGTGTTTGGGGAATAGGATGGAGGAAATTGGGAGATTTAGGAAGGTGGAAAGAGAGTGATACGGCAGAAGCAAAGGTCTGAAAGAAGGTTGGAGGTAGGGGGTCTACTTTAGATAAGTGAGAAAGAGGAGCAAGGACAGAGACGGAAGGACAGATAGATCTGCAAAAGAATTTGACAGGGAGTCTTGATGGAAGTCAAAATGGACCAAAGCTAGATGAGAGGTATTAGAATATGTAAGATGCTTGATGCAAAGTGTGGGTGGATTAAAACAGTATGTTTTAGTCATTTGTTGTTTTATTGAGCTCCTGAATGGATTAATCTATGAGCCTAAAAGCCATGAAAAAATAAAGACCCAATTAGAGAGAAGAGAGAGAGAGAGAGAGAGAGAGGGAGGGAGGCAGGGAGACAGAGAGAAGCAGAGTTCGACTACAAATGACTACAAATGGACTCTTCAGTGATGAGGATGCGTCAAGTAGCTCAGGTCATATTTGCCCTACTGCAAAACTTAATTTTATGTAACCAGTATTATATCATTTTAAGAGGTAGGATGACAGTGAAGCAGAAGAAGACATCCATTTTGCTTTGTCATCAGTGGTTTACGGTTAGGCTGTGATGTGTAGCAAAGAGGGTTCTAGCATAGGTATGGGAAATCTAGGCAATGTATTTGCAGTCAGTAGTAGAAATATATTCTTGCCACAACCTGTTCAGAGATGCATTTCCAGGCTGATGCATGTGATGACCTGATATAGTTTTTTATCAGACACCAGTTAACAGTATGCGTTTGAATAAATTGATTTTTCGTGACTGACCATAATGAAACACAATGGTGAACACTTCCATGCTATCATTTTTGGCATGCAGCCTGATAAAAGATAGGTCATTGATCCCTTTAAATGGTCTTATCATGTGGGTGGCTTCAGTGCCTCGGGAAGATAAAGCATCAAGGTTAAAGAAATGCAAAAATAGCTTCTTAATTGAGAGTACAAAATAATCACTTTAATAAGAATGTAGGTTGTAAAAGTAAAAAGATAAAAGTAATATTGCTTCTGGCTCTTAGGTAACTAACCACCTGAGGCTAACCATTGCTCCACCATGCTGCTCATTTTGAGCCAAATTCATTAAATAACCTGACAAAGTGGATATGTGCAGAAAGGACAGACTGGAAGTTGAGTATTTTTTAGTTTCAATTTTCTTTTAGTTGGATGAAATTAATTTGTTTAAATCAGGGACAGCATATTTTAAAAGGATTAAAACATGTTTTTTTAATTAAACAATAAGTACATTCATTTAAAAACAAGGAAATTCAAGTCATCAGAGCCAACATAAAGTTAATAAAATTGAGGGCATCTTTTTTTATGTCAGTCAGTCAGTCAATAATTTTCTTAACCCCGCAGATGCTGGGAGAGCATGCGAACTCCGCACAGAGCGGGACTCGAACCTGGGTCTGCCATGTTGTGAGGCGACAGCGCTACCCACTGCGCCACCGTGCTAAAAAATTTCATAAACACTCCTAGACACTCCTTGCCAGAAGCTCTTTGCTAACATCACTGAAACCACTCACACGCATTAGCGTGTGATTCACATAAGTGCAGTGGAATACCTTTCGCTTAAAGCTTGGCTTTGCCTCTACACCCCTCAAAGATCAAATTCATTCAGCAGAATAAGAGATGTTACAGTTACATTACAGTAATAGAGTATTTTATTTTGTTTGTGTTGTTTTTATGTCATGTGATTGTTTCTAGTAAGTCTTAAGGAATAGCAGTTTTTGTATTTAGAGTAGTAATGGCATTCAAATTACCCCAGATGTTTTTTATAGATTGAAATTTAATAAATAATGACTAATGAACAATTCAATTTAAGAACAACTTCTCTGAACCAATTATGTTGGTATGTTGAGGAGTACTTGTACATGCTATGGCAGTACCATAAGCAGAACTACTCTGGACTCTGGATTTCTGTAAAGAGTAATTAAGCTTTAAGGCTTTTAAAATGTTCCTCTCCTTCTCTTCTCCATCTCACTCTTCCTTCTACCTATTCTCTCTCTGCTGCTGTGCTTATTTCTCATGGAAAAGAGGAAAATGCAGATAAAATCTCGCAGATGTGTTTAAAAATTCGATGTCACTGTAGATAAGGTTAACAAGATGTTTAGAGTGTATCTATGAGCACCTTCCTGGATCTGTTCTGTGTATGTGTGTGTGTGTGTGTGTGTGTGTGTGTGTGTGTGTGTGTGTGTGTGTGTGTGTGTGTGTGTGTGTGTGTGTGTGTGTGTGTGGGTGGGTAACAGTGTTCTTTTATGGTTGAGAGGTCTCTCCAACACCTCTTTACCCTCTAATATCACCGTCAACGAGACATCTGTAGGCAGTAGAGCTCTCTGACTGTGTGTGTGTCTGTTTTTGTCAGTGCCACAGTTCTTTAAGGACCTCCTGCACTCTCAACCATTGGTCAGGGAGTTGCCAAGGTTACTGAGCAATGTGGCCCAGCTGTTTTGGTGGCAAGACACAGGCTGTTATTCCTCCCATCTCTTGCTGGGGCAAGACCATTTTCATTACACTTTAAAAATTTAATATCTTTTTTATGTGTTTGTCATGTATTTTATAGGATTTGAATGAGATCTCAGCAGAAGCATAAGTTGCCTTGATATATGTCTGTCACTGTGCCTGAGTATGACTATTGCAATATCCTCCATAATATCCTAGCTGCTGGTAAGACCAGAGAAAGGGGCTTTTTGCTGCTGTGTCATTTTCCTTTTTTTTAGTAGTGCAAATCAACCTGACAGACATAAGAGAAAGCTCCTTTCCAACAGAGTGTGATAGCTCATTAGGATTCAACACAACAAGCCCAAACAGCAAACATATTTTTATGCTGTTACAATTGTCCCCCTGTGTGTTGACAGTGTTTCTGCTGTGACTCAGATTCAGGGAGAGCAGATGGAAGGAAGAATGCAGAAGAAGAAGCATTTCCAATCCATATTAAAGGAAGAAGATTGCACAAATATAAAAAGGACATTTTGAATCAGGGAATGTTAAGGAAAAAAACTGGAGGGAGGGAAAGATGGATAGAAACTACTCTTGGCAATTGTGGTGATTGATTTAAAAGCTGGCATGTTTACTAGAGATGTGACAAATTGGACCAGACTAAAGGAATAAGGGAGTGAAAGGAGGGATGTAAAAAGAGTTTGTTTTAATAACAGCACAAGGGAATAAAAGACAGAAGGGCGTAAGTGATTCTAATGTTTCTGCATATATATATATATATATATATATATATATATATATATATATATATATATATATATATATATATATATATATATATATATATATAAAAATATAAATAAAAAGGCGGCACGGTGGCGCCTCACAGCACGGCGGACCCGGGTTCGAGTCCTGCTCTGTGCGGAGTTCGCATGCTCTCCCCATGTCTGCGTGGGTTCTCCGGCTTCCTCCCACCTCCAAAAGCATGCACTTCAGGTTGATTGGCCAGTCCCTAATTGACTGTAGGAGTCAGTGAGTGAGTGTGTGCGTGCGTGAGTGATTGTTTGTTTCTATGTGGCTCCACAGTACACTGGCGTTGTGCCCAGAGTGTCCCCCGCCTCACGCCCTGAGACTGCCAGGATAGGCACCGGCTCCCCCGCAATGAATGAATGAACAAATGAATGAATGAATGAATGAATATATATATATATATATATATATATATATATATATTCTATTGTCTTCATTAATCTTAATGAGTGCTAATTGCCTATTTATATGTCTTTCTCTTCTGCCAGCCAGGACTCAAGAATCCTACTCACACCCACACACCCACAATGTTCGTCGTCTCTTTCTCTCTTCCTCTTCTGCATTTTAACCTCCTCTCAATATCTGTTTTTTCTCGTGTTCCTTATTGTCCTGTGCTGTATCCATTGACTCTGTGATAATTACAGCAGCTAACAAGAAAATCAATACAAGTCAGCAGATGAAGACAGCAATTAGTGTGATGCCGTGTTACGTGTGTGTGTGTGTGTGTGTGTGTGTGTGTGTGTGTGTGTGTGTGTGTGTGTGTGTGTGTGTGTGTGTGTGTGTGTACATATATGCACTTGATTGAATGTAGATCCGACTGAACACAGAATATCTTGAAGCAGAAAGTCAGCATTTAAATCTTTATTCTGTGATTCTGTGATTCTCAATAAGGAAACTTAACGGTGCAACAGTTGTAAAGATCGATAGGACTTATTATAGGAGCCGTTCTGTGGCTAATCATAGAGTGAACGGAAGGTAATATAAAAGAAAAATAATCAGCATTCAGCACTGAAATATAATTCTGAAATACATTCTACAGAAGTGCAGAGATTGAATACTTCACTATTGTATTATACACAATGACTTCTTGCTTTAGAGCCTCACTTTAACAATGAGGCAACCCAGACTTGTTGCATTACAGTGATTTTCCTCCATACCAGCCATCCTTTTGCACTTGTCTTAGCATTGTCTTTCACATTAAAATTGACAATTAAAATGGTCTTAAGAGAAGTAATCTTTGTTTTCCATTAATTCTAGATATATTAATTAAATGTTTGACAATGTGAGCTTAAGCTTTTGAGAAGAATATGTACATGTTTCCAATCTTTTAATTGGTGCATATGCAAAGTCGATACAAAATCTGCACATATACCCTCTTGTGGCTGCATTTGCACATATACAGTACATTTCTCTTGCCAAACAGAACAAATTTGTTTTGTAATATTTCACTAAAAAAGTAGAACACAATAAATGCATGAAAAAACTAATGCTGAAATTACTTATTTCAGTACATGACTAACAGTTATTATATTATTTGTTTGTTTTGAGTAAGTGGGTAATTTAGAAATATTGTAGCTGCGTTTTATTTTTGCAGCTCAGTCGTGATGAGGTTCTATCTGGATAAAGCATGCTTATCATTTCACATTCTGTATGATTTAAAAGCATTAGTTTTCCTCCGATTGCATCTCCCAACTCATTGGAAATCTTCCAATAATGAGCTTCAAGCCTTAATTATACCCTTTACTCTCTTAATGAGACAACCCACCTTAATAAGGCAGAGAAGAAAAGTAGGTGGGAATTTCTAGAGAAAAATGTGTTAATAGGTATACAAAAAGCAGTCAAAACCTAAAACTGATCACATTGCAGTAAAAACAGATTTATAATAGGATTTTGATTTTACAAGATGGGAGAGAGAACTTAATACCAGAGTTTAGGCTATGAAATGAAAATGTGTCATCTATTTTGTCATGTCTTGGATGCTTTTTTTGTCTATTACCGAAGTCCAAGACATAAAAGCTGTATGCATTGGAATGAAACCCATATTGGCTGAGACAAAAAATGGAGTAGAATACAAAACCAACAAGGCGGTCAGACTGCAACATCCCATGACATCATCACATTTTTGTGTCTCTGGCTTCCTGAAAATGTTGTTTTTTGTTTTGTGATTATATCTCATCAGGTTTCCAAGATGTGTACCTAAAAAGGTATAAAAGTGAGAATTTGACCTTGACGTAGTTTTTTTTTTTTTCAAGGTCAAGGTTGTGATCTAATTTTTATCCCCTTGCCTCCCTGAATATGACACCTTTTGTTTCGTCTTTCTATCTGTTTCTATCTATTGTGAAGATATTTGGTGGACAGTCAAACGGACAGACAAACAGACAAACACACAAACACCGACAATTACAATACATCACCGCTTCGCAGGATGTAATTAACAGCAAGACACATAAAGCAAGAGCAAGAAATAAGACAATTGTATTAATCAAAGGGCCAAATGCTCCCTGCTAAAAGAAAAGATGAAAAAAAGGAAGCTTTTTAAATATATTTTCATCAGCTTGGTTGGTCTGTGTCCTGTCTTTACCCAGATCTACAACCTGAGGCTAGCCATTAGATAACATCTTAATTTCCAAGATAAAAGGGAAAATTGGGGATGAATCATTCCAGCTTCCCTGCATTGGTAGAAGTATCAAGTTCAATTACTAGATGGTAGATAAATTAGAGGGACAAAGTAGGGGGTGGAGGTAGACAAAGAAAGCATATAAACGCTTTTGTTAGAGGGGTTTTTGGTTACGATTAAACCCTTTTACTTATCCTCACCTCACCCTCAGCCCAGTGAATTTCTTATTCACCTCCCTCCTACTTTGTATTCTGTAGCTACCTTTTTTCCATGTTCATTCATCATCGCTTCTTTTATTCTAGATGGAAACTGAGTGTTTGTCTTTTCTCTCTTTCACTCCTCTACATTATTTTTTCTTTATTTTTTTGACACCTACTCATCCACTTCTCTCATTATGTTCCCGACCCTTTTGTTCTTGGGCTTCTGCCCAGTAACAAGGTGTTTTCTCATCTATCATTCTCTATCTCCTGTCTTCCTCTCCCATCTCTTACTCTCTCTCCACTGTCCTTATTTACATGTGACCATGCCCTGTTTCTTTATCTCTGTCTCAGAGAGAGGATGCAGCTTAATTCCAGCAACTAATGGACTTCTGCAAACACAGACAGCTATACATTACATTACGTTCTAGAGACGGAGGTGAGAGTGGTTTTAGAGGCTTAGAGAAGGACTTTCAAGGAACATAGTGGTGGTGAAGGGAAAAGTCCAGTCAGACAAAAAGTTCCAATATCTTTTGGACATAAGGACGTTTGGTGATTTGTGGGCAGCCATCATTCAGTGTGGATAACACTTTAAAAAATCTGAAATAACATAAAACTTCATTTAATATCAATACACAACTTTTAAATTCAACAGAAGACAGACTTACATAAGGGATGTAGATGCTGTGGTAGAAGGTTAGTTCCAGGTCACACTAAACTAATTGACACTCACAATGCAAAAGATATTGATCACTGCTACTCAGTATTGGATCAATTGTATTGATTACTGTTCAAAGATGTCAACCTTCTAATATGAAAATCCACTTATAACAGTTATTCAAATGTTTTGTTAAGCTACATTCGAAAAGTTTAATGTAACTTCTCAGAAAAAAGTGCAAAATCCATTGGAGATCCATCAAATTAATGGATATTAATTTAAAAAGAAAAAAGGGTCCAGAACTGAATGATTTGCAGTTAATGTGCCTTGATGGGGAAAAAAAGTAAAAAACTTGAAAGCTTAAATTGTAGAGTAGTGAGACACATGCAGAGACTCACTAAGTAGTTACAGAAGAGATCATTTCCTCAGTTCCAATCTTCATGGACTGCATGACCGAGCACTGACCTTCAATGGCAAACTCATTGCCAGTCTCAAAGTGGAGCCATCAAACTGTAAGACTTGCATCCCCCAGTATACCTACAGCCATTTATAATGAAGACATTTACATTCAGCTCAGGTCTGACTTTAAGTTGGAGGCACGTTTCTGGAAAATGGATGCACCACTAAATTAATGCTCAGTTATGTGATGACTGTTCTTTCCTGTCTCTGTGACAGGTGTTTCTGAATGACCAAAGACACACAAAGGATGCCCACATTTAACATGTTGACACGGCAAGAGCGACTGAACACCAATCATGAGTCACTGCTAAATCTTCGAGTTGGTTAACAAAGGATGGTCAGGAGGCATTACAATAGCAGATGCTTTAAAAGTTTTATATTTCACAGGAACAATGGGGTTCTGTGATCTGGAAGATTAGCTTGTATCAAACAGCTGCTCATTTATGCTTTATAAGGCTGGCTTTGGAGACACATGGATTAACAGAGCTCTTGTGAGAGTTTGGCAAAGAATACCAGTCGGCTCTCTCCTATGTTAGATTCACTGCCATTCATTAACTTTTGTACTCCTACATTTTCAGATCCTGTAGGTAAAATGTCTCCTGAAATTCACTTTGTTCTATAATAACTAGCAACTGCTGAAAATTAAAGTCACACAATTTAATTACCCTTGAGAGGTAGTGTTACAGCGACTGATGGTGTGAAAGCACTCGAGCACCTGTTCCACCTGTTGCTCGAAAAGCATGTGAGTGTATCAGTTATCATTTCCTCTCCCTGCCTAATTCTTTCCCATGGTTCCAATTAAAACTCCTCCAAATCAGATTGCGTTGCCACTCCATCAGCATAAGCAAGGCTTTTTTTTTTTTGCACCATCAAGTAATATGGTGATTTGAAGCTTCAATGAAAATTTTGTCTCAGCTTTTTGGTGGTAGATTGAACCTGCATTTAATCAGGCTTTTACAGGATCCAAACTTTAATCTTATGCTACACAACTTACTTTGGTATTATTAAAGGGGTTGAAGAATTAATCATACATATTTGTGTACAATGTTGCAATTTATGACTTTGGGGTTGAGAAAACTTTTTATTTAAGTGTCATGTTGTTTATTCTAAAACAGTGCATCAAAGTTCATGTTACAATTGAAGCAGCACTGTTTTGCAAACAGAACATCACTGAGGGATTAACTTTGATGAACTTTTTAAAAACAGCACAAATTTAAACCATGCCATGTACAGATATTTAAAATACTATATTTATTGTATGCCTAATTAAATGTTATTGTGCAGCACGGTGGAGCTGTTACCTCACAGCTAGAAGGTTCTCGGTTTGAGTCCTTTCTGGGTAGAGTTTGTATGTTCTTCCCGTGCCTAAGTCAGTTCCCTCCGGGTTCTCCAGCTTCCTCCCCCTTCCAAAAACATGCACTTCAGGTGAATGGATGATTCAAAATTGCCCGTAGGTGTGAGTGCGTGCATGTGTGGTTGTTTGTCTTCCGTGTGGCTCCACAGTGCACTGGTGTCATGCTCGGAGTGTCCCCTGCCTCTTGCCCTCAAGTCACCTAGGACAGGCTCCAGAAACCTCATGAGCAGTGAAAGCAGAAGAAGCGGATTCATTCATTCAAAATTGTTTGAATGAATGAACGTACAATTTTATTGATATGACAATAGTACCTGATTTAAAATTCTATGGGCATTGAAAATATAGAGGTTTCATTTCCATATCCAAACAAAATGTCTCAAACTAACATTCAGCTACAGTGTGTGTGATCCGCAGACTTTCATTTTTTCACATTGTACCACAAAGACAGAAAAAATTAGAACTTCTTTTGGCAGACAAACATGAAAATAACCTCAAATCAAACTGATTTCATTTTTCAAGATGAAGCTAGATTTAAGAAATGTGATGGGTTTCTTTTTCAGGTTACACAGGAACACTTCATTCCTCAATTAATAAAAGGAAATATATGGTTTTTGCTGCACAAGAAACATGAAAAATTGCACTCTGAAAGGTGCTTGGTAAATAAAGTTGTTTGAAATGGAAACAGTATATTAGACTTCATGTATATCAAATGTGTGCACTACTTAAATAAATGTACTTAGTTACATTCCACAGTGTACTATTAGCATTTCTTGGCTATGATTGTTGAGGTGTGTTTTTATGATGTATTTAAGATCAATAAGCCCATATGCAATCCTCCATAGGCCTCCATAAGCGCTTCTGTAAGCTTTGATAAGCATCCATAAGTCCTTTCAGGTCTATAAGGCCAGAGTTCATCAAGAAGAGCTATGCCCCCTAATGACTTATTGTTTTATTAAAGCCAGTGATTTAATTTCCTGTATATGTGCTAATCTATTGGGTAAGCATTTATAATTTAAGTGCAGTTTAATTGTGAAAGTGAATCCCCTGTAAGTGAAATGGTTGACACTGCTGATGACCTGTTCCCATGAGAAGAGTAAAGGTTTGAGTCAAGGTGATTGATGTGATGTGGTTTACTCTGGCAGCTAAGAGCCTTGCAAAGCAGAAATTTAATTAATATTCATTCTTCTTGACCATTATTAATAAAGTTGCCACACAAGATTCCGCCGCAGGGTGTCTGGTCTCAAGCAGGTTTGGCATTTTTTACTTAACTGGAAAGACCTTGTGGCCAGTAACTGATCTTCCGCAATGAACTGAACAAGGTGGCAGGAACACTTCATTCAGTGTGTCCACGGAGGGCTAGACGTTTTGAAGTCAAGGTTTTCACAATCATGCAGATTTTACTGATAAATACAATACTTGTCTGAATAGATAGAGCATCTGTGGTGCTATAGGCTAATTTATTTGTCTTGTAGCAGAATGAATACTGATGATGACTACATCATTAATAGGCACCAACCCACTGGCACATTGGTAAATTGATGTGCAAATAAGGATGGAAATATGACGTTTTTATTTCACCCGAGTGTTTGCATGGATTTGAAAGGAAGTGTTTAAATTAACATTAATCTGGGCAGTTTGAATAAAGTAGGCAAGAAGAGCCTTCTCATGGATGGATGGATGGAGGGATGGATGTCATTTGAAGGATAAAATTGATCAAAGCACTTTACTTTTACCTTTATGCACCACGGAAAAGGCTAGCATAGGGAAATCAGAAATACAGTCATATAATTTTTACATATGGTAGTGGGGATGGAGGGGAAGAAAGAAAATGGTGTCTCGTTTACTGTTTTCCACAGAGAGAAAATAACAGAGAAAGCTAAAGAACACATTTATACAGTCACAAATGAACTGGCTCTGCAGCGAGAGCCTGAGATGGAAAGCTCTCTGGACTACTTTCATTTTTCTGTATTTTGTCCTGAAAGCAGTCACTTCTGCAGGCTGCATGCAAATGGAGACAAAGTCTGTCTGCAGAGTCTGAGCACACAGATGGCGTTTCATGTGCTGAAGGTCACTTTTTGTTGTAATAATGCAGAATTTTTCAGGTATTAGCAATGAGCTTCTTGATATGCTTATACCTCAGAGACGAGGCCTCGCTGAGAACTGCATGTTCAGCTTTTTGCATGCCATTTGCATCTGAAAGTGCTTTGTTTTTTGAGGGGGGGTGGTTTGTTTGTTTTGTTTGTTTTTTAATCGCTGGATTCACTTTTCAATTTCTCTTTTTCCAGCTGTTTACATTTCCAGTAGAATCTCTGCAATGCAGTCAGCTTGACGATGTTGATTATTTTGCTTTGTTGTTGTTGATTTTAAAGATCACAGCAACTGAAAATTCCAAAAGCGTTTATTTTGCATGGGTTTAAAACTACATTTAGAACTTTTTGGCCTTGTTTTGTTTGTGTTTTTTATTTGTTTTGTTTACAGTAGAAAAAGACTGTTGGTTGAGAACAAACATTTGATCACAAATGTTTTCCAACCGAAGAGCTATAATGAAGACATCTAGAGATTTTCGCTCTTGTTGCTTTCTTTGCTCATGTTTTCAGCTGTCTGTCTTCATTTATTTCTTTTTGTTTTTTATTTTATTCATAATTTTTGCTCAGTTAAACACTATGCCAAGTCATGCGGAGTGAATAAAATTCATGCAATTGCAAGCCAGGCAACCTTTGTTTAGGCTTTACTGTGGACTGAGTAAGTTCCACTGTTGATGTGCAATGGGGCAAAAGTGGGACAGAAACCATTGACAGTGAAGTAAGAGCCATTACATCTTTGTGTTGCATTTAGGTTCAAATGTGTGTCATATTTGAATGTTCCAGATAGCATAAAGCTGAGTGGGAAGAAAAGTCATTCTTTAGCGTTTGGGTTTGATATGGGTCTTTTATTTTTATTTTAATGCAATAATGTTTTGGCCTGTTACTTATGTCCATGTTACACTAGACTCATAACTATTATAGTTTTTTGTTAGCTAACAGACTAAAGTAACTACACTACAGTAATACCTAACCTGTTAGCTAACCTAGGTAGTACATAAAATTGGTAAATTAGGTAGACTGTCCAAAATGGTTATTTCCGCATAATGCAGATTGCCCTACTCATAATGTATTATTTCCTGATGATCAACATTTTTATAGCATTTTTCATGTTATAGCAAGAGGTTCATTTATAATCTAACAATCCCTAATTAATAATCAAATGCAGTTCATAAATAATTCATTGGAATAATAACACCCAAACATTTCAAGCCCAGTCAGCCCTTATAAAGCAGATTCCAGATTGAAATGAAAGGGACAGATGGAATGAAAGATACTGATTTTGTAATAGTTCCAAGGAGCATTTCACTGGCAACATTTGTTTTAATATCATGATGAACAGCTGAATTTAATGTGCCTTACAGCATGTAAAATGATCCTATGATCGGGAACGGATGCATCCAGCAAATCAGTGAAAGTACACATTGAGAGTGCAAACCAAAGTGTCCATGATTTCAGGCGCATGTCCTTTCATATTTTAATGTTATGATGATAATGATTTTACTTTATTGTATTTTATTTTACTTTATTTTAGTGTGTCTGAGACCTTTCTGCACATCAACTTTTGGATGGTGACCTTGTTGACACCTGCCAACAAAATTGTTCAGGGTGTGAGGCTTAAAACATAGCATCCAGGTTGCATCGCTGTTTCTGTCTCTGATTTATATCTGAGAGCTGCAGGTGTCTCTGTGTTTGATGAATACTTTGTCTGTGTTCTCACAAAACCTAGCAATGTGGCACCTTCCAGTAGACTAACGTGGAGGTGTGTGTATATTTGCTTTGAGTGGCTTTGATTTCACTGCCTCATACTTAAAACAGCTTCCACTCGTCACCCTCATTGTCGGACCACCACCGCTTTCTTCCAACGGTGAGGACAACTCATTCTGAAATATTTTTTTTAAAAAGTCCCTCTCAGCCTTGTAGGGTGGTATCTGTGTGTCATCCTCAAGCCTGGGTCCTCGACCAGAGGGCTTGGAGTCTCAGGGTTCTGCGCAGTATCTTAGCTGTAGTAGGACTGCGCTCTTCTGGACTGAGGCTTCAGATGTTGTTCCAGGAACCCACTGCACGATCGTGCCGACCAAGCATTGAATATACTGCCACTATTTAAGCACTCAGTACATTGTTACAAAGTAATGCTCCTTCCTTCTTTGTGTACATGAGACATAATTTTTTAAGAAAAAGTGCATAAGACCACATTTAAAAAAAGAACTGATTCATACTTTTCAGAAGCAGATAATTGTGAGGACCTCATTACGAAAAATATAGTGGAACATAAAAAAGATAAAACAGAAAAAAGAAAAAAAGCAATTTTTCTGCCAGATCCTGTTAAGGCTGGCATCTTAGTTTTGGCTCACTGATCCATCTCAGATAATCTGTCTCTCTAACATCTGTCTCCAATTACTCCTCTTTTCCACCATCGAATCTCTCATTGGCTTAACGGGGTATGAGCAAAGATTTGCATACAGCATGGCAATAGGCGATTAATTTCTTTTTTCTCTTCTTCTTCTTGAAGAAACAAAGAGGCTTAATGACGACTAAGGATAATTAAACAAAAGAGAAAACAGAGTAGAAGGAGCAAAGAAGTTGTCATATTGCATCTCAGGGGATCAAGACAACTGTTGCCAATGAAGCAAGCAGTTGGAAAGAATGTCTCGTGAGGGATTCATACCACCTGCATGGCAGGCTTTCATCATCTGAGATCCATCCACCAGTGGCTTTGTTTTCTGATTCTTAGAGGAGAGAAACTATTGATTGCTGATCCTAAGAGAATTACAGCTAAAACAAGCAATGCATGTGGCATGTGAGAACACACAGTGGGAAATCCATCTGGCTTGATCAAGAAACGTGAAGACCATTTGATCAGATCGTCAGGTAGATTAAACAAGATCAGTCTTCTGATACAATAAGATGAGATGAGATAAAGTAATCCATATTTTTCAGATTGGGTTGAATAAAATAAATATACTGAAAATTCTTAATTATTTGTATGTAAAAAAGCTAAATTTGAAGCAAATTGAAAGAAACTTCATCCCATTTTTAATTTGGATTTGTTATGTTTTGAGGTTGCCATCTTTAACAGCTTCACACGTATTTCTTGAATTTAAGGCTCTTTTTTGTTTGCAAGAAATAAGAAGTCAGAAATGATTCAAAAGAAAGAAGTGACATTAATATATTTTTATTATGCCACTATTTTTTGGAATCTTCTTCACTGTATTGCCATCTGTCTCTTCAATCCCTTGATCAATTTGCTGGTTCTTAATCGTATGTTTATAAATATCTTTACATACATAGAAACAAACATAAACTATGACCATATTTGGCTGTGGTGCAGCAGCTCATTCAATCCTCTGGTTCCTAAAATGAAGTAAAATGGATGAGAGGGAACAAGTAAAGAGACAGACCTGTTTAGCATGAAAACAGACAAGATATTTGCACGTCTGCAGGGGTGTAGTTTGTGTTTGTGTTTGAAAAAATAGAGAAACAGATTTCCGAGCTAAAATCTGGAGATGGTCAAAATGAATGTGTTGGGCATCTCTGTCTCACGTTAGCTCCTCTCATATTTTAAAATAAAGCAAATCAAAATCAAAAGAGACCAGTGCAAGACACAAAGAAAGTATGTGGTGGTATGTACACTAATAGAAATGATGTGTAGAGAGGCAGTGATAAGAGAGAACTGGCAATAATGTAGGTGAGTCAACAGACCATGTTGCATCTTTACAAAATACTTCGTTGGCAAGCCAATAACATGCTTGCCAGTGAGCCGTCAGCTGCTTGGTTGTCAGATCAAAAACATTCAAATTATTTGAAAGACTTCATTTACAATAAGCAATAAGGATGCGTAGCTACCACGAAGCCGTGTGTGTGTGTGTGTGTGTGTGTGTATATACTGTATATATATATTTAATGCAGTCAGTAGTCAGTCAGTAGGGCTCTTGCAAGGAGGGAGGGGGTGTCCCGTCCCTGTGCGTTTAGCCAATCAGATGAGCCAGTTTTGTGCCAGGTGCTCTGCAACCTCCACAGCGACTCCCTGTTGTCGGAGGTCGCCCGCAATGGCGTCGAGCCATTGGTGCGGGGCATGCCTCGAGGTCTTTTCCAGCCTGCGGGTTTGGGGTCAAACAAGACAATGGCTCTTCCTAGGTGATCAGGGGGAAGGCGGAGGACATGACCAAACCAGCGGGTGTGACATTGCGCAGCCTGGCTAGTGGGCCCTGGGTTGGCACATCCGGGCTCTAAGCACTTTTTTGGAAACCAGGTGGGGCCACTTGATGTTTTTAATGGTTCTGAGAGCCTGCAATCAAAGCCATCTATACTGGCAGCCAGCTCTTGTTTAAGGGCGAAGGTTTCGAGACATAGAGCATGATGGAGAGTATGGCAGAGTTGTAAATTCATCTTGCCAGAGATGATCTGATGCCGCCAGAGTGGCTTCCAGAGAGTGTGCTGAGCTGATGCTGCCAGAGCTTTTCTACGGAGAATCTGTTGTTTAAGGTCCCCATTGTTCGTCACTGTGGACCCCAGATACAGAAAGCTCTTTACAGGCTCCACAGTATCATCACCGAGCTGCAGGGGAGGTGGATCCGGTCTGTCACCGACATGCATTAATTTGGTTTAAATCCAGCTCACTTGAAGGCCAAGCTTCTCTGCCTCTTCTCTGTATATGCCCAGGGTGTCTCTCAGCTAACTGTAGGATGTGCTGAGCAGGATGGTGTCATCAGCATACTCCAGGTCAGTCAGGTAGTAGTTGCCAAGGGACACCCCGGGGACTCACTCACAAACCC
The DNA here is from genome assembly GCA_013358685.1 of Antennarius maculatus. Taxonomy (NCBI): domain Eukaryota; kingdom Metazoa; phylum Chordata; class Actinopteri; order Lophiiformes; family Antennariidae; genus Antennarius; species Antennarius maculatus. Next base: position 18,321,157 of record CM023608.1, read on the forward strand.
TGGACATCAGATGGTCAATGATGCAGTTAAAAAGGTCAGGAGTGGCCACGCAGCCCTGGCGAACGCCACTGGAGATGGGAAACCACTTGGAGTCTCTGCCGTTGATAAGGACACAGCTCTGTGCATTGCTGTAGAACAGCTTGAGCAGGACAACAATCATAGGTGGTGTTCCAAGGGTCTGTAGGGTACTCCAGAGCAATTCATGGCAGACAGTGTCAAAGGCAGCCTTCAAATCGTAGAACCTGATGTATAGATGGCGATCTTTGCGGAATTCATGGGTCTTCTCTATGAGCAGTCGAACGTCGGAGCTGTGGTCTGTAGTGGAGTGGTTAGGCATGAAGCCAGCCTGCTGAAGACGGCGGTCACTTCTGATGGCTGGGAGAGCACAGGCGAGCAAGATCCTGGTGAAGAGCTTGCCGGGGATGGAGAGAAGTGTAATGCCTCTGTGGATGCTGCAGATTAGCCTGTCAACCCTTATGTTTCCAGAAGGGTAGGATGACTCCTCTGGTCCAGTCCCTGGGATGCCTATCTGTCTCCCACACATGGTTGAAAGCGTGGGTGAGTCACTCAATAATACTGTCACCGCCAGATTTTAGCATCTTACCCATTACTACACAGATGCCGGGGGCGTTCCTGTTAAGTTTTTTCAGAGTGGCTTTGACTTCTTTGAGTGTGATAGGATCTGCATTCCAGGTATCCCTAAGGACTGTGGTTTTTGCAGCCGCGAAGATGGTGAGATCATCCGGGGTGGAGCTGTGCTGCAAATGGAGCTGTGCTGCAAAAGGAGGCTGAAGTGCTTTTTCCAGCGTGCGAGGCAGTTTACTTCAGTTATTAAGATGTTGCCATCAGAGTCTTTCACCAGGACTATCTTGATGCGTGGCGCAGCAGAGTGAAGACACGGCTCATGTTGTTCGTATTGGCCATGGACTCTAGGTGTTCAGCTTCTGCTTGCCAGAACTTCTCTCTGTCCTCAGCTATGGCCACATCGCACTGGTGGTTCAGTCACCAGTACTCGGTCAGGTCGCCTTGGATTCTGGCCTGGTGCCACAAGTCGATGATGTGGAGTGTCCTCTCCGATATTCAAGGCTTTCTGGGGGAGGATCAAGAACATCCAAGGACATCATGAGCTGACTGGATGACACCATCCCTGAGGGTCTGCCAGTCCGTTACTTTGTCAGTGGCCAGGGCATCAAAGGTGCGCCAGATGGAGCAACTGAACTCAATGGCGATGTTTGGATCACTGAGTAGGGAAGAGTCCAGGCGAAGCTTTAACTTAAGCTGGGCCATCATCAGGCGGTGGTCAGTGTTGCCAAGCTCTGCTCCTCTATACACACTACGGTTGATGACAAACAACCTCCAGTTTCGGGAGATAAGGATGTGGTCCAACGCTTTCCTGGTTCTGCCATCTGGGCTGTACCATGTCCAGTGACGGATCAGTTTCCGGGGAAACCAGGTGTCAGCTACGCAGAGGTTGCTGTGGTGACAGAGAAGGAGAAGGCGGTGACCGTTGCAGTTCGTAAGCCTGTCAGCTAGGGTTGAGCCGGATACTCGTTTCAATCGAGTCATTCATTCATAGACTTAAAAATATTCATGTTCTGACTCAGTTCCATAAAAAACTTGTTCTGTAAATACTTCTCTTACTTTTGTGATCAAAAATATTTATTTGAATTTCAATTTTGAGGCTGTTCTGTAAATAGTTTTAAAATAAGCAAAAATACAGCAACTTGTGATCAATCCATATCAATTTTAGACTTAAAACAATGTGGTGATTTAAGCCCCACCCATTTCCGGTCAAACCACACTCACTTCCGGTTTAAGCCCCGCCCATTCCGAATACAGATACGGATACAGATAATCTAGTTGGTTGAACAGATACAGATACAGATACAGACAGTGGTGTACTCGCTCATCCCTACATTTAAAACACAGACACAAAAAGGAGAAGACAACAGTTTATATTTTTTACTCGCGAGGAGAACGGACAGAGATGTGTTCACTACAGATGTCTACCCACTCTCAAAATGTCTCTGCCGAACCCTCTTCTTTATTCACTTGGGGCGTTTCCTGTTTACATCATTTTTCTAAGGGATGGGAGGCAAAGCAACAACAGTAAAACAACACCTGTGGCATGATGCCATTAAAGGGTTAAGTACTTAAAATCCTCCACCTTCTTGAGCTCTTCTCCCTGTAACCTCACTCTTCCACTTGGGTCCCTCTCATTCACACACCTGTACTGCGGCTAACCTTCATTCCTCTCCTTTCCAAGACTAACCTCCACCTCTCTTGCTTCTCCTCCACCGGTTCCCTGCTCTCACTGCAGATCACAATGTCATCTGCACACATCATAGTCCATGGGGATTCCTGTCTAACCTCGTCTGTCAGCCGGTCCATCACCATAGCAAACAAGAAGGAGCTCAGAGCTGATCCCTGATGCAGTCCCACCTCCACCTTGAACTCCTCTGTCACACCTACAGCACACCTCACCACTGTCTGACAGTCCTCATACATGTCCTGCACCGCTCTCACATACTTCTCTGCCACTCCAGACTTCCTCATACAATACCACAGTTCCTCTCTGGGCACCCTGTCATAAGCTTTCTCCAGATCTACAAAAACACAATGCAGCTCCGTCTGGCCCTCTCTGTACTTCTCTATCAACATCCTCAAAGCAAATACTGCATCTGTAGTACTCTTTTTTGGCATCAAATGATACTGCTGCTCACAAATGCTCACTTCTGCCCATTGTCTAGCTTCAACTACTCTTTCCCATAACTTCATTGTATGGCTCATCAGCTTTATTCCTCTACAGTTGTCACAACTCTGTACGTCTCCCTTGTTCTTAAAAATGGACACCAGCACACTTCTCCTTCATTCCTCAGGCATCTTCTCGCTATCTAAGATCCTGTTGAACAACCGAGTCAGAAACTCTACTGCCACCTCTCCTAGACACTTCCAAACCTCTACAGGTATATCATCAGGACCGACTGCCTTTCCACTCTTCATCCTCTTCAATGCCCTCCTCACTTCATCCTGACTAATCTTTGCTACTTCCTGGTCCACAACAGTCACCTCTTCTAGTCTTTGTTCTCTCTCATTTTCCTCATTCATCAACTCTTCAAAGTACTCTTTCCATCTTCCCATCACACTACTGGCCCCTGTCAATAGACTTTCATCCCTATCCTTAATCACCCTAACCTGCTGCACATCCTTCCCATCTCTGTCTCTCTGTCTTGCCAACCTGTATAGATCAGTCTCTCCCTCCTTACTGTCCAACCTAGCATACAAGTCATAAGCCCCTTGTTTGGCCTTTGCTACCTCTACTTTCACCTTACGCTGCATCTCCCTGTGCTCCCATCTACTCTCCTCAGTCCTCTCGGTATCCCACTTCCTCTTAGCTAACCTCTTTCTCTGTATACACTCCTGTACCTCCTCATTCTACCACCAAGTCTCCTTATCTACTTTTTCTTCCAGATGACACACCAAGTACTCTCCTACCTGTCTCCCTGATCACATTAGCTGTAGTTGTCCAGTCATCTGGAAGCACCTCCTGGCCACCCAGAGCCTGTCTTAACTCCTTCCTGAAAGTAATGCAACACTCTTCCTTTTTTAGCTTCCACCATTTCGTCTTCTGCTCTGTCTTTGTCCTCTTCATCTTCCTCACCACCAGAATCATCCTACACACCACCACCCTTTGCTCTTTGGCTACACTTTCACCTACCACTACTTTGTAGTCACTGATCTTCAGATTACACCGTCTACACAAGATGTAGTCTACCTGTGTGCTCCTACCTCCACTCTTATAGGTCACCCTATGTTCCTGCCTCTTCTGGAAGAAAGTATTCACTATAGCCATTTCCATCCTTTTTGCAAAGTCAACCACCATCTGTCCTTCTGCGTTCCTCTCCTGGATACTAGACTTGCCCATCACCTCCTCATCACCTGTTTCCAGCACCAACATGTCCATTGAAGTCTGCACCAATGGCAACTCTCTTACTTCTAGGTATGCTCTGCATCACTTCCAACCAGAACTTCTCCTTCTCCTCCAGCTCACATCCTACCTGTGGAGCATACCCACTAACAACATTGAACATCACGCCTTCTATTTCTAGCTTCAGACTCATCACTCTATCTGACACTCTTTTTACCTCCAGGACATTCCTAACAACTCCTCCTTCAAGATAACTCCTACTCCATTTCTCTTTCTGTCTACACCATGACAGAACAACTTGGATACTGCTCCTAAACTTCTAGCCTTGCTACCTTTCCATCTGGTCTCCTGGACACACAGTTTGTCTACCTTCCTCCTCTGCATCATGTCAACCAACTCTCCACCTTTTCCTGTCATAGTTCCAACATTCAACATCCTTACTCTCAGTCCTATACTCTTGGCATTCCTCTTCTCTCTCTTCCTACAAACACACTTTCCTCCTCTCCTTCAACCAACAGTAGTCCAATTTCCACCGGCACCCTGTAGGTCAACAGCACCGATGGCGGTCGTTATTAAACCGGGCCTTGACCGATCCGGTATGGAAGTCATAGGTTTGATTCACATGTTTGATTTGGCAAAAGTTTTACGCCGGATGCCCTTCCTGACACAACCCTCTGTATTTATCCAGGCTTGGGACCGGCACAATAAGACACTGGCTTGTTTCCTCTTGTGGCTATATTGGTGGGAGCATAGGCAACAATGACTGTAATCTTGCCGTGTTGGTGGAGAAAGCGGGCCAACAACAGTCTGTCGCTCAGAGGAGGCCAGCTGATGAGGCACTTATGGAGCGCCTTTGGGAAGGCAAGTGCTTTCATATATCCATAGAGGCCTGTCTGTCTCTCGGGGCCACTCCAGATGTAGCAGTGGTCGCCTGCTGTTGTTTCAACATTGCTTTGCGATCATACTTCACAAAGCCCTGCCAGGGTGATGTTACAGTGGCTGAGCTCTCAGGACAGCAAAGTGGCAGCTCCGGAGCGAAGGAGTGCCTGGACGTTCCACGTGACGACACGGGTCCTACGACAAAGGTTGATCCGTATTCTTTGGTCGGGGGCAGGCTATATAATGCCCAATAATGAAATTATGCATGGACAATTACCGGTAAAAATGGCCCTTTCTATGGCCATGAATCCTTACTTGAAGTTTTTTTAGTGCTTTGCAGCCAATTTATAAATGTTTCCCCACTGAAATGAACACAGGAGTGAGTGTCTCTTGTGAAAATTATTTCACATCCACTGCTCAAAGGCTTCAAAATGAACATTTAAGAAACTGACTTCACACCAGGGCCCAATTTGATGTGTGCTACATGGAAGGTTTTTGTAATCTAAGATGTGATTTATGAATGAGAGGAAAAGACTGTTTTGGTATATCTCAGTTTAGACTTAGAGCAAGATGAAGAATCTACTATTCCTTTTGCATGCTTGGGTTCCCTTGAAGGCATGTCTTCCAGGAGGGGAGGAGGAGAAAAAGATGAGAGAGAGAACCTTGGAGTAGTTTATCCGTTTTGAAGTTTATACATGGTTAGATTCTGAAGCCAGGCTGTTTGAACTGTGGATGAGTCAGACGAAATTCTTGAAACCTGCCAACATGGTCATTTGGTCATTTTAGTTGTAGAATTGGAAAGCATCATCCAGAGAGTAGGAATGTACAGTATATGACTTCACTTTGAAGAGTACAACTATATATAGGATGAACGGGAGGCTTTCTTTCACTGAGCACAGCCTGGAAATTCACCTTTCACCTTTTAATATTTATGTATTTTTGCATCATCTGGCCTTTCAAGACTGAAATGAACTGGCCTAAAGTTTTTCAGACTTATTCAGACCTTGATCCAAACTTCGGTCTTATACCCATTGCTTCTAGATAGGTTGTCACTTACATTTGTGAAAGCATTTCAGGATTCCTTAAGTTTTTTTATGTGTGTTTTTTTAATGTTCTTATGAATGTTTACAAATTTTTATGATTTACCATAGATTAAGGAGAATAGAAAATGTATTACTGTCAGAAAAGAAATAATAGTCATAATAGTCATAATAACCATAATAATCATATTAATTATAAGGCCACAGAAGTTCAAAAAGCTCAATGTAGTCAAACTGCAGATGTCTCCAAAAATTAATGAAGTAGATATTGAAGAAATCTGTTTGACAATTATGTTTTTATAGTCATATTTCTGATTAAATGTGACCCTAAATTTGGATTCAATTTAACAAAGGTGAATAAATGAATATCATTCCGATACCATGGTTAAGTTTTCATGTCCAATTATTGAGTGTCAAACTATCACGGTAATGTTACTTCTATGTGTAGTATCACTTTACAGGAAGTGTGAGCTGCCTTGATATTGAACTGTCAAAATGATGTCAATTCATACTTTATTCACCCTTCATTTCATAATGACAAAATTGATGTCTGCACATCACATAACCATACACATATTTTCTTATTTGTGTCATCATATATCTGTTCTGTAGTTCTAGTATTTAACTCTTAATTAATAGTTAATGCTTGTAAGTGTTTCTTATTTTCCTTTTTAGCCCCTTCTCATGGAGCTAAAAACAAAAATTAGCCACAGTGAAAACAGGTTGTTCTCATAATTAAGCAATTAAGTCACAGATATCCTTTAAAACCAATAAACAAGAGATATAAAACATTGAAAGTGATGAAACAGCAGGGATATGAAATAAATAGTGATGTCAGTGATGGAATAAAGAGGAATTAGAAGAGATACTGTGATTAGAGGGCTCACCATTCATGAGATCGAAAAACAGGGTCCAATGCAGTGATTAGGATTCATAGCCGGATGGTTTGATGTTTCTTGATTGCGTGGTCTTGAAGGCAGCATACTAATTTGCTTCAGTTTGTGTTTGCAGGTGGTTGTGTGCATGTTTTTTTGACTGTGCGGTTAGAAAAATATGCAATGTCTCAGAGGAAAGAAAACTACTGATAATTAACTTGGCACAAATGGAGTCACAAACCAGGATAGGGAAGAGATGTCAAATTGTGTATGTGTGTGCGTGTGTGTGTCTGTGTTACAAGTGGGACTTTTTTGAGATGTAGCAAGAAGTATTGAGGGAGAGGGGGGAGCGTAAACATACTGCTTGTAAATGATAACCTAATCTCAGAGCACAGAGGGTTTCAAGCAGGTGAAACTCTCAAACTGCACACATTTATGAGGGCTTGCTTCTGGAAAAGCCTAAAAGCACTACCACAGTTATTATTTGACTAAAAATTTAATATCAGTGCTCAAATCAACCTGCAAATGAAAGTGCTGAATAGCTGTCCCAATGGTGTCTGATGATAGCGTGCTTGTGCACTGTGGACTGAAGTAAATCAACTCCTCCACACATGCCCCATACCCCCCACACACACACACACACCCATTCTCATGATACGATTTTATGATAAGGTTTTTAACCTTAACTCTCAAATGTTAAAAACATACGTTAGACTACCATAGAGCTGTATTCACAATTAGATTTCTTGTTTGAGGCTTTTGTTTTGTGGTTGTTTTGTGGCACAGGATGTCTCAGAATGGCACATTGTGAGACAGTTGAATTTGACTTTGACCAGTTATAAACTCCCTAAAGTAATCTGTGACTCTGGTGGTTTCTCCCCCTGCAGCAAAATCTCAATCATTATCTTCATATTCTTGAAAGTCACCTGGTCATTTTTAAAGACGCTTTTAAACACAATGTAATCTTGTTAAAAGTCCAAGATGGATGATGCACTTTTTGTGGTTGTCAAACTGAAATACTCCCTGAATCGTCTATGCACAAGACATGAGGGAAAAAAAGGCAGCTCTACCTCTTTTTTTGCTTGCTGCACCTATCGCCACCCATCAAAACAATTCTTGAAGCCAACTATGACATCATGGTAGACTTCTCCAGTGCAGAGGCTCTACAGGTGCTCAGAGTTTTGCCCTGCCCACAGAAATACACTAGAGAAAAGCACTGGCAAGCCCAAGCCACACCGGCTTCTAACAATGGGCATGACTTTCCTGAACTAATTTGCTGTTTTGGCAGGAAACTTCAAAGATGTGTTTTTGGCATTTTAGGTATAAATGTAAAATTGTTAACAAGAGTATAATAATATAATATTGGGCCTTTAATATTGTCCAATTAAAAGATTAAGCCACCCACAAAGCAATCTGGTAGCTTTTTATTCTTTGAAATACGTATTTTGAACTGCCTATTTTAAGAGACCTTGTTCAATAAAGGAAGAAGCCATGGAACCATTTTTGAAGAACTGTTTTTGATTCTGTAGTTAGAATCTTTGTCTTGTCTCAGAGAAAATTCCTACATGCTAAAAATCACTAGTACAACTTCAGAGAGCCTCAGAGTTCAAACAGTTGGTTTACTGTAGACTGGTCAGAATTGAATACAGAATACGAGATCTTGTAGTTGACAAATCATCCACCTTGTTTGCCAGTGTCCTTACAAGTCCTGTGGCGATGAATAGAAGCATCTATCCTTTTCAACACTTTAAGTGCTCAATGTTTAGATGCAGCCTGGCTGTAAACCCAGGGGATATGAGCTGAGTGTCAGGCACTGGTCGGCAGCAGTAATGATGTAAAGTTGAAAAACAAGCGCCATTAAAAAGGGAAGCACAAAGTACAGGTGTATTTAAGATGCTCTGAATAAGGAGAATAGTAAGGGTGTTGTTCTTAGAGTGCTCTTCCAATTACAGTAACGACTTTGTAGCTTCTAAATACGAAGCAGTTAAAAGGTGCAAAGTTAAATCGAAACCTTCTTGACCGTACACAATGACAACCGCAATCAAAGGTAGCACAGCAGCAGGGAAGAAAACTTCAAAACTTCACTTTTATTGGACCCAATTATGATTTTTGCCTTTTGTAATTAATCTCCCTTGAGTCCACACTAAACTTTTCTTTTTTCTGTAGAGTCCTTGTTCTGTATCATCAAATCAAATGCTCCCCATTCACAAATACAACATAGCACATACTGCAGCATCAGGCAGGAATATTGCCCTTCACAGGCTCCGGGATAATTTTCATTGCAGGAATAATTCCTTTTTATGTGATCATATACTATGCTGCCAGTGATATACTTATTTTATTGAGTCCAGTTTAATTAAACTAAAGTTCCAAAAAGATGCACTGCGCAAGTCAAAAACCCACCACTGTAAAACTCCATCATAGAAAATGATGTAAGATCACACATACGGTGCCATAATTTTGCTGTTAGAGGAGGTTTTTGTATCACTTTAATCCTGTGTTATTTATTTAAAAATAAGACTATGCAGTGTTATCAAAAGAATAATAAAATCCAGACAAAAACACTGAGGTTTGCCTGGCATGCTTTCTCTTCTTTCCTCTATATTCTCTTTTTGTCCTTTTAGTTTTTAGGACATACTCCATTTGGTGCTTTTCTCACATTTTCCAATTTTGGCTTGTGAACAGTGTATATCTGAGTCTGTTATTTTCTCCCTGCACACTGCTCCTCTGATATGGTTAAGTAAACAAATAAGTCTGCTCTGTCCTTGCTTCTGAAAATGCATCAGCTTATATAGGCTTTTAATACCAAGCAAACATTTATGATTCCACTGTGACAGCCTCATGCATAGCAGGGCCTGCTGCTGTGTGTATGTATGTGGTGGGTGTGTCTGTCTGTGATTGTGTTCTGCAGGTAACCAGCAAGTAGGCGGAGCCCTCTAAGTGGGAGCACCTGGCCAGTCTCCCAGTGAGAGTATTTAAGATCAGCTGTCTCAGACTTTCCGGGGTTCCCTCTCTGCTCTCTCCTCTCTCCTGCTGATCCTGACTATGGCGCCATGTTTGTGTTTGGTTGGCTTTGGCCTGTTTGCTAGTTTAGTTTCTTTCATACAACACTTCACCCACCATCTTCCATTCATCCATCTACAGACACATGGAGAAAACTGATTTACACACCTCATAATTAAGAGATCTTTGCTTTGCAGTTATTTTCGTAAAATAAATGTATTAATTTTTCCTTAAAGACTGCATATCTCCACTTTTGTCATGGCTCTCAAGCCGGATCGTGACACCACCAATGAGGACAACTAGGATTACTGTTGTCTAACAGTACAGAGGTTGAGACTTTACATAACATGGATATGATCTATATCTCCCACTGGATGGAGTTCAATTTATTTTTACACTTGAGTTGAAGGGGCCCCAAAGGTGTGCATCTGATATTTAGTTTTATTTAAAACTCAGCAATGTTCATTTTGGTTTCTTTACATTCAATATGGTTTCTGCACACCTCAAAAACTGGTGGAAAGACATTTGGTTTTTGGAATTCTAAAAGATCATAATTTGTTTCTTCATGTTGCGGTATTGAACATGAACTGTCATTATTCTATAATAGAGATTATGAACTGGCAACATCAGGAAGACCTCTCGAGCATGATGTGCAGGGGACATCCTGACCAGATACCTGAACCACTTCAGCTTGTTCCACTCAATGTGGAGGAGCAACGGTTTTACCTTGAGACTCTCTTGGATGTCTGAGCTCCTCACCATGTCTCTGAGGTTTAGCCCAGCTACCCTGTGGAGATAACTCATTCAAGCCACTTGTACTTGCGATCTTATCATTTTGGTCATAGTCCAGGGCTCAGGATGATAGGTGTGAGTTGGAACGTAGACAGTGGTAAATGGAGAGCTTTACTTTGTGGGTCCTGTTTTTTTTTTTTTTTGTTTTTTCCACTCTTTACCACCGTGGACCAGTACAGCAACTGCATTTCAGTGGATGCTGCACTGATCTGCATTTCTCTTCTCCATTTCATTTTTCCCTCACTGGTGAATAAGACCCGAAGATAGGTGAATAAGACCCCAAGATATTTGAACTATTCCACTTGAAGAAGGGACTCTTCTCCTACCCGGAGTGGGAACTCCACCCTTTTGTGGCTGCGAACCAGGGTCTCAGATTTAGAGGTACTTATCCTCACCCTGGCTGCTTCACACTTGGCTGCAAACCATTCCAGTATCAGCAGGAGGTCATTGTTCAACAAGACCAGCAAGACCACATCATTTCCAAAAAGCAGAGATGGAATCCCAAGGTCACTGAACCTGACATTCTTTCCCCCTTGGTTGCAACTAGAGATTACATCCATAAAAAATATGAACATAATCATTGAAAAGAGGCAGCCCTGGCGAAGTCCAACTGCAACTGGAAACTGATTCACTGCCAGCGATGGAACCAGACTCTGGTAATGCAGAGACATGACAGCTCGTAACAATGAGCTGTCCATGTCATACTCCTGATGCAGTCTCCAAAAGATGCCTCAGGGAAAATGGTCATAAGCCTTCTCCAGGTCCGCAAAGCATATATGGGCTGTTTGGTCAAAATCCCATGCTCCCTCCAGCACCCTCAGAAGAGTACAGAGCTGTCCTGAAAAGAGTATGTAAACTAGAAAGCAATGATTATGTTCATGATAACACAGTTTTTGCTCTGTTTTCTGTGTTACTGGCCTCAGAGGTCATTACAAGTTGTCATGATTATCTTTAGCACCCTTCAACTAAATCTTGTGAAAAAACATAGTCCCTAATGTTTAGTCGTACTCTGTTGAAACAGAATTTTCTCTAGTTTCTTTTCAACAAAGCCCAATTGAAAAGCTATAATGAAAAGCAATAAAATTACTCTTGAAGATATTAAAGTCCTATTTCCATGTTTTTAAGGTTATAAAAAAACAAATAATGATTCTGATTCCCTGCAGTGAATTACTACACACGCACACACACACACACACACACACACACACACACACACACACACACACACACACACACACACACACACACACACACACACACACACACACACACAATTCACAGTCTATACTTCAGAGGACTGCAGACTGAAATTACCCAATCAGAGAGTATTGCGAATTCTCAGGCATTAGTCATCACATATAACCTAGGTGATATGTACAAAAATGCAAACACGTACACAACCACAAACACACGGCATAAACCCCTATAAAACCTATACCTAATAGAAAAGAAGAATGTGTTCGTGTCCATGTGTATCTATCTATCTATCAATCTACAGTTCGCCCTCGTTCCTCGCGGTTAATGCGTTCCAGGAACCACACGCGATTAACGAATTCCGAGATAGAGCGACAAACTATTTATCTTATCATTTTTGGTTATTTAAACGTTTATGACCTTTCGCAGACTGATATTAAACCACCTTCTATCTGTATTACCTTTTCCCACACTCTTGTCGACTGTTTAAAGCACTTTTGTGTCTCACGTAAGTCAGAGACTCACGGCACGTATCGCACTTCCGGATGCCGTCAACCATAGAATGCGTGTACGGTATCACATGACTGCCTACCAAACGTCCGCGATGAGATGAAGTCGTGAGCGTTGATGCGCGAATGCGCAAGGGCGAACTGTATCTGTCAATCTAACCTGTGAAAATACAGAATTGTAGTTTTTTAATGAGTTTCTCACATGTAATTGCACATATAGTGAAAAATGCCATGCAGATAAAAATGTCAAAGTTATTAAATAAATACCCATACAACAGTAATTATTGAGCAACAAACCACTCTATAGTTGCATACCAGCAGCAGGGCTACATTTCTGGACTAAAAATGTCAAGACACAGTTGCTCACCCCGTGTGCAGGGCTGAGTTAGTCGTAATACTGCAAACCAGTTCTGCAGTATCTCTGTTGATTTGGATCAGTAGCCTAACTACCTCAAATGCACTTTTCTTGTGTAACAAAGTTTTTCCTGACTGGAAGAAGTTAATATCCTTTATCGTATACAAGCTGAAGAGGTTGGCTACTGTGCTGCCAAATCCCCTTATCATGCAATGGTTTTGGCAGTCATGGGTTTGGGTTTTTGGTCTTGTTCCTAATGTGATGTTGCCTGTTTTGGCTTGCTCTTATCTCCTGTTCCTCTAATCTCATCCAACAGCCCATTAGCCCATTTTTATATTTGCCAAGGTACATCACCATAAAGAGAGTGTTCAACGACAAAAGTGATCTGGTAAAGTGATCATAGTCAGCTGCAGTCACTGACTATGACACTCCCCTCAAGGTCTTTTCTCACTCTAAACCAATGGCATTGGAGGTTCACCTTTTCTGGGGCCAATTATGTGATAGTTGTGTTTTGTAGCTACTGTGAATCAGCCAATGAAGCAACTGAAGAGGATGCACAAAAAATAAATGAATTATTTTATAGATTACATGCTTTGACTTAAAATAAATTGATTGAGTCACCGCAATTACATCAGTTATGAATGATTAGAATGAATGTAGAATGAATGATTAGAATGACTTTACAGCTGCTAATATACTTCCTATTAAGTGGGTGACAGGCAAGAACAGGAAAACCCAGCCATAATATTCCAAAATATTGACAGAAGAGCAGAGACCCAGGCCAAAGATTCAGACTGAACAAGGAAATGAAATGCACAAGGATCCACATAAAACACTGCTATGAGTAAGTCTGCCCAATACATAGTAAAATATGTCTCCATTTATATTTGTTTGCCTAATGAAATTTTAAATTTCAGTAAGGAATAATCCAGATAACTCAACAGGATATTCAACTAAGTCACAACAGAATGCTGAGTTATCACCTGAGGTAAAAAAGACACTTCTGTGAATATTTACAGTGGGTAAATGTTTTCTTTTTTTCATTCAGGTGAAAAATGGTCGTTTTGGCTTCGTATGGGATGCAGCAGTGCTGGAGTATGTTGCTAACAACGATGAGGATTGCTCATTTTACACCGTTGGCAACAACGCACCAGACCGTGGATATGGTATCGCCATGCAGCATGGGAGTCCATACAGGGACATTTTTTCCCAGAGGTAAGAGATATGACAACAGGTGACCTTGACCAATTTGTTTTTTGAGGGACATGACAATTTTTTTGTCCTTGAGTGATAACATTTTTTTCCATGTTCATCTTAATTTTACACAAGGATCCCTTATGATCAAAAATATCTCAACTTCAGAAGAGGTCCTGAATCTTTTCACTGCTCAAAATTCATTTCATTCAAATAAAAAAAATGATCTCTCTCTTGAAGTTTGCCCCTCATGCTGCTTGAAAATCTTGAAAATCTCGTACTTGGGTAAGACCCCAAGTACAGAGAAGATTAAATTGTCCATCTATCTTCTAGAGGAAATGAGTGAACAGTATTTCTGTGTAGCTAAGCAGCTTAACCTCACCATAAACCAGCGGTTCGCATTGAGGTTAAGTGAGTCTGACAACACCAGCTTGCAAATAAGTCAACAGTAGACAGCACAGAGTGATCCAAAGTGATCACAGTTGTTTATCTTTTTGCTGAAGTTCACAGTCGGGGTTTGTTTGCTGAAATTATCTCATGGATCAAGACGAGAAGTCATTCATGTATTCATTATTTATGCTCCCCTGTGACTATTAGGAAGCTTGGTAACCATGCAAAAGCCATTTATTCATTTACTGTCCTCCTTCACTTGCTTCAATTGATTTTTTACACAATACTGTGACACAAGCAGCATCCCCAGACTGCAGGTCTAGTTACGTAGAGTGTTCTTTGGAGGCCACATAAGCATCAACCTTGAAGCTTGAATCCCAGCAGAAAACCATGTTGGCTTTTTTTCTGAAGTAGCATGAGATCATCTTCATTAAGCTGCTATAAAATTATATTATATAATTATGTAAAATCTTCTGTCAGTATTCATCACTTGTGAGTCAAGGATTGGTCGATCAATATTGCAGGATCAGTATTGTAATATTCACAAGATAATCATTTGAAAAAAAAATTATCACTCATCCAAGCTATGTGAGTCAAAAGGCCTGTTTGTTTATAGCTTCAAACCTGGTGAAGCGTTATTGCCTCCTGTGGTTATTAAAATCAACAAGCAATTAATTGACAGAACATTTTTCCAATTCCCTCCTATTATTTTTGGGGCGGCATCACTCTCTCGGGAAGGCGGTTTCAAACAGTTTACTCACACTGGTCCCTATGGGTCACAGAAAAACACACAGAAATTGTCAGGAGGAAGAAATTATCACAGTTGTATAATTGCTTTGTTTTGCTTTGATCTAAATTTTAGAATTATTCATTTTTTAATGCTGATACTATATCTTGCAAATTAGTGATGCCCTGATACAAGAGAATATTTCAAACTTTTGATTATATTTGCTCAGACTGGAAACTTGTTGATTGACTCGATTATTGGCTTTTTCTTTGTCGCCCAAGTAAAAAGAAAAAAGAAAAACACAAGAATAAAATACAGTACTCTATCAATTTAATTGAAAAATGAAATCATTGAAATAATGGTGGAAAGGTGTAGCAGAATCAGGCCCTGGCCCTGTTTACACAACCACATTTTGTCTACAGTCTGCAGCACAAGCAAAACAAGGCAATCTTCGTCTGTACTTTTGTTGCTATTATGGTTATGTTTTGCTATTTTCTACCAGTGTGTGTGTGTGTGTGTGTGTGTGTGTGTGTGTGTGTGTGTGTGTGTGTGTGTGTGTGTGAATAAGGCTTGCAGGACCCGTAATAGGCATTCGGAAATTGGGCTGTGTCATCTTTGTTTTCTCAGCCTGAGTTGTGTATTATCCAGGGCTTTGAACCAGAATTTTTTGCCAATCGGTTCGTTCCGAACAGAAACGGAATTATAACGTTTCTGGTTTTGCGTTCCACCCATAAACTGATGTTCCCGAACCGGTTAGAACAAAAACATAAAGTTCCTGACCGGTTAATAACGTTCCTTGTAAATATAAATAGGTAGGTGCCGTATTTTGCGCACCATAAGACGGGCTTAAAAGCCTTAAAATTTTTAAAAAATCAACGCTGCGCCTTTCAATATTAAGCGTCTTATGTGTACACTGAGTTCCAAAATCTGTAAAAATGTTTTTGTGTGATTTTAGTCAGTGCTCCACCAGCTCGGCCATTGTCCGCCGACATAGGACGTATTACATCACTACATACGCCGGCAGCGATAGACCAATTACAGAACATGACGCGAAGCTACATCCGGCACACCTCCGGTAAGTACCGGTATAGGGTATATGCCGGTACTGTACCGCACGTATGCTGCATAACCGCATTTCTTTGGCTAAAGACCCCTGACAATGGCGTCAGCGAAGAGACACGTTTACGATGCAACATGTAAACTCCAGGCTATCAGTTCTGCGCTTGTTCCAGTTCACATAAAGAGACCAGGTGGCTTTTTTCATGCTTCACCATCTCTCTTGATCTGTGACTCCATGCACGCCCATACCACCGCTTCTGTCAAAAAACATGTCAAGCAGCTGAATTCGGAGCTTGCCATCATCCTGGGAGGATTAACGAAAGAACTCCAACCGCTGGACATTGGTGTAAACAGAGCCTTTAAAGTTAAGCTGCGTGCGTGCATGGAGCGATGGATGAGACGGTGAACACACGTTTACCAGGACTGGAGGCAGTGCCGAGCAAGTTACACCGTGGACTGTGGATCCTGGACTAACGTGTCTGCTTCAACTTTTGTCCGATGTTTCGCAAAAGCCGGCATCATTATCGGCCAGCCACCCGGAAACGTGACAGTCAGCGATAGTGAAATTGCCGAGCTATTCAATGCAGACAAAAGATGAGGACTCCAAAGGATTTAGCACAGATTTATCAAAAAATAAAATAAAAAAACATTTAAAAAATAATTTCAGTGTATTTTTTTAAATTTAAATATGTATTACAACACAGTTCAACCACAGTCACCTTGTTGCTTCCGTTAGCAAGCATGCACCGAAAAATAAGGTGCGCCGTGTGTCCAGTTAAAGTACAGAAATAAACTCCGTTATTTAGACTGCGCCTCTTTGTACAATGAGCCAAATGGTGCGCAAAATATGGTAACTTAAGGACTTTTAAATTGGCAACTAAAGCAATTAGTTTATACACTATAGACTATAATTATAGATATATCCCTACCCTACAGGTAACAGTACCACAGCACTACACCTCTGCTTTATGCAAGTTATATCACTGTAGTGAAGGCTTATACCTCCTACTTAGACACTACATGAAATAAGACAAGAATAACTTCCACCATGTCATTTATTGCTGAACAACAAATCTTCATTGTGCTTCTCCCACAGCTCAATATTGCTACAAAGCGCTGGCAGTACGGGGACACACCGCACTGAAAATGACTGCAGCCAATGAGTTAATGTCTAAATCATACATTTTTAAGATTGACATACTGCAGTGTTTACCTGTTATGAATAAATGGTGACTGGGAGACCTCCCTTTTCTTAACTGCTGCTGATAGCCGCTACTTCTCTCCGCTCTCATCCCGCATCGAGTGAATGACAGGAAGTGAAACATGAGGTCAAATATTTTTTTCAAGAACGGAAAAAAACCCCGGCAGTAACCGGTTTACAATTATTTTCTGTTCCGATTCTGTTGTGGAACATTAAAAAATATAAAGTTTTCGGTTTTGTTTTCGTTCCTGCCAAAATACCAAAAGTTTCCGGTTTTCGTTTTCATTCCATGAACCGGTTCAAAGCTCTGGTTTTATCACAGCGGTCTAGTGGCGTTTTGAAAATTTTGCTGTCTGAAGCCTGTTTTCAAATTTTACAGTTTCAATCCCCATAAATAACATTCTTTTTCAAACAGATGGCCAATATGCAAAAACAAGCTTTTTGGGGGGTAAAACAGTCGCTATATCAGCAGCCCCTTGTTTAGCAAAAGCTGAGCCAGGGATGTGCATTGAAGCAAAGCATGTGAAGTTGTGATATCCACTGTGGGGCAGAAAATTCTTACAGTTGCCATGTTAAAAACTAAACTAAAAAATATTTTTAAAAATGAGGAAAAAACTGTCATATGATCCGCTGTGCAAATAGATTTAACATAAAGAAAGCCAAAGAAAAGAAAAGCACATTGATAATTTGACTGATAGAACTTTATAATTACTGGGTTAGATGGTGTGTTCCCTCAGTTCAAACTGAACTGAACATGATCAGTATTAATATTTGGGATTAAGTTATGGACAACATCCATATTTAGAGTGATTTCTGCTTGGTCATCAGAGTTACTTTGGAACGTTAACACTCCATTAGTCATGCCATCAGAGACTTCTAAAAGACACTCCTATCCCTAACCCCTTGATATCAACAGAAATGATGAGGTTGTTAAATTATTAAGGAGCCAATCATAGCAACAAGCCCAGAATGCTGTGACGGCATCTGTCCAAAATGGAGAGTGGAACTAGTATACAAACCAGAATGTCATTTAGTCTACCGAATGACACAGGCTGTGATATCTAAAGAAATGAGATGGGCATGATTTTGCTGTCACCAGTGAAATTCTCTATGGATCTCATCCACTAAAAGTGGGTTTCTAAAGCAATGACACACATCACAGCACGGATGAGGGAAAAAAGCCAGCTGAAAATCACTCAAGTTCATGAAAGGAATTATAAGTAACTACACATCTGCTAAGCCTGCGCCACCCTTCTCAGTAAAGATGCTGTAGCTGCCGTGCCAAGGATTTTTTTTTAGACTGCTCAAAACTGATATTTCAAGTTTTGACACGACATTGCAGAAGAAAATATCGTCAGCCTCCGGCTTGTCATTCAGTGTTTTAGAGGAACATGTTCTACATCAACATCGCTTCTGATTCACTCTATCACAGCAGGTTCTCAGAAAAGGAACTCTCCATGAATTTAGATTCTTATATTGTAGTTATACTGTATTGTAGGTCCAACCTGTAAATCAAACTCAATTATTTATCATTTGATAATGACAAGAAAAAAATCTATAGAAATATAGAAAGAACAGAACACATAACAATATAAATATATGAAATAATAATTCCAAAGATACAAACTGGATGGATGGATGGATGGATGGATGGATGGATGGATGGATGGATGGATGGATGGATGGATGGATGGATGGATGGATGGATGGATGGATGGATGGCCGGACGGACGGACGGATGGGTGGGTACGTAGGTAGACAGAGACAGACAGACAGATAATTAATTAATCCTGGAGGAAATAGATTATGTTAGGTAATAGAGAGAGAACCCCCTGAAGAGGACTTTGAATGTGTATTTGTGCATTTGTGTGTGCATTTATTTGTGGAGTTTGCATAATCTGAGGAGTGTTTACAATCTGCAAATCCCTGGAGGAAATATGAGAGATGAAAGAAGACCTTATTTTCTTTGACACTTAGAATAAAGCAAGAAAGGCAACATCTGTGGAAAACGACAAACTGCTACAACTTTTACCATTTTAGTTGTTATGGAAAGCCATTGCCAATGTACATGTGCAGCACCCTCATCTGTCTCTGTTCATGTTTGTGTGTGTGAATATGGGTGTATTTGTCACCACTGTTGAACAAATAATGCATGGCAGTGGACACACTTGCATGCATGTGGGTGTCTGATAGCCTGCAGATTTACCAGTCAGAAAGCAGTAGCATAAAGGGCTAGTCTGCTAATTTAAACTGACAGCTACTGACAAGTTGTTTTGAAGTGCTGAAGGGGCATGATTGTGAAAAAATAAGCCCGTCTCCTGGGCATATATTGTTTTGATCTGTGTTATTCTGCAGGCATCAATGTGAAAATTTACAATGGGATATTTTATCCATAGCAGATGGACATCTGGAGGCGACTGCAATCTCCGAAGATAAACTGCAAGACAGACATTTCATCGTGCATCCTGAACATGATAGGTTTAGATTTGGATTCCGAGTGGATGAAATGCTTCTAATTGTTAATTGTTGGGGTTTTAGTGTGGTGTGCTCAACAAATTCATTGAAACTACATGATAATTTTCAGTTGAAATAAAAAGGTGAATTAAATTAATTATATGTTAATTTGTATGATATTACAGTACAATGTCATCTCTCAATAATTCTATATTTAATGCTAGAGCAAAGAATTCCACAGCTTCCATGTTATGAATCAATGATTGCACCACTTGTCTCACAATATCACAATTAATTTTTTCTTTTCTGGCTTCAGGCAAATGTGGCTTATAGGCTGACAGTTGAATGGTTTTAAATTAGTACCACAGTGTGCTGTGTTTCCTTTAGGGACCATGGCATTGCATGCTCTGTTCTATACTTGAGCTTAAATTAAGCATACAACAGCGACAAATCATATTTACAATCCTAGGCACACAACACCTTGGAGACCATGGGTTACATTGTTGTGGTGAGCATACGCCACGAGTTGGTTTCATTTTGTAGAAATGACATTAGTCTGCTGTTCTGCAGCTCATCGCTTCCCGGCCAGGGTTGTATGAAAGTAACAGCGTTAAAAATATTGTCCATCAGTTTCTTGGCAAATGAATGACAGCTCCAAAGGAATGGAGCTTTTAAGGCCTGGAGTGGTTTGTGTTATTTCTTATCTTGGTCAAAAACACATGTTCTAACACATAAACAGAATGGTATTTTACCCAAAATAGACACGTTTCAATCCAAGATGAAAAACCTAAATCAGAGAGACTGATGGAGTTCATTGCAACATTGTTGATCATGGGTTTCAAGCGAGTACTGTTGACAGTGAGAGAAAGTGCAATTTACTGCTGATCCCAACTAATCTCTCTCCCCTTTTATCACTTTTGAAATAAAAGATGTAGCAAGGGCAAAAAGCTCCACATGTGCATGTTAGTGATAACTATTAACACTATTTATTTTTCTCTCCATCTGTATTAAGACCTCGACTTTTATTTCAGCCTTTAATCCAGTTATTTTTCACCTCGCTTGATTTTTAAGCTCTTTCCTGCATTTATTTACTGTAATCTCCTTTGCAGATGATAAACTGAGGTCCAACCACAGGAAGCTACTTGTTCCCAATATAAAAGTAGTTGTTGACTTAGAGTTGTTTTTTCAGTTAAATCATTAGATCTCAATTCAAATAAAACTAGTGATATAAAAACTTTTTATTTTCAGTATTTTGTATATTACAGCAGTCACCATATTGATTGTTAGATTGATTGGGATGTGCTGTAGGTCAAATCTTACACTGTACTACTTTGATTAAAATGGCTCGCTTACTACTTGTCAGTATACTGTGTGCACAGTGGACAGTGCAGACATTGCTTAAACGTCCTTTATCTGTGTCTGCTACAAAGCTGTTACTGGGTCACTCAATGCAACTAAGCTGTTATTTCCATTATCATACCTACTTGTATTTTCCCTGCATGACAACACGAAAAGTCTGTAATACAATCCGTCAGTTTCTGAAGCAAAAATTCTAATATCATGAATGTTTTTTTTAACACACTCCATTGTCCCCTTAGTGGAAATTTTTTCTCTACATTTGATCCGTCCTCAGGAATGGGTTAAATGAAGCGAATGACTGACCTACAACTGCCCAATTTAGTCTGTTGTACTGGATTAGAGGATTGGTTCTTGTCCTGAGATTCTCTTTTGGCAGAAAAAGCTCATGAAATAGCCCAGTTCATAATACTCTGGCTTTTAGCTTCATTTGCTGTTCTAGTTTTGTGGCCCATTGTCTTGAGGAAGAAATTTTTCTCATGCATCCTCCAAAGGGGAACTCCAAAGGGATCTCTTTTAACTGATATCTTCAATTTACTAATTTACATATTAGCTGGATCTGAACCTTTACTCTTAACAGTTGCCATAACATTTGCCTATTACAGAGGTTATGGTCTATCTATAAGTTAAGTGTTTTCCAGTTGGGCGGTGTCTGTGTCCTTGGAGGGAGGAAGCTCATATTCTTTCTCCCTTTATCTCTCAGTTCTGGATTTCAAGTTTGAAACAACCAGGATTCATTTATTTTGAGAGTGCTGAAACTTATATTTAAGGCTCTTTGTAGTACGATAACACCACAAGCTACATGCATAATCAAAATAAGACATGATCATGACTCCCACTAAGGAAGCCAAAAGCCAAAAAAGCAAGTTATTTAATTCACAATCTCTCCCCATCCATCCTTCATCATGCATACACTCATTCACACAGTGAGCTCAACTTAAGCTGGAGGCTCTGAATCCTTCAATTTCCAATCCATGGAAATCAGTATCCATGGGGGGAAATAATGAATTTATTCAAGGGTGATGAACATAGAATGAGAGAGACTATGCATGTGTGTGTCTCTGTGTGCTCGTGTGCGTGCTTGTGTGGGGGGAAGGTGGGCATGTGTGAGTGGGTGTGTGTGTCTATGAATTTACATATGTGCATGTGAGAGATCCTTTTCTCTCTCTTTGTCTCTCACTCTCCTTCCTTTCTATGGTTCACTCTTTCCTTATGTTAGTTGGTTAATGACTGTATAACTTTTCAGTGTTGTGGAGCACAGTTGGTCTTCATAATCTGCCCCAGATCACCCCCACACCTTGGCTTAATGATGCTTAATTGAAAAGTTTGTTGACAAAGTGTTTGACATTGAGTCCTGAGAGAACACTTATTGGAATAATCAAGCTTTGCAAATGTTACTTAAGAGACCAAAGTCCCATGAGTAAATGACCTTCCATACCCCATTTCTTGAGTGTCAGTTAAGTGACATGCTGTTAATTGAAAGGGCATAATGGTGGATCAGTGATTTGTGCCTGGCAGCAGGACATTCTTTTGTTAGAACATTGACCCTGTTTCTTTCCCTGTGGTAAGTTGTGCCCATTGTAATTCCATGTCTTTCAGTGAGTACACTGAAAGACATGGAGTACATCAAGTACACTCCATCATTTGCACTGTTAGATCTCTGTAAATCATGACAGTAAACTAAAAATAATAATTGTCTGTTTATTGATGATTTTGTCTGTCAGAAAATAATTGGCTCTTCACATTTTTGAGAGATGTTGTGATCAAAGAGCATTTTCCCTGAAAAGCACCAAGTTAAATCCCTGACTTATCCGGACAATGGTGGTGGTGGTTGAAGCCGATGACTCACCTGAGACTAATGAGGCTCAGGAACTGGTGAATTTGCCCAAAATGCAAAGACTGGGGGCTGATGGGGAGGTGTAGGTTTACATATAACAGAATGAGCTAGTGGTGCATAGAATTCATATTCAAAATGACATAATTAGCTAATATCGAATTGGGCTGCTGTGGATAGTGACTAGTAGTTCAAAACAGCACCTACCTTATTTGACAGGAGTTAATGATCATATCATCAACAAAATGCAGGTGAAAGAGTTTGAAAGTCTTTTGCTCTTTTATGATCACTTTCACTGTTTTTTGTCAGTTTCTTTTTTTCCAAAGTATCCATGAATACACTAAGGTCTTTGACACATGCATGGAACACAATACAGAACTTGGATTTGCTTTTTCACCTGATCTCTTTGTACATCACAGAACTAATAACTGACTTGCCTAATACAGTATCTTTGCACTCATTTATCCAGTGAAGAAGTAGAATATGAGTTTCCAGTGTCAGGGACTATGATAATTATGGACAAGAATTAGGTATAGTATCTCTGTATCTCACTTGATAGACGTTTGCACTGTAGGGTATAATTCGGTTTGTACTCATTATTATTCATCTCATGCTGTGGATAAGTTAAGCAAATTTTCAAAATATTTGTCAGTGTTGTATATTAAGTAGATTTACAACTCGATTCACTTCCATAAGATCTGGAAGTTTGAGGGTTCAGTATCTTATCTCTTCTGTAGTCTTCTGGACAACCACTTGCATGATTTATTAATGCCACTGTCTACTGGTCCGGCATTCCTTTGAGGGCCTGCCCCTACACGCTGTACCTCTCCTTCATCACCCTCCTTCACCATGCCTCTAACTTTGCTCCTTGTTACTCTCAGGCTCTCAGAGAGTTGAAATTTGAGTGGAATCCTCTATGTATTAAGAGGAGTTTTCAATTCTTGAGATTGGTGGCATCTATCTCCTCCTGAGACCAGTTTACTCTTTTGAACTGGGTGTGTGGTTACTGAATGGAATCCTAACGTCTTGGCTCCAGATCCATGTCGAGATCAGTTGGTTGATGCCTTGTTCTCTCTTGGTGTATAGCTTGATATATTCCATGTGTAGGGGGTGACTTATTCTCTCCCCACTTCAAAGATTGTATTCGTATGTTGTCGTTGTGATGATCTGACTGAGGGGTTTCAGGCCTATGTAGAACAGTAGTGGAGACGGTGCCTCACCTTGGACTATGTGATGTTGTGTGATGCCATGGAGTTTTATGACTTTAATGAATTAATGGGACTAAAAATGCATTGTACCAGACATTCCACTATCTCAGGACGGGGTGTTGAATTGCAGACATCCTGGTCATCAGTCCAGGCAGTGCTTGGATTGGTCTGCTTAGGCTTAAAGTCTTCGCTCTGGTGAGTGCTCTGACGATCAGTAGCTTGAGCTTTGACCATTTGGTGTTGACTCACGTGCCTGTTTATCTTAACTCCCATGATACTTGAGTGGAGCTTCCATGTTGTTGAGAAGCAGGTTATCAGCAGGTAGTTTGAAGATGTTGGTCCCTTGTGTGGATCCTTCGTGATGAGCTTACAGAGCAAAAGGCAATAAATTGATAACACAAGGCTTTATTGACTCTCCCTCATCTGTACAAGCAGGCCAGAACTCAGTTTCAGCAGGTCATTTACTCATATTGATTCAGATTTTAAGGATACTTTAGTGGAATATTTGCTGACATGGTTGCCTGGTTCAGCTTTCAAGTTGATGGTTGGCCTCCCTAATTCCTACTGTAAGTAACTCTCTGCTACCCAGAGTAATTACAACACATGCTGCCACTTAAGGAATCAGCAAAATCTCTGTCTCATGCTACTTTTTCAACACACATCTTTTCACACAACAGAATTTAAATTCATCTGACCCTGCCCTCTTAAGAACCACAGAGAAAACTACTTTTAGATATGCTATTTTGACTTCATAATAAGAACATGTTTTTTATGCTTTCCGGGAGAGGCAGCCAGAGACCAGTGGTGTTGGCAGCTTTTTGTTAAACTAGTAGCTCAGCTGTCAACTCAGTGTTCTTCTCATTTAAGGAGCTGACAGCCTGTGGGCGTCTCTGAACATTTTGCATAACACCTCTGTCTCCCACCCTCACCCACCCACCCACCACACCATACACCCACTAAGCCTGTTAGATCTGACATTATTCTTCATCTCACTCATTGCACCATTTTTCTATGCTTGTCCCTGCATTCCTCCCCACCTTGCTTCTCCTATCTTTTGCTTTACTCCCTCAGCACATCACATCATCTTTTCTTCAGTCCTTACAGAATTCAGTGAAAAGGCCCCATCATACTTTACCCCCTTAACCTGGAGTATGCTACAGCAAAAGCTAAAGCTGCCCAGCATGATTCCCCTCAGGAACTTTAAACTCTTTTTACAAGATCAGAAGACATCATCTGTAGGGATTTTCTCTTGTGCATACAGTAGGATTGAGAAACCGACTATCACTGACTGGCACTTCACACATCACATTTATGATGTGTGTCCTATTTTGCATCAGTATGGAATTTCCAGTCTGTAATTTTCTGTTAGAAAGCTACTGCTGGCTTGACCAGGACTTTCTTGAGAATAACGTTACCTGAATTGAAGCTAAAAATAATCCCTTTATCTCCCATGTTGTTGCCCATCGAAGTGTACTATTTTATTGTCAGCTATCCAGCGCCCTTCACTTTCTCTCACTCAATTTGCATTCTTGCCACTCTCACCAAGCCAGTCACATCTCCCCTCCCTGCTGTATTGATGCTCTTTTTCCACCTTACACCTCACTGCAACTTTCACTTTTCACTGTCTCCAAAATCAAGATGTTAGAACTGCAGAGGTGACAGCAGCATCATATTCAATGCAAAAGAGCGGGGTTGTAATAGCTGTTGCAGACACATTGCGCTTTTCTTTAGATAGTAGCTGGTTCTGTGATGATGCACTACGCCTCATCACCTCTCACAGAAAGAGTGGGAGGTCTGTCTCGCCATTTTGGCCATTATTGAACTCTTTCCCGTCATGATTGATCATCTAACACACATTGCTATATAGTTTAATGGACACAGCAGAGGTAAGTACCTACTATGCTGGGGAAAACAACATGGGACATAACCTACATTGATAGGGGTCTTATGGATGGGACTGGGTATGACTGGATAATCAAAACTATATATGGAAGTATAGTGCAATTAAAGGAGCAGTAAGAGCACTTACTGACCCATAGCATAAAACAACTATAATATAACTAGAGGGGGTTGAGACCTGACTTGATTGGTATCATTGACTCAGTGTTTGCCAGGTGCTGAGATAACAGCCTTTCAAAACTGATTTTATAGCTTATAGACTGTCTGCAACAGCTCCACCATTTATTTGACATGTGAAGACGCTCCTCATACTCCAGCAGTATTGTAGCAGGAAACTTCTTCACAGTTTATTCTCACTCCAGGGGGGGTATTACTGGTAACATTGGGGGTCCATTCATTACAACTGTCACAGTTAGAAAATTCTTGCAAATGAAGTTACAAGAAATCCTAAATGCTGATTGTAAGGTAATAAGGAAGAAGTCCCTGTTCAAATAAATAAACACTTTTTTTTTTTTTGTTTGGAAGAAATTTGATGCCAGCACTTCCCGTTGTTTGTGACACATTTGCTTCTCTATATTTGACAACCCATACTGTGGTGTTACATCCCCTTGGTGCTAACCACCTAATCATCATCATGATCACATGCCCAGCCACAGTCTATAACTTAAATTAATTGGTATTATTACTCAACAAAAAAGTTAGAAACAACTTTCACATTATCCGAAACTGCCCTCACCCAAAAGCTCAAATGTCAAAAGGCAACAGATTTGTTTATACATGGGAAAGAGAGGGTGAACAAATGAAATGCACATTTATAGTAACTTCTGGCTTTGCAGTGGTGGCTTCTTGCTTTTATTCAACTATCTGTTGATTGTTTGATGATCATTCATCATTCTCTCACACTCACTCTCTCACTCTCTTTCTCTCTTTCCTTCAGCATGATATTAGTATATGCAGTATTTTCACCTTCAATGTCATCTGAAAGAATTCATAGATTCCTTTATTATAATTTTTTTTCACTTTTTACCTTATGCTATGAAGCTCCAGTCCCTCTCTCCCTAATCCAAATCTCTATGGTGTAGGGGGTTTTTTTTGGCTTTAGTCAACTAATAACATGTGATCATTCCACCATCAAGGCTGCTGCCATAGAGTTGCCATGGTAACATCCAGTCTTCTCAGTAACGGCCACTGCGGAGAGAAGAGGGAGGCATAGACAGAGCTTACATGCACACACACACACAAACACACACACACACACACACACACACACTGAAGCACACACAGCAGTCGCCCTGCACCACACAGGCAACCCTTGCTCATTTGCTTTAACAGCCAGTGGGAGTGTTAAAGTCATTACAGATCTCCCCAGTCAAAGTCAATGATCTTAAAGCAAGGTGATAACTCATTACACACATAGAGTTAAAACAACTCACAGCACACCAGCTGTTCCACAGACATGCTCACATCCACAGGGAGACGTGCTTCAGATGCCACATCCGGACACTCAATAACATTATAATAATAATCCTCTGCTACATAAACATACAAGTATACAGAATGCAAACTCGGGACAGCTGTTTCACTCTCTGAATTGACACATATTACACTTGTTCTCTAATTACATTTCACTTACTGCACACACTTCTCTCCCCTCATGCATGCAGCTGACTGACATTGAAACTAACAAGTATATTGTACATTTTAGTGGATAATGATGCATTTAATTAGCTGTTAACATGCCTTTGACATCAGTATAGCAGCCCCCTGACTGTGCAATGCAGGAGCAGCACTATCGCCAATCCTGTCATTCCTCAGACTCCAGTGACGTATAGAAGATATTGGGTGTGGTAATTAAAGTGATTTTTTTGCTTGATACCTCAGGCACAAGTACTCTGACTGATGATGTCTGGTGCTCAAAACAATCACACGCATCACCTCCAAGTGTGTACACTCGATATTCTATATATTCACTCTGAAATTGGAGCAAATCAATTAATAGTTGTTCAGGGAAAATACACTAGCTCTTTTCCTGTGCTTTTTCTTAAACTCCACACTATGAATACCATGGTAAGCATTGATGACAGCATTAAGACTTCAATACCTTCATCTGTGCTGTGTTTTTTTAACTACATCTAGATCTAATTATGTCAGTTTGTCATTGTTTTCACTACACTAATGTGCAGAAGTAAATTTACTCATCTGTTTTGCTGGTTCTGTACACAGGCAAGTCACAGTCTCCTTTGTGTTTTCAAGGGACGCTGCTTTTCTTTACATGAGACAAGAGCAGACAAATTAGTGATCGAGACAGATAGTACAGTTACAGGGAGAAGAGATCAAGAAGGTGGAGGATTTTAAGTACTTAGGGTCAACAGTCCAGAGCAATGGAGAGTGTGGAAAAGAGGTGAAGAAGCGTGTGCAGGCAGGATGGAATGGGTGGAGAAAAGTGTCAGGTGTGATGTGTGAAGAGTTTCAGCTAAAATGAAAGGAAAGGTGTACAAAACTGTGGTGAGACCAGCGATGTTGTTTGGTCTAGAGACAGTGTCACTGAGGAAAAGACAGGAGGCAGAGCTGGAGGTAACAGAGATGAAGATGCTGAGGTTCTCTTTGGGAGTGACCAGGAAGGATAGGATCAGGAATGAGTACATCAGAGAGACAGCACATGTTAGAGGTTTTGGAGATAAAGTCAGAGAGGCCAGACTGAGATGGTTTGGACATGTCCAGAGGAGAGATAGTGAATATATTGGTAGAAGGATGCTGAGTTTTGAACTGCCAGGCAGGAGGCCTAGAGGAAGACCAAAGAGGAGGTTTATGGATGTAGTGAAAGAGGACATGAAGGTAGTTGGTGTGAGAGAAGAGGATGCAGAAGACAGGGTTAGATGGAGGCGACTGATTCGCTGTGGCGACCCCTGAAGGGAAAAACCGAAAGGAAAAGAAGAAGACAGATAGTACACCATAGAAAACCTTTGACTCAACCCGTGTTTTTTGCTAGGCAGCTAACAGTGGTCTTCCATCTTGCATGTCTGCTATTGAATAGACGTAAACAAAAACACATAGTAACCACAAGCATTTCTTTTTAAAAAGTATTATTTTTTTGACCAGTTTTAAGCTCTTTATACCAAGTAGCTGCCATAAGCTGAAAATCCTTTGAAGTTTATTGGTGATTTTACATGTATGAACATGCTTAATGTAAAATGACTCTGGATACATCTAAATATTTAGAACTGGGATTCCTCATCGACTCATTTTGTATGATTGATGAAGCAGTCCTGAATTGCTGTCTGTTGAAAGAAGCATGCAATCATCTGTTGCTGCTCTTTGACCCCAGACATGGTCTCATGTTTAATATCAGGAAAAGACATGATAGCAGGAATTGCCATCATTACCATCATTTCTGTCGTGCACGTGTTCTACAATAAAAGGGTCAGATCGGTGTGTTTTATTTCGATAGTGGTTTCAGCATAACCTCAGTAAGATAAACGTAATTTAAGTGCAGCTTTTTTCACATGTGCCTTCGCGGTCAATTTAATGGCCTATCGGTGAGGTGGGTTTTGTATAACTTTGATAGGCCAATTAGTGCGGAATGATAGATGATGAGCTCCTTGGGCAGCCGGGGGTCATAATCGAGGGGAGCGAGAATCACTTTGTCCTGGCTCTCAAAGCCAGTCTGCTTAGTCCTCCCTTCAGGTTTCACATGGCTCAGTCACATCCTAGTATTTCCACAGATGAAAGCCTTCTTTTAAAACATTTGTTTTGGGTTCACCTTTGATCATTTTGGAAAGATGGGTTTTGATTTTTTATTGGCTTATTTGACACCTTGTGGTTGCATAAAATTAGTCAGAGAAATTCTGATGGCTTTGTTGTTTCTCTCAGAAAGGAAATAAATTATAATTACCTTTTCCACTGTTTGTCAGTGCTTCCTCAAATGTCAGCGATAAAGATCTTTTGAAGAATTTTGTCAAAGAGGCATTTACTGTCAGACTAATTGTGTTCAATAGTACTAAAGTAGATTAAGTAAGATAATTCCACTGCAGATTGGGACTCAAGTGGCCAAAAAACAAACTAATTTTTCAGTCGTGACACAAAAGAACCGTCGATATATGAGCAGAGAACCATAAAGCCAGACTTTCTTTTGACAACCATGAAAAGTCATCAAATCAAACAAAGAATCTTCGGACGTTAGCTGAATTCAAAGCAAGAAATCATGCCTGGAATCTTTGATAGGTCTCTCATTTCATCTCATTAGCTTTCGAGTAATCCGTCTTTCTCTGTAGCCAATTGCCTGTTTGTGTGTGTGTGTGTGTGTGTGTGTGTGTGTGTGTGTGTGTGTGTGTGTGTGTGTGTGTGTGTGTGTGTGTGTGTGTGTGTGTGTGTGTGTGTGTGTGTGTGTGTGTGTCTGTGTGTGTGTGTGTGTGTGTGTGTGTGTGCGCAGCATCTGTTGTCCAAGTCGTTAGTACTATAAGCCAGTCTAATTTCTTTTCTAGGAAAAAAAAACACATTTTAACTTTCATGAACACTTATTTTTTCTGAACAAACCAGTATACAGTACCGTCTCGTTTATACACAGATGCCATTTAAAATCAAGATTTCGTCCATGTCAGCATGCATATCAACACAATGTTACAGTCCATAAGTAACTCACCTACTTGATTGTGAGAAAATGGAGCAGGGCCCGCTGCTGTGTGGAATAAGAACAGGTGCATGATTGATGTAAGATGAGGGATTTCTACACTGAATACCTCTTCTTTGTGCCAGCAAAGCAATAACCAGGACATACGGCTGAATCACTGCTGCCGCTGTCCTTGTACTGCTGAAGACAATGGCAGTTATATTTGATTTAATTTGTTTTCAGTCCATAGTGCATCTCTTTTACACTAAATCTTATCTTTCTGCTATTCAGGCACTGGGTCTGAAAATTCATGCAATCAAGACGACAGTTGTTTGACATGATCTCTTATTGGACTGACTCTATGGATTAGCTATTCAAATGCCTGTTTTGTTCTCTTATTGTTCATCTCTTCTCTTCTAAAACATGTTCTCTTCTCTTCTCTTCCCTTCAGTCTGTCCCAGCAGTTAAAACCACAATTGGAATTTGAACCATGTAGCTCCCCAGTTCCCCAGTCCCATCAGTTCAGTCAACCCAGGAAGTGATAAGAGATTGTCCATAATCCTGAGTCATGAGTCTGTTCAGTTGATTTATATTGAAATTAATTTTTTGGTGTATTCCGGATGAAATTAATTTTGTAAGCTCTCTGAAGAACTCATTTGCATTCCTTGATTGATTTCAGTTTGTTTTGTGTATTTTGTATGGAAGAAGAATGAAGATGAGATATGGCCTCTGTCATTTATGTCAGTATGTTGTCATTGAAACTGCAGCAGGCGACTGCCACCAGAAAGTTCTGCACATAATTGTGAACATCTGTCTCATGTCATTCTTTGCTTAGACGTGTGTGAAGTCAGGTTGGTGACTCTGTTCATGAATGTGAATTTGCTCTGTTAAATACTGTGGGGCCCTGTTGTCTGTGTGTTATCAGGGAGATAGTGCATATGCATAAACATGCATACCTAAACATTTTCCAGGTTGCTGTTTTCCTTTGTCTCCCCCTTTCCCTGTCCTCCTCTCTGTGGCAGATTGCCTTTTAAATATCCAACCAAATGCTATCAAAGCCTCTGTGTGCCTGCCTCTATGTGTACAGCCCTCCTCCAAGCCAAAATGAACGACCCAGTTAAACAGTAATCTGAAGGCTAACAGAGGGGCACCATCAACCTCTGAGCTGTATCCTCTCTGAAGCCATCAATCCTGGGACTAAAGCTAGTCTGCATAATGACATTGTGGCTGCAAAATATATTAATGTTAGCCATAATGAGTTTGACAGCCCAATATGGTTGTCAGTGCTAAGGGAGGACTTTCAACTGGCAAACACTGCCCTCAAATGGAAAAGAGGAGTTACATCAACAACAGGAAACACTGCAGTGTTGTCAGGCTTTGTGGTCAGGCATTGTGCAGTTGGTTTATGCAAATACATTTAATCCTGCATGATTGTTATGTAGCATTTTCAGTCTGTAATCAGTGAAATGGCAGCCAAACACCATCAATTATCATGCACAATAACTATACGGACAGCTTTAACGTACTCCTCTAACGTTAGTTAAAGCTGATTGTTTGATTGTTGCACTTCACGCATCTGCTCTTCATCTACTCAAACATGTCTGTCTGTATTTTAATGCATATTTACTTCTCTAGAGTTCTCCTTTAATGGCCAGAAACATTGTCAAAACAAGACTTTGCATGCACATTTTTATAGATTTATTTAAACCCATAGATCTGTAGATCAACGTGGTGCTGTACTTACACACTTATGTCTTTTGTCCGCATCCTAGAATATTGGAGCTCCAGCAAAACGGGGACATGGATATACTGAAACTCAAGTGGTGGCCTAGGGACAGCCCCTGTGACCTTTACAGCTCTGTCCAGACACGACAGCACGGCAACGCCTTGGACATCCATAGCTTTGCAGGTGTTTTTTGCGTCCTAGCAGCTGGAGTGGTGCTCTCCTGCCTCATCGCCATGGTCGAAAGCTGGTGGTCACGGAGGAAGGGATCCAGAGTTCCCTCCAAAGAGGTAGGAGCACAAATGAGTGACTGTGAGGAGGAACCATGCTACATAAAGATATAGAAAACTTGCATGAGAGTTCTTTGTGTCAGAGTCTAATAGGTAGAAAAAATAAAATTATATAAAAGATAATCAGGGACTTAATGTCATGTAGTAGGGGCAAGAGGAGAAAGGTCTAAAATGACTCCATATATAGTATATACTTGTTACTAGGCATGCAAAGGTGAAAAAAATCCTAAAAATCTAAATGCATGAGAGAGCAGGATATGTGGGTCTTCTTTGAGAAGGAGTGGTGACACCGACAAAGTGTATAATCTTTGAAAACCTCCCATGTTAACAAAGTCACTTCCCCCGAGCTAAATTTGCACACAAGCAGCATCAGCAATAATATTCTGATAGCAGAGACTGCAACTGTGTTCATTTGGTTTCTGCACATTCTGTCAAAAAGAATCCTGGAGTTGCTATATTAGGCCTCCTCCATAACTGGCATTGATCTTCTGCAGAGTCTTGTGTTCATGAATCTCTGAGAAGGGAAGGAAAAGGTAAACAGGACTGTCATCTTGCAAAGATTCCTGTTAGTCATTTTTTGCATTCTGGGAGTCCACATCAAGTTATCAGCACTAGAAAGACAATGTTTTTGTTTACCCTTATTCCTCATTGTTCAATCTCTACCACAATTTACATATACTGATGCCAAAATAAGACATTTTATATAAACTGTCATGATACATTCTGAAACATTCTGACAGTATCCTCAATTTAAATGTGAATTCCACAATGGTGTTATTCTTATTTTGTTCATTCAGTACTTGGAGGTATTTACTTTGCTGGTCATGTCATGTACACAGCTGTCAACTACTACTGATGTCCTGCATAAATTATTTTTAATGATATATCAGCCCCATTTTGAGGGCTTTGAAGATAAGTCAAAAGAATCAGTGTCAACGAGCTAATCGATGACTTATTATTCTGAAAAGTTCATGTTCTGGGGAAGGAGGGAGCACTGACAAGGTTAAAAGCAACAACAGTCAACAGCCTGAGGGCATTCGAATGATGCAGTGTACAGAATCAGAAACAGCTACTCACACTATAAACATGGATATTTATGCCGGCGCTTCCACCAACACTCCACCTTGTAAATTAGCAGCAGCATCCTGTGAAATATCCAATCAGCCTATGTGCGGTTGATCACCTCGGCGGGGATATCATTTAAGACAATCAAACCTACTCCAACAACATCGTCTCCACGTAGAAACCCTGCAGTCTGCTGTGATGCTTCGTTTGCTCCATATAGACATGAAAGGTAATGCCTTCAGGAAAACTCAAAATGACAGTGTCTTAAGTTGCTTTTACGTGACTGCATTCTAATCACACAAGCTCCAGCCCTTCTCCCAGAAAAGAGCAGCACGCCTTTATTTTGGCCTCTCCAATTCAGCTGTTGTATCCACAGAGGGATTTCACAAGGCTTCCATTCCGGCTTCCAAAGGGCCTCCACCTTGTCAACTCACCATGCATAATTACGCAGTTGAACACAGAGGGTGGAGAATGTTTAAGGTAATAATGTTAATTAGAAATGTGCAACTGCAGTCAAGTGCACTAAATTTGGTGTGCAAAAACATGCCTCTAATTAGGTCAAAGAAAAGTAATCATGTCTGAAATTAATATTTTCACCTTTGGTTTTTAAGTTACTCATTCATAATTGGTAACAAATTAGACACAAATCAGATAGATTGCTTCCGCTATAGTAAAACTGCTTCATGTCCTCTGGGGTAGCTTTGATAATGGCAAGCTAAGGTTAACCTGTGGAGTATAAAATGTAAATACTGAGTGAATCTATCATTTAACTTCCTAATGTTTAAAAAACACCCACGATGGTCTGCCAGAATGCATCTTACATCAATGTGCACGGTCACAAAAACTAACAGTGAGGGACGGACAATAATTAACCCGAATAAAAATATATTAAGAGATCTCTCACTACCAGGACAGAAAGAAACTGTTCCCATATTTTTAATGTTTTGCATCAGGTTAATTTTAAATTTAAATCCAAGCTAATTTTAAATTTAAATCTTCAAATGAATTCAAAAAGATGACACAAATGTGAAAAATAGTCACTAAACCCAGGATGATTTAGTGCAAAATCAGGTTATACAGTATTTAATAATACAAGACTGATAAGATCCCCTAGAAGTAATTAAGAGGAAAGTTTCAACATCTTTAGGAACCACAGATTTCAAACGATTAACAAGCTGTTCCAGGTCGAACACTGACACATCGTTACAAATTATTACATCACTGTTTCAAATTTGGGAGAAGAAGCCTCATAAATTACCAGTAAACAGTTTTAATAGTGATGTAACTAAGCATCGAAACACATACATGCATGTGTTTGCTGTAGCCAAAACTGACAGTGTTGCAGGCAAAAAGTGATTTATGACTTGCTGTTAACTTTCCTCACTGCAGTTCAAAGCTCACCCAGAAAAACTCAATACCATCAGCTTAGTTCAACTATTTATGACTTGTTGTTTGGACTGTTTGTTAAATTAATTAATTGCAAATTGATCCTATTAAATTCTTTATCAAATAAATATTTCTTGCATCCATGTGGATTGCTGTTTTTGCTCTTTAGAATATTAATGAACTTTCTGTGGGCACAATCAGGAGATATGAGGTCATATTCGAACTTCACACATCTCAAGTAAAACATGACTAAAACATTGTTTCAAATTTTTAAAAAATACATGGAGTTTGGTCTTCATAAGCTTCATTTACTTTCATTTACGTCGGGTAAGTAGAACCAATAGTAGGACTTAGAGAAGTGTTGCATATCTATCAGTTGACTTCCTATTTATGTTACAACACAGTCAGAAACACATCCTTTAAACATTTCAGGTCACAAATAATTGCGTGCAATAATTTCATTACCTGCTGCAACAATATCCCATACACGTTTCCTTTCTGATCAGACGGCAATAATCTTTTCTTGAGGGCACACGCTGGGAGATGCAGCACACACACCCTTACATCTGGCCCCCTGCTCTGTCACCAGCTTTAATCTGTCATTCAGATCAGTAGTCATGTCTTCAACTGAGCAATCACAAAGACAGCAAACCTTTGATTGAAACCAAGGTCGTGTTAAACACAGTGAGGTTCGGTGGCAACATGCCTAAACATACACGCCCCCCGCCATCTTCATTAGCCATTAAGAGCAACCAGCAGAATCAGCCCCTGACTGAGTGCGGGAGTGCAGTCAGGATGGAGGGACAGCAGGGATTTAAATAGTGATAGTCTTTAATTTTTATAGGTCTTATCCAGGGCTGTTTAACAAGGCATCAAGCAGTAGATGACGTGTGGAAAACACTAGTTATTTCTATTATTTAAATCCAACATCCAAGTTGTTAAGCACATTTTTTGTTTTTTTAAACAAAATGATTTAAAAAAATTAATAAAATACTCATGTTATAAGTATTGTGCGAATG
The DNA here is from genome assembly GCA_013358685.1 of Antennarius maculatus. NCBI lineage: Eukaryota > Metazoa > Chordata > Actinopteri > Lophiiformes > Antennariidae > Antennarius > Antennarius maculatus. The sequence goes on from CM023608.1 coordinate 18,357,143, forward strand.
GTGGAGCAAATTAAAGAGATATCCAATTAAAGTGCTTTATTAGAATCACTTCACTACTTCCATGGTGAAAATGAAGTCGGTTAAGTCAGCCATGAATGTTTTTGATAGTTGACCCTTGACAATTATCCTTCACCCTATCAAAGGACTGACCTATCGATTTCCATTGGCTTAGCTCAACATTAGCTCAGTGGAAGGAACCCGCAAACATCAAGGCCTCAGCATGCTCCAAACAGACCGCTCCATCATCAAACAGGACCTGAAACGTTTTTCACTCACACCTTTCTGGGTTTGTGTGTGTGTGTGTGTGTGTGTGTGTGTGTGTGTGTGTGTGTGTGTGTGTGTGTGTGTGTGTGTGTGTGTGTGTGTGTGTGTGTGTGTGTGTGTGTGTGCTTTAACACATTCTGAAGCCCATAATTCAGTTTGCCAATTTCACTGTAAGCTGTCTATTTTTATTCTCCACATAACTAATGTCATCGCTTCATTTGTACATCTGCGTACAGTGATTGCAACAAGCATTACTTCCTTCTGGGAGACGCTGCTCCAGCATTCTCCTAGCTTAAAATTGACAGCTTGGGTGTTTTTTTTTCATTTTGCTGAGATTTTATTCCTTATTTCTTCCTAAAATCATCCATCACAATATGTGTACAAACAGTGGGATTACTATGCTCAGATCTGAAACCATCTGTTCAGAATTGTTCCAAATGGGTGACCAGCTGCAAACATGGTTGGTGAGGAGAGAACAGGAGTCCAGCTGGGATCACTGCAGCATGTCTCCACTCAGCAGAGGAAGGAAGAGAAATTTAAGTCAACTTCGAAATGGCTAATTAGATAAATTCCATATGATGCATTTCAGGAAGAATCTGCCCTTGCGTGCCAGTTGGTCCTGGTGGAGAAAGTCTTGTGTGTTTAGTGTCATACAAACTTCCATAAGTTAAATTAAATTAATAAAGCGAGCCTTGCCATACAGCTTGTAATTATCTCCACAAGACACCTCTGTCTGTGTGCTTCCATGAAAAACTCATTTATCTTTGTTTTTCTGTCGCGGTGAATGTCGATGCCACTTGAGACCATCCCACTGAGTCGATAGCGCTCAACTTCCTTCGGCTTTTTTGCAAGCTTGATATACAATACGAGTTCCTGTTGACCTGTTCTTTGTGCGTGGGCCTAAAAACTTGGCTGAGTCTGATGCACTGACATCTGACTCAACTGGGAGTGCAGACTTGCCATGAGCACTCTGCCTCCGATGCCCTCCTCCAACACAGCGTCTCCCAGTAGAACGTATATCACCTTATTGTGTAGAGAAATCAGGATATAATCAGCTGCAGAGTACTTCTAGTATCCTGCGCTATTATGAGCAGAAAAAAACTCACAGCATTGCATAAAATAAATTGTGCATGAACTAATGATATTGTCAAATCATTCTACCCCTGTAAGTGCATATATATGAAGGATATATGAAGGATCATTCTGCATGTGGTAGATAGATCTCACCTATCAAATGTTTGTTGAATAAATCCTGTGGCTTATCTTTTCAATGGTACACTGCCTGTGCTGATCAGTTTTAATTAAAAAATCAATAGGCTCACCCTCATTTGTCCTCCTTGAAGATGATAGGTTCCCCACACATCCGACACACACACACACACACACACACACACACACACACACACACACACACACACACACACATACACACACACACATCAATGAGCTTGCACTCCCAAGTGAATGCATATATGTCATCATTGCCACGCAATTACCACGACCCTTCCTTCACGTTAGACTTGTGTGGATGCAAGCGCTGTGAACGATATTCCATATCATGAAACTCATGTATAATATGCATTTACATTTGTGAGACACACCTTTGTTCAGTCTCCTGCAAACATGCTACTTTAGCTTTGATGGTTTTCCATTTATGTCCGTTCCTTCAGTCGAGAATCATTTTTTCCTCAGTGCCACACAAACAACTTAAGATAAATGCGATTCACTTAAAATAATTAAATACTGACACAAATCATGACTACATTCATTTCTCATGTTGTACGGTCAGAACACCATTCCCATTATGCTCAGGTGTCTTTGCATACATGAAAAGCAACAATCCACTGTTCAAACTCTATTATTACTAAAATGTGTTTGTGTCTCTGTTTCTTGCACATACTAAAACATGCATAATTACATGCTGTACTTGTCTGGACATGCTTTTACTTCCATACTGTATGCTGTAATAACTGCTTTTGACTTTGGGCTTAATGTTGTGTGTCTGTGTGATGCTCTGGTTTTGTGTTGTGTGTTATACTTGTATGACTCTGCTTCTCAATGTGTACTGTTTGCTTACACACTGATACATTCACCAATACATACATTTTCACTAAAGACTTGGCTGTGATTGGTCACCAATTAATAGAAATGTGATTGAGCACATTTGAGAAATATTCACACATTTTTCTTCTTCCCACAAGTCATCCCTGCCGTTTTTTCAGATGAGTGACTGCAGCACACTTCAGTCCTTATCTTATATTGATTATAGTCCATTTAGTAACAAAAATGCACATTTTGCATACATTTTCATAAATTAGACATCATCCTCTCTTTTGTTACTCCTTTCTGTGCTCAAAAGCTTCTTAACTCATTTTGGGTTGGTGACTTTGTAAAGAAAGCACATTGCAGATTCTAAAGACGAGTTGATGCTCCACTGCTGCTTTTGAAACTCAAGATTTTTCAAATAGACATTTTTTACATTCCAAATGAGCGTCTGATGTCCATTTCATTCATAGCAGGGAGGCTGTTTTGCTTGACCATTTTTTAACCTGTATGTGTTCTACCAGAGGTTTGCATGAAAGAGTTCTGTCATTGGAATCGATCACATCTCCAAAATCTATGATTTACTAAAATAATACACATTGAAATACTTGTCGATGTCAGAGCTCTTTCATAATGATGATATTTGTGGTTTTGACCGTATCTGTTTTTTTACATATTCCATAGATTTAGCATGAGAAGAGCAGGCACTTCCCCGTGTACCATCCCCTTCGGTTCACCTCAAACAGCTGCCCTTTGATTATTTTTTTTTTTGGTTTGGATGGGAATTGCCACTCTACTCATTCTAACTCTACGTAATGATCTGTGTCATATGGCTCAAAGCTCAAAGCACATTGCCTTTTTGTTTTGTTTTGTAAGTACTCTGTGTTGAGGGATACAGCAGGCGAGGGGGGAGAGAGAGAATGAGAAAGGGAGAGGGAGAGAGAGCAATACAAAATGACATTTAAACATCTCCCCTTTTCAGGTATATAACTGTGTGAATGTCTCTCTGAGGACACCACACAGAATGACCTGCTTAACTGTGTGTGCTGACTGACTGCCATGTCTTTCTTCTCGCTCATTCCCCACCCGTCTGTCTCTCCAATTGTCTTTCCTCTTTCCCCTCACCTTACCATCCGTCCCATCTGCCTGATCTGGTCTGTCACACATCCCCACCTCTGTTTCTGCCCATCTGACATTTGTCTGCCTGTGTGTCTGTTTTCTGGCTCGTTTGAATTTTACCACTCAACCTGCATGCCCACAAACACACAAACACATGTATATGAACCGCTGCACACCTTTCTCACATCACCTTGGCACACTCTCTACATCTCATCCTCTCTCTTTTGCTCACACAAACACACACACATTCACACAACCATGTGAACATTGCACACTCACAAAAGACACAGGCAGATGGCCCGTCTGCCAGGCAAGCTGTCGATCCATGCCCTCACACTCCTAATGAGCACCCTCTTGCTCTGGGTGGTCAGACCCAGAACCAAATCCCCAACACTGCCAACACCACTGTCCCCACTGCCACCCATTACCAGCCCCCAGCATGCTGCGACATTCCCTGCGCCTTGATTGTGCAGCACTCGTACGAATCCACCAACCCTTCCGAGCTCGCTCCCAAAATGAGAATGACCACCTTCACCACCTCACCTCCCACTCCAAGGTTATACATACAATAATGGATAACAATACTTTTTTTTGGTTAGTAATGCTTAAAGAAATATATTTCATGTGCTATGAGATATGAAGGATGATATAATAATAATGTAATAATGGACACCAGAGTTCAATGCTTGTTGTTCACAGAGCAGCAAATCTCTGCTTGATGAAAAATGAAGCTCCTCAATTCCTTATATAAAGTTGGCATGACGCTGGATGATAATTTGTGCAATGAGGCCTTTATGCCATAGGAGGGCGCTGTCTCTCCATCTAGAAGCAAATATATTTTCATCATCTTTCAAACTCCAAATCATCTTTGACCAGACAGTAAAAGTATATGTCCCATAAATTTGTAAACACCGAGTTTACAAAGGTTTTTCCTAAATGTGTTGGGAAAGAATTTTGCCTTGAAATCCAGAAAAGAGGCCTTTGTGTTAGGAATACAAGTTATTAATCCGGGTTTGACCTACACCACTATCTTTAGGGACAGTCAGTCTTAAAATATCATTTTACAGAGTGCGTTATAACAAAGGGCAACATTACACCTCCCTTCACAGTTCTATCAATGCCACACTATCTTGCCTCAGTCCCTTTCAATCACACCTTGCAGTGACTCATTAGCTTCTTTTCACAGACAGCAGGCTGACCATTTATAATGCACTCTTCTTTTTCACTTCCCATCATTTCTTTACTCATCGTTTCAATAACCCCTCCTTCAAATGTCCAGTGTATGTATGATAATGTCACGACACACGCTAGGGTCCCCTCGTCCTCTCCTTCCTACTACTGTCTCTTCATTAGATGGCAACCAGGGGCCACCACTTTTGGTGCCCTCTGTTCATGAACAACATACAATATGTCCAGACTCCCCAACAGACTCCCCCAGACCCAAAGGACACGGTCAGTAAATCTACCTTTACCCCGCAATAATGTGTCGCCCTTCCTCATAAAACCCTGTTTGACTTTTCTCCAACAATTTGTCCATTAAATGTGACACACCAAAATTAGACTCCTTAAACCCCAGACTGACACCCCAACCCCCCACCCCTAAGGTAGTAGTGAAGTGCATTATGTGTTAACAATGCACAAAAAAAGTTTTGGAAAGTTTTGTAAACTTTTTTCCAGCCACCTCCAACACCTTTCACCTAAACCCACTCCTCTCCACCCTTTACTCATTGCAAGCCTGAACCACTGTCCAACCCTTCCCATCTCGGAGTAGCATGAACCCCCCCCCCCCCCCCCCTTACTTAATGTGACCATCTTTTAGACTGTGTGGATAATTTATATTTAAGAATAGTCATGATAATTTTTTTTAGAGTAAGTTAAGTTAAAGTTATTGTTTGTGCTTTGTATTAGACTTGTTAAGATTGTTAAGGATGTTAATTGAACATTGTTTGATTAAAGTAAAATGATCTATATTCTATGATAACATGTGGATTAATTGTATGTTGCCTTGGTGAAAATTCACTTGAAAAAGAGATATCGATCTCAAAGTGAATTTTTGGCGTGATGCAAGAATGTAATACAGGTAACTAGAAAAAGAAAAAAGCCATGCTTTCTATATTTACTTGTTGTTTATATTTTTATTGTAATTAATGTATGAACAGTAGATGTAGCACCTTGGAATCGCAGAGCACACAGCATGATGGGGTGTGTTTCCTGTGTGTAATCAAGATAATCTGCACCCCCTTTAAAGACCATGTAGATGTGTGTGTGTGTGTGTTTCTCTTTCGATATCCTGACCACAGCTCAGTGTGCTTCTCTATCCTTCCCTCCATTTTTCCTCCTCTCTTTGCTCCCCCTGCTTTCCATCAAATCTTTGTTTCCACATCACCATCAAACATGTGTCACTTTTATTTTGCGTCACACTAACCTTTCGTTCACAAACTTCACATGCCAAAATGCTTGATCACATGCTTGCCCTCACCATTTCATTATGCACGTCGTCCAACACTATTATTCTTAACAACCACCTATACTGGCTGGATGATAACATCCCTATTGCTGAATACAAATCTCCCCCCATCCTTGTCCACTGCTTTTTTTCAAAATATATCCTCTCTGCACTGACTACCCACTGTTATCCTCACTGTTCTCTCCATTTTCTTACTCCACTATATTCATTCCCCTCACTCTCCTTTGCCTTTTTTCTCTCCCCTTCCTTTTTTCAACTTTCCTCTCATCCCCCTGAACTTCTTCATCCCTCCATTTTCTGTCACTTTTCCTTTCTGATGTCCTTATACTTTTTCCCTGGATCTTTCTCCTATCCCATCCCTTCCTATCATTTCTTTCCAACAACTTCCTTCTGACCGACTGTATTCCCTTCTCTTCTACCATTTACCATCACCACTTCCTCTCGGCCCCTGTCCTTTCTTGCCCCTCCCCACCTGCAGGACGATAAGGAGATCGACCTGGAGCACCTACACCGCCGGGTTAACAGCTTGTGCACCGAAGATGAAAGCCCCCATAAGCAGTTCTCCACCTCTTCCGTCGATTTAACACCACTTGACATGGATGCACTGCCCGCTGCTCGCCAGGCACTCGAGCAAATCAGCGATTTCCGCAACACCCACATCACAACCACCACTTTCATACCTGAGCAGATCCAGACCCTCAGCCGCAGCCTCTCTGCCAAAGCCGCTGCTGGATTTTCCGCTGGTTTCGGGAGCAGTGGCGTCCTCCAGGACCACCGGACTGGCGGGGTGGGCCCTTTCAGGCAGAGGGCCCCAAACGGTGGTTTCTTCCGCAGCCCCATTAAAACAATGTCCTCTATCCCCTATCAGCCTACAGGTCCAGGACCCAACTTTGGATATGGCAATGATCCAGACAGGGGCACCTCTATATGAGTTGTTACCAAGAATAGGGTTGGTCTAGGAGAAGGTAGAGGAGTGAGGAGGAGGCAAAGTGGCTCACATCAGTCATGGGAAGGTAGAACACATTATGGGCAAAGCTAAATTGTCAGCAGACAGAGAACCGTGTAAATAGTAATTTTTATGTTTTCAGTTCCTGATTCGGTGTTTCCAAGGGTGTCCGTTTTGTAACTTGAGAAGACAAATGAGGTAAACACCTGTCTGGGGGTTCCTTGTCTGCCTCTAAACCATGCTGGTGAGGTTCAAAAAGGGAAGGGGATAACGGGGGCTTGTGTTTTTGCTTTATTGTCGTTGTAGCTGTGATTGTTTGGGACATTTTTTTTGGGTAATATGTGTGAAAGGGGACCTCTTTTTATTGTTTCCGTTCAATGACATTGAGGACTGCCTCATTTAATGGAGATCAGCAGAAATGGCCTCATGATTCTTATTATTTGAACCCTTCTTGTAAGGGTTTAGCTGACCGTACACCAACCTCAAGAATGCTTAGAAGAGCACTAAGGATTGATGAGCGCCGTTGGTGGGTGACTCATTGTGTCTTTAGCCATCAGACAACTTCTAGAGGCTTACATTACTGAGCAGGTACAGTTATGAATAAAGGAATAGTTTTGTCTGTAGCCCTTGGAATACATAGAGCAGCCTCTTGTAGTTTTAAAAAGGATCCTGGAAGATCCAACTCTGGTTTAACTCTGCTTTTTCACAGTGTGGGAGTCCATTCAGAGTTTATCCTTCTCTCGTGTTGTTTCACTGATATCCGGGTTTCTAAATGTTCACTCATCTCCACACGGCATCCAAATGATGCCCTGACTACGCCTGAGACTTTACAGCTGGATAAGTGCGGATACCATCATGGTGTATTTGTCTGGAAACTGCTAACATGCCATGACAGTGCATCAGTAACAGTGTAGAATCACCAGTTTGGTGTCGATCTTAAACTATCTCTGCCATTCGGTGCATCAGCCTGAAACTGTTTTCACCACGTTGATGCACATTAAAGACTCTCTGTCAGTCCCGATGCACTGTACCAGTGCCCACGGACCTGTAAGTGATTGTATGTAGATCTGACCTTTTTTTTTCTCACCTGTTCTGTGCTATCTGCTTTACAAGTCATGGTGAGGTCCTCTAATGAGACTCAGAGGGATAATAAAAAGGGATCATACAAAAAAAAAAACACTTTAAGGAAAAAGAAAAACTAAAAGACAACCTGAAAGACTTCAAAAAGCATATGCTTATTAAATGTCTTTTATTGACTTTTGATTTTGAAAAAAAAATAGATTTTAATGCGTGGAATGTGTTTTGGTCAGAAAGTGAAAAAATAACAATCTTTATCTGTCTACTTGTTTTTTTTTCTTTCATCAAACTTTGAAAAACTGCTAAATGAGTGCTGTGGTTTGGTTTTGCAACATTACTTCATTGGAAGATTTCATTTCTGATTTTTTTTTTTTTCGAGAAGAAAGCTCATTCTCTAAAGTCATGTCATCTTTGAGTTTATTAATCAGCTGTTATCAGGTTCAAGCAGTGAAATGAAATTAAGAAGCCATTACGACAGCATCTTCAGTACAGGCCTTATGTGTGAACTAGTTAGCAGCACCATCCCGACTTCTAGTCAAACTCAAGGTATGACGGTGTACTGGAAACGCTGACAAGCAACAAATCAGTGGTTGTGCTTCAGGGTCACTGGAATGTCATAAAGAACAAACAGCCTTTGGAATATCAATGGCTGCTTTCTAAGAGATGAGTCAGAAATATACTTCTATTTCATATCTGTAATGTTAAGGGTACTGTTTGTATAACTTGTTTTTTTAAAAGTGCCAATTAATTACAATGAGACCATTAAGGTGCATTTTTGGGGTGCGGAAAGGGAGCGGCACATCATATGCTAGAAATATTTTGTGGATTGGGGGTGGGGTGGAAAAATGGAACCAAATCTTTTTCACTAACACTGTATTAATAATTGATAATGTTAGTTGTTTAGAACAAGTTTTCAGTTCATCATTAAAACTAAAACTGCAAAATGTCGTGCGTAGAGAACTCAGTCAGGCCACAGTGTTTTGAAGCAAGCATTCTTATAGCATCTCTTCTTAGGCTGCAGTATGGTTACTGAATGAGAATAGGACAGACATTTTTATTTAGTATAAATGAGAAACACATTATAAAAATGTATATTTTACATGTTGATGCTATTTTTGTTAAACAAAGTAAAGAGTATATCATGAGGAGCTTGAGTTTTGAGTTTAGCAGTTGCGTTACTGCATCTTCCCTTGTTCTGTCCGCCTTCGACAAACACAAACTGCTTTTCTCCCATCATCCTAAATTCACTTATCTTTTGCTGGCTAAATAACAAAAAGTGGCAAGTTGATTAAAAAGAAAGCATGCACAAACTTGCTCTGCGCTATCTGTTAACATTTTAATTTCATACATAGAAATATAGGATTTACTTGATAATTTTCAAAAATTTTATGATGTACAGTATTTAATATAGGCCTATTTTGTTGTATGTGTTGCATATTATTCAAAAACTGAACAAACTGGGGCCTCTGTTACAAGTGGCAAAGCTTTCTGTGTATAATTTGTCTAATAAACAGGTTTTCTACAGTGGAATGGTATTTATTGTTTTTGCTAATCCTCAACATTTCACTGATTTAACTTTCATATAAATACCATGGATGGATGGATGATTGGATTCCTCAAAGTGAATTTTATTTATGCTAATGAACAACCTTTCAAGAAATTACATTTTCATACTGATGTTCATTGTTCCCAGTGGAGTGAGGTGAACAAGAGCATAAACATCCTCAAGAGAAAACCACTGAAACTACTTCTTATTTTCATGTGACTCGTCGTCTTTTCTAGAAGAAATTATCAATTCTGTGCCTTCTTTCTGGTAAACTGACCCAACAGATCATGCCTTTCTTCAAGACAGGCTGCCTCCACCTGCAGGGATTTCATCTGAATAAAGGAATAATTTAATTTCCTTAAACATCATGCATAGACTGGGCAGGCCTCAACATTTTCTATAGTGTCATAGGGGATAATCCATGGAAATTGAAAAGACTCAGGTATATTTGTGGTGTTGGCCATTATGAGTGTGTACAATTTGGTGTGAATTAAAATAAAGGTCCAGACCCACCAGATCTAAATATGTTTTAGTATACCTTATATATCATAGTTGCACGGTTATGAGTTTGATTTTGTATACGGTCTATTTACGTTATAGGGGACTGTTTAGCCTTGGGATAGGGCTAGTGAGTAGAGTTGTCACTTTGCAGAAAAAAGGTTCTGGGTTCAAGTCCAATCTGTGCAGAGTTTGAATGTTCTGCCCGTGTCTACATGGGTTCTCTTTGGGTTCTCCAGCTTCCTCCCACCTCCAAAAACATGCAGTTTGAAGAAAATGGGTGGATTGATAGATGGATGTTCAGCATGCCTTATTCACCAGTACTATGGTTGGGATCTGTAAAGAGCTATTTATTTCATGGGTTGGTGGACTTGTATGTATAATTTTAATTATTTATGTATCATGTCATGTTGATCAAGAAAACCTACAAAAATCCATTTCATTAATGAATGCAGGGTGTGATTTAATAATAGATGCAAAATCCATGCACGACTTGTGGATTGAAATTATTAAACCTAATTCAATGAATGAGGGCAAAAGACAAGAGAAAATGGATATCAACTAACATTAGTACTTTTAGAAATTGTAAATGTCTAAGATGAGATTATGTGTGCACTAGTTTTTAAGTTCAAGCATGAACTGAGCTTTTGTGTTTCATTTCAAACAGGAGATCACTTCAAAGGCCTGTGTGCTGCTGATAACAGCTGGATAGACACACTGCTGAGGACAACTGCTGTCAAGTTCAGTGGAGCACTAAATTGTAGTTGTCTATTTCAACCAGCGAGGGGCGCTATTTTGCTCCATCTTTATTCTAGTTTTCCCCGTTGAGTGGGTATTTACATATTTTGAAGCTGAATGGACGAAATGAAATTACTAGATGTCAATGGTGTTTTTTCATTTATATGAAAACAATTGAGCAACAGGCAGATTTAGGGTAAACTGGACAATTCGCCATCATATAAATCTGTGGACACATAAATGTCGTCTTCAAAGCCTTACACCTCATTATTATCGGCCATTTTTTCGTGCGGAGAGTAACCACATTTTTATGCTATAAAATACACGATTACTTTACTAGTGTGAGAAAATTCATCGCTAATTTAGGTACTAATGCATCATCAATACTCAGACATTAGTGAAAGCACAACAATTTTGCTGGAGTATAGGTAGAAGTAGCCCATAGAAATACAGTTTACAGAAATGTAAAGAACACATGTTGCACCTAGGATCTATTCAATAATGAACAACTATGTATTTTCGATCCATTGTAATGCCTCATCGTACAAGATTATTGTGCATTTCGTATGTAATATATGTTAATTTTTCAAAGTTGCCACTGGTAATTTAGACTAATTATTATATCCTATAGGGTAATGTGTTGCTTCGTGATATTATAATATTTATTTATAAATCCTATTCTTGCACTTTAAATCCTCTTCTGTGCTTGACAAAAGAATTTGAGACAATATAAAGCTCTAAAAACATACTATTTGTTTAGTAGCCCTTTTGTGAAAGGCTAGTTAAGTTTGGAGCTCCTTTTCCAGCTCCCCTCGCTCCAGCCTCGTGTCCGTCGCGCCCCGGTCTCCCAGGAGATGAGGATGAAAAGCGGCAGCACGCAGACTCTTCTCGCGCACTGGAATGGGAACCCCTTCTTACCCTTTAGGAGCACCCCCCAGGCGTGACCAATGGAACATAGAATCTCCATTGTGGCTGCGACACTTTAATAATCGCTGGCTACAATATCCAACCTGTCGGTAGCTTCAGGAGCCCGGCGCAGGACGTTGGATGGGAGGGTTGTAGGTGGGAAGAGGGGGCGAACGCTCGGCGCCAGACCTCCAGCCCGCAAGACGTCCCCATGATGAATACATGAATAAAAATAGAAAAGATTGATGTCGGGTTATCTCTGAAATTATGGGATTTCTCCCCACAAATGTTTTTTCCCCGTAATTCCCACCTGCAAATGTGCTTTTTTTCCCCCCAATCTTTCGTAATTAAACTTATATTTTAAAAGCCTCATAGCTCTACTCATTCTAACATGTATTCATTCTGTAGTCTTGAATTATAAAAATAGGTTACTTTTCTGTACGCAGGCTAGACTGAGACTGGGTTGAGTGCCTTGTGTCCCTTGATCATTGTGCCCCAAACATTGGACTACTGTACTCAACGGACTGTGGCCATTCTCCTCTTATTCTAACCCGACCGGGGCAATTAACCCATTGTTCATTTATCTTGTCAGGCGTATAAAGTTAGCATCTCAGGAAGCGTGGCTGCTTTGATCAGACTGCAGGTGGTTCTCTAATGACTCATTTGGCCTACGGTTGTGCCGACGCACTCATACAGTCCACCTTGTCGACTCCTCTCATTAAAATACCTGCAATAATTAGAAATCGCAAGTATAATCTGATAAACTGTGTGTGTGTGTGTGTGTGTGTGTGTGTGTGTGTGTGTGTGTGTGTGTGTGTGTGTGTGTGTGTGTGTGTGTGTGTGTGTGTGTGTGTGTGTGTGTGTGTGTGTGTGGAGTGGAGGAGGGGGTAACTGCGGCTCGCGCGCCACGTACAGCTCGTGGTGTAAAGAAACAGTGTTGCGCGCGAGACCCCTGCTCATGTTTCCGTTCCCTGTGAAGCCCTTTTTACCGGCAGGGCGTTCCGAGAACCAGATCAAAAGCTTTGGGTCCTGCTACTAAAGAAAAATGGAAACTGGAGATGATCTGAATTGACAATGAGCGCCCGAGCTCCAGGAACCGCAATTTTTGGACATGTTTTTTTTTTCTTTCTCTCAGTTGATCTTTGGTTAAGTTTTACACAAAGTTTTATCACAAAGTTGTTGTTGTCGGGTTGTTTTTTGTTCTTCATATTTGTTGATTAAACAAGGTCGTTGTGTCCAAATTTTTCACAGTAATTACTGAATTTGAAAATATAGAAGAATGAGATATACGTTTACATTTTGGATAAAAAATGAATTGAGATGAGACCTTTCTGTGTGTGTGTGTGTGTGTGTGTGTGTGTGTGTGTGTGTGTGTGTGTGTGTGTGTGTGTGTGTGTGTGTGTGTGTGTGTGTGTGTGTGTGTGTGTGTGTGTGTGTGTGTGCGTGCATGCATGTGCGTATGTGTGTGCGCATGCATGTGTGTTTGTTTGTTTGTTTGTTTGTTTGTTTGTTTGTTTTGCATTGGGGTAATAGGTAAAATTTAGGCAAGTAAAGGGGTTAAGATTATTTTAGGATAAGAGAGCACCACACGTATTGGGAAGTTAATTATTGGAAATTAACCTTTTCCAAAGGTTTCGGTGGCCCCTCTGTTCCTCCCCCTCCCTCTATCAAACCTGGGATGTAAAACAGGTAAGAGTTTCATCCAAGTTGTGCGCTTCTCGCGCCATCCACGCTCCTTACCAAAAACTGTCACCACTCCCTGCACGTGCGTCCTGTGGGAGGTTCCACATGCCTCCTTCGCGTGGAGCACCCATTTAATTGTAAAGTTATCACAAACAGTCCGGCTTTGGTGGCCGTAATCACCTCTCTCGGGCATTACGGAGACTTTTCATTGGACGTCAACACGCGACCAGCGCGAGGAGGGGGGCTCCCAGGCGCGTGCCGCTTTTTAAACCCAAGTCGAGTCTTGAGACACCAGAGAAGGAGTCCCACACGCGACATAGCTGTGTCTTCCTCGAAGTTTTTTTTTTTTTTTTTTTAATCTGTACTTCTGCTACTTGATTAAACTTTACCAACCTTTTTGGGGACTTTTTTGAACCATGGATGTCCGAAGTGTTGACGGCTGGAGCAAAGGCGCGCAGGAGGTGGCAATCCTCGACTCGAGGCTGCAGAATCCGAAAGTACCGGAAAGGGGAGGGGAGCAGCAGCAGGAGAAGTCCCACTATGAACCTGGACTGACGCTCGTGGACAGCGGCAGTGACCCACGCGCCTGGCTGGCTCTGGTGCAGCCCTCTGGCACCTGCGCGGCACACGCCAGTTCACCAGACTACCTGGGGCACTCGCCCTGCCCGAGTATTGGGTCCTATCAAGGTGAGTAAATGCTGATTTTTCATTAAATTTTGAGAAAATTGAAAGCAAAATATCGTCTGCAAAAACACATGCAAAAAATACCTAACTGGTATTTGCATCTATTGACAGCTTGATCAACAAGTTAATTGAATGCACTAGGCTGTATAGCTGTTTTTTTGTCGAACCAGCTCACTTTATTAACTTTTTTGTTTATTTTTCAGAGAGTGGCTCCCCGGAGACCCATCCCAGCCCTCTCAGCAACAGGAGAATCGCCAGGAGCCCCTCCTCCTCTTCCCTCAAAGTCAGGGACCTTTGCCGTCTTAAAGGCACGGTGGCGGGTCCCAGCGTGGATTTATCCACGAGACAGAGAGCCTCGTCCAGCAAACCCATCAACGGGGTCCAGAAGCAGAGACGCGTGGCCGCCAATGCGCGCGAAAGGAGGCGGATGCATGGGCTGAATCACGCGTTCGACGAGCTGCGCAGCGTCATCCCGGCATTTGACAACGACAAGAAGCTGTCCAAATACGAAACTTTACAAATGGCTCAAATATACATCAACGCTCTGGCTGAGTTGCTCCAAGGTCCAGTGTCCTCCAACAACAGCAACAATGACGTCTTAAACAATAACAACAGCTTGCCAAAATGTGACGTGATGCTGTCAGGTGCAGTTGCCTTTGATGAAGAGAAGGACAGGGCGTCACCGTCCCCTCGGATCGCGGCCGCGGTACCTGTCCCAGGTAGCAGCTTACCTGTCCACATGCCTTTCCGCTCCTCCTTTGAAGATGGCTCGTTTTCCTCAATGGCAAAAGACGCGATGTCGACGTCTTGCTCTCGGCCAGGTAGTTCGCTCGCACCGGTCGTAGGTGGTAGGAAGGAGTCTCCCCGAAGCGATGGAGAGTTTTCCCCACACTCTCATTTTAGTGACTCGGATGAAATCGCGATGGAGATTCAGTCGAGTGAAGATGATGACCTTTCAGAACTCAAGCTACGCAGTCATCACCACACTGTCTCTTTCTGAATTACTAGAAATAAAAATATTCTAACTGATCAGCCTATATTTAAAGGTCTGCTAGGCCTGTTGCCTATAACAAAATAATGTATTTAAAGTGTGTCAATCATACAGTGTGTTGCTAACAAAATGCATATTTAAAGGATAGATTTTGCTTCTTCACAAAAAGTCATCGTCAATATTTCTATTTTATCAACTTGTGACATAGTATAAAGATTATTTTTATGGTTTAATTCGATTCTGTCAACAAATGTATTGCCTATAATTTCCAGTTTCCATGGAGACGTGGCTGGAAGACCCCTCTGCCATGTCGCGCGCAGCACTGCCATGGGTATCTCCCCCGTTACACTGACCAAAAATCTGTCTTCCGCAAAATCACAAGTGTATGAACAATTGTTTATATTTGATGATGATGTAAAAAAGAAAAATAATGTAGCTATAATGACTTTTTTGAGATAAAAAGTTTCATTAGGTCATTTGTATGTATAATGTATTTTGTTTTGCAACTTCAAAAGTTCATGATGTGCACTTTAAAAATGCGAGCCAGAGGCTTCAAACCATGATAAACAATATTGTTTTGCCTTGTTTGTTAGTGTAGTACTGCCAACTCCACGCAAATAGCCTAGGCTAATGTAGCCATCATTGCTGCCTTCTTTTGTATTTTTTTTTTTTAACTTCAGATGAACTTGTGTGTCATTTGCTTTCACTGGATGAGATTAATTGACATGTATTTATTGGTGATATTTTTCATTTGATTGCTTTTTATAACTACATAGTTGAATTTTCTGAATAAAAAAATCGTTATGCCATGTTATGTAATGTTAATATGATTTTGGGAATAAAAAAAAGCAAACGAAAACTTACTATGTTGTCTCTGTTTCCATGAATATTTCTTAAATAATAGCAAAGATTTCTTGCATTAACCAATTATTATTATTATTATTATTATTATTATTATTATTATTATTATTATTATTATTTATTACATTGATAACAGTTTAGTTACATTATATATGTATATAATAGATAAGCATATATGGACAGAGAGACGAGCAAAAAAAAGCGCGAGATAGTGAGACACCGTTTATTTATTTTTTATTTATTTTGGTAACGAGCCTGAATCTCAGTGAATTCAGAGGACATTACTGTTTAGCAGATAACCTATAACGGCGAATGCACTCTTTTTTTTTATGTTTACAGTGCTTTGCTTAAGGTGTCTGTAACTTATCAAACTAAATAAGAAAGCATTTCCATTCAAGCCTAATTACAGAAATCTTCCGTGCTTGATGTCCCCTCGTGTAATTTATAGTAAACAAACGGCAGTGTGAAATGCCTCACAACACGCGCTCGCTGGCCATATGCTGCAGGTATATGCGCACCGTGACCTGTAAGGTCACGTGATTGAATGTGTTAGACGGTAACGTTTGGAGCAACTTTGACGCACATAAACGTTGTGTTAAGTTATGGCACGATGTTGTTTTCTTGTAATGATCTGCTCCACACTTGGCAAAAAGTTCTGGTTTTTTTTCCCCCCTTTGACTGTTGCCATTTGGTGAATACCAGCTCTGGTGATGAGGAGTGTGCATTAATGTCAGCCTATTGTTGGCAGGCTCGTGGGCCGAGGTGTTGGATGGCCTCAGTGAAGCACGCGCTGTCAGCTGGTGAGCGCTCCCGGGTCCCCGCCGTTTCCCCGAGGACTTGACTCGAGAGGGAACACACTTTTCCAACTAAAGAAAGACAACTAAACACACACACACACGCACGCTTTCTTTTCATTTCTTTTCTTTTCTCTCATTCTTTCTATCAGCTCCAACAAACACGAGCACTGTTCCGTTGTGTTGCGCGCCTTAGGATGAGGTGACTTTAGTCATTCTCCAACTTATTTGTGACTCATTTAATTGTTCAAAAGCCTCACAGATAATGGGGTGTGGTGCAAAAACAAAACAAAACAAAACAAAATAGATCTGTGTCGAAATAATTTATGAAGCCGAACTACCTGTTTGCTACCTGTCGGTGCACTTTGCCCCCACCCACTGCTTTTAGCCAATCACAAGTCATGCCCCTTCACTCGCCTCGTGGATGTACGGAATAAAGGGAATATAATGAAGACGTCGTTTAAATTATTCACAGAATATATGCAGGTAGGGCTGTATCTGAGTATGATCAGACATCCATCTACGCAGAGTTCAAGTTGCGGTGAAACGAGATCGAGTTTCTGTAAACGTTTTAGAGGGATAAAATATTACCAAGTACTATTCTCTATTGCAGATCTAAAAAAAAAAAAAACATTTGATGACACCAGAATCACTGATGAAATGTTATTTTCGTTTATGACACTTTATATTTGAGCAGGCTAAAATATGTGTGATGTTGTATGCACAAGAAGGAGGGCATTTTTGTCCAGGGGGTGTTTTAACATGAATTGATAAAGTATCGTGTGTTATTCAAAAAATTCCCCAGATGTGGCTGTTGAGGATATTAATTTAAATTCCTATGTTTGTCTGTTTTCTAAATGCAATATTGTGGCTGCTTTTGTATGTGGTCTGTCACCGTGGTAATGAGCACTAACATACGTTAATTCTAATACCCAGAAAGTGGGAGGTACACAACCTTCAACAGGTGCAACACAGCTTAGGAGGTTTCACTGTTTCACTACATTAAATGTTAATGAGCGGACATTATGAAAAATAACAGCCGGGGGTAGTAAGAGAAAACCTCTCAATCATGAGAATGTTTTTGTGAGTAAATGAAAGCAAATACTGAAAAAAAAAACCCAGCTTTTGCACACCTGTCTTCAATGTCTGAGGGGTTTCATTGCTCTCTTTTGACATAACTTCTGTTTGTCTTCAGTAAGTATTTTTTAAAAGCACCATAAATTGGCTTCTGCCTGGATGCTCCATATTGTGCTTTACCTTCACATCTCAATGGCTTGTTAAGAATATCACATGCCAAATGTGGAATTTAAAAGCTTTGATATCTAATTTTGCAGCAAAATTTTTTTGCAGCAAACAAAATAGGTAGAATCACAACAGTGCAATTTAAAGTAAGAATGCTCAAACAAAAATGTCCTGGCACCATGTTTCATCCATAGTAACGTCAAAATCAGTACTACTAGAGGAATTAAAATAATTCTAATATCCAGTAGATTTTTTTGCATATTACACTCATACAAAAAGTTCCATTGTAATCAGGAGGTGACAAACAATCTGAAGATAAGAGATGTTCAATATGTTTGAAGTTTCTAAAGTCATGCTCATTTAACTCATTATATTCAGAATTATGTGCATTCCACAGCTTCTCTGTTTAATGAAAAGAAAGGCGCTCTCATTTTGTATGAGATAAGGGGAGGCGAGCAGTGTGCTGTCCAGAAAGCAACAGGTCTCTCTGGGGACTCAGAACAAAGGGAGGAACTGGGCCATAGTCTCCATCTGCTGTCCCAGAGCGAGGGAGAGGGTGGAGAGTGAGGACACCATGGGCAGAGAGAGACGGAATAATAAGTGACAGAGAGAGGAAAAAAGAGGAGAGACAATGGTAACATGGGACATGTTAAAGGGAGTAAGAGTAACTACGACTAAGTACGGTTAGAGGTTGATCACTACATCATGTCACATCAGCGTGGGTCAGTTCAACTGTAAATCAGCAATCATTACTACCTCTTTGTTTTAATCTCCCCCTTAAACTACCCTGAAGCCATCGCCTCTCATTAGACACCACAGCCCTATATCATCATGTCATACTGTAGCGTAACCTGGTGATCACACAAACGCACACAATGAAGCTGTGATGCGATGAGCACCTGTTACATTGCATGCTCCAATACTCAGTGAAGCCCTTAGTTGTGAATGAGTTTGCTAAGTTGTGATATAGTGCACAAAAGCTAAAAGTTAACAAAAAGAGTTATATCTTTGTGACAGTGAAAATACTGAGAAATCACACAGTGTCATTTTTTTGGATACTTAAAGTATCCAAAAAAGTAACATTAAGTATGTACAACTCAATATTTCCCCTTTAATATCTTTATGCCCTATGAATATCAGCAGAATTATATATTATTGATATTGTGACTCTAAATGTACGATTTGTTTGAGTGACTGATTATCATTAATTAATTTACACTATATTTTCTTTAAAAAGTAATTTGGTTTGACAGGGATTAAGGTTAGATAATTAAATACATACATACTTACATAAAAACATACATTCCTACATACATACATACATATATTCATAAACACATACATACATAATATTAGCAGAGCTGCAAAATGAAAAAGCTTCAAAAGTCATAAAAGTTGGTCTATAATACAGACCAAATTAACTTAGAAATTATTTAAAACTATTTCACTAACTTATTCAGGTAGTCAGCATAAAATGTCACCAAAAACAGACACCTAACATAGGCAGGACCATTTCATTTAATTACAGTGAATTAACTCTTTTTTCCTTCGTCATTTAATTATCACTCAAGGACAATTAATTCTGACCAGAACCAGAACACAGGAGTCATAAATTTAGACTATGCCCAAGTAAACCCAAGTACAATAATATTGTTACTCAATTACTTTGAGGTTCTAATATTGAAAAAAAAAATTTTTTTGGCATCCGATTTTCTGTGGTTGTCCTGAAAATCTATTTGTAAATTCATGGGGAAAATGTTTTTGCATTAGCTTGACAAAACTAATGCAATTATGCAGCTTAATAAAAAAAAACCCACAAATGCATTAATGTGTTAGTTGAAATGCTAAAACCAAGAGAGTTGCCTCATTATTTATGATTAATGGTCTGCCGATAAAAATATATCATTGAGGAACAGCCAATAAAAATATAGCACTGAGGAACTCATAACACAGCAAATCACAACTGGGCATTGACAGGGAGTCCTGTGAAAAATAAGTATTGTATTTTAATAGAAAAATAACCAAGATAATCCATCATGTGCCAGAGACAAAAACTTTGCAACTTTTTTTAAAGGGTCCTAAAGCTGAGAGGTTTACATCCTCTACAGAGGAAGTGTTGGAACTATTTTGACAAAATACATCCTGCGGTTTTTACAGTGACAAGCAGCCCACCCTTGAATGATGTCCACACACAGTAACATAGTCACATGCATAGCCTAAATACACACTGTCACAAGGAGGAAGATCATTTATCTCTGTCGTTCTCTCCATGAAAGACGTCAATGGGTGAAGCAGGGTCTCGCAGGGCTTTGTTCTGGGCAGAGTTAAGCTTTGTGTGTCTGCCACCTTCAAAGCAAATGTACATGAACACGAACATGAGGCTTCTTGGGTAACCAGGCTATTGAAGAGCAGCACAATAGTGCTACCAATTATCCACAGTGCTCAATGCTCCTGTGGAATCAGTTACATGGCTTAGTGCGCATGCTTGTGTGTGTGTGTGTGTGTGTGTGTGTGTGTGTGTGTGTGTGTGTGTGTGTGTGTGTGTGTGTGTGTGTGTGTGTGTGTGCGTGCATGCATGTGCGTATGTGTGTGCGCATGCTTGTGTGTTTTAGATAATGTGTAAGGATGTGTTTATGATGTGTTTCATGTTGTTTTATATTCTATATTAGCAAGAACGTGTAGAAATTCCAAGATAAAACCCAGAACTGGCGTCGGCGAGGAACGTGAATGAATGAAAAAATAAATATATAAACTTCATGACTCATAAAGAAAGAAACAGACAAACAAATATCCAACTGTCCAGCATGTTTATCAACGCGTCTTTGACGTGGAGCTGTTATTTGTCAGAAAATAGCCGGTTTTAACTCCGTCCATTCTGTGTAGACACGGGTCACACATGCTAACGCCACAGCAGTTTTCGTTGCAGGGAGACGCCCCCCAGATAGAAAAAGTTTTGGCTACAGCATCCAACTGACAACGCAGACCCGACGTTTACAAAAAACTTCCCTTTGACCAGCGTTTTCGTCCCGGATATCTGCATTGTTGTGTTGACGAAAGGCGTAACCGCAACAAAAAGCTTCGCTGCCCGATGCCTTGCTGCATATTGTTCACATAATTTCATCTGGCAGATGTGCCGTGATTGGTTGGGCGCTTGATTGACAGGTAGTGGGTGGAGTTAAAAGCGTGACAGCATGAGGTTTTCAAGTGAGCTTATTCAAATATATAGATGGGGACATGTGCATCCGTTATCATGATCTCAGTCATTTCCTTGTTTCGTCCCCCCTTCTTCTGCCGCATTACTCTGTAAACCCATAAAATATTTTCTTCTTTCATTCTTTTTTGTCTTGTTATGGATGTAACTTTGATCGATTGTTTGTCATAGAACTGCAATGGAAACACCTAAACTGCAGCGGTGTGCATGGTGTGCGTGCCGTGCATCTCTAGTGTACATAAAGGGTGTAGTGTTGATGTACCTGCCAATAGGAAACACCTCAATTGCAAGGCTCTTTACAGACATAACTTCCAGTAAGATCAGGTTACTGAGAGCATGCAGCCGGGCCTACATAGCTCACTCCTCACTCTGGATGTTTCCACTCACATGAAACGGAACCTCTGGAAACCTCGGAAGTGATTTGGCTGGAGGTGCTTTTCCATCTTTTTCACACCTTGGAACTCGAGAGGTTTGTGAGCGGGGGAGAGTGCAAGAGATAGATTGTGCTCGCATGTGTGTCCTCTAACATGTGAGCAATCAGCTCTCCAATGCCGACACCCACCCATTCATTTGACACCACATGCCGTTTTTACCACATGTAATCTTTACTGGCAACCTGCCAGATTCACGTGTACTGTACAAACATATGTGCATGCAGTAACATGAGTCATATGTCTCCAATTGTCAGTTTGATGAGTCACCCGTGTCAGATTTGTTAGCTTAGAAGATGACTACGGTCTATTTCAGGGTAATACTAGTTTTACCTGCACAAAAAAGTGAAATAATTTATTCAGCTTTTAAAGAAAAAAATAATTGTATGTTCCATTTAAGATTTTTTATTATGATTTAATACAGTACTTATTTGAATATGTCTGATCTTCAGTGTGTGAGAAACTCAGGAACTCAGAGAGTTTATTTACCAGGATCCTGCAGGTCAACATAGTTCTGAAATTCCATGTGTTATGCACACTGCACAGTGAAGAATGAAGAATAATGATAATTTCTTAATTTCCACTATGAGGTGTCAAAGAACAACCACCAGCAACAAAATGCATACTTCCTGTTTCCAGCAGGAGGTGCTATCATAGTATCTGAATTGAATCATTTGCTGTGTCCCTAATGGAACACTTTCTTATTCAGTTTGGCCAATTTGAGTGTATAATTGCATTTAAGTATGCTAAAATCCAGTATGAAGTTTCCAGAGTATTGAAAATGGCTCATGGTGTTAGAGTGGACACCTCTCACTCCCAGTCTCCATTGTGGCCACACACCAGAGGGCCATATAAGACTCATTTGACAAGGTTGAAAACGATAGCAGAGGAAACAATCATTACAACAGAGAACAACAGCAACTAATAGATAAAAGTACGAATAAGGCAGTCACAGACTGCAACATCCCGCGACACCCCTGAATTCAAAATTTACCCTGACCTACTTGCACAGGTCAAAGATCAAAGCTAGTGCTCTGACATACTGTCATTGATCAAAGCACTAGCTTTGATCTATGGTCTTACTCACACTGGCCTTCTCCCTCGTCTTTCTATCTTATCCGGTTCCTGAGTGTACAAAAGTTAAAATTTGACCTTGACCTAATTTTATCAACTTCAAGGTCATCATCTCATTTTCACCCTGTTTGCCGCCCAAGAAATATGCTTTTTTGTTTTTTTTTGTCTTTCTGTCTGCAACAGTTGCGAAGATATTTGGTGGACATACGAACAGACGGACGGACGAACACACTGAACACTGACAATTACAATACATCACCGCTTTGAAGCGGGATGTAACAAAGAGCAATGTCAGATGCCCTTTGGAACCCATTAATATGCTACTTTAAGCCAAACGGAAACACCAGAAGACATGTTTTTAGGTGATGTGATGTTGCAGTCAAATGCGACAGGGGTCCTTTGTGGCAGAAAATAAAATAGTTACAACGCAGCAGAATGCAGTTTGACACAACACATCACCTTTGAAATTCACACACTATGCAAGTAAGTGCACCAGCATGCAAAGTTTAGTAAAGATCCTCTCTTGTCCCTAGACCCATTGTACAGTTTCCTCTGCAGATCTCCTTTCAGTTAGCTGCCCTACTCAGGTGAGGGATACAGTACATTGAAGGAGATTTTGCTTGTATTTGATTCCACTCCTTTTCATAGTGGTTGAAAGCCTGGCCTCCATGCCCCCCACCCCTTCTCCCTCCCTGTCCTGCCCAGTTCCCAGGGGACCCCCACTCTTTCCCTGTGCTGCCCTGGGTGGAACAGCCTCAGAGTGGGGCAAGTAGGGAACAGACAAGGGTATCATTTTCAGCCTCCCTCCTGCACTCACACAGGACACATAGCACAGACATCAGCGGCGCAACCCCTCACCTTGCTTGTCTCCATCTTTCAGGTGCACTTAGACACACAGTGGTGTTGGTACACGCTCAAGTTTACCTGCTCATCATCTCATACATTTTAACAATTTGAGACGCTATCCTATTATTTTCACCCCCCTCTTCTCAATCTGCCCATTCAACCAGGATCTAAAAAGAAGGCAGGCCACAATAGGTAATGGAAAGTCAATTCCAACTAAGCACTTAGAATTTGATAACTAAGGGGAACACAAGAGTTTAAATATAGAATGACAAGAACAGATAGATGGGAAAACACTTGATGCAGCAGCACTCAAATCAGATGAAATACACACATGCACACATTCAAGTTTAGAATGGATTCTGTCTGGGCTCATTAACTTGTGTATTCTTGGCATACTGCGAAAAGAAAGCCATGAAATTAACATGAAGTCTGTGAAGAAGTATTTAACACGGTGTTACTGCAAACACAATGCTGAGTAGTCTTGTTCAACTGGTTCACTAAATTCTAAATGATTAGGAATTATTAAAGCAGTATAATGTATATAAATCTTTTTTTTTATTTGACATGATCTTGCTTTGGGTTTATCAATGTTTATCTCCATTGGAACCTGGTTTTCAAAGTTCAAGGTTCTTATGTTGTCATTGCACATTTAAAAATGTCCTATCAAAGTCCTATCATAAAGAATGAGTGCTAGAATGTCTACTAAAATTAATTTTATTCTTGCTACAAGTGTTTTTTTATCCTGTCGTTGAACATGCGTTGTATAACAAAAGTCATATGACATGAGAGAGAAGCAAGATACTGACAGTGATTTATAAAGCAAAGAATCTGTGTCTTTTTCTCTGTATTGCACTGCATATGTATGTAGACAAGGGTCTACATGCATATTTCTGAAACTGTTCTTCTGGTTCCAAGGGAGTGCAGTATTGAATTTTTTTCAATCAAGATATGCAACAAAGACCTAAGTCTGCAAGCAAACATCCTGTTCCAGGCATGTTTAGAACTGTTCTAAACATGGTTGATTACATAAGTTTTCTCTTCTACTGTTTCGGGTAAATTATCAATTTTACCACTGACCCAACTTTTCTTAAGAATTATTTTCAAGAATTTGGCACCAAATAAACAGCAGATCATGCTTGGTTTAGTGTTGCTTGTCCATCAATGCCCTCAGTCCAAAAGTGAAGCCCACTCAACTGCACACATCTTCCACTCAAAGGGGGTGATGCAGTATCATGTATTTCTTGAGTGGTCTTTTTACACACAACAAAAGCTGTGGGGCATATTCAGACACAACAACCCCCCTGTTGGCTTGAAACAACATCGCACTGCTTCCCACAGGGCAGGTATTGGTTTAACACAGCTATTTTTATCCCAAAAGGAAATGTAACAGTGTTTCTATGGTGTCAACCTTCAAAAAAATAACATAAATATGCACACTTCATTTCAATAAAACCCCCTTTTTAAAGCTCATTTATGTCTGCGAAGACTAAACATGCCTTAGATGGATTTAACTCTGTCCATTATTTATTTGCTCGCTGGTAGAGCCTGCAGGGCATATTTAAGAGTAAAGTACTCCTAGTGAAACACAAGATCCCAGCTGGATAACACAGCTAATATACAGAGACATTTCCTACTGCTTTAACAGATTAGCAAGTCTCTCTGCAGGGTAACACAAACACACAAACAATGGTCATTTGGCCTTCGGTCAGGAAGATCAGGCTCATTTTCCACCTGTTAAACGCTCCACTTTTTTTAAATAAGGCAGATCTGTTTTCCTCATTTATCATTATAACAAATCATGATCCCCACTTACATTAATGCTTGTTTTAATGTCAATAAAAGGCTTTTGTTTCTGTCAAAAAAATATGTTTATAGATTTTTGAAAGAAACGCTTTCACAAAATCCAACTATAACCATAGAACAACAGAATAAATGACCCACTAAGGTCAGTAGTAGTCAATAACAGAAAATCTCCTTTTACTGCAGATGCGGGAATTTTTTAGCTCAACGACTGTTTGTTTTCGAGTTGATTTTGATATCCTTATCTTCCTTCTCCTCCCAGATTAACCCTGCAGTCTTCCTGTTTTCACACCATTAAGACCAATCCACATCCTCTTCACTGGGAGAGGGGGGCTCTGCTGGATATCAGTGACGCCTCACTGACCACATCAATCAATCATTCTCCCTCTGACTACCTCTATCCCACTCCCCTTTGTCTCTCTCTGTATGTCTCTGTCTCCATATTTCTGTGTCTCGCCTACACGACTTTAATATCTGTCTCATCCCCCTTTCCCACACAGAACATGGGAACTACTTTTAAAAACAAATAATGTTTGTGGGGTAATTAATCCAATGGGCCTGTTTTTTGACTGATGAATTGTACTCACCAGTAAACAGCTGTTGCATTTCTAATTGTCCTAAACAGCTGATTGATATTTTTATTCTATTTCTTATCACCCACACAAAATGAATGTCTATAGATGTCACTGCATCCATCTCTATGTGACTCTTAACTTGCCACGTGTCAAATTTAAGTATCCATAGATCCTACAGTCTTCCACAAAACTCTAGACTTGGTTTCATAATGGGGTCAACGACACAAAGTCTGAGAGAGAACTGAGGGTACAATAGAGATCAGTTGAACTTGTGCTCTCTCCATGGGGTTTTTGTTTCTGTATTGCCCTCATGGGAGGTCATGTTCTGGGACATAAAAAATGCAGTTCCACGTATATCTGTCAATGTACTGTGTTAATAATATCAGCTTTTTCTGTACTTCTGTGTAATCGTATACTTGGTTTCAAGCTAAATTACAGTAGATGCTCACGTAAGTCAAGGATTACAGACAATAGTCTCTTTTTCTGTCGCTCTTAAATACAATGAAGGGATTAAAAGCAAAAATGATATGATGCTATTATGGACTTTATTATAGACAAATTCTGCTGACTAATTTCTCAGGGCTTGAGTCGTCAATTATCCAAAAGGTATTAAATGCACATAAATGAGTCACACATTTGAATTGGCTGATATCTTCCTCTATTTTGATGAACATGGGCAAGGTTGTTTTTTTTTTAATCAGGACCACTATGCTTTTGAAAGTTCTTTATCAGCATTAATAAATAGTCCCAAAGTTTCTTCTTTTATAGATAACACTCGATTCATTCATTCATTCATTTGGGACTGGCCAATTAACCTGAAGTGCATATTTTTGGAGATGGGAGGACGCCGGAGAACCGGAGAGAACCAATGCAGACACGGGGAGAACATGCAAACTCTGCACAGAGTGGGACGTGAACCGGGAACTGCCTTGCTGTGTGGCGACATCGCTACCCACTGTGCCAACATGCCGCCCACATTTGATTCAGTATCCAAATATTTTAGCAACATATTTTGTCTTTTTGAAAATTAATGACATGATTATTAATCAGAAAAAATGTTTTGGGACAGGTATGTGTTGATATACCTGTATGTATTGGTATTTTGATAATAACAATGCATACATGAAAAAAGTGAAGTTGTCTGATGCCCATCTCTTGTTTTGAACCTACCAATCAATCAGTCTGCAGATCAATATTGAGCTGCCAGCTATGGCTCAGCACGAAATTGGCTGAGTGTAAATGATGCCCCGGCTGCCCAGGTTCCCTGCCAAGGGATAGTCAATTTTCCACAGTGCACATTCTACCACCACTTGTCACAATGTTTGGTCAACCTGTCTTTTCATCTTTTCTCTATCTTCCTCATCTCTGCACTTGCTGCATCCATGTCCTTTTTTGGTGCCTTCTTCAACAGTTCTTGTCCATCTTTCTGTTCTGGTTGTGGCCATTTCTACCACTTTACTTTCTTTCTCCATTCTCCATGTCGGTGCTTGTCCTTGTCTTCCTTCCTCTCCTCCCCTTTGCTCCCCATCAGTCCCCATCAGGAGGAACCTAATAGGAAATCAAAGTTTCTGCTGGTAGAATGGAGCGAGGCTTTGCATTACCATCCCCTGGGTCCTCCCTGCTGAAAGAGGAGTGCAGAAAAGACTTTACTGGCACGGCAGAGGGGAAGGTTAATGCAGCAGATAGTCTTTCCCCCTTGCTCTCTCAGTGTCTCTGTGTCCATTCTTTTCCTTAAAGACGCATGCGCTATCTATGTTTTTAGATTTTTTTCCCATCTTGCACCTATGCACACTTACTGCTCATGCACTGTTTTTGCTTTTCTAAGAACAACCAGGTGAACTCAGCAGCCCCAGTCGAATGATGTTTGCAAGGTCATATTTATAGTTTATCACACTGTCCTCTGGGATTTGATGTGTATGGTTATGGAATGAGGCTCAATACTCAAAGCTCTGTGAAATCAGTTACGTGTGTGTGTGTGTGTGTGTGTGTGTGTGTGTGTGTGTGTGTGTGTGTGTGTGTGTATGTGTGCGTGTGTGTGTGTGTGTGTATGTGTGCGTGCGTGTGTGTGCGTGCATGTCACCCTTAGCATGCAACCTTTCAAAGCACTGCCCATGTGTAGCAATTGACTTCATGGCCCCCAGAAGCTCAGGTACTTCTACCTCGTCAGCCAAGTCAAGATGCAATTACAATGGTTGTCTCTGTGTGTTATATCATATACATTTTTTTTTTTAATTTAAATGATATGATAATTTAATATAAGCTATTGCATGTTAAAATAAGCCGGTTATTCGGAATGGTCAGATACAATAATGGCACAATAGTCCTGCTTTGCCTCCTTGTCTCCCTGGTTTATTGTCATATTTATCCTGTAACTATTTCATGGCATAATTCTAGAGCAAAAATCCCATACTTGGAATTGATATCCTTTCAAATCAACTGACCACTACCGTCACTTATGCAAGTAGGTATCAATAACCATGTATCAAGGAACTTGCAGAAAATGAATGCTCTGTAAGCATAGAATTAGTGGTGTTTAAGTTGTCAAGCCTATCCAAGGCTGAGCAGAACAGATCCTGCCATGTTATGTTGCTTAAACACATAGGTGGAAACAATTCAACAGTGGGAACACTTTTGGGTGCCATGGAACACTAAAAAAAAATGGACCAGGGAGACAGCAGTCTGGAACAAGATGATGCTCCAGTGTCAGTGACAGAAAAGCATATGGAAAGAGGAAGGCTGTGTGTGTACCGAGACAGATGATGAAGGATGTCATCCAATTTTCTCCAAAAACAATTTCCTACCACCAAAAGTTTCTTTCTGTTACCTCTTCACCCCTGCATTCCCCTCACACCTACACACCACCCACCTGCCCTCTGTACTCCCCACAGAAGAGTTCAGATTCTTGGAAGGTGTTGGGTGTCTACAGTGTCACAACTAAACAAAACCATTTGAAAACAAAGTGGGCCGGTGAATGTGCCTGCGCAATCCGACCCCTCTCCCTTTGTGGCCATGGAGAAAAATGGCTTCTCAGAATCAAGGGGATGGAGGGCGGGCAGGGGGAGGCAAACCATTTCAATCCACAGGTTATCCCCCTATTCACCCACCCAGACCTGCTTTTACCACCACCTTCTCTCCACCCCACACACACCCACACTTTTAAGTGCACCCTTCAAAGGTGAACATGCTATCTGAGACAGAGCTGTCTTTGTTTCAGCCTCCAAGAACAAAATACTCCTTAGTTCATTTTAGCTCAAGGAAGTACTGCATCCCTGGGATGCGCTTCAACAAAAATGTGTGCATCCCAACATGATGTTTATGCATCCCCAAAATAGTAACAGAATATACGGTAGAAAACCTATACGCAAGGATTGAATTTAGCCAGTAGTACAATATTAAAACTAAATAAACTGTTAATTTTAACAATTTTATTAATGACGGCATCATAACTGTTTCAGTGAAAAGGAAAAAAATAAGAAAAATACATATTATTTTTATCAAAATGTTACAGTCTGGTGGTCATTCTTAAAAAAAACAGTTTAACAAAATAAAGAAAGATGTAATACAGTTTTTTTTTTCCTTTTTGCTTTTCACTCAATAGTTTTCTTTGCCTTTAATTCAAATATTCTCCTGTGGACACTGCACCAGGCTGACAGAGCCTTCTCCACACACATTTTTTGTAAGCCGCATTTTGTCTTGGGTGCTGACATTTAGCCATGCCTCACCCATGGAAAAAATCGCATCCACTGTGGTACAAATGTTCGGATTTTTGCTGGTTTTTGCTTATCCTCTTCTCCATGTTCTTCCGTCCTGTCCCCAGTAATCTCTTTCTTTTCATTAAGTTTTGTTTTTTATTCAGGAAACCACTCATTGTCGCTTGGGTTTTTACCAACTTTTGCATCATTTTCAGAAGCATGGTGATAATGTGAGACTAACTTGTCGCTCTCTCACTGCAGCCTGCAAAATGAGCAGACGTCGTGTTGCCGTTTGGTCAGTTTTATTCATTCATTCATTGTCATAATCGCTTCATCCGCTTATCCCTGCTTGTCTTAGGGTGTGAGGCGGCGGAAAACTCCGGGCGCGACACCAATGCACTGTGGAGCCACACAGAGACACAGACAAACATGCACTCACACAATCACTCCTACTGGTAATTTGGGACCAGTCAATTAACCTGACATGCATTTTTCTGGAGTGTTAGGGTCGTAACAGGAGGTTGGAGGAAGCAAGAGAACCCAGAGAGAACCCATGCAGACACAGGGAGAACATGTAAACGCCGCGGAGAGTGGAAAGCAAACCGCCTTGCTGTTCAACAACAGCGCTACCCACCGTGCCACCGTGCACAATGGGTAGCGCTGTTTCTGGGCCTGCTTCAGGCACAGGCTAATTGTAGTTATACTCCCATTATTAAAACAGCAGACCAAAGGTAAAAAATAGATTAATAAATCAAAGATTGTCACAAATAAACAAAAACACAGACTGTTTTTTTTTAAAACAAGACTGAAGTAACCAGGGGCGGCATGGTGGCGCAGTGGGTAGCACTGTTGGCGCACAGCAAGGTGGTTGCGGGTTCGAGTCCCGCTCTGCGGAGTTTGCATGTTGTCCCTGTGTCTGCGTGGTTTCTTTCCATGTTCTCCAGCTTCCTCCCACCTCTGAAAACATGCACTTCAGGTTAATTAGCCATTCCAAATTGCCTGTAGTGTGTGAGTGTGAGCGTGCGTGGTTGTTTGTCTTCGTGCAGCTCCTTGGCACACTGGCGTCGCACCTGGAGTTTGCCCCGCCTCACACCCTAAGACAGCTGGGATAGGCTCCAGCTCCACGTGACCTACTATGGCGAAAAAGCAGTTTGGAAGATGAATGAATGAATCAAGTAACCAGTGAGGTTGCCATACAACGCAATGAAATACCATGGCAGAACTGAAGGAGCCTGTTGGATGAAAGATAAAACATATTCAAGGAACTTTCTACAAGTCCAGTCCAAAGGTTTTAATAATCATGACCTGGATGAATGAGAACTTTTACCTGAACTTTTACATCATACCACACCATACCACTCCACATCACATCACATCACATCACACCATACCATACCACACCATACCATACCACACCATACCATACCACACCATACCATACAATACCATGCAATGGGATACAATGCAATGTGATATCAAACAATATCATATGATATCAAATGATAAGATACAATATGATACAAAACAATATCAAACAGTATGATAAGATTTTTTATCAAATGATACCATTACAGTACACCCCAATAGTAAACAATACAATACAATATGATAACATACGGTGAATATAAATCTCTGTGATGTCCCATCCTAGAGCTAGATTTCCTGAGTACTGCATGATGTATTTGTTTGTCAATAAACTATTTTAGCAGAGAACACACACTGTGTGGATTTGATCTGACAGGATAAGGTTATCAGGCATCAGATTTACTATCATTTTATATTGATGATTCTATTTTTAAACAAGTAGTTAATTTTTCTCTTTATTTTGAATGAAACACAAAGAAGGACACAGGTCATTAGCCTTGCCTACACTGCGGTTTATGGGAAAGTAATGCCCTCTGATTTTTGTGTGTGTATGTGTGTGTGTGTGTGTGTGTGTGTGTGTGTGTGTGTGTGTGTGTGTGTGTGTGTGTGTGTGTGTGTGTGTGTGTGTGTCAGTGTGAGGAACTGTCTGTCAATCACAGTTAAAGTTAATTATATCGTCGCCCTGCTGAGTCTGAGTGTGTGTCAGGAACTCTGACCTAGGGTTGGGTCACAAACACACACACACATTCTTCCCCCAGAGAGTGGAGACGTCCACCCATGTCCATCTAACGATGGTCCATTGGCCACCTGACTAACCAGTGATCAAGACAAGGTAAGTATACACTATTTGTATGCTCTATTGGCAGTATGTGCATATACAATATTTCCATAGAGCAAAATATCTGATTGTTTTATTTCTACATGTATCTGCGATATCATCAAAGTAAATATTTATACTTTTCAATGTATGTCTTCAGCACTAATTATGAGAAAAATAATTTAGATATCCTTAGTAATGTATTTACAAACTGACAAACAGTGTGTGTCTGTGTGTGTGTGTGCGTGCGTGCGTGCGTGTGTGTGTGTGTGTGTGTGTGTGTGTGTGTGTGTGTGTGTGTGTGTGTGTGTGTGTGTGTGTGTGTGTGTGTGTGTTTCATGACATTGTGTGACAAGCGGAGATGAAGAGGGGCAAGACCCCTGGGAGTTCAAGTAATCCTGCAGGCTGTACAATGGACATTTCTGTCTTTGGATCTTTCTGACCATTGGAAGTAATGCAGCATAACACACTGCCATGTTATAGTGACTGGTTATGTCAGTGTGTGTCTAACTCATCTCAGTCTGTTTTTCTGTCTGACTTAAAGAATCAACAGCCATAAGGAGCTTTGATAAAACATTCCTTATTTTTCCAGCAACAGGCTTCTGTAGCTTGTGTGTTGAGCTATATTGATGTATCACTCTCATAGTAGAATCATAAACTAAACAATGCCTTTGTCCCAGTAAACACTTGGAAATATCTTCAGGGTTTAAGTGCCATATCTATGTATCAGGTATGTTTTGTTTACTGTAAATAACAGTACAGCAGATATGCTTTATTCAATGTCCTGCTAGGCTGTGAATTAAGCACATTATGTTTTTTTTTTTTTTTTTTTTGATTTGGGTTTTTTCTGTCATTCAGAACTGGCCCTGAAAGATGTTGTGCTTGTCCCAAACCAAACAATGGCATGTGCCAGCATATGCTTTGGACACTCAGCAGCACCTCATCGGCATGTGGTAATACTACCAGAGGTCTCGCCTCAAACAGTGAAATGTGCCAGCAAGCACCATGGCACCTCGGCACTTGCCAGCGGAAGCTGGAGGCCCTCTTGGGTGTCTGGCTGTCTTGGGGTTTTTTGCCATGCCTGACTCTCCCAGGGGCTTTGGCCCCGAGGTGCTCTCCCTGAGGTGCTCTAGCTCAGTCGGGGTAGGTTTCTCTGGCTCTCTTGGGATCTCTGGCTCTCTCAGGGAACATGGATTTCGCTGCATTGGGACTGCGACTCTGGCTTTGGCTATTTCAAGGGCTTTGACTCACATTGCCAGCCTTGGCTATGGTTGCCTTGGGTCTCTGACTCTGTATCTCTTGGGGGCTCCATCACATGCTCCAGCAATGACTACAGTAGCGGTGCAAGCAGTGGTGCAAGTACTGGCTCCAGCACAGGCTCCAGAACGAAGTCCTTCATGAGCACGAGGACCAACACCAGCACTGGCCATATTATAGAGAACATAGCTTCAAATAAAGACAATTTTCTAAAAGACTTTTATGCTATGGAAATGCTTCATTTCTTCATTTTTTCCCAAAGGGGTCTTGTCTTAATGCTACTTAAAAATTTGTGTGTCCTATTTCTTTTCTCAGAGTACAAAAGTCAATTGTCTTGACCCCTATAATGCAGTGGCATGGTCTCTGCATTCTGAAAACCATATATTCTACACTGACCTCCTGAATTAATTTTCAGTCAGCACCAAACCAGCAGGAATGAACAAACCTTACCGATATGATCCAATAGACCTTGCTTCTGTGAATAAACAATAATAGAAAGCTCATATTTTAATCGCATCCGAACCAAAACTCCTGCACTTTATTTTCCCACGGGAGAGACGTAAAACCTTGTACAATAACCAGCACCTACATGTGTCTAGCCCTATACACTCCACCACACACTGTGAGCTAAATTGATGGAGAGTAACCCAAGAATGAAAATTAAAACACTGCCACCTTGTTTCTGAAGATGAAAGACGCAGATTAAAAGAAAACTGAGCGGGGCATTATTAGATGAGTGGCCGACATAATCACATCTGCGCAGATTTGCCTCTGTGCTGTAAATGTGATTGTGGGCAATAACATGTCGATTAAGGTACCAGGACTGAACTATTGGAGGCTTCGTGTGAGTCTGCAGAGGAGGTGATTAGATTAGTGAGGGCCGGAGTGGGAAGCTTGAGGGACAGGGAGTGAATACTGATCGGAAGGTCGAGTGTAACCACTAAAAAACCTCATGGAACATCTGGTTTGGCGTATCTCTCACATCTTTTTGAAGACATCAGATGGCATGAAGTAAACAATGTGAACTTATACTTTTGTTATATTTAATGAACTGTTGACAGGCTCACTAATGTCATACCTAGTTTTTATCCCATTTTTTTTAGTATCTGTAGAGAAGAAAGGAGGAAAATCCTGCAAAATATATAATCTTCTTTTTCTTCTCCTTTCGGCTTTTCCCTTCAGGGGTCGCCACAGCGAATCAGTTGCCTCCATCTAACCCTGTCTTCTGCATCCTCTTCTCTCATATCAACTACATTCATGTCCTCTTTCACTACATCCATAAACCTCCTCTTTGGTCTTCCTCTAGGCCTCCTGCCTGGCAGTTCAAAACTCAGCATCCTTCTACCAATATATTCACTATCTCTCCTCTGGACATGTCCAAACCATCTCAGTCTGGTCTGCAAAATATGTAATAATAATAATAATAATAATAATAATTATTATTATTATTATTATTATTATTATTATTATTATTATTATTATTATTATTATTATTATTATTATTATTATCTAATAAATTATTTAATAAAATATTGTAATAAAAGACTTAATACATGTAGTACTTTCTGATATTGTACTTAGTGAAAACAACATTTCTTCATATGATTTCTTGACTACAACTTTTTTGTAGTTAAAAACAAAAGCCCTTCACTGTCAACATCATTATTGCTTCACAGTTGATATTTCTGTCACTTTTCAAGTCTCGACCTCTCAGTTTCCCATCTCTGTCTGTCTACCTGAAATATCCAAGAAAAGGCCTTTGATTTGCACCAGACAAACTATCTTATCAGTCAGCAGGCTGATTGGTGCAAATGAAAACATGACCCTTCTCATGTGGGGTCTCTAACAAGGAATTCTGGGTACACTGATTGGAGTTGATAAAAGCTGAAGGAAGAGGATACAGCACAGTCACACAGAGACTGACTTCCAAGTACACTGATCAGCAATGATAAAGCCATGGGAAGATAAGTGGGAGCAGTGGAGTGGCAAACAAGCACCATTAGGGTTATTGTATTCATAGAGATGAAGAAATAAAGACAGAGAAAGCAGGGTAGGCAGGTAAGTGCCTAACAAGACCCATTAGTACTATTGAGACTTTTAGTGATGGTTGGCAGACAGGCTGACTGACTGACTAACTTGTTGACCGAAGCAGAGAGCGCCAAAAGGAAGTGGAAGAAAATAAAGGAAGACTTGATCAACTGATTTAATTAAGCTTTGGATCACTAAAGGAGGAAACTCAACTTTTTCATTAGTATCGATACAAAAGTGGAAAGCAGAACATTTGAAGGAACAATCATTTTTTTCAGTCCATCATATATACCAGTCCAAGGCCGGTATTTATATATGACAAGATCTAAGATATAGGACAATTATGAAGAATTAAGAAACTGGGAAGAGGGATAAGACAGATAGATGTAGGTGTTGATGAAGAGAAAAGGAGAGGTCAGTAGAGGAAAGCATTTGCAGCGGGTTGTCTAACCTTTTATATCTGTGCTACATTTGAAGCAATAGCATCTCTTATCAGAGCTTGGTAGTCAGGTCTCCCTGTGAGAGGAGGTCAGAAGTTGGATGAAGAAAGTTTCGGAAAGAGAATATGATTACAGCATGTCCAGTGGAAAAAAAATATGAAGGGGAGAAAGAAGAAAGAAGAGGGGGGTGAAGGTAAAACATGTCGGGGTGGGTGCACACTATAAATGGCCCCTCCTCTTTACCTCACGCTTGGCTGCTCCAGGATGGAGAGAGAAGGAGAGTGAGAAAAATAGGGGATGGGGGAAGAATAAAGGGTCACACAAGACACTGGAGGCTTTGTGGGCACTTATCAGGGAACTGAAGGTAAAGTAGTAGATGCAGGAAGGAATGGTAGTGAATAGAGAGAGATGTAGATGTTTGTTTCTTTGTGTGCAGAGATGTGTAGGATGAGAAATTAAATAATAAGGGTATAAAGCAGGTAGTAATGAGACAAGAAACAGGACTGGGGAAAGCAACAAGGGGCAAAAGAGAATGGCATGCACAATAAGCAAGGGCACAGGACCCTGTAGATCACTTTACCAATCTGAATGCAGCTCTAGGGCAGACTGGAGAACAGAGAAATAGAGGGAAGGAAGGAGCAAAGGGACACCAACAAAGAGCGAGAAGGTCAAGGAATGGTATATGATATGGAAAGGAGCAAAAGTGGAGGGTTAAGGCTGGAAAGACCTGGAGAAGATTGTGTTACACAGCAGGAAAAGTCCAGTGTCATGTCAATCTCAGATGATGTTTCATAGAGAGAGGGATGTTGCAGTGAGAGATCAGAATTAGTGGAGAAAATAATGACAGAAAATGTCTCTTTTCACTGTAGTTTTCATCCACTTTCTACCTCCATCTCTCTGCCTTCATTCCCCGCTTTGTCACTCACAGACACAAAAACACACTCAGTCAGCGGCAGCTCGCAGATGCCCCGTGGTGCGCCCACTGAGAGGGGTCATGTCAGACATCAACTCCCGTCGTGTCAGCTCTTTTTCTCCCACAATTCAACACAGCTGAGGCTGTCACCATGCTAACATCCCTTCCCCCTCACGAAGGCCCAGACACTGGCCCCCAACATTCACAAAGACATGCACATATTTATGATTTACACAAATGTGCATGGACACATTAGCTTGACTTACAAAATACACATAATTACATATATGAGTATCCGAAAGGAGCCAGATTCCTACCTGGTGTCGACCAACAGGGTTGCTGATCCTGTGCCGACATTTTCATCTCAGTCATCTCAACCATCATATCACTTTGCAGAATAAAGAAATAAATACACACAGTCAAACAAAGAGACAGTCATAGTTGGGTCTTAGCTAACTCACCAGAGAAAATCTTGTAGAGTTTTTATAATCTGTTCCTGTCCAGACTCTTGCCTCTTTGCTTTTGAAATCATGCCTTTATAGATGGGTTTCCCCGAGTCATAGATCAATAGTGTACAGAACATAGAATGCAATTAGTAGATTGGAAGTTAATTCCTAAAACTGATTCCCTTCCATGAGGAGTAAGTTCCTTAAACTGTGTGTGGTAATCTCATTGTGAAAGTAAGTGTCAGTAGATTAGGGACAGATTAGTGGTTGAAGTAAATATGTTGCTTATTGCATCAAATACGTGATAATTGTGTCAAAGTTTTTGGCATCAGACAGTCTTTGATCCTTGGACTCTAAATTTTTTCAAATTGAAGGAAATCTGTCCTGAGCAGCAAAATACTCCTTGGTGTTCAAACAGGAGCGGTGGTGGTGGTGGCTGATGACTCTGGTGAAGCTGATGAATCAAGAAGATGGTGAATCTTGAATTACATGTGATGATTTAATGCTTGTATGTAGGATGTATCATAACCTATTGTTACTAATATTAATCAAGAAATTGTTAGTTTGGAATTGTTTCAGAGTTCAGAGAGTTCAACATAACAAACATCAATTCATAGATTAATTTTTGAGTAATCAAATGAGGTGGATTCCAGTTACATATCTATTTCAAACACCTGCAATTTTGCTTAGAATATCTGAAAGCCAGAGCTGTTCTAATACCCAGTACTGACACTCACAGGCATTTTAAGCTTTCAACTGAAATCCATTTTAATTAAGGCTTTGTTAGTTCATGAATGAGGTAGGTGTAAATTAAGCTTTTGATTCATTCTGGGGGTTTTTTATGTAGAGCTACCATATACTTTAACATTTCATGTTAGGGATTTAATCTAGATAGGGTAAAGTAAAATAATTAATCATATAGGTCACGATATTGCACATCTGAATGACAAAGATATCATTGACATTATTTCATTCAACAATTGTGGACAGGAGGACAAAACAAAGGCAAGCAGTGCCGACATAACTCTGGCCAAACAGCATCTGTAAGGCAGCCTGGAGATCAGTTATTGTCCCCCTGTCTTCTGGCATGTCTCCTTATGTTTAATTAAAATGCTATTATAATGTGACAGACACAACGACATCAGCTACAGCCATTGATTTCCACTACCATAGAAAACAATTTTAAAAAACAAACGAAGAGAAAATGCAAACTTTTTACTTTCCAGCAGGACCACAGATTAATTTAGCTCTGTTTAACATGTGTGGCCCATAGTCATTCCTTTCAAAAAATTTTGTGAATATTGGTTGAATGTTTTGTTAATTATTATTATGGAAAATACTGAAAAACACCCCAAATTGCTAAGACAAATAAAGGGGGAAAATCCTGCTTCCACTATTTTATTAGATGGGTTCTTTCCTACTCATGCCCTGACCCAACACCACATTTCATGTAAATTTGCCACGTTGCTTCTCTGTAATCCGTGAGTTTGTAAAATTTGGTGACTTCAAGAATTAAGGAGGCATGAAAAAAATTTAAGATGTCATTTTCATGATATAGATAGAATAAACACTCTTTGCTAAAGGCTTTATGAACAGGAGGACAATGTAGAGGAATGCAGCATTAACACTGACAAAGGTCAGTTTGACTGATGTGCTGTAAGGCAGCCAGGATTATAAGTCATTGTCTCGCTGTGATTGGTGGGTTGTCTCGGCTGCTCCCCCAGCATCACCTCCAGCAACATGGGAATTCTCCCCTGCTGCTGATTCTCTTTGCCTGTGGAGAGAGAGAGAGAGAGAGAGAGAGAGAGAGAGAGAGAGAGAGAGAGAGAGAGAGAGAGAGAGAGAGAGAGAGAGAGAGCGAGAGAGAGCGAGATAGATCTCTAGATCTCGTCTCGCTCCGTCACTCTCTTCTCGCTCTCCTTCTCTCTCGTCTCGGCTCGTTGGCTTGTCCGCGGTTGTGCTGTTCTATGAGAAAGTGTGGTTACATGAGTGATGACTAAACAAAACAGATACAAAAGAAGTCAAATGAGTTTGTTGTGTGACAGCAGATATTAAGGAGCTTCAGCGGAATGGAAATTGCAAATTATGGATGAATCCAGAAGTGGTAGCATATCACTGTATATCCCACAGAGACTTTCTGTTCATATTATAAGAGGAAAATCTTGTTTTAGTTGAGCTTCGAGATTGATAGATTTTCCCTATAAAGCAAATAAAGAATTGACGTTGCAAAGGTTGCAGAACGGATGGAAATGTTGGTTAAATCTTGATATGGTTATTGAATAATGTGATCTTAATATTGTTGTACAGAAACTGAATGAATACTGGCTAGGTCAACTTCTTGTTTTGACCATCTATACCATTAACAAAACTTGCTGTTCCTTCGAAGAATGTCATTGTGGCCAATGTGGGTCACACTGGAGCTACTAAAGGTCACTAAACAACATACTCTCACCAGCTCATTCCATTTAATCAGACATCAGTTTTACACAGTTCAGTTGGGTTTTGACTTTTGTAACAGGTTCATCACACACAGCGTCTCCATGAATCATCCCCTCTCAAGTCCAACATGCACACACTACAAAGATTGAAAAATTAATGGGCATGGAAAGATTTTATGAAGATTCTTGCACCTTGGGAAGGTATGAATATAATACATTACATACATTGAAACACAGCTGTGTAATTTAAACAAATTGATTGATGAAGTTGCCATAGTGATGAAAATTCTTTGTAGTGAGTAAAGAAAGCACCAGAAATGACTATGGATGAAGAAATGGTTGCGAAGACCATCATGAGCCTTCAACAACTTGTTAACAAATAAATGTTACCCTCCAGAATCTCTCACACAGTGAGCTTGGTGGTCAGTAGTGAAAGTGTTAATGTATTTATCCAGATTTGAAATAAAGTGAAATCAATCATGACTGAAAATTATTAGGACAAGCTGATTGTCCCCAATCAGACTGGGAGATGTGAGACTGACAGCTGTATCAAGTAACGTTCCAGAATAGAATCCATCCTTTGATCCATCCAGCCATCCTTTGATCCATCCATCCATCCATCCACCCATCCATCCATCCATCCATCCATCCATCCATCCATCCATCCATCCATCCATCCATCCATCCATCCACCCATCCATCCATCCATCCATCCATCCATCCATCCAGCCAGCCAGCCAGCCAGCCAGCCTTCCATCTTGTCATTCTGTTAACATCCTGTCGCAAAAAAAAAAATCTTATCAAACACCACTATAACTCTTTCTTGTAATGCAAATTTCATATAACATGAATGAAGACAAGTGCGGTTAGATTTGTCAAGCAGTGTGTTTAGTGCTCCACCAGCATATAGCAATCCACCGGCTAATACCTTCCTATTTTCCTACATGTAGCTTGAGATGACGAGTGTACATCTCTGTGTAATTCTTGGGAGTGGGTTGGGGGGATGTGGTAACATCCCAGACGTGTTACCACGGTAACAAGGTGCTCCCTGCCGCCGTCGGGTCTCGGCCAAGTTGGGCGCCATGGTGACTGGGTGGTGACAGACTTTGTGAGGAGTCTGCTGGAACACAGTGGTTGAGTCAACCTTAAAATCAAGCAGGAACACACAATTATACATGCATTTGCATATGTTTTTACACATTTGATACTCACTGAAAGTACAATATTTGTACATATTGATGTCTGCACATGTACATCGTGACAATTAAAGTGACTGTTTGTTTCTGAAAGTAGCGGTATGTCATGCCACCCGCTTCCACTTTGCAGTGTGAATGCTTTTATTGTGTGTTCACCTTGAACTAAAACATCAGTTAAAGCAATCTGCAAAGCTATGTGTGTGTGTGTGTGTGTGTGTGTGTGTGTGTGTGTGTGTGTGTGTGTGTGTGTGTGTGTGTGTGTGTGTGTGTGTGTGTGTGTGTGTGTGTTTGTGTGTGAATGACTTGCCCAGTGATTTCTATTTCTGTGTTGCTGGTTTGTACACACAAAGCAGACAACGGAAAAATACTACCTCGACAAAAATGAATGATAAACAAATCCAAATCATATAGAAGCACATGCAAAATGCACACGTGCAAACACACACTTACACACACACATACACAAACCTTAACCAGGAGAACAGGAGAAGGCAAGGAGCCACAGTTGCAGCATCCCACAGTGAGGGGTCACGACCCCTATCAGACTCTGTGTCAGTCTGCCTATTGTGCCTTGCATAGAGCACAAACACACACACAAGTACACACATGCATGAACTTATATGGTCTCCATAACGATGGTGAGGGCGGCAGTAAGGCGGCAGAATGGCGCTGTGGCTTTTCGATGAGAGGGCCCTGTCTGATCATCATAATGTATGGGCTGTTTGCAAACCAGAGGTACTGGTCTGAGTATATTCATGGTTTACATCACTGTGACAAGTGGGGCTAGGACAACATAGGGAGCTCATGCACGTGGTGGGATATAAATGACTCATTGCATTTGTTTTTGTTGAATCAAGTAAGTAGAGATCGTTTTTGCCTATTTTAACATAGATCACATGTAAAACAATCCCTCTGTCTTTTTGGTAGATCAACAGACGGACAGACAGATAAGACAGACAGACAGACAGACAGACCAACAGACCGACCGCCCGCCCGACAAACCAACCTTTATTGGTCCCACAGTGGGGAAATTCACGAAATAACTTGAATGAATGAATGAATGAACCTGATTTTGATGAGTAAATTCACTTCAGATATGACATGTAAAATAGTTGAGTAGTGTATGTTCTCACAAAAGCATCATCTAAGATACCATGGATATAACATAACAATACCTACAGATGAAGATTTCACTAAAGCACAGTTCCAACAAATCTATGAGTATCTGCTGCCCCCTTGTGATAAAGTCAAAGTTGTAGTATTATGCAACCCTGACTTGGGAATCCCTGGTGCAACATAAAATAAATGAGATTCGTCTTCCTATCTCCAATAACCAGCAGGGACAAGTAATTCCACGGCCATTTTAAAGCATTTCTCCCAAGACCTGGGAGAAACCGACATTTAAATCTGTAGCTTGGCAGGACATCCCAAACTGAGAAAATTGGATGTAACAGCAGCATCCAAAAACGAAGCACAAAGAAGATTACACACACAGTGCCCCGGAAGGGAAAAATATGTACATGGATATAAAGTTAAGGTGTTGAATAATGCGCAGTTATTTTCTTTGTCTTTTTCATTTTATAGTAGAGTGGAAAGACCTTATATAAAAACCATCTATGTATAGCTAAGACTCAGGTGTAGCTCTGGGTTTATCAGGATAAGTTCTGCTACCTTCTGTTCATAGCACATTCAAAAGGTCACACTTCTCACAGCTGTGCGACCTTTTGAATGTGGTGTAACAGCATAAAATGTTGACTTTAAAACTGAGCCTTTCCAAATTATGGGAAAATTCAAATAATAAAGTTCAGTGCCACAAGTGAAAAGATGTAGCTCCTGTCTTGAGTGGTGATGCAGTAATTGTTTCTGCTTCCGGAGGATCAATACAGATAATTACTTCATCGACACAATCTGTGTCCCATCCGCTATTAATCCCAATGACAATTTTAATGACCTTGTCCACACGTGGCAAAAGTAGGGAAAGGCAGCTGCCCTTCTTGTCTGCCTCAATAGCATTGCATTTGGTCATATGCAGTCAAATGGAGCAGATAATTGGGCAAAGGATTTGATGGGTGGAGTGTCAGAGGGTCCACAGCTAACAGAAGAGCCACTGCTGATATAGTAATAAACCAGATGCAGGTGAATTGGTCGGTTCCAAATTGTGTGTAGGTGTGAGTGTGTGAGTGTGTGAGTGCGTGACTGGTTGTTTGTCTTTCGTGTGGTTCTGCGGTGCACAGGTGTCGCGGCCGGAGGGTCCCTCACTTCTTGCCCATAAATCAGCTGGGATTGGCTCCAGCAACTCCTGTGAACCGGAAAAAGTGAATAAAGCGAATAAGAAGATGAAATGTTGCACTACAAGTATGGAAAAAAATGCTTGTAAGTGATTGGTTGAAAGTGTAAGACGCACAAAAGCGTCAAATGTAAACCCCATAACTACAAAACCACTCACACTGACACTTATCGGTTTTTGGTATCAAACTGTGAAGGACAGTGACATCCATATGTAATACAGGTAATTCTAAGATAAGGGAAGGTGATCATACTTTTAGATATATGCACAGTCGGTAGCCATAAAATACAAATTTTAGTGCTGTTAGGCGATTAAGAAAAGTAATCTAATTAATTACAGGATTTGTAATTAATTAATCTAATTAATCGCATTTTAATCTCATACCTGCTAAAGGCCCCCAAATAAAGAATTTGAATTCTAGGACATTACAAAATTGTAGTGCATGACTAATCAATAGAATGCACCGAGAAGAGAAGATTTGAAATCCACATTTTTATTGGTTAAGTATGCTTTATAAATGAAATTCAAAATAAAAAAGGCCAAGCACATCAAGACCATTTCTCAAAAATGCAATACAAATATAGTTAAATAAAATAAATAAAATTCAGAAATAAAATAAGGCTGAGTCTCAAATAGGCACATAAGCAGACTCTCAATCAAAATGAATACTAAAGCTGACTCAATACAGCAATTCAAAATGAATAGTATAACATGCCTCTAAATAAGGCAACATCAATAGTAAGATGCCAACAGGCTTTTCCTTTAAAAGGTTAAGCTAACGTTACAGGAAATTACAACAGACAACTCTGTGTCCTTGACATGTTTTGCATTTAAATGATACGTTAGGTTGGAGCTGCTTTGGTGATATGAAAATTCTTTTACAAAAGGTACAAATCACTGCGTTTTTGTTGATAGTCCTGTCTTTGTTCTTTTTATAAATAAACTTCCCGCCCAAAGGTCCTAGTGGGCTTGTCTCGCTCTCCTGTGTCGCGTCCATCTCTGCTGTCAGTCACCCTGCTTTTGACTAGCAGCGCAGGTACGAAGTGACGTCACTGCAGCCTACGGGTCACTCAATGGGCCAAATTTAAAATGATTGCGCATTGACTTGCCACTCACGATTAATTGCGTTAATTGCCACTCAAGAGTAATTGCGTTAATTTTTATAGTGCGTTAATTTGTAGCCTAATTAATTAATCTAAGTAACACGTTTAACTGACAGCCCTAATAAATTTATATTATTTATCATATTTAAAAGTAGACGACGGCTATTAATATACTGTTTATACTCAACGTGTTATTATAATCTGTCTGGTTTGCCTGCAGATTTCATGATTCAGACTTTATTGATTTAATTGATACTTGAAATCCGCGTTTTTTAGTTTTGTAGCTGAAAAGCAAGTGATGTGATTCTGCCACCCAGTCAAAAGTGACTCCACATTGGGTTTGAAGAGAGCACCTTTCCTT
Organism: Antennarius maculatus; assembly: GCA_013358685.1. Lineage (NCBI taxonomy): Eukaryota > Metazoa > Chordata > Actinopteri > Lophiiformes > Antennariidae > Antennarius > Antennarius maculatus. Next base: position 18,401,282 of record CM023608.1, read on the forward strand.
TCAGAGTTTCAGAGTTACAACTTTCTGTAGTAAGTGGTGGATTCAATACTTATGTCTTAACAATAATGGGTTCCATCAGCTAATGGGTCTTGGAAACCTTCCTTACACATAGGCTTGCCTTACATCACCATACTGTATTATGCCTTTTGGTGCAGTCAAGATAGTTCTCCGCAGTACTTCCGCTATTAGAATTGACAATTTCCCACTTCGCCACATCAAACACCAGCATGAAAAACCAGTTTACGAAAATTGAATTCAGGTATCGGAGGAGATGTACCAGTGATTACTGTAACCAATATAGCATTTTTAAAGGTTTAAATCAAATTAAATCTGAAACGGCACAAAGATACAGGGAACCATCTTGACTCATGCGTGACTTTACTTCCGCCCATTCCTCAAATCAATGGACGTAACCGACGTAGCATCCATCTAATCCTCCAGGGCCGCTGGAGTTCGCGGGAAACCGGCAGCAGCCACGGTTCATTATGCAGACTGGACTGTAGACCGTTGTCGTTAACACGAAACCAGTGTTTTATTAATCGATTAGCTTTGAACAAATTACTGCTGAAATGAGGTAGTGACCCGGATTCAAATTACCGACATTCTTGGACTTCTACACGGGCTGCTACGCTAACACCCGGTGTTTGTTAGCTTGCTGCGTCCTTTACATTGCTGAACAGGAAGACCGAGCTTCATGTGACAGGATAGAGAGAAATCTGCTGGTTTATAAGAGACAAAGAGGTGCCGCCATCAGCATCGAAACACACTGCTAAAATGAGTATGTTCAACCTGGATCGCTTTCGTTTTGAAAAGAAGACAGCTGCGACTACAGAGAAAGATTGGGGTTGCGGTTCGAAGAGTCCTGAGTCTGAGAAGGAGAATAAGCCAGGTAGGAAGTAAATGGTGAAGCTAGTCTACAGTGATAACATGTCATTCGTCTTTATTATTGGAAATGTAACATGAACGACTGCATGAAACTACATTCCACAGCAGCAGACCAGAACCATCTCCTCCGGACAGCGGGTTCGTTGATTCCAAAAACGGCACAAGACCGATTTCTGCAAATCACAACGTTTATAGAAGAGACAAAATGAAATTGACCCAAGAATGACCCAAGCTTTAACAGTGAACGAGCCTTTAAAGCAGTTATAATGTATATAAAATAATTACATGATTGCATATATCTGAGCAAACATCACAATTAGGTTGAATATATCTTTGCCATGAACATAGATTAATTATATGACTGAGTAAATATATTTACACTTCTGAAGCAGGAGTTAAAGATGAGTGATAAAAGTATGAGCAAGTGAATTGTGGTCGTGACGTCCCAAGTTTTACATTCTTTTTGGATATAACCTATATGTGTCTTTATTCTGATAGGTACTCGACTTAACCTCCATCATCACCTTATCGCTCAAATGCATTTGTTTTTGAAATGGATCCACCAGCAATCTGTTTAGTCTCCAGCAGAGAGAAGCACATCTTCGACCTTTGTTTACTTGGAAACAAACCATTTTTGGCAAAGTTGCACCAACCAACCAGAAAGTTGTTTTACCTTCCGTTCAAGAATGAAAATGGTTTTTCAGTGAGCCATAAAAAAATAATATAGCTGCAGACTTTACAAATGGACACAGTGAGATGGAGGGACAGATGTGTTACCACTATAACAACTGTTGACTTGTCTTAACTCTTCTGCTTTCCAGGTAAGAGGAAGCCTGTTCCACCAAAGTCCAAAGCCCGAGGAGTGATTTTTGAGGATGTCGTTACTATTGACTTGGAAGAGGAAGAGCATCTTTCTGAACCAAAGACCCCAATATCTTTAATAAGTAAATCAAAGTAAGTGTAAATTAAAATGACTTCCATATTTATACATCAGTCGCTTCCCTTCAATCTCAGTTGACTTCAGAGTTACTTAAAATGACTTGCTCAAATTCAAATGGCTCTGTCTGACCCGACTATATTCATGAACAAGAAATGACCAGCATGAAAGTGCCCTGATGGATGGAACACCAATTCATTTTTTATACTTATCTCTTGTACAGTAACGTTTTTTAGTGATTTTACGATTCCAATATTTGTGGTGGACGAGTAAACGTGTTGGTTTTTCCATGTTTTTTTTGTGTGTGTTTTTTTGGAAAACCAACATAATCAAGAACAGAAATGACTTAAGCCAAGGTATACCTGTATTTTATTTTGTTTATTTGTTGTTTTTGTGTCCCGTAATTGTTTCTGGTAAGTGTTAGTGAATAGTACTGTCATTTAGAGTAGTAAAAGAATTAAATATCCTCTAATGGGTATTATAGATTGAAATTTAATAAGTAATGACTTATGAAAAATTCAGCGTACAAACAACCTGTCTGTCTGTGCTATCATTCCTGTGCTATCTTTCAAGGTATGGACAGCGTGATGTTTTGGGAACCTATCAGTGAACTTACATTTTAAAACCTAATGAAAAACAATGACCATCTCACTGTTTTTGTTCCACAGGGCTCAGCTGAAGAAACCATCCACGAAGGTGGATTCATGCTACAGCGATGACGAGGATAAGGAATTGGAAGACAGAGGAAGCAGATTATTGGAGATATTTCCTCAGCTGTCAAGGACAGAACTACTTGAGGTGAGTCAAGCTGGACCAGAGGATTTGCATCTTTCCGTCACAAAGAACATCAACCAGCTGCTATATAAGATCACAGGATCCTATCCCAGCTGACTGGGGGTGTGAGGCAGGGTACACACTGGGTCCAACGCCAGTGCCCTACGTAGCCACGTGTAGACAACAAACAGCCACGGACACACACACTCATACCTGCAGGCAATTTGGTATCATTCATTAACCTGAAGTGTTTGGAGGTGGGAGGAAGCCGGAGAACCCAGAGAGAACCCACGCAGACACGGAGAGAACAAGCAAACTCCGCACAGAGCGGGATTCGAACCCGGAGTCGCCTTGCTGTGCGGCGACAGTGATATCCACCACGCCACCATGCCGCCCTGGATTAGATCATTTCATTGCTTATTCAAAGCACCTTGTTCTGTTACATCTGCAGGTCACTGGGAGCACAAGCACATTTGATGGGGCCGTGGCTGCATGTCTACTAATGTTTGGTGATAATAAAAGTAAGTGGTTACTGAAGCACTTCATGATTTTCCATGTTCAATCCCACATGGGCAGGAGGAGTACAACTACCTCACAATCATTGTTACATCAAGGAGGATTTTTTTAAATATATTTTCAAGTCATTCAACATTGATCTGTTCTCTTTGAGGGCCACTTAATAAACTCAATACCTGATGCAAAACGTCAAAGCAGAAACTGTTGTTCAGGTGGAGATATGCAGCAACCAATTCCAAATTTGGGAAAATACTGCAGTAAAGCCACATCATAGTGATTTGCCCATAAACAATTACGGTATATATGCATAGTTTGTGTCTTTCCTCAGTTGTAGACTTTTGAGAATTATTGGCTGATTTGTCTCCTCAGGCCCAGATGAAAACAGGAAGAGAAAGCAGGATGGATCCGGCAGTTCTCAAAACAGTGAAGGGATTCAGCCCAGAAAGAAGAGAAAGTCTTCAGCAGTAAGGATACAGGAGCTGCCTTTCTAAAGGAAATGCGTGTAACCATTGTACAAAATTGTAAACCTTGCTAGAGCACCACACTCTTTAAGGAGTAGAAAAAAATGCTCGATTTTATGCATTGTTTAAGTTCTAACTTTACTACAAATCTTGTGATAAATCAAACCATGTAAAACAGCAGGAAAAAAAAAAAACCCGGGAAAAAAAAAAAGTGTGGTTTATATCACCTTGGTCCTGTAGGGTGAGGAGACAGTCTGATTTCTAATGGACGACTAAGTTTCCACAATGGACATTTCGGTCAACAAACAATTTAAAACGGAAAAATTCCCGACCAACAAAATACATTCAAAACAGCTTAATGTTAACGTGAAATATAAAGAACTAATGCTAAAAATACTGGATATCATTATTAAAGTCGTAACCCATCATTTTTATTTTAGATTCATACAGTTAACTGATAATATTGTCTAGTATACAACCATTTACAACAATATAAGATCAGTTTTGGAATAAAACCCTGAACAGTTAAGCCCTTATTGTTTTATAATACAAGTAATGTTTTTTGAAATGGGTCCAAACATCAATGAATCTGTACATTGTAGGCTACCGTTAATTTAAAGGCAGTGGGTGATTAAGTCGTGAAAAGAGTGACATCGTTCCTAATGAGGGAACCTTTGAATGCATTGTTTTTTTCCTGACTCGAGTTGTGTTGTGCAATCTTCAGAAATGAGCGGTTTGGAAACTGTTCTTGTTTTCTAAGACAGAATTGAGTTTGAAATCCAGTTATACATGAGAAAAACACTACTGATCATTTATAGAATAGACAAACAGCACGTTCTATCTCTTATTGATACTCTACGATAAAGGTACCAATTAGTGTTTTCATTTTGAAAATGTAAATAACATGTAAAAATAATGGTTTTCACAAAGTCTTTGAAGCTGTTTGCATAAAGATCACATGTCAATAATACTAAGAATCAAATGCATTTTTGCATTCCTTTCACTGCCACAGGTCATTCTCTCTTACTTTTTAACTTACGTTGTGTCACTGGTTCCTAAAGGTTTCTGATGAAGATGATGATGAATGCAACGCACCAAGCTGGGAGAAGCAGGAAATTATGGTCCAAAGACTACAGAAAAAGTTTCCTGACCAGGACAAGGAGGTTCAAATCTAAATTTTAAGGATAAAATGCTGAACTTTCAGTGAATGTGGCTTATTTATATAATGGTATATATAGAATGTCTGCCTCATCTTTTCAGATAAAGATTGTCAGCTATGCTCTTGTGTGTATCGTTAGGAGCTGCGGATGGTGCTGCAGGAACACAACTGGAATGTGCAGGATGCTCTGCAAGTTCTGCAGATGTTCTCAGATGCTGGTATGAACACTGCAGGCACCTTTTCACTGGCTTTCTGCACGATTCCTTTTCATTTAAACACATTATTCCAGTACTGATTTGGACTCGATTGGCTTTCCTTCTGTTTTCAGATAATGCCAGCCTCAGTTCAGACGAGACAGAAGAAAAGAAATCCAGTAAATTGAAAGATAAAAGTTCAAGCAGGAGCCACGACAAAACAAACCACGAAGATAATCTCAGACATGTTAGTGAAACCGAAGACAGCATGGATGATACAGATGTCACAAAGGACAGTGAAGACAGCGACTCAGAAGACAGTCAAGATTCCATTAAGAAACGTGGCTCTTCCACTCTGACAAAATGGCTCACAAAAACTTCTTATCCCGAATCCGCATTCTGCTATGTTGGGAAAACAACTACCTCTTCCTCCTTGAACCCATCCTCTTCTGCCTCTGTGGCTCAGAAGCTGTCCAAGTTCGTCAGCGGGACCAGTATCGCCAAGAGGCAGGCGGCTGAGAGCAAGAGGAAGGCGCATGCCTCCAATAAACCTGTCAGTTCTGATGAAGAAGACGGTGAAGATGCAGTCAGCAGTGAGTTTGAGGACTCTGATGACGAACTGGGCAGCGCAAGTGGCTTGACCGAAATGGAAAAGGAGATCTTGTCATTCTTCCAGAATGCGTCATTAGATGAGTTGTCGCTGATTGCTGGGTGCTCCATTAAAAAGGCCAAAAGGATTGTGGAGCTGAGGCCCTATGATGACTGGCAGAGCTTGGTGAGGGGGCTTAAAGTAGGAGTCACCATTCAGAGCCAGTTTTGGTCATAGATAGGTAGTACAGCCATCTGTTCTTTTCTCTTCAGGTTGAAGTGTGCCATAAGAACAACGGTCTGTCATACGACTTGCTGCTGGGCTGCAAAGTTTTCCTCAAAGAGCGGAAGGTTGTCGAAGGGCTCATGTCTAAATGTGAGAAGATTTCCTTCAAGATGGTCAAACAGGTCACCGAGGTGATGGAGAAAGGCACGGGGGCTGTGGAGCAGCCTCGCATCCTCAACAGCCAGTGAGTGAAAGTGTGCATGAGCACAATTAAAAGGTTGAGTGTATAGATTGTAAAGAAATGAGATGTGACCTTAGAAGAATCTGCAGATTCTGCAAAAGGCATTGTTTTTGAAAAACCAGGTTTTTGCTGGAGGTAAAACGTTAACTTTTTAGTATTTGGATCATTGAATCATTGGACATCTTAACAAATCAAGCAAAATTCATCAAAAACATGAGGCTTGTCATGGAGTACTCTATGTCCTCTCTGTTGTTGTCACTCATCTGTTTGTCCTACTTCTTTGTTCAACTTAATCTTAAGTTACACAAACTGTTGATGCTGTGATGCTTTAGTGACCTACAGAATGTTTTTACACACTCATGCGTTTCAAATCGTGCTCACATCCGTTCCTTTTTTTTTTTTAGGTTCAAACTGAAACCCTATCAGCTGATTGGTCTGAATTGGCTGCTGCTTCTGCATGAGCACAAGCTGAGCAGTATTCTTGCTGATGAAATGGTAAGAAAACTTGTTGGGAGCATCGTGGGCATCTCAATCAAAGTGTGTGTTTTGTGTGTAATAGTCAGATCTTCCAGGGACGAATCAAACATCAAAAGATGAAGTTTGCAGATTTTATGTCAAGAAAGAAATGCAAGTGTAATAAAGCAGAAGTGATGTATTGAGGTTGTATTTTATGTAGATGGCTTGATATCTGAATTTTGATGATGTTGATGTATTTGTGTTTAATATCTGACTGAATCTTAATTCTTTCTCTCACACACTCTCTCTCAGGGTTTGGGGAAAACTATTCAGGCTATTGCATTTCTGGCCCAGCTGTATCAGAACGGAATAGAAGGTCCTCACCTCATCACCGTACCAGCTTCCACACTGGGTAACCTTCTCCACAAAGCACACTCTGCCTCCCCCATTAAATATCCCATCAGTAAGGGAAGCGTTCCTAAGTTTAATGACCAAAAACTGAGGAGCACACTCGAAATAGAGATATTTCATAGGAGCCACTGAATGCTGCATGTATTAAAAATAAAGCTAAAGACTCATTTCTGAAGCATTAAACTTTTGAAGTGTTTTGTGCCTTGCCTCATTCTGCTGTTCTGTCTTTGAAAGACTATATTTTCTTTGTTTTAATATTGAATATTAAATACATTGTACTTTTTATGATTTTCTTTCAGTATTTTTCTCTATCTCTTCTTCTATCTACTTTCTTTTGCATGTAGTTTTTGTAATCCCTCCTTTCTGTCTTGTTTTATTCTATCTTCATAAATATTAATTTTCTATCCCCATTCTGTGTTCATTACATCTCTGTGTGAAGCTCTTGGTTCATTTTCTTCATTAATCAAAAGTGTTGTGGTGATTAATGCCGCTGTCATTCACTGTCTTGCAGATAACTGGGTCAGAGAGCTCACGCTGTGGTGTCCACGCCTTAAAGTTGTTGTCTACTATGGTAAGAGTCGGCATTCATCGGTTCACGTTGATAGACTGTTTTCTGTATATTTTTGCTGCCATCCTGTCGTCTTCATGTCCCTGTCCTTTCTTTCTTGTGACTTTGTGCTTATGCTCTGACAGGATCTATGGAGGACCGCCGCTACCTCAGACACGACATCCTAAGTGAAGCTGTTGAATTCAATGTCATTGTGACCACGTGAGCAAATACACACAGTCTGCACACATCACTACAAATACAGTTTTTGCTGGGGGGGCATCTGTGATTTCTGAAATGTTTCCCATCTCAATGTGAAGCTCATTTCTGTGATGATCATCTAAAAGAATATATTTCCAATGAGTGCGCACTGTGCCTCAACTTTACTCAAACAACATGTCATCTAAAAACAAATCTAAATTGAGTGATTAACTTTATTTAAATTTTTTAATGTATTTATTATTTTATTTACTTTTTCCACAGGTATAATTTAGCAATAGGGAATGACAGTGACCGCAGCCTTTTCCGCAAACTGAATCTGAAATACGCCATCTTTGATGAAGGTCACATGCTGAAGAACATGAACACTCTCCGCTACCGCCACCTTATGGCCATCAACGTGAGTTCAGTGACATTTTGCAAAGTGTTAATACCAATATCCTCCCGTTTTCTTTTGGTTTTTCATAGTATCTATATGTCTGTCATTAGTTTCTTTTGCCAACCTAACGTTTACCCCCCACACCCCTGCAGGCAGAGCATCGCTTGCTGCTGACAGGAACTCCCTTACAGAACAACCTCTTAGAGCTGATGTCTCTGCTCAACTTTATCATGCCTTCTATGTTCTCTGCGTCTACTAGTCAGCTTTCCAAAATGTTTTCTATGGTAAGTATGGGCATTATTACACTTTTAGCACTGTATTCATGGAAACTATTGAAAATTCCTATAATGTCCTCATTATAGGTCTAAAATCATTTATTTTTTAAATTATAAATCAGACAGTTTTCAGGAGTAAACACATCCTCAAATTATTGCAGTATTACCGCATCACTGTGATCTCCTGGCCCACTGTTAGAACTTCAGATGAATTATTTTTTGTAGAATTTTAATAAAGACTATAAAAATGTTTTACAAGCCCAATAAATCGTTATTTACTTTTTGCCCACCTGACTGTTTAACATTAGATTATTTTATTTTGCATCAGAAATCGCATGAGGAGCAGAGCCCCTTTGAGCGGGATCGTATTTCTCAGGCAAAACTCATCATGAAACCTTTTATCCTCAGACGAGTCAAGAGTGAGGTGAGGTGATCTGACAAATCAAATAGTGTGACGCCAGAAGATGACGTAGGTGTCACCAGTTTCAAGATAATGGTACTTGGTGATCTGTGCTTTTTCCAGGTCCTCAAACAGCTGCCAGCCAAGCTGGAGCGAGTTGATTTCTGTGCAATGACTGACAAACAGCAGGCTCTCTATCAGACCCTCTTTAAAAAACTGAAAGCTTCCACCAACGGCGAAAGTAAGCTCACTGTGCATCAAAGCTTTTTATTTTGTACCAGTAACAGAGATCATGTTGTTAATAGTTATCTCGTGCCTTTTCTTTGCAGAACGTGAACTGTGTAATGTGATAATGCAGTTGAGGAAGATGGCCAACCACCCTCTTCTTCACAGACAGTACTACACCACAGAAAAGCTCAAAGCCATGAGCAAACTCATGCTAAAGGTCTGTGCTACTTCCTGGTAAGCCTAATTGATAAGTCTAATTGTTCCGTCTATTGATCTTTCCTACCTGTCAACAGGAGCCAACTCACTTTGATGCAGACGCCGCTCTGATCCAGGAGGACATGGAAGTGATGTCAGACTTTGAGCTCCACCATCTGTGCCAGCAGTATTCCTCCATTAGTTCCTACCAGCTTGAAACCAATCTCCTTCTCGACTCAGGAAAATTCCACCGCCTCACAGAGCTGCTAGCCTCGTTTAAAAAGAAGGTAAATTCAGATACGTTGTTTCAGATGTGCTGCATTTAATCTGCTGTCTCTCACAAATGTCACAGATTATACATTTTATTCTTTTAATCCTGCAGGGAGACAGAGTGGTATTATTCAGCCAGTTCACTATGATGCTTGACATAGTAGAAGTGCTGCTGAAACATCTGAAGCATCGTTACATCAGACTGGATGGAACCACAGCCATAGCAGACAGGTCAGAGAAGCACAGTCCATATGTGCAGCTGATCGCAGACTGATGCCTCTTCTTAAATGCTAATTTGTGCTTTCATTAAGAAGTTTGTCTTGAGCCTGTTTGGTTGTAATGTTTTTTGTTTAACCGATTTATATTTTGAATAATTCAATATGGCAGTGAGTTAGTAAATGATGTGTGTTAAGAGGAGCTGTCTCAAAATTACTCTCATGGTTGGCAGTAAATCATTTATGACAACAAGCCATAAAACCAGACACATAATTTAATTCTTTTATCCTGCAGGATTGTGTTGATCGATGAGTTCAACACCGATCCCGACATATTTGTGTTCCTGCTGTCAACACGAGCCGGTGGTCTGGGCATAAACCTGACCTCAGCTAACGTCGTCATCCTGCATGACATCGACTGCAATCCCTACAACGACAAACAGGCAGAGGACAGGTGTCACCGTGTAGGCCAGACCCGGTGAGCTGTAATTTCTTTGTTATTATGAGCCATAAGAATAAAGTTGTCCCGTTTTGAATCTCATGAAATGACTTCTACCTAATGAGGTGGATTTCCCTGCTGTCACGTTTGGAATTGGACTTAAAATATTTCGACTTGATTAGAGATTAAAAGATATTCCCTGCGTGCCGTTCTCCATGTGATGATTTATTCCAGTGACTAACTGAACTTTGCTGTGGTATCAGAACGGTGCAGGTGATCAAGATGATCAGTTCAGGCAGCGTGGAGGACTGCATACTGCGGCTGGGCCAAAAGAAACTCAAGCTGGAGCAAGACATGACCGCTGCTGATCAAGGTAAGTGAACGCACACACACAACACACACAAGCAGGAAAGCATACACAACAGGAAGAGCAGCGATGATATCTACAGGTAGTTTGTCCCAATCCCTTCCATGTGGTTTATCTTAAAGTAAGCCATAGAACTGATGCTTACAGTCACTAATCTGTTATCCATATTTTTTTTGTCACCCACTGTCTGGATCAGTCGTGTTTGCACAAACCTTTTTTGATTTTTTGTGTGTAAAAACTATAATGGTGTTTGTGCTTCAGGTGATGAAGGAACCATAACTGAAGATATGGCATCTTTGATCAGAGCCTCGCTGGGACTTTGATGCTTGGAACTTGAGACTTTACAAGGACGTTTTTTGATGTTTCTGTGATTTTGGGCAGACGTGAATGATCTCACTGAACACACACTTTCTCTTGTCTTGTCTACTGGGAAACTACTGCAAACCATATGCTGCCATTCAAAAAAAAAAACAACAACAACCTGTGCGAGTAAGCAGGTTTTAGGCATATCTATAAATAAATTCATAGATATGCCTATAAAGTTAATATATGTCTATGAATTAATTCCTGAAATAAATAAGGCATATATATAAAAGAATGTTAATATAGATGCATATTAATATCAAGTTGAGATGATCACTTTAGATAGATCTTTAAAATAGATGAGGAGGCAGTGTCAGATCTGGTTGCTTTCTGAATGCAGCACACTGCTTCTACTTGTTAAACCTTTCTCCTCCGTCAGCGATCTGATCCAGGAACGCTGCGACACTAACGAACATTCCACAGCTTGTCAGAATTTGAGCAATAATTCTCATTACATGTCTGACAGCTCAGTCTGTTTTTCACTGTAAATAAAGCTAGTATAGGACAGCGGTTTCCTGGTAGCTGGTTTGTCCTCATTGACAGCTTTTTGGCAGTTCTTACCTCTTTCTGACTCTGCAAGATCATTTGCATATATTAATGGAAGGAAAAGGCTGTGAACGTAAAGTGAGGTTATGGAGTTCAAGTCCCCTGAGTGTGCAACTTTGGCATTTCTAAGTAACAACCCCTTGAAATGCATAAAACAAGTATCAAATTTAAACATCCTTTAAACAGTCAAATTATGTATTAAGCTGGACTTGCTCATTGATATAGGTGCATTTATTTATATATGGCCTTGTGTATTTATTTCAGAAATTGTTTCCTAGTCTTCTTTTTTTCTGTGTAGAATAATTAAAATGTTATATTGGCCGTTTAAAATATAAAATATTTTGAAAGTGATTTGTAGGACAGTGAAAGTGTTTAGAAGGTTAGTGTGAACCTCCAGGAATGTTAATGAACACCACGGACTGTGTTGGTTCATCCTCAGCCTTCTAAACGTTTTGTGGTAGCTGGTCTAAAGCCTTCCACTGCGTGTCTTTAATGGATGAAACGCTCCAAATTCTAAAGATGAATTCCTGCTTGCATGAAGTTTTGGGGGTTTTTTTCCCCAGCTTTTTGACAAATATTACGACAATATGGTCAACAATATTGGTTTTTCTTGTTACCAAACCAGATCAATTAATTCTGACCAAGGAAGGTGCATCAAGATGTTCGAAAAAGGTTTTTGTGAGATTCATCCTGAGGAAAGCTAACTCTTTAGCCTTTTTTTTACAAAGTTGTGCGGCTGTAATTGATGCATTTAATAAGCAATTTTTCCACATGAGAACAAAACTATGTAAGAGAATGTCTTTAATAAGTGTGAAATGTGAGTTGGTTTCTTCTCCTTTTTGATTGTCTTAATCTAAGATTTCAGGAAGTAGCTTCTGCATTTATGTACTGTATCAGTGGTTGGCCTGTTGACACGTGTTACTGTTAAAGCTTTTATAAACTTATTTGTATGTTTATAAGATTCCTGTTTCAACTAAATAATAAAAATTGGAATAAATGTTTGTGTGGTCATGCTTACTGCCGATTCAACAATCAGAGGAACCCTTCAAAAAGAAATTCATCTCAGTTCTTTGGTTGTTGGAATTATTCATCTGCTCCCAAAATACACTTCCTTAGACTTGACATCAGGGATGAAAACTTGGTAAAGGGTAATACGTAAGGTTTTACAGTACTGTAATTGTCAATAGTTTATCATATTCATGTTTGAAATCGTTCCGGGTTCAAGTCCCACTCTATGCGGAGTTCGCATGTTCTCCCCATGTCTGCGTGGGTTCTCTCCGGGATCTCCAGCTTCCTTCCACCTCCAAAAGCATGTGCTTCAGGTTGATTGGCCGGTCACAAATTGCCTGTAGGAGTGAGTGTGTGCGTGCGTGGTTGTCTGTGTGTGGCTCCGCGGTGCACTGTCGTCGTGCCCAGAGTGTCCACCGCCTCATGCCCTATGCCAGCTGGGATAGGCTCCAGCTCCCCGTGACCTGCTACAGCAGCAGAAAATGGATGGATGGATATTTGAAATCTGAAACACTCCAATTAAAGAGCTCTAAATGAAATAAAATAGTTAAAATTAGGAAAACTTAAATGTAACAGTGTTTCTAAATCATCTTAATTTTCCACCAGCTGAGCTTTTGTAGGGACAGCCTTCAAATTTACATGTTATCAGGTTATCACCTACACTAGTAGGTGGCTTCAGAACTCTTGTAATGGGAAGGTCACAGCTGTTTTTGACCTACTTCTCCAAATGCCAAGATGGTTGATGTTGCTATTGCTTCTGACCTGTCTTCATGGTGAAAGGGAACATCCATCAGTTTAGCACACTGAGGGGTTCACTAGCTCTGTCAGCAATCTAGTTTATATCTTTTAATGGATGACATTTCATTCTAGAGATGAGGCAAAATGAAATAAGTCTCAATTGTTCTTGAAGGAGCTGTATATGAATTTGGGTATGGTTGTAGTCTTAGCTCATAAAAAGGGTCAACTCAAGGTGGAATTCAACAAGAAATGTTTACTTCAAATCAATTTATATGGATATGTGAAATGGGTTACAAAAGCTTTACTGATCTACAACACTGATCATTAATATCTTTACATTGAAAACAACTGAAAACAGTCAGGATACGTCAGTGATTGTTTCCACTTCAACTTGAAGGGAAATGACATAAAAATCTGATGCTTTAACATGAAACTTTACAAATGACTTTAATGTTCAAATCAATGAGACACTGATTCAGTAAACTACTCTGCGGTGGGAGAGTACCGTCCACACCTGAAGCCTGTCAGGTGAGCATCACATTTGATGCTGTAGGTGAAGTAGAGAACACCTTTGTTCAGCTGACAGCTTAGAGATCGAGTTCCACGCTCAGGGAAGATGACGCACTTTCCCGCTATATCATTGTAAAGCACATCTCTGTCCCATATTTCCATCCTCAGCTCCTGACCCAGTTCCACTGAACCAAAATCGTAAGTCGCATTCCACACCGGGTTATTGTCATCCATCACTGTCTCCGTCTCCTCATACATGCCGTTGTAGAAGATCTTCACGTAGGCGTCTGTTTTGGTGAAGGTGTCTGCCTTCAGACCTGTAGCTCTATGGATCGCCAGTCTGAGTGTTCCCCTCCCGGCCCTTAAGGGACAACAGTTATGATCCAGGTTTGGAGTCGGGGAGCAGTTCTTCATTCCAAACTGGTCCTCCTTCAGCTGGCTGTCTTGAATGTACTCTGTGACGGTGCTTCTCAGATTAGCACTGATCTGTGGGTCTTCTACCAGATGATGCAGAGGGAAGATGGCATAAGAGACCACGTCAGGGTTGTCGTGGAGACTGTTCATCCAACTGTTGTAAGCTTCAGATGGGTCCTGCTGGTAGAGGATGTCAGGGAAGTACCTCTCTCCTCCAATAACCTCAATCTTATGGGACATGAAGCCTTGGTAGAAGCCCATGCTCATGTTACCCTTCAGGAGGTTGTCACACTTGTTGGAGAAGGATGCATTTCCAGGGAGGATACCAAGAGCCATTCGGAGTTCAAGGTTTAGGCAGTTTTTGACCTCTGACTCAGAGAAGCCCTTCAACGTGGCCAGGCAGGTCCTGAAGGCAGTGATTCGCCTCACCTTACCACCAAGGCGGACCTACAAGAGATAGAAAGACACTGAGACTGAAGCCTCCGTTGGCTCTGTCATCAGGTTCATAATGAGGTTCCTAAACTGTACTGAGTATGAAAGGTAGAAAAACACAGTTCCTCAGCCCCTGACCTGATGTATGTAGTGAGTCCCATAGGTTTCTATCAGTCGTCTGTAACGAGCTCTGTCGTGGCTTGTGTTGAAAGTCTGTGGGAGTCTCTTCAGATGTTTTATGAACTCTGTGCTCAGCTGAGGATGATCAGCCAGCCTGTAGCTAAAAACACAAACAACAGCATAGAGAGTTCATCCATTACACAATTATAATGTTTGTTGTTATAAATGTTCCAGTTCAAGATGTTGCAACTCAATTTGCCAAAAAAAGAAAATGCATTTATTCAAAAATAAATCATTTCCAATGCCATTGAAAGACTCTCCAAAATATCTGCAAGTCGACTTTAAAAGTTTAACCAATTTTAATCTTTATGCTAAAAATACATTTGTTTTCTGCTTATACCACAGATAGCAATGCTTTAATTATTTTTTAGCCTAATTTGACTTTTATCATGCATTTTAATTGAAAGATATTTAAGTTTTCTTCTGATACATTCCCAATAACATCCATACTTATTTACATTTAATATAAAAATGTTCCTGAAATGTTGCAATATGTCCTAAGTCCTCTTTACCTGTAGCAGGTGCAGCTGATTTCATGGAGGGCAAAAGTAGCCTTGTCTAAACTGTGCTGTGAACGAGCAAATTTAGCCAAGTCTGAGCGACTTCCTCCCAGCACTCCATTACCAATATTCTCTAAACTCAAACCCAGACCCCAGTTGTTGTTGACCAGGGAGGTGGAGCTGCGCAGCAGTGATTCCACAGAGTGGTGGAGGGCGCTAGACAGCTGCTTGCTGCAGTGGCTATTGGACCGCCAATCCAGCACTGCTGCTGGAAGCCTCTGAATCTGAGGGGGGATTAAGTGTTGGGATTTAGATTGGGATAAAGGTGGAGGGAGAAAAATGGTCAAGGAGAAGTAGATTGGATAGAAATAACAGGACATTTATCAAAGAAAAGCTTAACTTATTTTACCTGTCCTCTTTGGAAACGGTTTGGACACAGTGTGCAGGTGTGATTGTCAACTAAATGACCTTTGACATTGATAACATATGCTCCTGTCCGACGCATTCGAACAACATCAAAACCTTCCCCTGCCAAGTTGTGGCCCGGGACAAAAGGAGCCTTCTCACACTCTGACTGTGAGCCAATCCGACAGCCCCGGACACTGCAGACCTCCAACATGCCCAGTAAAGCCAATGTAAACAGGATATAGTGGCTGCACTGGTATCCTGAGGCTGGCATGGTAACCTGAATGAACAACAGGCAAATGGAAAAATGGTCAAGTCTAGATGTTTTATGTTGCCTTTAACATGCAGTGACTGTCAAGTATGAATTCATTTTCAGTCACTTACATTATTGGCTTTCTAGTTTACCAATGAGTCGAGTGCATGGATGGAAAAATGGAAAGTAAATAGATACTAATGATACCAGATGAATTCTGATAAAATAAATTAACACACTCTTATCAATATAATGGAGTAATTCTGCCTGCCATGAATATGTTAAAAACGTGCACAACAGACATGAACACCGTAAGTTGACATGGACTTACTTACCTTTGACTGTTTTCTGTGGGTTTTCGGTTCGTGTCTTTGTCTTCTTTTAGAAGTTGTCAGGACGTAGCTTTCACTAGATTTCGACGGCTGAGGAAGATACAATCACCGTGCCTCCCTCTCTTTGCTGACCTCATCGATCATAAAAGATGAATCACAAAGTGCTTAAAACTTGATCCTGCTGGAAATGAATTCCCAGATGAGAGGGCTTTGACTTTGCTGGAAAGCTGCATTGAAAGCCTGCTGCGTGCACACTTTTGTCCGTCCTCTGCCTTATGAAAAAGAACAAGGAGGGAGTTATTCTGCTTCAGGGCCGTTTCCACCCCTCTTCCTCTCTCTCTTTCTCTCCCTCAAGGCCTTAACAATTTCCTCAGCATGAGTGGGTTTGTTTTGATGTTCATGCCCCAGCCGTATGAATCCCTGACAGCTGTGTATTAGTGTGTGTATGTGCACATGTGGGGGAGGGAGATTGTGGTACAGTCACGGAACAGAAGATACACATTAGTGCGAGCACTCTTTACGGGAAATGGCTATATGTGTGTACGTATGCATGTGCTTATGAGTTTACAGTGCTTGTGTGAATTGTGTGTGTGTGTGTGTGTGTGTGTGTGTGTGTGTGTGTGTGTGTGTGTGTGTGTGTGTGTGTGTGTGTGTGTGTGTGTGTGTGTGTGTGTGTGTAGGGTGAATGTGTGTGGTGTTTCTGTGTGTGCAGTGTCTGAGCCAGCCTGTCTGTGTAGTGATAACCTTACCAACACTGTGGGGTCAGCATTGACATTGTCTATTTATGGGTGTGGGTGGACTGATGAGGGGCTTATCAGCAACCTCTCTGCAGTCTGTGCAAAAGATTGTATTCATGTAGAAGATGATATGTGTCAACCCAGATTGTCTCTTCTATTTATGGGATTATTGTTTGTCCTGATACTATGTTTACAGACACAAGGATGTTTTCCTAGGGCAAGTTCACTTCATTTCTTTTTCTATGTAGACCTTTTATCTTTCATTGTGGAGATATGAAATGTGTGATATGATTGTAAGCAGTGACATGATTTTTTATGCATTTCGTTACGAAAGAAGAAAATGTCATTCATAATAAATTAAAATATAAGAAACAAAGTCTTCTCAGTGTCAGCAGATCATCAAGTGTGGAATTACTGCATATAAATGCATAACGTGAACAGCAGCGATGATGTCACATCATGCCAAATATAATCATACCATCTAATTTCTTTGGAAACTTATTCCTAGCATTTGCAAAACTTATCTTCAGTTGTTTATAACATATCAACAAAACAGATTTCAATTTTTGATGATTTTCCATAAAGTTGTATTTATCAATCTATTAATCCATTTCATTAAAAAATATCACTATTAAAGTATTTCCTCCTAGGCAGAGGAGCCAGTTAGTGAAAGGCACACAGACAGACAGACAGACAGACAGACAGACAGACACACACACACACACACACACACACACACACACACACACACACACTTACTGGTCAAAGTTTGAAATGTTTCTCAAGGTCCATTTAATTGCACAATGTAGAGGATGTCTGACTGGCTACTAGTCACATGGTTTCGACACATAATGTTATGCAGTGGAATTTTACTTTCTTGTTTTTCTCTATCTTATGTTATTCTCTATCTTATTTATTCTTTATTCTTATTAATTTTTTGTTTTAACTCAGTTATTTTATTTCATTTCACTTATACAAACTTCTGCTGCATACCCTGATTTCTTTTGAGGGATTAATAAAGTATACATGATTCGATTTGACTGATTTGAAGTCAACAACAAGGAGAGTTATCACCAATAGTTATTTTTAGGGACGTTTAATCTCCATGATATTATCACCATTAATTATTTAGTTTATAAATTGGCCAAAAAAAAAACTAACAAAAGCTTATCGTGATTTAATGATTTCCCATGATTTCAGTTTCTTGTTTGTCAGATCAACAGTCTCAACTCATAATTATCATCATATAGCAGCCAGTTCTTATATTTAAGAATCTGGATTAGCAAAGGTTTGATATAATGTTGCTTGAAAAAGGACTGAAACTATTAATCCTTCATCAAAATTATTGCCTGCCGTATATAATCATACTCACGTTCATATTTATGGGCAAAAAGGCACTACCCACTGGGCAACAGTGCTGCCCCAGTTTTAGATTGATCCATAAATAACTGGTAACAATTTATTTTAACTGATTTAAAGTACAGAATAATCAACACACATATACAATAAATTCTTTCGCTTTTAATGTTCATGGTTAAAAAAGTGTTTCCATACTTCTTGCCATTCCAGATATATTCCTCATGAGGGCAGCACTTGTTTACTGCAGCTCTTTTTGCTCTCTATCCATTTGTGATTTTGAAGCCGGTTTCAAAAGCAATTTCTAAGTTGTGCAGCAAAGACTTAATATAACATGACTTAAAGTACACATGTTATCAGAATGAAAGTCTTCTATCCAGTTTTTATTTTGACTACCCATAGCAGATGTTAAAGAATGATAGTAAAAGCCAAACTAACCCAAGGTAAGCAAACATAAGCAACAAAAATCTTTATAGATCACATTCTTCTTCCTCTCTGATAGCCAAGCGTCTCAGCTATGTTTTTCTTACACTTGTTGTCTTTCTTCCCGACTGACATCTTGTTCATCTTTTCTGCATATTTCTTCATAGCCAGCGATTCTTGTAAATCTAGGCAGCCTCCTCCCTTTCTTCACCACAAGCACTGCCACAATGATCAGCAGCACCATCACACCCATCACTCCCAATGCCAGCCCTGTCTTTTGTCCTGCTGTCATCTCACTATCTTCTGACTGAAAATCGATCTCCACTTCTTTGGGATCCTCTAGATTGACAAGTTTCCATGTGTTGGTTGACCCTGATCTGAGCCATTTCTTTCCTCCTTCACTCATAACCATTATTGTGCTCATGTTTTGCGTGCTGACAATTGGAGGAATTGTGAAGGGAGGCAGATGAATCGGGAGTAGCTGCCCATTTGTGAACACTCCTGACTGGACACAGAAAAGAATTTCGCAGCCATCGCTCACTGATGCAAGGTGCTGACTGAACTCGGGAGGGCAGCGCCCTTGGGACCCAGCCATGGGGTTGGTTGACTCACAACTGAAGAGGCCTCCAAATTTTACAGCGTACCTGGTGCCGGTTTCATAGTCTTTGCTCAAACACATCACTTGGCCATCCGACAGAAATTCTGATGAAATATAATTTGGGGGGCAACTTTTGTCATTGGTGATGGGGTTCAAAAGAGAGGGGCTGTATATGCCTCCAAATAGATACCCTGAGTTTTGTGATTCCTGTTTGATTACATAGCACCAGTAGGTGTTGACACGGGCAGATCGAACATGGACCTGTTCTTGACACACACGACGATGGCAATAAAAAAGGCCACAATGGTATTTTTGGTCAAAGCAGTTGTATGAACTGTAGCCCTGCTGTCTGATTTCTGATCTCAGTAAAGTTGAAGAAAACGGCGAAGGACAAGAGAAATTACCTGTTGCGGTGTTTTTGTGGCTCAGGGCATCACATAGTGGATCTGCATCTGCAGTGAGCTTAATACACTCTTGGTAGATACCACCAAAACTAAGGTTTTCAGATGGGCCATAACAGGAATCATCATTGACATTAGCTTGGAAGTTGAAGTTTCTGGAGTTAACATCAACACAT
Organism: Antennarius maculatus; assembly: GCA_013358685.1. Lineage (NCBI taxonomy): Eukaryota > Metazoa > Chordata > Actinopteri > Lophiiformes > Antennariidae > Antennarius > Antennarius maculatus. The sequence goes on from CM023608.1 coordinate 18,421,036, forward strand.
CCAGGCCTCGTGTTGATGGTATAGTATCGCTCTATGGCCTTACTCACCTCAACAGCCACTTTTCCAACTATAGACTGTGGCAAATCAGGAAAGGTATACGTGTTTATAAAGTAGTGTAGAGGAGAACCTGACCGATCAACAGCAACCAGGTTGTTTTTGATATTTTCCTGCCAGTTCTTCAAAGTGATGCCAGGATAGAATGATGTGCTGCCATGGCTTTGGATAAGAGAGTATTGAATATTGGACTCATAGGTTTCAAGATATGAGGTTTCATGAGCCATCTCGCCATTTAGGTCAAATGCAAGTTTCTTAAAAAAGCTGAGGCCTGCATGTGCTTTGATTGAGGAAGAGAGGTTGGTTGACACGTATGAGGAAGTGAGATAGTCTTCTTTCACCAAAGTAGCCCCAGCATCGATACTGGTGATAACATGGGTCCCATAGTCCACAACCATCCTCTCTGACAGATATTCTGCATTCTTTGTTTGGTTGTTTACAATTGCATTTGAAATCGCTATTGCTTGTTGAACAAAGCGTGAATCCAGGGAGAAATCTGGATTGACTTTCACTGTGTAGATTAAGTTACGGACCTTTGACAGAAAAAAAAAAGACAACATGTCTTTCATTGGCATCTGCAACCCTTAATTCAATTCATTTATATTTTATCTTCATTTATTTCCTTCAGGAACTTCTGATAGGGTGGTAAGCCTTTTAAAATGCTTGTAGCCACAACACATTTTTAAGTAAACCAAAATTAAAGAGAAAAATATTTCAAACAGTGCTTCAGCTTTTGATTTACAATCATCAAAGCAGCTGTATGAGCTTCCTATTTTACTGATCCAAACTCTTAAAAAGTTGAAGAAGAAAAACTTACTTGCACTCTGGTTGTAACCGTAAGGTCTTTGACCTGATGGATCTTCATCCTCTGATTCTCTACAGAAAATTTTCCGTTCACTAGCGATTTGTAGGCTAAATCAGCATTAATGGACTTTGCTGTATAGCTTGTGTCTTCTAGCCAGGAATGGATTATTTCTGAACTTGTCTCCACTCCTGTCTCCTTGTGCGGAATAACAAAAACCTCATCTGGGATGAGGTACATGCCATCCTCGGTGACCCGGCACTGGAAGTAGCTGAAATTCATGACTCGCCCCAAATCCAGGTTCCTGAGGTTGTCCCAGCCTCCGCCAGGCAACACTTCCAGTGCTAAATTAGAGTTGGTGGCGCTTTGGCATCGTCTGAGCCAGTTGGTGGAGTGACTGACAGGAACAGAGTGAAGGGCAAAGAGAACCAGGAGACTTACTGCTGCCTTCATGATTGTTGTGCCCGTGAAATGAAGACAAACGCTATTTATAAGGATCAAGCCAGGTTGTACTTCCTCTACTGCGCTCTCTTGACAGTTTTTGTTTAACTGGTGGGGCAGGTTGTCATCTTGCTTTCATTTTAAGATTTGCATTCTTGGTCTTCATAAAGTGTTTATACTTTACCTACTTTTGAACACAAAACAATAAATAATACCTTAATCTTTGAGTAATCTTACATTATTTTCTATAATTGAAAACATCTGTGTTTAGAGCTATAAACTGGAGCTGCAATGTTATGTCTAAATATAATAAAAGGGAACAAACAGCAAATGAGAAAACAATAAAAAGTACCGGTAACTGTGTTCCTGAAAATTTGTACTTACTGGGAATTTCCTCAGAATACTTGAATGAGTCATCATCCAGTAGTCTGTAAAACATCCTTTACTGTTTGAATATTAATTTTTATACTAATCTAATATCATGAATGGAGGTTGTTTTAGCCTTAGATATTTAAATCATTGTATAAATCAATAATGTTCAGTGGGCAGCAATGCAAGAAGGCACTTGGTTCGATTCCTTGGGGCCTTGCTGTGTGGAGTTTTGATATTCTCCCTGTGTTTTTGTGGGTTCTCTCTGGGTTCTTTTGCTTTCTCCCACCACCAAAAACAAATGCAACATAAGTGAATTGGTGAGGCATGAGTGTGGGCGTCTGTCTTTTTTGTCATTCATTTGGAGGAGGTAAGAAGAGATAAAATCTCAGACAGACAAAATGCCATCACAAATTCTTTTGGAACACACAAGCTGGATATCCAGTCATGAGTTTTGATTTAGGTCCCTTTTCCTTAGGACAAGTTAAAATCCCACCCCTTTATTGACTTTTTTTCGCTTTTGCCAAACTGCCTCTGGGTGTTACTTCACGTCCGATTAGTGCAGAAGTGCTGCTTCTCCCGGACTGTAGCTGTCATGTGTTTCTGCTGTTGATAAGGTGAAGCCGCCGGAGGAAACGCCCGTTCAGCCTCAGTGTTGTGACGATTAGCGTTTGCGTTTTTTGCACGATGTCACCAGCTGCTCGAGAAAAACATATCATACTGCAACATAACTTTAAAAATGTTGAATAAAATCTGTACTTTGTATTACTTTCCACAAGCAATTTCCGCAACACTGTGCAGTCGCCATGCTATACCTGAATTTTATATACAACTTATTAGTAATCTATTTAAAATTTTATCCGGACATTTGTTTATTTCCTGCGTTTGCTTATTTCTGGCACTTTGCCATTGTTATCAAGTGAGCTGTCCCTTTTCTAATGTAATTTGTCTCTATGTATAAAATTTGGTGCATGTATTTTTTTTGTAACGCAATTATTACTATGAAAATAATGATCATTGTATTATTTGCGTTAAACTGGCACCCGAGGTACCAAACGATATCCATGTTTATAAAATACATTACTGCGTTATGTTTAGTAATAGACTCACTTGGGAATTTTCTGCTGTATCCTATGAAAACTTCGATGATTTTTAGATAAAATCATTCACGAAGACCACAAAGTGTGTTTCTTTTTTGTTCATCCTAATGTGTTCCAATATAACGCCAATTTCACATTACAACATTCAGTTGCGGAAGTCATTCATTATGTGCCAAGATTAGAAAAATGACACGAAATTCCCTTTGATTTAATATTAGTTATTTATTTCTTTATTTATTTACAACAACTGCATTAACAGTTTTCACAGACACAACACAAAATGGTGATGGGGTGAAAACAGGCAGGTTCATTATTTTCTCATTCTTTTTTTCAAAAAGTGCTCTATTTATTATTTGGGGGGGAAAAAATGGTAAGCTGCCAAAGCAAATTCAAGTTCTAGTGGTGAATGCAAAGCCTGAGTCCACACATACGTTAAATGCCACCATAGATGCTTTGGTCGACATTCAGCGTTCCTGAGAGTTTTCACTTCTTGACAGCAGATCTGGTCCTGATGGACCTGACGGCTCGTCGGACCGTCTTCAGACTCTTTGGCTTCTTGGTCACACCGGACCTTTTAGCTTTCGCAGGAGTCTTGGCCGTCTTCTTCTTCTTCTTCTTGGGTGACTTCTGGGGCGCAGGAGCGGCAGCGTCTGGTGTTTTCTGGACACTGACATTCCTTGCGCTCTTCTTTTTCGGCGTCTTTTTTGCCACCCTCTTTTTGCGAGGTGTCGGGGGGTTCTTATTGAGCTTGAATGAGCCTGATGCCCCAGTTCCCTTAGTCTGGATGAGAGTTTTGTTGGCAACCAAGCGCCTGATGGCGTTGAGGATCCTGGCTCTGTTCTTCACCACGTCGTACCCTTCGCGCTCCAGAGCCCTCTTGAGGGCGGCCAGAGAGACGCCGCCGCGCTGCGCCGACGCGGACGCAGCCTTCAGCAACAGGTCCGACACCGAAGAACTCTTCTTCTGCTGAGACTTTGCAGATGACATGGTACAGGTTTTTAGTCCAGGATGAAACAGTTCAAAGTAACTGACAGGTTTCTCTGATGGGGTGCGTCACGCGTCCAAATCTTATGAATCCTCGATGAGAACCGTGTAGAGTGAGCCTCACGACCCCAGCCCCTCATGTTCGTGTCAAACTTCATGAACTTTGTGTTTCTATCTGTTGATTTTTCCGTAAGTTCCCCCACATCAAGTGTGTGATTTCAACCTAAAAACACATCAGAGAAAGAACTACAATCTTAACTGTCCGTGTCTAGATGTTTATTCACAGATTTCCTCAAATACATTTAAGGTTCCTGAATGTTATCGTGCGCCTATCACATGTGAAGTGCAATTTGTGACGTTCGTTTTGGAGACTTTTAGAAAATTAAACTATCTAAACATTGAAGAACAGACTTTTCTAATTAAATAACTTCAAACCTTACAGTGTCTGATATGCTGGCTCCATTAAGTAATTGTATTCTATCTGTTTTTGTTAATTTTGTTAATTACAAGATGACCAAAGAAACACATTTAGTGCGTATACCCATTTCAAAACCAATCTCATATATATATATATATAGATAGATAGATATATAGATAGATAGATATATAGATAGATAGATAGATAGATAGATAGATAGATAGATAGATAGATAGATAGATAGATAGATAGATAGATAGATAGATAGATAGATAGATAGATAGATAGATAGATAGATACTGTATATACTGTGTATATATATGAGATTGGTTTAAATATATATATATATATATATATATATATATATATATACAGTAGGAGTCTTGGCCGTCTTCTTCTTCTTGGGTGACTTCTGGGGCGCAGGAGCAGCAGCGTCTGGTGTTTTCTGGACACTGACATTCCTTGCGCTCTTCTTTTTCGGCGTCTTTTTTGATACTATATATATATATATATATAGTATCATGTTTTTATGCCTTCTCTCACTTGACACAAAATAGCACTGAACAGCAATATGGCAGGAAGTCCCCTGCTTTTTCATGTCATCTGTGCATTAAGTAAAATCTCCCAGATTGGACAACCCACTGGGCTTGAGGGCCACATTGTAAAATTTGATAATGGAGTTTCTCACGAGTAACACTGACATTTAGAAGGGAATGGCAGTCATACCTCTTCCACTGTGTGCTGAACGAGGCCCCCCAGGGCTCCTGCTCAGTCTCTTCATGTTCACAGTTCATGACTATAGTGTCAGATAGGATTGAAAGAACTCTGAGTAAAGTCTACAGTTGCTATCACCATCATCAAACGGATTACAAAAATGACATGAGTCAATCTCAGGAGAGATCATGCTAAGTGGTAGCCTTCTGGTCAATGTCAATAGTACCAGTAAGTTGATTGTTAATCACAGTAATAACTGTGTATCTCAAAGAAACTGAAGAAGACCAGATGCTTGTGCCAGATTCCCTCTTAATTTTTATAGTGGTGCAAGAGTAATCATTGTAACTGGAAAAAAAAATCCATCAGTGATTGGTGTGGTCAGTCAGAACCCAAAGTAGACTAAAAGATGACACCCACCCCAGCTACTGCCATCCGGTTTAATCTTCTTCTTTTCCTTTTGGCTTTTCCCTTCAGGGGTCGCCACAGCGAATCAACCGCCTCCATCTAACCCTGTCTTCTGCATCCTCTTCTCTCACACCAACTACCTTCATGTCCTCTTTCACTACATCCATAAACCTCCTCTTTGGTCTTCCTCTAGGCCTCCTGCCTGGCAGTTCAAAACTCAGCATCCTTCTACCAATATATTCACTATCTCTCCTCTGGACATGTCCAAACCATCTCAGTCTGGCCTCTCTGACTTTATCTCCAAAACCTCTAACATGTGCTGTCCCTCTGATGTACTCATTCCTGATCCTATCCTTCCTGGTCACTCCCAGAGAGAACCTCAGCATCTTCATCTCTGCTACCTCCAGCTCTGCCTCCTGTCTTTTCCTCAGTGACACTGTCTCTAGACCAAACAACATCGCTGGTCTCACCACAGTTTTGTACACCTTTCCTTTCATTTTAGCTGAAACTCTTCTATCACACATCACACCTGACACTTTTCTCCACCCATTCCATCCTGCCTGGACACGCTTCTTCACCTCTTTTCCCCACTCTCCATTGCTCTGGACTGTTGACCCCAAGTACTTAAAATCCTCCACCTTCTTGATCTCTTCTCCCTGTAACCTCACTCTTCCACTTGGGTCCCTCTCATTCACACACATGTACTCTGTCTTACTGCGGCTAACCTTCATCCCTCTCCTTTCCAGGACAAACCTCCACCTCTCTAACTTCTCCTCCACCTCTTCCCTACTCTCACTGCAGATCACAATGTCATCTGCAAACATCATAGTCCATGGAGATTCCTGTCTAACCTCGTCTGTCAGCCTGTCCATCACCATAGCGAACAAGAAGGGGCTCAGAGCTGATCCCTGATGCAGTCCCACCTCCACCTTGAACTCCTCTGTCACACCTACAGCACACCTCACCACTGTCTTACAGTCCTCATACATGTCCTGCACCGCTCTAACATACTTCTCTGCCACTCCAGACTTCCTCATACAATACCACAGTTCCTCTCTGGGCACCCTGTCATAAGCTTTCTCCAGATCTACAAAAACACAATGCAGCTCCCTCTGGCCTTCTCTGTACTTCTCTATCAACATCCTCAAAGCAAATACTGCATCTGTAGTACTCTTTTTTGGCATGAAACCATACTGCTGCTCACAAATGCTCACTTCTGCCCTTAGTCTAGCTTCCACTACTCTTTCCCATAACTTCATTGTATGGCTCATCAGCTTTATTCCTCTGTAGTTGCCACAACTCTGCACATCTCCCTTGTTCTTAAAAATGGGCACCAGCACACTTCTCCTCCACTCCTCAGGCATCTTCTCACTATCTAAGATCCTGTTGAACAACCCAGTCAGAAACTCTACTGCCACCTCTCCTAGACACTTCCAAACCTCTACAGGTATATCATCAGGACCGACTGCCTTTCCACTCTTCATCCTCTTCAGTGCTCTCCTCACTTCATCCTGGCTAATCTTTGCTACATCCTGGTCCACAACAGTCACCTCTTCTAGTCTTTGTTCTCTCTCATTTTCCACGTTCATCAACTCCTCAAAGTACTCTTTCCATCTTCCCATCACACTGCTGGCACCTGTCAATAGACTTCCATCCCTATCCTTAATCACCCTAATCTGCTGCACGTCCTTCCCATCTCTATCTCTCTGTCTTGCCAGCCTGTATAGATCAGTCTCTCCCTCCTTACTGTCCAATCTAGCATACAAGTCATCATAAGCTTCTTGTTTGGCCTTTGCTACCTCTACCTTCACCTTACGCTGTATCTCCCTGTACTCCTGTCTACTCTCCTCAGTCCTCTCAGTGTCCCACTTCTTCTTAGCTAACCTCTTTCTTTGTATACACTCCTGTACCTCCTCATTCCACCACCAAGTCTCCTTATCTACTTTCCTTCCAGATGACACACCAAATACTCTCCTACCTGTATCCCTGATCACATTAGCTGTAGTTGTCCAGTCATCTGGAAGCACCTCCTGACCACCCAGAGCCTGTCTTAACTCCTTCCTAAAGGTCATGCAACACTCTTCCTTTTTTAGCTTCCACCATTTCGTCTTCTGCTCTGTCTTTGTCCTCTTCATCTTCCTCACCACCAGAGTCATCCTACACACCACCATTCTATGCTGTTTGGCTACACTCTCGCCTACCACTACTTTGCAGTCACTGATCTCCTTCAGGTTACATCGTCTACACAAGATGTAGTCTACCTGTGTGCTCCTACCACCACTCTTATAGGTCACCCTATGTTCCTGCCTCTTCTGGAAGAAAGTATTCACTACAGCCATTTCCATCCTTTTTGCAAAGTCAACTACCATCTGTCCTTCTGCGTTCCTCTCCTGGATACCAAACCTGCCCATCACTTCCTCATCACCTCTGTTACCTGCACCAACATGTCCATTGAAGTCTGCACCGATGACAACTCTCTCACTTCTAGGTATGCTCTGCATCACTTCATCAAAGTCCAACCAGAATTTCTCCTTCTCCTCCAGCTCACATCCTACCTGTGGGGCATACCCACTAACAACATTGAACATCACACCTTCTATTTCTAGCTTCAGACTCATCACTCTATCCGACACTCTTTTTACCTCCAGGACATTCCTAACAAACTCCTCCTTCAAGATAACTCCTACTCCATTTCTCTTTCTATCTACACCATGATAGAACAACTTGAACCCTGCTCCTAAACTTCTAGCCTTGCTACCTTTCCACCTGGTCTCCTGGACACACAGTATGTCTACCTTCCTCCTCTGCATCATGTCGACCAACTCTCTACCTTTTCCTGTCATAGTTCCAACATTCAACGTCCCTACTCTTAGTCCTATACTCTTGGCGCTCCTCTTCTGTTTCTTCGTGCGAACGCACTTTCCTCCTCTCCTTCTTCGACCAACAGTAATCCAATTTCCACCGGCGCCCTGTAGGTCAACAGCGCCGATGGCGATCGTTGTTAACCCGGGCCTCGACCGATCCGGTATGGAAGTCATATTAAGCCATCCGGTTTAATACTGCACAAAAATATATCTACTGTTCTGTGATCCCACCAGACTCTGGAGTAATCTTTTCCTCAGGCTGTGAGACTCCTGACATCTCCTTTCATGCTCCTTATTTGACGTTTGTAGTATCTCTAACAACAGTATCTCTAACAAGAAGGTCTTGTGATTTCTTATGATTGTGATGCAATACGTGGTGATCGCCTCACCATGAAATAAAATCTATTGCTCATATTTTCATCACAACACAGGATTGATCCAGTAAAGCTTGGAGCCACTGTGGGTTCTGACGTTCATGATATTTGCTCTCAGTTTAACTTATAATTCTTTCTGAATGTCAGTCCTTTAGACATTAAAACAAAAAACAAACTAAACAATGGCTCAAAAAATGGCACTCAGCCTGTCAAATGGGACATTAAGCGCTTTCTTTTTGGCATGACTGTAACTTGATGTTTTTTGTTTATGGATATTATAAGTGAAACAATCTTCACCCTTAATAAGTTTAAAGATGTTCTCATGACTTTACACGAAACATTTTTAACACTTTTAACAGAATTCCGAAGTGTTTTTTGTAGAGTTCCGGGTGTGTGACGTCACGCGGCCTCCACCTGAGGTCGTGGGGGTAGTGGGCGGGGTCAGACATCAGTCCGGACCTTCTCTCGCCCTCCCTCCTCCCCCTCAAAGCATGTGACCACGTGATCCCCGTCAGCGCAGCGAGAGACACATTGAGGAAACTTGTGACCACAGCGGCTCCAGAGGGGAAGAGACAACAACGTCGACATAAAAGCCGAACTGCTGCCATTCCACTCACTCCTCCAGCCAACATGGACTGCGGAATCATAACGTCAAAGACCATCCTCCTCTTCATCAGTTTGGTGTTTTGGGTGAGTCGCGTTTGTGTTCGTCCACCTGCAGGTGATTGGGTCCATCCTGACGGCTCTCCGGGGTTAGACGCGCAGTTTTATCCAACTTCTCGAAATTGTCGTTTTGTCATCAGATAAAACTTGTTTTCCAACCAGAACAATCCGCCATCTACAAAATGTACTTCCTCATTTCTAGTGCGCGTTCACACGGCTCCAATCTGCGTAGTTGGATCTTTTTCAAAGTCTTGACTAATGTTTTGGGGAAATGTTGGTCATGTCTTCCGGTAACTTCCCGTCAAATCGAGTTCAGACTACAACCCACCAGAACCGGATTCACTTCGTCCTACCAAGTGGATGTTTGTTCAGTCCAGAGCGTGATCGTGATTCATATTTCCTGCCAACAGTTGTTGCGTCTTCAAACACTCCTTCAGATGATTTGAGCGAACACTCTTCAGGCCGAGGAGTAAACATTAATTCTATCTAAATATTAACACTTTATGGTCCATCTTTCATCCAGTCTTTGTGCTCTATCCTCCAGTTCGGGTCACGTAAGGTCTCGGCAGGTAGAGCCTCTGTCTGGATTTATTCTGGGACATAATAAAATTCAGTATGAAATATGAAAGCTGTGCAGGAATGGTGCCCTTTTGAGATTTTAAACATTTTATTTCTTCTTATGTTGAGTACATGTTGTCTGAACTTCACAGCAACTTATATTCTTCTGAGAAATGAATGAGGTTCCTTTTTTTTTTTGATCACATCTTTTGAACTGTATATTTTTTTTTATCAGGAATGATACAAACTGTGTCATTTTAGTTTTCACAAACAAAATTTTGATATTTTTTCTGTTCTAAATGTATTAAGCTTGTGTCCATTGGGGGGGTGGGGTTACATGGGTTATGATCCCATTCGTCAGTTTGTATGTTGTATAATTTAGGTTTCCCTCATCAGCTGCATACAACATATTCATACCGTTTCAAGATTTCCAGATTTCTACTGGTAAAAAAAAATCACATAAAAAAAAAATGTCTTACGGCTGAACTAAACAAACCATTTATTAGTAGACATTTGTCGATTAATTAGATAAGACTACAGTAATCCTTTTTTGTCTGTCTGGCCTCATGTATTTATTTCAAACCTTTTGAGTTTCAATTTAGCAAACGTGGATAAATTTGGCCTTTAAATTCGAGGAATCTTATTTTAGGGGATCAAATTGTGAAAGAAAATGAAATTTATGTGGTGAAAATGTGTTTAGTCTTGCATATCGGATCGTGAAAAACAAATTTGATGGTGATTTAAGTGGAAAATTAAAGGCCTGAAAGGATATTGTCTTTCAGTCTGGAGGGACAAGAACCGAAGCATTCTAGCTGCCCTTTGTCCCAGTGTTGATGGAGCCTGAGAACTCGGGGACTGTCTCCGACTGGGGCCCACTAAACTCACCCTTGCAGATCAAGAAGCATGGCGTCAGTGGTTTCTTGCATTCCAGAGAGGTGGTACCATATGTGGGTCTACATGTTGTGTAAGCCTCTTTGTGCTGCTTTTTAGGCACAAGATCAGAGTTTGTGGAAAGATTAAGCAGTGGGCGGGAGTGGATCCCGTGACTCTGCGGTGATTGACGATAGTGAGTCATGAGGCTGAAGTGGAAGATGAACGATTGTTAAGTCTCAAACAACACACACGGTCTCATAAGAATAGTCAATTAAAAAGGATCTAACAACTCATTACAGAGGAAGTAAAACTCAAAATGACACAAATTTTCAGACACAAGTGAAAAATTTTTTTGAGTGGTTGGTGCTTCCTCTTTTTTGACACGCAAAAAAAAAAAGTCAATCAGGATTTTTTATATTCTTGATATTCCACCCATTATACAAAATGCAGAGTTTACGCAAAAAACCTAATTTCACTAAAGTAATTTGATGTTTAGATTTTGGAATGTCACAATGTTTTTGTCATTCGTTGTTTCAGTTTAATCATCTGCTTGATTTGAAAGGAAGCCTGATAATGTGAGTTTCAAAGGTCAAAGGGAAGTCAGGACAGCAGATAATTTAATCAATACTTTACAGTCATTGTTGTTTTTGGGTTCGAGCCTTGGGACTGCGGTTCTTTTAGACCCGATCAAAGAGCGGTCACTGTGACTCCACTGCAGATACCCCCCACTGCCGCCCCCCCAAGGTCTTGTGATTGGTGGGCTTGCTATTGAAGCGTGACTCTTAAAGACCTGATGATGGTGTGACTTAATACATCTGACATACAGTACGATCAGTGGCTTTCACAGTTTGTGTTCATTACATGAGGCCACAACTGGAATAAAATGAGAACCCATTTCTTTACTCTTTATCAGGCATGATTACGTTTCTCTTTCTGCATTTTGACTTGTGTTTATAATGCTGGATTAAAATGTGTTGTTGTAGGAAAGGAACAAACGGCCTGACAAATCTAATAACAGTGTACATGAAATGAACAACTCAACACAATTCTTTCCTGGTAGCATGTTTGGACTGAATACAGAACATGATGCTTTTAACTACAGTAGGAAAACAGATTTGATAGATGCTCTAGTTTCATTGTTTTTGTTTGTTCTTTATTTCATTCTAAGTCTGATCTGTGGTCATGAATCAAAATGAAGAACTTTTAAAAAATGTGAACAACTTCCTCATTTTTGATTCTTGGCCACCGATCCGAATAACTAGAGCAGAAATGTTCTAAAACAGGAGAGCGTGCCCTAATTTAGCTCTTAGCTCTGCACCTAGCACATTGTTGCAAAGGAGACAGTCTTCACAGATGTATACTTGAGCGAGAGTCTCATTCTTGTATTTATTCTTGTTTATTCTAGACTGTTTTCTTTGCATGGGGTTTCTTAATAAGCACAAATGTAAAATACTGAAAATTTCTTGGCAAAATCGTACAGCAAACTTGTCAGTTGTTAGCCAGCATTTTGCTGTATGACTCAGATGTTTTCTCTTCCCTGCCTCTAGGCTGCAGGAGCTGCACTGGCCTATGTCGGGTCCTATGTGATTAGGAGCTACAAAGACTTTGACAGCTTTTTGCAGGACAGGTACACCCTAGTCCCGGCAGCGATCATCATCGGCATCAGCGTGGTGATGTTCATCATCGGTCTGGTGGGATGCTGTGCCACAATCAAGGAGTCCAAAATCGGCCTTGGATTTGTGAGTTTCTTTAAGTGTGTGTGTGTGTGTGTGTGTGTGTGTGTGTGTGTGTGTGTGTGTGTGTGTGTGTGTGTGTGTGTGTGTGTGTGTGTGCGCGCGTGTGTGTATGGCAGGAGTGAGATGGTGAATTTGTGGGACATTTGTTTTATTGTTATAAATTATGTGTATTGTTTAATTGAATTGAATATGTCTTTGCTCTTGAATCTCTCACTACATTTCCTGACAATCTTTCTCTCCTCATCCAGTTCTTTATGATCATCATGGGTATCTTTGCAGCCGAGGTGACAGCTTTGGTGTTTAGCTTCATCTACCGAGGCAGGGTGAGTTACTGGATCATTCCTATAATGCTTGGTGGTTGTCTGTAAACAAATGACATCATGACTGCCTCTTTGCATATGTTTCCGTCCAGATAAATGAAGACCTTGGGAAGTCCATGAATGAAACCTTTGCAAAGTATGATGGACAGAACTCTGAGTCCAAAGCTGTGGACTACCTTCAGACTGAGGTTGGTGTGCATAAATACTTTCATGCTTCTCGCGCTGACTTTTGTCTTCTTCTCATCTGCGTACCATTTGCTCTTCAGTCAGTTTTTCTTCCTCAGATTTAAACAATAGATATGATTTTGAGTAGATGATCAATCCTTTAGTATTTTTTAAATTTTCTGATGTTGATATATTCGTAAAATATTCTTGTAGAGAGAAACATTCAACAAAACGGTCTGCATTAACAATCATTGCCTTCTTCACCCCAGATCACACTTCACCATCTGTTCAAACTCATTCAAGAAGCTGTTCATTGAAGTAGAAAATAAGAAATAAAAAGATGAAGGAAACTTAATTTCACACCTGAATAAATATCCTCTTCACTGTGAATCGCTCACCATCACAGGCTGATGATACTGTGTTTCTGTTTGGGTGTTATTGTTTTTAATGTCAGATGCATATTTTTGAGTCCTGTACAAACTTGTATTTATTTTTCTCTTCATCTCCGTACAGTTGCAGTGCTGCGGTGTTGGAAATTACAGCAGCTGGTTGGGTACTAGCTGGTTTACCAGCCACAACAACACAGTTCCTCTGTCTTGCTGTAATAACAGCACCATCCTGCAGTGCACCGGTAATCTGAGCCAACTGGATCTGCTAAACCTAAATGTAGGTCAAGCAGAACATGTGACACATTTATTTATTACATATTCATGTTAACAAGAACTGTTGATTTCTTATCATAAATTCTTTTCACTGCTTCTCAAATTGAGAAGACTGTAAAACATGAATCATCGCTCATGTTTTGTTTTGGGTTTTTGTTTTTGTTTTGTTTTTTTCAATTCTTGTAACTCAAAATAAATGATCTTCTACATTTTGAAGCACTTAAGGATCAGTCGACATTGACTAATGCACATGCACAGTACCGGCACTCACACTGTTTGTGTGCTTACATTGCAGGGTTGTGAGCACAAGCTGGGCAGCTTGTTTGACCGGGTGTTGGTTTACGCCATGCTGGTCATTCTGGGTTTTGCCATCATCAAGGTAAAGATGATCACACGTGTTCTTCCACAGCTTTGGATATTTACTGTCATCACATGTCATTCGGTCAGAATCTTTATACTCGAATGCAAGGAACTCTTACTTGGCATTTTTCTTCCATCTGGGGTTCCATTTAGGGTTGCATTATGCAATAATGACCTTGTGATTTATATTCCTAAGTTTGTCCTGTAGGCAAAGTTCATCAATTGATTTTACAAAGTTGTGTCTTAATCTTTCCTGTTTCAGTTATTTGGGATGCTGAGCGTATGCGTGATCACCTGTAGAGCTGGCAACCGGAGGAGCGGCTACCAGCAGCTTTACGCCTGAGCCTTGCACGCCCTCCTCGTTTTGTCTGACATGCAGCCGGTCACTTACTCATCCGAGCACAGCGGCATCCAGCTTCATCTAACTGACGGGAGAAAAAGCACAAACACAGGATGAAGAGGATCATACCAGAGCATTCGTTTTTGGGTTACTGACTATCATCAATGTCCCTCTGTGGACATTGATGATGGATTATATGTATGAGTTGTTTAGCTCAAATGTTGTCTTTTATGGCTATTCTTTGGGGTTTGAAAGTAATTAAAAGAAAATGTTAATTTCTGTTAGAATTTTGTTCCTGATAGCCTTTTTTTTTTATAAAGCATCTTTTAGCTTATGCTAAAAAACAAACACAACTGCCATCAACCTGAAAGACACAAGTGGTGATGTAATGGAATACTCTTCTAACTATAAGTTTTGTTGGGCTTTCTCACTGTGCTGCACCATGTAGATATTCTTTTAAAGTCAATTATTTTCAAAACATGCTATAATGATCAAAGACTTCAGACTATATTTTAAACTTTTTGTGATTTGTGAGCATGAGGATAGCGGTTTGATGTCTAATTTAGTTTTGCACATAGAAGTAAATGTTTTGATCTGTGAACTGTATCAAAAATTTCTACATAGTTTGACTTTGGTTGTTTTTGTCGTTTCTAAATTAAACAAGTGAATATATCTGAGTAGTTTGGCGTATTTATCATATAATTGTATGGTCTATTTTTGTTTTGCTTTTTTGTAAATTTTTTTTTGTGCACCAAATGGGATATTTTTCAGCTGAACGATGTTGCAAGATTTACATTCTGAATGTCACATGAAATGTGACACAAACTTCTTATCTCTCACCTCCTGACTGCTGATAAACAGGCCCTCAGCGCCATACATGCAGATGATAGGAGCGCTCTTCATACTTGAGCCTTACACATCCATGCACATAGTCCATACAGATAACGGAATAGGTCTTCTGTGGATGTGGCTGTAGATGCACCCAATTTCCAGCCATTGATTTAACAAAAAAACCTGAAAAATTACTTTTCCGTTAACATTAATAATACATTCAAACTTTAACTCTCACCTTTTGTATGTCATAAAGAATCCAACGTTTGCAGCCAAATTTTGTCTTGCTTTATCACATTGGCCGCCGTTACGTTTCTTGGGTGCAGTATCCAAAGCATCCTGCGAGTGGTGCCGTCGAGCGCACTCGTAGTTTACATGTCAAACTGCAGTAGTTATGGTGGAGAGCACTTCTCCAACAGCGGTGTACGTGTTGATTTGGACTGCCTAAAGTGCACCCTGCTATCCTCAATCGGCAGTTATTCATCCACCTCATGGTGATGAAACTTTTTCGTCATTTCTTATTCTAGTCGTGACTAACATCTCCAGGCGCACCGCTGGATTTCCGTCAGCCACCGGTATAAATGACGGTCCTGCTGCGCGTCTGTCTGCGTCCCTCTCGTGTCTTATGACTACACATCTTATTCAGGTTATTTCTTCTCGTATTCAGGTTATATCCCTGCTGCTTCCAGCCGTGTTGACATTTTGACAGGCCGGTCCTATTCAGAGAGAGCTGCTGGAGCGCGCACCAAAGATAACCTTCGGCTCTCAGACCTGCCATCCTCCTACTGCCTGTCAGTTTGTGGGGGTGTTTGTGTCTGTAGTCTCTCTCATATTTTGTGTCATTTCAGCGATCATTATCTCCAAAATGAATCCACTTGTCTGTTTCTTTTTTGTCTAGCGCACTTGTTTTTTCTCAAGTGCTGGTATCAGGTTTGTGCCGCACAGAAGAGAGTGCACATTGTGAACAAGACGACTCATTCTGGACACAGCAGTGCACTTTTGAACTATATTATCAGCAAATGATTTAATATCAGAAACCAAGACGATATTGATTGATTAGAAGTTTAAATTACTTGTGACAGCAAATTTTGGCATCCTACAAAAAAAACAACAATAAATTAGAAAAACATAGGCGCATGCACTTTTTAGGTTTTTGTTTTATTGTCTGCTTAATTTCCTATGCAATGTTCTCTTTTCCTTTTAAAAGTGTAGATAATGAGTCCATACTTTTATACTTTTATGGCTCATGTGATGCCCACTGGAAACTTATATACATATATGTACTGTATATCAAATTGTAGGAGAAACCTCGTCTCCCATGGCAACCCCGTTCTATTTTGAATAAAGAGACAATCCAGCGGTTCTTTGAAGGATCCCATAAATGTGAGGTACTCAAGGAGCTCCACAAACGCTGGATTCAATATTTCCCATAAGGCTGCTGGATAGCCTTTAATTAGGTCCTGCTTACCTCCCAGGAGCTTGAATGCTCTACTGGGACACTGGCACCGTTACTGAAGTCACAATATTTTCATTACATGCCTGGTGTGTGTGTATAACGTGGAACACATTGCACTATATGAATCACCTTTACCTGACTCATTATCACAGCCACTGATAGGGCTGCTGCTGCTGAAACTGAGACAACCAATTGTAGGGTTAAAAATAAGTTGTGTAAATGTTTCTGTCAGTTTATATTTCCAACATTCTTAAAAGTTTTTATGACACAAATATTCATTTTTCATTTTATTGTTCTGTGAGATGCCTACAAGTGACATAATTGAACAATAAATCGTCTGTTAAGCAGATGAGTTTCTACAAAACTGGAATTTGAGATTTAATTAAAGCTATAGCTGATCAGTGTTGGGGTGACATGTCTGAATAATGTAGCTGGTGATGTCCCTGTTGCCTCCTTAATATCATCTTCTTTCAAATCTCAGTCCTCCAGTTTTTAATGCTGGTATTTGATCATAAACTCAAATTCTTATGACAAATTTCACACTTACAACCTACTTACAAACTTAGTTGTGGCCTACTCCTGACTGAATTTGCAAAATTATTAAACTGCATCTTCATTTTTGTGCTCATATGCTATACTTCCAAGGTAAATATTGAGAAGTTAATTCACTCCAATGAGCTGCTCATGCACACGATTTGTTGCAGCATTTGCTATTCCCTTTTGTCACTTTTGCACACCTACACATGAGCCCTCATCTGTCTCTTTAGGCGTTTGTCTCATTCAGCACAAATGAAAACCAAGCAAACTGATTGGACCAGATGTTAACTCAAGGAAATTACAGCCAGACTTCTAATTTATTTATTTATTTTCCTACTTAGATGAGGATCTTGGGTGGGAAGGTAACCCAAGGCCAACACACACAACACGGCTGCTCCCTCTGTGCTTGGGGTGGACTGACAAAAGTCCTGGCAGTTTTTGTGTGCCAGAGTAAAGTTCCCAGAACTCTTGCCCAATTAATTCCTTCAACTCTTGGATACATTTTCTAATAATAAATGCATTTTCTGGATTTGTTTTGTTGTCCATCCATCCATCTATCTGTTAGGTAGGATGAGTGACTTCTCTCCCATTTATGAAACCATAACACAAACCAAAAAAGAACCGGATCACTGCCAATATTTATTGGAATTCCTCCCATTCACCTTTCTTCTCAGGTCAGACCCATAAATGATAATGCACATTGTCAAGACCAGGAGCAGGTGGTGCTGACAGCATTTGTGTGTGTGTGTGTGTGTGTGTGTGTGTGTGTGTGTGTGTGTGTGTGTGTGTGTGTGTGTGTGTGTGTGTGTGTGTGTGTGTGTGTGTGTGTGTGTGTGTGTGTGTGTGTGTGTGTGCTTTGAACCTTTAAAAATATTTATCACAGTAACTTCACTGCTTCTCCTTCTCTTTCTGATTCCTATTGCTTTATTTGTCTGTTTGTATTTTCTCTGTTTCTGTTTTTAGCAGTGTTATTTAAAAGTGATTACCAGTGATTTTATGCAAGCCCCCAATGGCCAATGACTTCCCTTTTACCTCCCACTATGTATTTGAAGTACTGATGAAATAACCTGTTCTTCAACATCAAGAGCGCATTCTGGTCGGTAGAGCCTGCTTTAACTTTCTGCCATGTCTTTCTTCTTGCAGAGTACATCAAGCTAGGATGTTATCTCAGAAGTTGTGTCAGTATATTAATATAAAAACACCCAAAGGAGACAACGTGCGAATTGTTTGTGATTGCAGATGCACTGAACTGCACCCCCGTTATTCTCAGTATGTGATCACAATGAGACCGTCGGGCAACACGACATCTAGCCGCTTATGTTTAGCAAATTATTCATAGAATTCTGAATCACAGCCATAAATTTTCATTATAGGACAAGAAAACAGTAAAGTAAAAGAGAGATGAGAAAGAGTCTTCCCTAGCACGTCTCTCTGGGGGTCACAGGGTTCTATGGATTCCAATTTTCACCTGTGTATGGAGCAGAAATAGCACACAAAGTCCTCCCACTCTTCCCTGTGGACTGGGTTTATTGCATTAGATGACTTCTTCGGTCTCTGTTCTCTCTACAGCCTCTCCACTCCAACTACTAGCACCTCTGCCTATAACCAGGATCACTTTCACCATGACCTGCCTTTTCTTTCTCTCTCTGAAAGACTCCCATTTGGACCTCAAACAGTCGTCTAGGCTCTGGGGTTTAGTATGTCGACAGACTGTTACGCAACACATTCCCTCCATCTTCACACAGTCCATCACCTCACTCAGATTTCTGGAATCATCAGGAATGATTTGGACAAAAGCAAAACATCAGACATGAATTAAATATTCAGAGCGAAGGCATCCTTGTTATTGTTACAAAAATATGAACTCACTCTGAACAAAGGATTCTGTATGACAGCCTCTGCAGGGTGATCTCAAACACACCCGTCTGCAGATGTCAAGATGCTCCATGACTGCTGGTGATGAACTAACAGCGTTTATCAAGCTGCAGTGTAAGTTTATAGGCTGGTTTAGTTTGGACAGGTTTCAGCGAGGTCAGAGTTGAGAGAGAGAGAGAGAGAGAGAGAGAGAGAGAGAGAGATGGTGCAGTGTGTGTGTATGTGTGTGTGTGTGTGTGTGTGTGTGTGTGCGTGCGCGCGTGCGTGTGTGTGTGATTGTGTGTGAAGCCTCTCAGGACCGGTAGATGTCTCAGGATCGGGGTTATCTCCTCACTCCCTCACACTCTCACATCACTCCCCGGACAGGGAGCTCAAACAGCGGACTCTCCACCTCTGTCGTATCTCGTGGCGGCGGATCGACACCCCCTCGACCCACCACCACACGACCACAGGGATGCGGTCGTGCTATACTTTCTTTGCCTCCAAGGATATCTCCCATCTTTCTCCATCCCTGGGTCTCTGTTGGCGGACGGCGGGCTGTGGCTGTGAGTACGGACGCTGCTGCTGTTCTCTCTGCGTGTTTTCTTTCTTCCCCTCTCTTGTTATCGCGCACCGCGCTGATGCTGACATAGATAAGATAACGCAAAGATCTCTGAATGGAAAAGAACAAGCGCGGATCTTCTTACTGAGGTATACTTTTCTTCTTTTCTGGAGATGTTTTATTAATTTTTTTTTAAAATGTTTGATTAGATCCCTCTCACGATGTTCCGCTGTTTTTTTTTTTTTTTTTGGTTTTTTTTTTTTTTGGGGCGTTTCTGGAGTGAGCGCAGACACACAAAGGCAGCTGCATGAAGGCAGTGCGCAGAGATGATCGATGCAGCTTCTCCCATCTGAACTCAAACTGTCTCAACGCCCGCTGGGAAGTAAATAGAATAAAACCACAAGTTGTGACGCAGGGGCAGATGTACCACAGGTTGAGTTTCACTGCAGTGCACCCAGAAACTTTAAAATATTCCTATCCAATTTATTTCCCTAGGATTAGATGATGAAATATGAAGAAGAAACGCGCACAGAGAACACCAACCGCCATCTCCAGTGGTTATGAATTATATATAAGTTCTCTGAGCGCTGCACCCCCCACCCAGCACCACTGTCACACACTCCACCATCCTCACCCCACCTCACCCCCTCAAGTCTCTGTTGTCACCTTACACTCACAGTCAGCCCTGGCTGGGGATAACATGAACCTGAGGAGGTGAAGTCCTGTTGAGTCCGGTTATTGAGTGCACCCCCCCCCCCGCTTCTAAGGAGGACGAGGAGGCTCCAGTCTGCCCGAGCTTTTACCAGCAGAGAGATTTGCTTTTTGGACTGATGGATTGAGTTCTTGCAGCCCTGGGATCTAGTGTTGCAAGACAGTTAATCTTTTTGTTTTGTTTTTTATAACTGTGAGACCTTTGAGGTAAAAATATAAGTAAAATGTCACTTTTTCTTTGTTAAACTTCAAATTTGACAGCTCAACATGATGCAGTGAGATAAAGTCCGCTTTCATCCTAGAATGTTAACAGGGTCATGCTGCAGATATTGAAGCATTTTTTAACTCTGTCATTCATTCTCTGCTGCCGTGTAACCTTGATCTTTATCTCCCAGCAGCAGATGTGTGTCTGTAACCGGTGACGCGGCCACGTCCTGATGCTGAGACGCCTGCATGAGAAGAGGAAACAGATTAGTGACAGATTAAACACATTCACACATATGCATGCACAAACAGAGAAGACAACATTTCCCACCTTTGTCTGCCATGGATCTAACAGTGAATGAACTTATCTTCATAACTGACTCACTTTCTGGTATTATGGAAGAAGAGGAGGACTTCACAGAGTCTCAATAAATAGAACTCACACAACCCCACCTTTTTTTTTCTCCTGCCTTGCTATCGGAGGCTTTGGATGATCGATGAGGATTACAGCAAACACCACGGACCACAACTGTCTGCCCGCTGCTGTCCCATGATGCATCTACTCATGTAAGAGCAGGATCAGCCTCACAGAGGGCTGTTTCTATGGATACCCCTGCCCTCGGTTGTATTAACAAGACTCACTGATATTCTGTGTGTGCATGAATAAAGAACATTGGGAAATTAGGCACTCATCACTGCAGCAGGCTGCAGCATTTATTAGAGGTGTAAAAAGTCATCAGGAGGAGAACATTGATATTTTTGATATATTATGGATTCTTTATCAGTGGATTTTTTAATCTGTATCTGAAAAATCACCAATTTAACATTATGTTAAATTGCTCCCACTTGGCGTTGTTTTCTTTGATCCTTTCTTAAATAACCTTTCTCACTCAGACAGTCCTGGTCCCAAATACTCCAAGTTTGTCCTAAGGAGTACTTGAACAATAACTGGTATGGTATAGGAAGGACACTTCTGGCCCGAAGGATATATTTTATAACCTGCTTGCAACACCCCTTATCATCTCTGGGCAACATAAACTTACCGATGCTTTTTTCGGCTCCTACGTTTTCCTACACTGTGATGTGGAATTTGGGTCTTGTCCTCACAAAAAAAGACATCTATCATGTACTACCTACCCAAAGAAAAAATTTCCACCTGCTTAATGATCTGCTATCATCAGCAAGATGTGACATTATGTGCATAAGACAGCAACAAAGTACATTTAATCAAGCTTGAGGCCCCGGGAATCCTTCTGTCATCTGTCCTGAACCTCTCCAGATTGGTTTATCATGGCCAGACAAGACACTCCACTCTTCCTGCGTGGCTTTGACCTGGGTGTTCACTTCGTCGACCATCGACCTCTCGGAACGGGAGTTACAGGCTTGGTCCTCTCGGCCGTGGACCAGCGCACTGGACAGCGCGTGGCAATTAAAAAGCTGGTGATGCGTGATGCAGTGACGGTCAAACATGCTCTACGGGAGGTTAAAATCACTCGGTGGATGCAGCATGAAAACGTGGTGAAGGTTCATGAGGTTTTGGCACCATATGGTCGCCCATTGCCCAGAGACCCCACTCAGCTGAGTGCCCTCTACATCATCCAGGAGTGCATGGAGACGGATCTGGCTCGGCTGCTGGAACACGGACCATTGCAGACAGGTACGGGAGGCCAAAATCATTTACAAAACTCAAGCTTTGAACAGAAGCATTGTTTTTCTTAAATTTCAGCAGAAAAAAACTTGTTTTGTTTGGTGCAGTATAGTGCTTCATGTTGACTACTCCTTTATTGCTGCGCTGCTGGATTTTTTTATTCCATAATTTATTGGATTTAGTCACAAACCTTACATAACCAAGCAAGTTAGAGTAAAATGGCAAAAAGCGGTAAATTTAGCTTTTCCTTGAATGTATTCATTGTGTTCGGAAATGTACAGCGATTGAATTACAAGAGTGAGAACTGAAGCGGTCTGGTGTATCCTGATATCTGCCTTTTGCCCTTGAACAGGACATGCAACTCTGTTGTTCTACCAGCTGCTGAGGGGACTGAAGTTCATCCACTCTGCTAACGTCCTGCACAGAGATCTGAAGCCTGCCAACATTTTCATCAACACAGACCAACTGCTGCTTAAGATCGGAGACTTTGGACTGGCCAGGATAGTTGACCCTCACTATTCTCATAAGGTAAGATAAATGTGATAAATGAGATAAATGTGTATGTTTTCACACAAGCATCGTGGAGCCTCTTCATTTTCCATTTTAAATAGCAATCTGACTTCAAATACACAAGTACAGTACAGTACTCTCTTTGCTTCTATAAATTGCAGTGGCTTAGATATTGTTGGTATTTTAGTACTCAAAACAGTTTCCAGTAATCACCAACAAACTCAAAATGATTTTCGGGGGCACGTAAATTTAGAGGAGGTGCCAAGTGTCCCTTTGACTAGATGCGAATAAATGTCTGTGATCCACATTCTATATCTCATATTCTAAACAGGTTTTATATTTGCCTAATAAGTCCATAGTCTTGAAAGGAAAAGCAATCGCAATAGTTTTGATCTGTCTTGCATGAATTAATCACACGAGTACTATAAAACAGAGTCAGAAAAATTTAGATGCTATTTTTACTGTTGCTATTGCTCTGATACAGTTTGAGCCATCCTGCTGCTGAAGTATGAACCTATGGAAATTACTTTGACAATACACATTGTCTCTTGTTCATTTTATTGAGATAAATCATTTATTTCACAATAATCGTATCCCTCTTATTAAGCAATCTGTTTGGCCAAGTGTGTAATTTTTCTGGCATCGGCATGTCTGATTATTTTCAGACTAACCATATGTGAATTTGCGGGTCTGCATATTTAATATTTGGCCAAAACAATGTTGTTAACATGGTATCCCCAAACCTGCTATCAGGTTTATATTTGTCAAACCATGTGATTAGCCTGTCCACTGTAGATGAAGACTTCTGAGAGATTAATGTGTCAATTTACTGCTCTTTTGTGCTGGTCTATTCAGCAGGAAGAACCCACAGCAGTGCTGTAACACTAGCAGAGCAGGATATGTGTGTTTGTGTGTTTGTGTGCGGTTATGGAGAGAAGGTCTTGTGAAAGGCAATCTTTGTCAGCCCAGGACATGGGTCCCGGGATCAGCTGGGTGCAGACACAGGGGTGCATTTTGAGAAGGGGGTGGAGAGGGAGGAGGAATGAGAAATATCAAGTCATGGAGGATTGAGGGAAGGAGAGGTGCAAAGTGCAAAAGAAGAAAAATAAAGGCTCAAAAATGTAAAATGAGCAAAGAAAGGAGAAGCAAAATAAAAAGTGAAAAATGAAAGCAGTTCTGTGCAGGATGGAGGCAAACAAGATTTACTTCTGTCTTAGTCTGTCCTCTGTTCTGTGTGTGTTTGGATATCTTTGGTCTCACACTGTGTGTCTACAGAAGGTGTTTGTGTTGGAACCCAGTGTTAATGTTTGATTTGTGTTGTGAGACAGATGGTTGGACAGGTACATAAATAGATTGATGATAGAAAGATTATCTGCCCTTTTTGGCATTTCAGTATCAGCCTTCTCTTTTCAAGACTTGTGCACTTTGATTATACTGATGCATTAATAATCAACAAGAATACTGGATGCACATTGCACTTCAGTGACTGTTGACATGGCTTGTGGTAACTAGAGTATGGCACTCCTCTGGGAAGTATTCTGGGTCTGGTTTTGTTTTTATTATATAGGCTTATATATTATATATTCAAAATTGGGGAAAACTATTAACCTATTCCAGGTCAGCAACCATGAATATGTTGATGTAAAGAACTGTACATCTCTTTTTCACCAAATAACCCAAATACACTACATTCTGTCATGACATATGTCACTGACATAAAGTGTAAATGTTTCAATTAAAGCAGAGAACTGAGATTTTCTAGCATTAGCAAGAAAAATAATACACTCAAAGTTTGGTGGCTTTATCTGACAGATTCAAACAGGAATCGTTAACTATGATTTATTTCCCATTTTAACAAAATCATTACAGCGTCTTATTTTTCATCTTACATATTTTGCCATCATCAGATCTCCTTCACTCAAAAAGATTATGAAATACATAGTCATGCTTTTATTACTAGTTGTTCTAATTATTTAAGTGGTTTGCCCGAAACGTTATAAAGTTTTGATTGGTGGCCAAAACCCTTAATCAAAATAGGGAATTGAACTGAATTTAAATTGGATCCAAATTGAAATGATCTTGATTTATTATTTTTGTTTATTATTTTCTTTCATTTTCAACATGAAAATACTTCTATAGGAGCATGATATTACCTTGCATGTAGGGCCATGAAACAAGGGTGGTGGTTTTGTTATCTTATGCTCATTCACATCAATTCTGAGTGTCTGTATTGTTCTTTTTCAGGTTTTTATGTCATGTTCAAAACATAATATATAGATATGTATGTATTATATACTCTAAAAATACCCCTACTCCTATCCTACACTTTCTATGAGATGCTGGGTTTTTTGTTGTTAAAAAAATGGTTTTATCAAAACACTGCAATTGCAGTGCGTCAAAATGAGGCTGTTTGACAAGCTGTCGAGGTGTGTGCCTCTGAATACAAAGACAAACATTTGCTCTGGAGAAGAATCAGACTAAAAATTAAGAAGAGAGAGAAAGAAATGTGAGGTTGGGGGAACATTTGTGACTCGGTTTGCAGTCGGCACCAGTAGACACTTGATGTGTTTGAAAATGCGTATGTGTGAGTTTCACCTGCTGAGGCAGTCTGGATGTGACCAGAAATAATTCATGACCTGGATGAAGAAAAGAGATTAAAAAAAGATGAAAGGTGAATAAGCAGCAAATGTTGAAAAAGAAAATGGAGGAATTAAAGAGAAAATAAGGGGAAACAAAAGGTAAATATAAGCCGAGTAGAACTGTAGCTGTCAAAGAAAGAAATGGAGGGATGAAACAGGTGACAAAAGAGGTGAAGTAAGCTGGATAGTGACAGACACAGATGGGGTGAAGTGTGAAGAAATGAGGAAAGGCGATGGGAGACATAAGCTGCTAATGGTGACAGACAGAACACTGAGGTGAACTGATATAAATGGAACAGATGCAGAGCAACGAATTAGAGTTCTTGACAGCCTGGAAAACAAAAAATGAGAATAAAGGATAAGAGGGAGTGAGAAAACACTCTTTCAACAACAAATAACTGTGATTTTGAGGTGAAGTTGAATGTCAGATAGGCATTTTTTTCTGCAGTGTTCAAATCTGTATAATTAATTTATAAAATAATTACATCCTGCACTTTTGACATCAGACATGCCCCCTCGCCCTTGAAATTCACTGAACTGCACAGACAGGGACAAGCATTGAGAAGACAAGGTGACAGTATGTATGTCACATCATTTGTACTCAGCATCAGTTTCTGCTTTGTCATCTACATTACTGGAACAAGGAGAGGACAATGTAGTGTGACAAGGGAGGGCAGCAAATAGGGTGCAACGAGGGCACAGGAGGCATGGAGACAAAGTGGGCGGACAGTAAAAATGAGAAGACATGGTGATACATGATGTTGGGGGGGGGGGGGGGTAGAGTTATGGGAAAGGAACATTAGGGGAGGACGGGTGTCATCCTCAAGTTTTGTTCCCCCAGAGGCATGGGAGTTTGAGAGTTCTGTGCAGTATGTTAGCTGTTCCAAGAACTGGGATCTTCCGGACTGAGGCCTCAGATGTTGTTCCTGATATCTGTTGGAGTCACTCTCCAAGTCTGGTTGGTCCAGACTTGGTCCATAGGGTTACAGGTCATGCACAAACCTTTTATTGACAATCTGTTTCCAACTCCATTTTTTCTATATGGAATAAAACCAAGCTAGAACATAAAGACTTATACCAGTTTAAAATGTGAACTTTATTTCTCATGAAATGCCATTGATGACAAAGAAATACAGAGCGTGTGTAATTTTGCAGTATCTTCATAATATCCCGATGGTCAATATGTTTTGGCCAGTGAAGAAGCTGCGGTTGTACATATATAATAGTAAGAACAAACATTTCAAGAGCTTGTAAGGCTGTAAAGGAGTCATTTCAGAGATGGTTTGACACATAGAGGCAACAACAGCTCTGATGATAGCAACAGGCAAAATCCTCTTTCTCATTTATCTTAACACACCGAGCTTCTTTTATCTACGCTTGCTTGTACCTCGTGTTCATGGCCTTGTGTTATTCCTGAGAAGAGCATTCACAGTGAATGTGTCAGTAAAAAGCATCTCCTAATGAGAGATCATACCCTATATTACACAGCAGAGCATCAAAGGCATGATATAACTCGGTAACATTTCAGGTAATGGATTCACCAGCCAGGTCCAATCCTCATTCAGATGAATAAAATGATGAAATTGTTTGTGGCTGCTTCCCCTCAAAAACGACTGGATTGTGATTAATTGCGGAAATTTGTATACCTCATACACATGCACACATTCTTACAAGTACGCTACTGAATGACCATAATAAACTAATGTGTTGCATGCTTGTCGCTAATATACTTACAGTATGTTATACGGATGCTCTTTAAACTGAGATATTTCTGTCTTTTTCCCATTTCTCCCTCACTCCCCCCCTCGCTCACCTCTCCAGGGCTATCTGTCTGAGGGTCTAGTAACTAAATGGTATTGTTCCCCCCGTCTGCTCCTGTTTCCCAATAATTATACCAAGGCCATAGATATGTGGGCCGCCGGTTGCATTCTGGCTGAGATGCTCACTGGACGCATGCTGTTTGCAGGTACCTCCACTGTTTTTCATACTGTTACCCCCAAAACACTGTGATTATAACCACCACTTCCTGCGGAAATTATCAGCATTTTTGATAAAAAAAATTTAATACGAAATTTAGTGCTATTGGTATGAAGTGCAAACATTACTCAAAGTGCTAGAGCCTTTTGAGAAATGTGTTTTTGCAACCCCAGCAACAAATGTTTATTATTATTATTATTATTATTATTGCTTAAGTATATAATATTTGGTAATAAGTAATAATGAACGTATCTGTGCAGTTACAGTACCGTAGTTTAATGAAGTATAGATGTACTTTCAAAGATATACTTTTAAAGATATAAAGTATATCTAAAGTATGTTTGTAGTATGTTTCCACGATGTTTGGCGATGGACATTGTGGAAAGAAAAAATTAATCTCTCACATAATATCACCTTGTGATGAAGTCTTTGGTACTTTTTTTTTGCAACTTTTATAACATTTCATATGTCATGTACAGTATATATATATATGAAATGTTATTATATATATATACATAATTATATATATGTATACTTTTTTTGCAACTTTTATAACATTTCATATGTCATATATATATATATATATATATATATATATATATATATATATATACACACATACATACATACACACACACACACACACACACACACACACACACACATATATATATATATATATATATATATATATATATATATATATAAATTTAAAAATGTCCCTCTCACCCCTGTAGGGTGGTATCTCTGTATCATCCTCAAGCTCGGGTCCTCTACCAGAGGCCTGGGAGTCTGAGGGTTCTGCGCAGTATCTTAGCTGTTCCTAGGACTGCGCTCTTCTGGACTGAGGCTTCAGATGTTGTTCCAGGAATCTGCTGGAGCCACTCTTCCAGTTTGGGGGTCACTGCCACAACTGCTCCTACTACCACGGGGACCACATTAACCTTGACCTTCCACATCTGTTCCAGCTGTTCTTTCAACCCTGAATACTTCTCAATCTTTTCCTGTTCCTTCTTCCTGATGTTGGCGTCAGCTGAAATCGCCACATCTATCACCACTGCTCCCTTCTGCTCTTTGTCCACCACCACTATGTTGTTGGTTAGCCAGCAGCTGTTTGTCAGTCTGGAAGCTGAAGTCCCACAGGATCTTAGCCTTGTTGTTGTTCTCAACCACCTTCGGCGTTATGTCCCATTGGGATTTGAGTACTTCTAGTCCATACTGGGTACAGATGTTTCTGTACACTATCACCGCTACTTGGTTGTGCCTCTCCATGTATGCTGAGCCAGCGAGCATCTTACACCCCGCTACCACATGCTGGACTGTCTCTGGGGCTTATTTACATAGCCTGCACCTTGGGTCAGATCTACTGTTGTAGATAATGGCTTTAATGCTCTTTCAAGTACAAAACACATAATAACTCATTAACTCTGAGATCTTTAAGAGCACTATAATTCATTTTACAAAAAAAAATTGCATTTAAATTGGGATGGGTCTTGGAAAATAAACTTTGAAATTTGTTTAAAAATTGATTTCAAGTGATTTAACTATAAAACCCTTCATAATAAATTTCTAAAAAATATACTTTAGAGGGTGTATGGATATACAATTTTAACAAATTAAAATAATAGTTTTTATTGCAGTGTGTTGCTGTGTTACGGTAGTGACACATTTCAGGTGTGGGAAAACGTTTCAAGAACAGGCAAAGCATTCATATTTGAAATTTGACTGTGCCTTTTCTAGATTTGTACCGTAGAAACATGGCACAATCTATCTATGGACAAGGTTTTTGGTAAAAAAACAACTTTTAAAAATGTGTCTCCAACTCTGAATTATGCACAGATTCAGTAGAATGGCCAATATATGAAATGTTATAAAAAGAAGGGCCAAAGACTTCCTCACAAGGTGATATTATGTGAGAGATTAAGACATTAAGGAGTTTTTCTTTCCACAATGTCCTTCGCCAAACATACTTTATTCTCTTGCTGCAGGCTACTTCTTTGCCTGACCAGAATAACAATGATGATAGAAAAATTCTGGCTGTCTGAAGCAGATGTAGCTCCTCCTGACAGGCTGATTTGACCTCCACCAGCCCTCTACACCACAGAAGAGGTGGCGCCATAAACACAATGGTGTCTTCCGTTCCAATGGCGTTATTTCATCATTGAAATATACATTGGAATTGACCAATTCACTTTAAGTGCATGTTTTTGGAGGTGGGAGGAAACCAGAGAACCTGGACAAAACCCACGACCCTCTCCGCCGCCCTGGCGTTATTTCTAGCTAGACACATGAACTGGTGGAGACTCTTACCTTGAATTGTTTGAATTAACTATAGTTTACATAGCACAGCACATTTTATTAACCAGGAGGCAAATGATTCTGTAGTCACAGCCACTGCTTGCTTATTTCAGATGGCTGTTATGTGCTGATATAACACCACCTACTGGCAGTCCAGCAGCTTGACCATGACTTTTAAAGCACAAGTCTGAACTATCCCATTCATGAAAAAATGCTGCCAAACTGCTCTGAATTGAGCGGACAGGTTCAAGCTCCACACACCCATTGGCTTTACAGCAGTTTGTCTCTGTCAGCTGTCAAAAACAAAAGGCAGAGTCGAGCTCAATGGCATTTAATTCTTTTTAATTTAAATGTCTTGTATTACTTTACTTTTTTAAATCACTTGACAGCTCAAATCTCCAGGCACTTCCTGCTATACTCTCACTGGACTCCTTTTTACATTTATATAACTTCCTCTTTCTCCTGTCTGCTTGTTCCTGATTGGTCGGTATTCTCCCCCAGGAGCTCATGAGCTGGAGCAGATGCAGCTGATTCTTGATACTGTGCCAGTGCTGAGAGAGGAGGACAGACAGGATCTAAAACAGGTGATGCCTCAGTGAATGTCACGTGTCTACAAAGTGACTGTTGAAATAATAAACAGGGTGTTGTCATTCTTTGCAGCTTTATAATAGACCAAGCTTGTTCCATTGCAGACAAGGTTAAATATCCACATAATTCTTTCCAAAAAGCATCCCTTTTGAATTTTGTTTTCATGTAGAAACTGTTTTATTTTTTATGGTTGCAATTAGATAAGTGATGCACCTTGAATTAAAAGTTGTGATATATTTCTATGGTATATATACTCAACTGCCCACTGTCATCTTTTCCCAGGTGATGCCTTCATATGTCAGTCCTGAATGGGGAGTAAAGAAGCCCTTTTCAGAATTGCTGCCTGAAGTGGAAGCTCAGGGTGAGTGGCTGAAGGAAGAATTGGCACAGATATAAGTAAAATGTGAGCAGGTAGAATGAAACGGGGTGATGAGATACCATGGGAGAGGAGATGAATGAGACATTGGTACCCTTCATGGCTCGCACTTTTATTTCTTTTCTTCGCCCCTCTCCGATTCCTTCACCTCCTCCCCAGCTGTGGACTTCCTTGAGCGCATCTTGACCTTTAACCCCATGGACCGGTTAACAGCTGAAGCAGCGCTGTCTCATCCTTTCCTCCAGCAGTACTCATGTCCAGAGGATGAGCCCATTTTGTGTCATCCCTTCCGCATTGAGGATGAGCTGGAGGACAGCCTCATCACTGAGCACAGCTTCAATAACAGTCAGGCCTCCAGCATCCACTGGGAGAGGTGTGCTGATTCTTTTTAACACACGGTTGTGGTAGTTAAGGTCTTTTGTCTCATTTATTTGTTGTATTGTTTTTGTCACGTGTTTTAAAGTTGTGTCAATTTGCCATTATTTCTGTAGTTTACCTCTATCTATCTGTCTATCTGTCTGTCTGTCTGTCTGTCTTCCATACAGTATCAGTAGAGTATATACAGTATTTATCTATATTGGAGTTATATTTGATGCTGTGAATAATGTGTTTTATAGAATAAGTTTAAGAACCCAAAATAATTTAACCTCTAGACTAATTTAAATTATTTTGAAAATAGCTTCGCCGGGTCTTTATTTTGGTAAGCAATCAATCCCATGAGTACTAGCTTGGGACTTTAATTTGTATGTGATATATTTTATTTATTCATCTATTTGCTTGTTTGTTTAATTTGTGTGGTTAACCAAACAGATAATAATGTCATTCTGCGCAGTAATTTAGACATGAAACCCCAAATGAAAATATATGTTGACACAGCTTAATTACATGCAAATATGTACAATACCAACTTTTAACAAACATGCAAGGTTTAGTAGAGTAATAATAATACCAGTGGCTATTTTCCGCCTTCCTGTAGGTACAGGAACAGCTTATCGAGAGACATATCCTGCCAGCAGTCAGAAGGCACTTGTCAATGCATGCCTCCTGGCCACAATACATCTTACCTGGGAGACACAGAGGATGAGGAGGTGCAGAGAGACCCTCGGGCCACCTCCACCTCATTGCTAGAAGAGGCTCAGGTTATTGTTACTGTTATTATCTATTACAACAGAATAGCATTCTGACAACAAATTAAAATGATATACCTTCCCCTATCTTTGCTTGCTTTCACTGCCTTTAATATTTATTGTTATTTGTGGTTTCAACATAAAATTGCTGTCACAATTTAACAGGATAATTATTAACAAATTTGAATGTGTCAAAGCAGTTCAATGCATAGAATCCATGTATCACCCCATCCCTCCCTAAATAGTATTTCCCATCTGTGTATAGGTCGACCCACGGAAATACTCTCACAGCAGCTCAGCTGAACGCTTCTTGGAAAACTCCCACTCCTCTCTGGAGCGGGCCTGTGGTTTGGGATATGGGGAGCTGGATTGCGGTCGCTCCTGTGACTACAAAGTGGGCTCCCCTTCCTACCTTGATAAGATTGCCTGGAGGGAGGGCAAGCCTCAACACTACTCAGAACCCAAGCTCATCCTGGATCTTTCTCATTGGAAGCGTAACACTAACCTCCTCCCTGTTCCTGATAAGCCCATTGGTTGCACTGTAGAGGACCTGCGGGAGATGAAGGAGGAGAAAGCCGACAAAGAGGAGACTGGGGATTTATTTCAGGAGATCTCCCGTTGGGTTGAGAGCACTCAGTCTCGTCTACACTCTCCCAGTCTCAGTCAGTCATTAGAGCCTCGTTCACCTTCATGCTTCATCTTCTCTCCTCCTCTCCCCCTTTCGCCAACTGACCTCCCAACTCCAGACTTCCACTACACGGAGGTTGTACAGCAACCATCAGTTGAATATGATGAAGACAGACTGAGCCCACTTCCACCCGTAACGTCTTCCTCCAGTTCACTTCCTTCACTTTTCCCATCCTCTCCCCTCTCTCCACTTCCTCCTCAGTCGCCTCAAACAGTGTCCCCACCCACATCGCCACTTTTTTGTCCACAAGAATCTCAACCCCTGTCATCCAGTTCTTCCATTTCTCAACCAATAAATGACAACTCACTAGAGTCACTTCCGGTCAAACAAAAAGAGAAACTGTTCGACCTGGATGTGTTCATAACCAGAGCACTGAAACTGTGCAGGCAGAACAAGGAGAAATGTGATGGGAAAAAAGGCAAAGAAGGAGGATGGAAGGAAGAAAGCAAAGAGACGAATATTAACTTGAAGCTCCCAAGGCTTCCAGAGCACAGGACTCCACCACCACAGGCTCCCAATTCATAATGATGAATTTCTCATTCAGGTCCACCACACAGCATCAGAATCAGCAACTTTTCAAATGATCAGAGTGCATCACATTAGGATGGGTGTCCTTGGTTGAATTATGCTGCCTGAGTATTACATTTATAAATCAGACCTTGGAGTCATTTCGTTTTGGTTAATATTGCAATGACACATTCCACGCAATGACTGAAATATCTGACTGATGATATCAAGTATTTGCTCAATGCTAATTTATTCCGAACTAGTCTGCTGCTTAATGAACAGTATTTGTCTTAACTTTGACTAAATGGCAATTTTTTTTTCCATGACGCAAACCTGCTGACGATAGTTACCCAGTCCATTGTGTGCTGACACCATTAAGAAACTGGGAGGGATCATTTCCACTTGTTTTGAGTTTTAAGTTTTTTAAACCTTAACTTTGTGTTTCTTTACAAGATCCTTCATCAGTTAGTCGGTCTGATTATTTTTTAGAAATGTTCTACAGTCTTCCAAAGGTGACTTTCATCAAGTAGTAAAAAATGACAAGAGAAATGTTTTTCTTCAAAATATTACAAAATAAAATTGTAGAAAAATGAATTATGTTACATAGTGAACATAAGGATTCTAAGTGTTGCTGTTCTAATGCTGTAACTGCTATGTGCCTCGTTAGCGTATATAAAAATTAACATCTACATCTACTTTAGTTTGATTATATGTTTAATGCTGCTGTTAGTGATACTCTCGTGTCTGAACAATTCTTCTATTTTGTTGAATGTTAGAGTAAAATTGTATGTTTCTTTTGATTGGTTTAGAATTTTAGAGCCTGGATAGCTCAGTCGGCAGAGCATCAGACTTTTAATCTGAGGGTCCAGGGTTCAAGTCCCTGTTCGGGCAGTGAAATTTTGAATAATTTCCCTTTGGGATTATTAAAGTATTCTTTATTCATTCATTCATTTTGCTTTGTGGCAATAATTTAGGACTATGTATTCAGAAAACTTTGCTGTAAGTCAATCATAAATATTTTTTTCTGTTTGTCTGAAGAACCTAAGGTCATTGTCCACCTCACACTTACCGATACAAGATATCCTCCACTTTATAACAAACAAATTATATCTGTCACCATTTTGTCTAATTGAATGATTCAAAGCAAATAACTGTCACCTACAGGTCAGAGAATGTACTGTAGATCTTCAAAAACTTGATACAAAATAATTTGCTATCAGGGGTCCTCAATGCTGCCCAGTATCTATTTATTACCACATTAGACAGGAGGCCATTAGAACTTTATCTGAGGTTATCAGTAAAAAATAAATAAAAAAGATCTGATTAAAGTTAGCAGATAAAGACTGCTGGCTTGTCTCATACACTTTCAATCAAGTGACATTCACTTCGCTTGTCAAACTAAAACAGTGAACACTTACGGTGAAATGACAGTATAATGATTCTGTTGAGTGCCAATAATAGATATTCTGTCACCAAGGAAAAAAAAAAAAGGCTTCCATTATTCCATGCTTCATATTTTGTCACCACACAGCAAGGCGGTTCAGGTTCCAGTGTGTTTGTGTGTGTGCGTGTTTGGCTGGGTTTACTTGTGGCCCCAGCAGTGCACTGGCGTTGTGCCCGAAGTATCCCCCACCTCACACCCCATGGCTGGGATAGGCTCCAAAGGCCCGCAACCCGAGACAGCGAATGAAGCGGGTATAGAAAATGAATGAATGAATGTTCTTCTCTTGGTTTAACGTGTGTTCAGTTGATGAGCTGTGCCCACACATGGGTCCAACTATTGAAAATGGTAAAGACGCAAAAGTGACCTGCATGAAAACACTGCCAGCACAGCTGCAAATCCTTAGAAAAAGACATATTTTCATCATTTCTGTGATCTTTCAGTCCAAGTTCTGAGCATTGTGACTAACGTCTAGTTAGTTAGAAACAATTTCTCACCCTCCTACACAAAAACGGTAGAGCATTCTGCTTCCTTAATGCTGTCAGCATTGCCATGGCATGACACGTTGTGAGAAAATCCCTTGAATGACTTCCTAACTATGGATTGAGCCATACACAAAACTTAGTATAAGTACAACCCTTAATAGCAAAGCTAGCTTTATTCACGCTAAACACACAGTAGAAGCACATTTAGAGTCATTAGCACATTCAGAAATACAGGTCTTTCAGCAACAATGACATCTCAACCATTCATTCTTAATGTACCTGAAGTTAATCACCATACCTGGACTGAGCTGCTGAAGTGATGGACAGTAAAGCTCAAACTGCTTTCTGGAGCCATTTATCCGTTCCTGGAACCAGAAATTGCAGTGCAGTCAACCTTTATCAAAAGAAGCCTAGTTTTAACCTATTTAAAGGTTTGATGGTCACATTTAGCAGGAAACATACGCCAGCAATAATATCACTGTCAAATACTGTATTATAAACATACCATAACAAGTGGTTACTGAGCCAACATTCATTTTCTTGTATGAAGCAGTGTATGAAATGTGCCTCGACATCTCAATGCTTCCAGCTTACTGAATGTAACAAATCTTTCCTTAGTGCATGGCTTTCACAGCTTCAAATAACTTCACCGTTGTTGTTTTTTTTATTGGTGTCACTTTGTTGAACGGTAATATTTTTATGGCCCCTTGTTCCTTTTGTACTCAAGCCTCAAGGAAGCTTCAGCTTTCAATTTGAGAGCTGCTGCAAGATTTATAACTGCTTAATACTGACTGATTGTACTCTTTTTGCAGTCTATGTTTTTGCTGAAATTGTAAAAAAATTAAATATATACCTGTATATAAATGTATTGAAGGAAATTTTAATTTTACATGGGAAAAGCATTTAAACTCTTTGATCATCTTCTCACCCTTAGGTTTGTTCTCCAGGGTTGTTGTTCTGGTTTATTGGTCAGGTTTATTGCATAGGAAATACTGATAATATTCCAAGACCTTTTGGCCTTTAGGATAGATGAACATTTGTGAACCCCTTCCACAAGATTTACCTCCCCCACACACACACTTAGTTCTTTTGTTTAACTGTAAATGAGGTCTGCTCACAGGATACAATCAGCACTGGCTAAATAACCTCAGTTTCTTAGCCTTTGAAGATGTAATTTATGGACCTTGAGGTTATTAAGCCTTCACCATTTGTCTCTAACACTGCCCCTTCACCATTTTCTTCTCAGACTGTCCCTTTTGAATTTAATTGCATTCCTGTAAAAGAGTCATGTGACGTCATGCCTGTCTTCAACAGTATAAATACCACTGTCTTGAGATAAGAATTTGTCCTTCTCATACCGCGTTCACCATTGTTCTGTAGTATTGGAGAACGACCCGGAGCTCTGTAAGTAAAGTACCATGAACTTCCAACCATCGTCTCAAGAGTCATCTGTATGCCCTGATCATCTAACGAACGCGCTGCGGAGCTAGTAGGTCGGACTCCGCTTCAGTATATACTGTTGGACTTCATGTTTTCTTTTTTTTTAGAGTGATATCAAAGGAAGAACTTCTGGAGTTAGGTATGGTCAGCTTTTTGTTAATGCAGGGGTTTTTTTTTTACCCAACTTGGATTACATCATTCTGTTGTTGAGCATGTATACATTTACATTCAGTGGAAAGGCAAACACTCAAAACAACACAAGACAACACACCAAGCAAAAAAATGTGATGAAAACAATTATGGAATATCCCTCTTTCAGCACTGACCTAAAAACGTGAGAAAAAACAACCCTGAAAGAAGGAAAATTTTTTTTAACATTAATAGAACTAAAAGCACTAGTAGAACGAAAACCTTCATCAACAGCATTTACACTAAAATTCAGAGCACTGTTCACAGAAACAAAGTTTTGTAACAATTGCTCATGTACAAGTTATGAAGACAGATTAAGTAATACAGTTTAATTCATTGATCCTGCAGAAACCTATTCCTTGCATTAGTTTTATTAATTATCAAAAATGAAAAATGTGATTTTCATCAATGACTTTCGTTGAATCTGCAGTGACCCAGTACACGGTACACAGTTTAGGATCTGCATTTCGACCCAGTTTCATATACATTTCTTATAGTGTGGAACATGTAGCCACAAGAGGACACAAGCCAGTGTCTTATTGTGCCGGTCCCAAGCCCAGATAAATACAGAAGGTTGCGTCATGAAGGGCATCCGGCGTAAAACTTTTGCCAAATCAAACATGCGAATCAAACCTATGACTTCCATACCGGATTGGTCGAGGCCCGGGTTAATAACGAACGCCATTGGTGCTGTTGACCTACAGGGTGCCGGTGGAAATTGGACTACTGTTCGTCGAAGAAAGAGAGGAGGAAAGTGTGATCGTAGGAAGAGAGAGAAGAGGAACACCAAGAGTATAGGACTGAGAGTAGGGACATTGAATGTTGGAACTATGACAGGAAAAGGTAGAGAGTTGGTTGACATGATGCAGAGAAGGAAGGTAGACATGTGTGTCCAGGAGACCAGGTGGAAAGGTATCAAGGCTGGGAGTTTAGGAGCAGGGTTTAAGTTGTTCTATCATGGTGTAGATGGGAAGAGAAATGGAGTAGGAGTTATCTTGAAGGAGGAGTTTGTTAGGAATGTCCTGGAGGTAAAAAGAGTGTCAGATAGAGTGATGAGTCTGAAGCTAGAAATCAAAGGTGTGATGTTCAACGTTGTTAGTGGGTATGCTCCACAGGTAGGATGTGAGCTGGAGGAGGAGAAATTCTGGTTGGTCTCTGATGAATTAATGCAGAGCATACCTAGAAGTGAGAGAGTTATCATTGGTGCAGACTTCAATGGACATGTTGGTGCAGGAAACAGAGGTGATGAGGAAGTGATGGGCAGGTTTGGTATCCAGGAGAGGAACGCAGAAGGACAGATGGTAGTTGACTTTGCAAAAAGGATGGAAATGGCTATAGTGATTACTTTCTTCCAGAAGAGGCAGGAACATTGGGTGACCTATAAGAGTGGTGGTAGGAGCACACAGGTAGACTACATCTTGTGTAGACGGTGTAATCTGAAGGAGATCAGTGACTGCAAAGTAGTGGTAGGCGAGAGTGTAGCCAAACAGCATAGGATGATGGTGTGTAGGATGACTCTGGTGGTGAGAAAGATGAAGAGGGCAAAGGCAGAGCAGAAGACAAAATGGTGGAAGCTGAAAAAGGAAGAGTGTTGAATGACTTTTAGGAAGGAGTTAAGACAGGCTCTGGGAGACCAGGAGGTGCTTCCAGATGACTGGACAACTACAGCTAATGTGATCAGGGAGACAGGTAGGAGAGTACTTGGTGTGTCATCTGGAAGGAAAGTAGATAAGGAGACTTGGTGGTGGAATGAGGAGGTACAGGAGTGTATACAGAGAAAGATGTTAGCTGAGAAGAAGTGGGACTCTGAGAGGGCTGAGGAGAGTAGACAGGAGTACAGGGAGATGCAGCGTAAGGTGAAGGTAGAGGTAGCAAAGGCCAAACAAGGGGCTTATGATTACTTGTATGCTACATTGGACAGTAAGGAGGGAGAGACTGATCTATACAGGTTGGCAAGACAGAGAGACAGAGATGGGAAGGATGTGCAGCAGGTTAGGGTGATTAAGGATAGGGATGGAAGTCTATTGACAGGTGCCAGTAGTGTGATGGGAAGATGGAAAGAGTACTTTGAAGAGTTGATGAACGTGGAAAATGAGAGAGAACAAAGACTAGAAGAGGTGACTGCTGTGGACCAGGAAGTAGCAAAGATTAGTCAGGATCAAGTGAGGAGGGCATTGAGGAGGATGAAGAGTGGAAAGGCAGTCGTTCTTGATGATATACCTGTAGAGGTTTGGAAGTGTCTAGGAGATGTGGCAGTAGAGTTTCTTACTGGGTTGTCCAACAGGATCTTAGATAGTGAGAAGATGCCCGAAGAATGGAGGAGAAGTGTGCTGGTCCCCATTTTTAAGAACAAGGGAGACGTGCAGAGTTGTGGCAACTACAGAGGAATAAAGCTGATGAGCCATACAATGAAGTTATGGGAAAGAGTAGTTGAAGGTAGACTAAGGGCAGAAGTGAGCATTTGTGAGCAGCAGTATGGTTTCATGCCAAAAAAGAGTACTTCAGATGCAGTATTTGCTTTGAGGATGTTGATAGAGAAGTACAGAGGGAGCTGCATTGTGTTTTTGTAGATCTGGAGAAAGCTTATGACAGGGTGCCCAGAGAGGAACTGTGATATTGTATGAGGAAGTCTGGAGTGGCAGAGAAGTATGTTAGAACGGTGCAGGACATGTATGAGGACTGTAAGACTGTGGTGAGGTGTGCTGTAGGTGTGACAGAGGAGTTCAAGGTGGAGGTGGGACTGCATCAGGGATCAGCTCTGAGTCCATTCTTGTTCGCTATGGTGATGGACAGGCTGACAGACGAGGTTAGACGAGAATCTCCATGGACTATGATGTTTGCAGATGACATTGTGATCTGCAGTGAGAGCAGGGAACAGGTAGAGGAGAAGCTAGAGAGGTGGAGATTTGTCCTGGAAAGGAGAGGAATGAAGGTTAGCCGCAGTAAGACAGAGTACATGTGTGTGAATGAGAGGGACCCAAGTGTAAGAGTGAGGTTACAGGGAGAAGAGATCAAGAAGGTGGAGGATTTTAAGTACTTAGGGTCAACAGTCCAGAGCAATTGAAAGTGTGGAAAAGAGGTGAAGAAGCGTGTACATGCAGGATGGTATGGGTGGAGAAAAGTGTCAGGTGTAATGTGTGATAGAAGAGTTTCAGCTAAAATGAAAGGAAACGTGTACAAAACTGTGGTGAGACCAGCGATGTTGTTTGGTTTAGAGACAGTGTCACTGAGGAAAAGACAGGAGACAGAGCTGGAGGTAGCAGAGATAAAGATGCTGAGGTTCTCTTTGGGAGTGACCAGGAAGGATAGGATCAGGACTGAGTACATCAGAGGGACAGCACATGTTAGAGGTTTTGGGGATAAAGTCAGAGATGCCAGACTGAGATGGTTTGGACATGTCCAGAGGAGAGATAGTGAATATATTGGTAGAAGGATGCTGAGTTTTGAACTGCCAGGCAGGAGGCCTAGGGGATGACCAAAGAGGAGCTTTATGGATGTTGTGAAAGAGGACATGAAGGTAGTTGGTGTGAGAGAACAGGATGCAGAAGACAGGGTTAGATGGAGGGAACTGATTCGCTGTTGCGACCCCTGTAGGGAAAAGCCGAAAGGAAAAGAAGAAGTGTGGAATATCATCCTTGTCCTTGCCTGTCCTTTGCCAGTCATTTTTTTCTTGACAGTGGTTTCCTCGCACTGCTGAGGAAAGTGGAAAAAGTAATATACAGTGTGCCCTCGCGCATTCACACATCAAGGCTCGCGACTTCAC
Source organism: Antennarius maculatus (assembly GCA_013358685.1). Classification (NCBI taxonomy): domain Eukaryota; kingdom Metazoa; phylum Chordata; class Actinopteri; order Lophiiformes; family Antennariidae; genus Antennarius; species Antennarius maculatus. Next base: position 18,461,069 of record CM023608.1, read on the forward strand.
CTTATCGTGGACTTTTGGTAGGCAGTCATGTGATACCGTATGCGCATTCTATTGGTTGATGGCATCCGGAAGTGCGCTCCGTGAGTCTCGGACTTTAGTGTGACACAAAACTGCTTTAAACAGTCTATCAGAGTGTGGGAAAAGGTATCAGTATCAGTATCTGAGCTTGCACTAAGAGCTTGCACTACTAGTATGACTAAGCCACTGTGGCTCGGTGTAAAAGAATTGGGTAAGCCACAAAAAGCCACATTCTGTGTCCAAGACAGCAGCTTGCTATAATAGCAAGTAAAACTTACAAGTAAACATTGAATAATACCAAGAATCAAATTTATTAAAATCAAAGTGTCTAAGTCACAGTTAAAATGTTTTCTAGTCCAAGTAAAACTTACAAGCAAACATTGAGTAATATTTTGAATGACTGTATCTTCACATAGTGAATGCAAGTTTTCAATTGTTGGGGGGTGTAAAACCACACTCGTCATAGGGGTGTGTGGGGGGGATATCCCCCACAGGGAGGGTCCGGGGAGCACCCACAGGAAATTTTTTAGAAAATGGGGTTGTTTTCCTGCATTCTGGTGCATTCTGAGGGCAAAATCTTCTGTTCAGTTTACCTACAAAAATACACTAAAGTCAATAGTTTAAGCTTAACTATCTTTATTTCTATCCTACTTTATGCAGGTATAAATGTGAGATTCAACAATTGAAAACTTGCATTCACTATGTGAAGATACAGTCATACAAAATATTACTCAATGTTAACTTATAAGTTTTACTTGGACTAGAATACATTTTAACTTTGACTTAGACAACATCATTGGTATGCCATAGTTCAGTTTTGTTTCTTTTAATTCGATAATATGATTTTTCATTTCAATTTAAAAAGGCATGAAAAATAGCAAGCGAGGTGAATACACATTTACATGCATCGCTGGTTATTCCTGCCGGTCATAGAGATCAAAAGTGTAAGACTACAAAAAAGTATTGATAATATCTTTCATTTACCTTCTGATCGGTCTGTCACCACTCCTACCCCCTCTCAGCATTCACCATTTGTTGTTCAATTAGAATGTTAACGTAAAATCTACTATAAAACACTTTATTCTCATTTTCTTTCAATCAATCGTCCTCGCCTTGTCGTACACCAATTCGCGGGACAACTTTAGCTTGTAAAAAAAGAATCCTGTTTTTTATCGTGATTTTTTTAGTGATTAAGAAAATTAATCTAATTAATTACAGGATTTGTAATTAATTAATCTAATTAATCGCATTTTAATCTCATACCTGCTAAAGGCCCCCAAATTAAGACTTTGAATTCTAGCACATTACAAAATTGCAGTGCATGACTAATCAATAGAATGCACAAAGAAGAGAAGATTTGAAATCCACATTTTTATTGGTTAAGTGTGCTCTATAAATGAAATTTAAAAAAAAAAAAAGGCCAAGCACATCAGCAAACCAATTAGGCCAGGTGCATTTCTCAAAAATGCAATACGAATACAGTTCAATAAAATAAATAAAATTCAGAAATAAAATAAGGCTGAGTCTCAAATAGGCACATAAGCAGAAAGCAGACTCTCAATCAAAATGAATACCAAAGCTGACTCAATACAGCAACTCAAAATGAATAGTATAACATGCCTCTAAATAAGGCAACTAAATAACAAGATGCCAACAGGCTTTTCCTTTAAAAGGGTAAGCTAACGTTCAACTCTGTCCTTGACATGTTTTGCATTTAAATGATACGTTAGACTGGAGCTGCTTCGGTGACATGAAAATTCGCTTTTACAAAAGGTATAAATAATAATAACAGTAATAATAATAATAATAATGGATTAGATTTATACAGCACTCTTCTGGACACTCAAAGACGCTTTACATCGGATCTATTATTCATTCACTCCTCATTCATACTTGGTGATGGTAAGCTACGTGTGTAGCCACAGCTGCCCTGGGGGAGACTAACGGAGGCGTCTACAGCGTAGATTGGCAGCGCAGAATAACTGCATTTTTGTTGATAGTCCCATCTTTGTTCTTTTTATAAATAAACTTTTCGCCCAAAAATCCGAATGGGCTTGCCTCGCTCTCCTGTGTCGCGTCCATCTCTGTTGTCAGTCACCCTGCCTTTGACTAGTGGCGCAGGTAGGAAGTGACGTCACTGCAGCCTACGAGTCTCTCAATGGGCCAAATTTAAAATGCTTGTTCACTGACTTGCCACTTGCGATTAATTGCGTTAATTTTTATAGCGCGTTAATTTGCAGTGTAATCAATTAATCTAATTAACGCGTTAAAGTGACAGCCTTATTTTTTTTTATTGGGCGAGAGGCGGTCATGACCCGAGTGCATATTTAGTGATCGGAAGCGTTCGGGTCACTTCGGCTATTTCCGTTCGGGTCACTTCGGGTCACTGCTGCTATTTCTGCGGAAATAGCAGCATGCTATTGTTTTCTTATGTTATCGCTCGTGGATTTTCGCGAGTCCAAAAAAGTTGTAAGTTTTAGACTTTTTTTCCTAAAAATAAGAACGCCACTGTGGCTACACAAGCTAAAAACCTTGTAGCCATATGGAATTTACTTCACCTATGGCGAAGTGGCGAATGGCTAGCGCAAGCCCAGAGTATGGGAAGGGTCATAAACGTTTAAATTACATAAATAAATAATAAGATAAATAGTTTGTCGTTCTACCTCGGAATTCATTAATCGCGTGTGGTTCCTGGAAAGCATTAACGAAGGCGCACTGCAGTTTGCATCTGAACAAAATCCACTTCAAAAGTTTTTCCTGAAGTCAAAGTCTATTTCACCCAAAGCCATGTTTTCCAGATATGTCTTCCAGACAAATAAACCATAGGGGGTTTACTGCCAGGGGGTTTACTGCAGGGTTTGCCGATATGAAGTGCAGTACACAAACCCTCAAGAGTCAACATGAAAAAAATTGAAAAGGGATGAAAAGAATGGCGGAGAGATGAAGATAATGAGACAAAAGCAAGTCACCCAAAAGCTAAACCGAGGAACTATGAAGAAGCGTCTGTAGCACTGGGCTTCACTGTGACTACAGGCCAGTGTGTTTACTGTGCCTAATAACGCAGTTAGCGGACAGCATGAAGCCAAATAAATGAAGGCACCACTTAAAGACATCACACCCAATCATGCTGATAAGCTGCTGGAGTTTTTACAGCGAAAATGTGCCAAATATTGCTAACAATCATCCCGCTTTGTGAACGCTACTTCAGGAAACCAGCGAGCTGTTAGCGTCATATAAGGCAGAGAACTAAGTTGCTCAGTATATAAACCCCCACCATAGCAGGAGCTGAGAGATTTGTATCATGCTTCAAACCTCACTTTGAACAGCTTTGCTAGATGAGCTCATTGTAACCATTAATCCTGACTTCCTCATTTTGATAAAAAAAGAAAGAAAAAAATAAGCACAAATTGTTTCACACATTTTTGTTTTGTAGGTTGAAGTGTTTTATATATTGTCCACCTCAGTTAATGTTGCTGAACTGAATTTGAATTTGTTATTTATTAATTTTATTTAATTTTATTTTTCAGTATCAAATGGTCCAATATGTTGGTCAAAAATGTTTAGCGTTTGAACAAGGTTTTTTTAATTTTATTTTCAGGCAAATTGATGCTCTTAAAATCTTTTCTGTTATAGACTAAAAAATAATGTCAATAAAAGTATTCTTTGTTATAAACTGAACTATATGTCTTTTTTCCCCCTTTTTTCTTTTCTTTAATGTTAATAAGGACACAATGTTATGCAGAGGTGTACTTATAACAATTTCAGTTTAGACAAATGATATTGTTTAGTTGCGGCGGAAAGTGGGGGGGTAGACTTGTTTTCTTCTTGCTTGGAGGGCGTACCAGAAAATAATTGAGAAGCACTGGGTTAGACAAACACAGTGACTGTCTCTTTAACAGGAAGGAAAAGTTGTTTGGCCTGGGAAACACACAACAAAACGAGGATGAACAGTGTGAAGTTCCATTGACCTCAATGTGCCAAAGGTCACTGACACCCCTTTACTTCTTGCAACAAAAGTAAAGATAAAGGCTTAAAGTCTGTTATTTTGCCACCTGTGGGGACATTTTAGGTCTACAGTAACTGAAATCTTGAAACCATATCTTGAATACACTTGAAGAAATAGCAGAAACATAACAGAGCCAACCAATTCTCTGACATGCCTTCTACTGAGAAAACGCCTCTCTCACAAGTGCTACTTGACCAATATTTTTTACAGTGGAGGGAGGGAACGCTGGGCTTGGTCTGAAGATGTGAAAGTAAAAGTAAAAAAGCCATGAAGTGCTGACACACACTTGGACACACGATTTTAGTTCGATCTCTTGTCTTTTCTCACCAAAGATGCAACACAATCTGAAGGCCTGGCAGCAACAGACCGGAGGGTTCAGCTTCCAGAACAGCCACAGGTAACAATCAGTGCTCCAGAGAAGATGTTCAAGAAGTGATACAAACAGCTCTTTTCCTCTGATCTTCCTCTCTTCTGAAGGAACACTGATCATCTGCCCATGTCTTCTTCATATCTCTACAGCTTTCTTGTCATGTTCAAGTCTGTAGTAATACCATCAACTATAATAGATAAAGACTGTAGTATGGTGTTAGATTATTAAATCCCGCTTCAAAGTGGTGATGTATTGTGATTGTCAGTGTTCGTATGTCCACCAAATATCTTTGCAACCGTTGCAGATAGAAATATGAAACAAATGAGATGATGAGCTTGACCTTGAGAAAAGTAGGTCACGGTCAAATTTCAACTTTTGTGCACTCAGGAAACGGATAAGTAGGACGAGGAAGAAGGCCAGTGTGAGCAGTGTGACAGTAGGTCAGAGCACTAGCTTTGATCTTTGACCTATGCAAGTAGGTCAGGGTAAAATTTTGAATTCAGGGGTGTCGCGGGATGTTGCAGTCTGTGACTGTATTGGTTTTAGTTTAAGATTCTGAGGCCGTGTCCATACAGACAGCTGGACTTTCAACACACTGTCTGTGAAGGCAGTTGATCTTGCATACATAATCTACTGAAAGCAAGACAAGTACAGACATGTCAACTTTTGTAGCTAATTAAATGGCATGAAATCTGAATGCTAGTTGACATGCGTGACTCAATGTGTTTTTGTCTAATCTCATTCTCCGCAAAACATGAATTAAAGCAATTCAACCAGGATCTTTGTGACTAAAACATATGTTAAAGATAATTTTTATAGAAACATAGTTTAGGTTGATCTCCTAACATGTGTGACTGTTCAGTATATTAGCTTACATGCAGGAAATCTACTAAGCAGCAGCTAAGAAAGTTCTTGAAGACGTTTTGTTTCTCAGCCAAGAGACTTCTTCTCACAGGAGAAGTCTCTTGGACGAGAGACGAAACGTCTTCAAGAACTTTCTTAACATCCAGTGGATTGACTTAAACAGCTTTTGGATAACCTTGACCTGGATGACTGAGAACCTAGACAGCCACTAAGCAGCAGCATACTCACTGAGACACATTCATCCCATACTGACTGCTTCTGCTCAGAACCTCAGGTATTGTTCCTGCAATGTGTTTCTGCAGGTATATAAATGTTAATGATGGGAACATTTAAAACCAGTAATTGTAATTTGTTTGTGGTCATGTATGAGTTGTATTTCAATGTGGATCAGAGAGTGGTTACCTTTTTGCCATTTGTAGTGCATTCATCTCCACTACAGCATCGAGGAGCAACACTAGGTAACAAATAATGAACTCAAACACAATCCAGGTCTCCAGTCTTCTCTAGATCATGATCTGCCTTTCTAGATCCATCAGGCTGCGATGGTGGTTTGCAATATAGCTGGAATAATTAGCCCACTCTCCTGCTCTCTATGCTAACCACAATCACACCAACACTGACTGTTTCACAAGTAGCCCTGTGTTTCCCTGTGGTAATGTACAACTTTGAAGCTTATAGACAGAATCCAGAATACTTACCAGAGATGTACATGGGAGAAGTGTTGAAGACAGGAGTTTTGTGGTAAAATTATGTTAAAGAGGACACTGCTACGTTTCTGCTAATTTAGCCATTTCATCACCCTTCATCGTCTCCAGGAATGCAGTGTTGGAGTCTAGTTTGTCAGACGGCTACAAAGCTCCCAGTACCAGAAAGACAGGAACCACCATTGCTGGGATGGTTTACAAGGTGAGGATGTATTTTATGAACGTCTTGGCTATTTAGCTTCCTGGTTGGCACATACACAGCTGGTGCTAATGCTGAACCAATTGACACACACAAAAAAAATCCTGTATTTAAATATTTGTATGCTTTGTTGAAGATACAAATCGTACCTCAGAGCCAGACTACAAGACCTTCATAATGAGTAAAAACACCACAATGAAAGAGCTAGTATAGCTGGGTAGTAGCCTGCTAGTAAAATGATGATGCTACATTATATTTGCTAAATAACATTTAGCTTTTTTTCACAATTATCTGAAGTCTCATTTTGGTGCTATTTAAGACAGTCAGATAATTTTATAGGGCTGGTAGCTACATCTCAGCTCTAACTACTGTACATCTTCAGTGTCATAGTGAACCATTAGTAGAAAGGGTGCCTCACTGTAAATTTAAATATCCATATATCCAATTTAGATATCCATTCTTGTGGTAATTCTTCACTGTGGACACCATCACCAGTCAGGAAGTAAATTGTGGACAACATCCAAATGTGGATAGAGTTTTGTGTCCTTGTCCATCAGGAAGGTGTGGTCCTGGGAGCGGACACAAGAGCGACAGACGACATGGTGGTGGCTGACAAGAACTGTGTGAAGATTCACTGCATCGCTCCTCAGATTTAGTGAGTGAAGCCACAGCAGGTTAAACCATCCCCAGCAGAACTCAACTGTATTTCATAGAATTTCATCTTTGAATTGGGGAGATTTTTTTTTTTACACTAACATAGCGTTTGATTACATACTAAATTATGATATAATATTGATTGATTGTAATAATTGTAAAAGAGTAGTACTGAAGGTACGAACATTCAATGTACGAACATTCATTGATATGAACAACCGTGTACCGCCATATCTGACTACTGTAGTTCCCCCTTGTGCCGTTACCCACGCTGAGCAGAGTAGCATTAACATCCCACAGATTAAGATTTTATATATGATGTCAAAATAACTCTGCAAAAATCAGACTAAATGAACGCTTTGCTCTGCCAGAAATCATGTGGCCTTTTCAGCTTTCCTGTTAGCATGTCATCTGAAGCAATTTGTCCTTCTTTTACCCACATTTTAGTCACATCTCTGTGAACTTCTGAGAAGTACTTATGTGCATGGGGACGTTCGCCAACATTGAGATGGCAGACATTTCGGGTCAGGTTGAAAGTTAATGCCAGCAAATTAGACTACAGGCTACCTGTAAGAAAACTGTTACAACCTGCCTGTTATTTCATATTTTTTTAATTATTGACAGGGTTGTCCCCTTGTAGGAGCGGAATGATGTAGGAACCAATGTTTGCCGGATTAGGTTTCTGCCTGGAAGCATTAACTGACGCTAACACCGAACTCTAAATCAGTGCTTCTCAATTATTTACTTTCACACACCCCCTAGCAAGAAGAAAACAATTTGCGTGCCCCCACTCTTTGCCGCAACTATAAATATCATTTGTCTATAAATTTGTTATAAGTAAACCTCTGCATAACATTGTATCCTTATTAACATTAAAGAAAATTTAAAAAAATACAGTTCAATTTATAACAAAGAATAATTTTACCAACACTATTTTTTAGTCCATAACAGAAAAGATTTTAAGTGCATCAATTTGCCTGAAATAAAAAAAAACCTTGTTCAAACTAAGTCTAAACAGTTTTGACCAACTTATTGCAACATTTGATAATGAAAACTAAAATTAAATAAAATCAATAAATAACAGATTCAAATTCAGTTCAGCAACATTAACTGAGGTAGACAATATATAAAACACTTTAACCGACAAAACAAAAATGTATAAAACAATTTGTGCTTATTTTTTTAATTCTTTTTTAGCAAAATGAGGAAGTCAGGATTAATGGCTACATTAGCTCATTTAGGCAGTGATACTGAACTCTCAGCTCTTGCTCAATGTTTCAGCTCCTCTGCTATGGTGGTGGTGGTGGGGGCAGGGGGTTGCACTAAGCAGTTTTGTACACCACCTTATATGATGCTAACAGAGCTCTCTGGTTTAATGAAGTAGCATTCACAAAGCGGGATGATTGTTGGCAATATTCGGCACGTTCTCGCTGTAAAAACTCCAGCTGCTTGGGGTATGTCTTTGAGTGGCGCGTCATTCAGGTAAATGCAGTGGAATACTTTTGTGCATTAAAGCTTTGCTTAGCCTCTACACCCAAGAGGATAAAATTCATTCAGGAGAGGTAGAGATGTAAAAGTTACATTACATTACTACAGGATTTTATTTCATTTGTGTTGTTTTTATGTCTTTTTACTGTTTCTAGTCATTCTTAGGGAATTGTACTTTAGTATTTAGCGTAATAATTACATTAAAATGACCTCAAATGGAAATTATGAATAGAAATTTAATAAATAATGATTTACAAAAATTCATCTTACAAAACCAATTGTGTTCCTAGGTTGAGGACCACCTGTATAATCGTATTTGGCCATCCAACAAGGGCAGAGCTGCTTGTTGGCATCAGATTGCTGAGTGTTTAAATTATTCTGAATTCACCAGAATTTTATATCTTGTATCTAGAAGTGTGGGGTTATGTATGTTGTTTGAACAGTATTTTTTTACCAGTTTCACTTCCAACTCATATCTTGACGGTGACCAACTTATTTTAAGATTTCTGGGCAAGCTTTCCGGGCATCTTGCTGCAAAAAAAGATTAATGTTAAGTATTCAGCCACTTTCATAACTACTGTGTGAGTCAGGGAGAAATTTGATTTGTTGCAGTTGTTGGAGGTCTGGAATATCTTTGTTGTAAGAACTACTGTATTGAACTGCTAGGCAGGAGGCCTAGAGGAAGACCAAAGAGGAGGTTTATGGATGTAGTGAAAGAGGACATGAAGGTAGTTGGTGTGAGAGAAGAGGATGCAGAAGACAGGGTTAGATGGAGGACACTGATTCGCTGTGGCGACCCCTGAAGGGAAAAGCCGAAAGGAAAAGAAGAAGAAGAAGCAGTCAAGCACTGTCAAAGATGAAATTAACATGAGATAATGTAAGAAAATATGAGATAATGTAAGAAAAAACTACAGTAGTTTTGTAGTGTAGTTTTTCTTTTTGTCATTTATATACTGATTTGATCTCCGAAGGAAAATTAAGAAAGCACACTCTAGTTAGTGGTTCAAACGCATGCATACATATTAGTGAGTACAGGCCCCTGTAGCACACACACACACACACACACAAGGGGGCCTGTAGGCATGTAAAGGGAGGTAGAGTGGTGGGCAGCTCCTTCATGGTGTGCCCCTCATGAGTAATTTGTAAAGAGGGTGGCACCTTGCTCAAGGGCGCCTCGGCAGTGCTCCATAGGTGAGCTGACACCTCCCACTGTCAGCTCACACTGCGGGTGTTTTTTGGGCGGGAGCGGGAATCGAACCACCGATCTTGAATCATAGGACGACACGCTCAACCGCGCGCTCTACCATAATGCCACTGAGAACATTTCTATATGACTCGTGTCTGTTTTGTAGCTGTTGTGGGGCTGGCGTAGCAGCAGATGCAGTGATCGTCAAACAGATGATGGCATCAAATGTGGAACTACACATGCTCAACACTGGACGACAGCCTCTCGTTGCCATGGTAACCCAACAACTGAAACAGATGCTATTCCGGTGAGTTAAGAGCTACATGTTATGATCCCTCCTGGGTAATCTGAGTCCAAATTCATACGCACACGCGCAGGCACACACACACACATACACAAAAGCAGAGGAAATATCAGAGAGACAGCTATCATTTCATGGACACCAAACTCCAAATATTTAAATTTGTCACTGCCCCATTTCCATTTGTTTCACTGGAATGTAAATTTAATACCTGTAGACCTGTGATAGGCCATTTAGGAAAGGGAAATTAAGCCTTACAAGGGAAGGGTAACAGGCCAATTTAGGTTCTTGTCATATACTCCTCCCAGGTTCAGTTTGTCTCCTGTCATCTCCAGACTGGTTCCATCAGGCTGCAGATAGCTTCAGTGATGTCTGTGCTTTTTCAGGTACCAGGGTCACATCGGTGCATCTTTCATTCTCGGAGGAGTGGATCCATCTGGAATTCACCTGTTCAGCATTTATCCACATGGCTCCTATGACAAACTGCCTTTTCTCAGCATGGGTACGAGCATGTGTTTCAGGGACTGTACATGTCCAGTCTGGGGGGAGAAATGGTTGTAAAAAAACTCTTTTAGTTCATAATTTGTACGTTGAACAAGGTGGAGAAACGAAGTTTGACTCAGCAAATCTCTGGTTTCAGGTTCTGGAGAAGCAGCGGCCATCTCTGTGTTTGAGGACAGATTCAAACCAAACATGGAGGTGAGGATAAGCATCTGTTATAATGAGCCATCTGAAAGATACATACTGCAGAGGTTGTCACAGCTAAGATGACTGGATGTCTGATGTATAGAAGTTTGCCAAAGGAAACACACCAGCACACCTGCAGCGTTCTCGTTTGCGTGCGTTCTTGCGTCTTTGACGCACAGGGACGCACAATCCTCAGGCAGCGTGCGTCCCTGGGATGTAAGTTTTAAACACATTTCCATTCTCCCCTTAAATGTCGAACCCGGAAATTGCCATTATTATGTTTTGATCTTACGAGAGAAAGTTGCGCGAGTTTCTCGTCACAAGACTCATTTGCATGATTCTGTCTTATTAAAATCGACTAAAAAGCAAGTGACGATGAGTGCTTTCTGGCATAAAAAACAATCAAAAGTTAATGAAGAAAAAGAGACAGATATTACTGACAGATATTGCTGAAATGTGTGTGGAGAAGACTCTGTCAGCTTGGTGCCATGTCCACAGGAGAAATTATGAATTAAAGGCAAAAAAAAACTATTGAATGAAAAGCAAAAGTGAAAAAAAAACTGTATTACATCTTTCTATATTTCTAAAACTGTTTTTTTAATGACTAACATTTTGATAAAACTAATATATAATTTTACTCTTTTTTTTCTTTACTTAAACAGTTATGACGTTATTAATAAAAACATTAAAATTAACAGTTTGTTTACTTTTTATATTGTATTATTGGCAAAATTAAATCCTTGCTTACGCTTCTACCATATATTCTGTTTTCACAAATGTTTCTTGAAGCACATCCCTGGGATGCACAGCCAGTATACTCTGCACCAGTATTGCAGATTCTGGGTGCAAACTAACATTTGGTATCTTGCTCAAGGACATTTCAAAAATCAGATTGCAGGGACTTGGGATCAATCCACCAATCATCCAATCCCTGCCTCCGAAACATGTGTCGCAAACAAACAAATACCTGTACTTTATCAGGCTTTTTTTAGAGGCTCTCTGCTCAAACCTCAAGTCATTTCAGAGAGACAGATACGTGACTCTTGAGATTATGCTTCTGCTTTCACCTGTATGAATATTGCTTTTGGTTTTCATTTTAACTTTTCCAGTAACACTGAATGGTTATGGCACAAATCAACTGTTTAGAACTGCTTTTAAATTAATCAAATGGACAGGTCAAAGTTGATTCATTATAAAATGTGTTATAGTAAAATGCACAACAGTATGACACGTCTCCACTAGGCCTTTCCCTGCTCTACATAAATAAACATGTATATCAATATTTATTCATGTTTTTGAAGATGAGATGGCAATAATCATCTTGTCTTCAGCTACTTTTTCCATATTACGGGTCATGGGTTACACTGGAGCCTATCCCAGCTGGCTATAGGCGAGAGTTGGGGTACACCCCGGACAGCACTCAGGCCCACAATCATACCTACTGACAATTTGGAACGGTCAGTTCACCTCAGTTGCATTTTTTTGGAGGAGGAGGGAAGCCGAAGAACCCGGATGGAACCCACGCAGACATGAAGAGCACATATACAAACGCCACACAAGGAATCAAACCCAGAGTCTTCTTGCTGTGATAGTGCTACCCAATGCGTCACTGTGCCACCCCATACATCTATATAATTGTAAATAGTAACTAGCATTAGCTGTTCAGTAGTAGTAGTTACTTTAATAGAACTCTTTCCTCTTATAATGCATCTAATGAATGTTGTCTTCTTTTTCTTCTCTTTTTGTCTTCCTCCTTTTCCTTCTACCTTCAGCTGGAGGAGGCAAAACAGCTTGTACGAGATGCTATCACTGCAGGTATTTTCTGTGACCTGGGTTCAGGCAGTAATGTGGATCTGTGTGTTATCAACAAAGCTGGAGTGGAGTACCTACGAGGCTATGACAAGCCCACCACCAAGGGGAAGAGGTAAGCCCAAAGATGCATTCACACCATTAACTTTAGAGTCATCCTCAGGTTCACCTTCCTTTAACAAGCTGTTCTGCTTTTTAATGAAGCATAGCTAGAGGTGACAAAGGTTGACATACCCATCACTGTAGTTATATTGTAAAGACTTGATTTTGAGAAACAAGTCAAATTGAACAAGTTTATGTTTTTCTGCATGACTTTATATCCATGGGACACAGGAGAAACAAATCTTTACAGCTTTACATCCAGACAATTTTTTTATTCTTGGTGTGTTGGCCTTGCCTTGCTACATGACTTTTGTTTCCTTTTGCTGAGAAAGCTTGTCACACCTTAAAAAAACTAAAACTTAAAAAAAAAATCCTTGCATCTAAAAGTCCTTTTTTTTTAGGTTAACAAATGAGACTTCTCTCTTTGTCCTCTTTCAGGGAAGGGCAGTACAGATACAAACCTGGCACCACTGCTGTTCTCTCCAAAACCATGACCCATCTCCCTCTGGAAGTGGTTGACCAGTCGGTTCAAGTTATGAGCACTGAATAAAACACAGTACCATGTTGGATGTAAACAAATCAGTGCTTGAAATAAAATTTGAGGTCAAAATCCAGACTGTTCTTTATCTCTGAACCATCACTCACTGGCAATGGTTTTGTAATAAATTATTTTTTATGTAATGTTCACAGTGAATTTTAGGCCCAATTGATGACTAAAAAATAGATGATAAAATAATTATTACTCTTATTTCAATTTTATGAATAATAAGACAACATTGTCTGAGCTCAAATTAAGATGTACATTCAAGATGTACATGGCAATGTACATTCAGTGTAGAGCATTCTTTTTTCTTTCATCCTTTGCAGTTTTACCACTGTTCCTCTACATCAGTGGAAAACTACTGGTTGTACTTTAAGAGTGTGTTATAGAAAATGTGTATTTGTATAATTGAGGGATTTTTTGTGGTGAAAATCTTCTAATTATAAATTATATTTTTATGAATTATATTGGATAACAGTGTACACAGTAAACTATGGGTCTATATGAAATGTGAAACTTTGAATTAATGATTATGTAATATGTTCAATAAAAGTGCTTTACATAAGTGCTGCTCTACTGCTTTTTCCATCATCACTGATAGAAAAAGTAGCACAGTACTTGCTTTGGATGGATGGATGGATGATTAGTAGCAACCATCGCCACTCTGAAACGTGGCGAAATAGATTATTTATTTTGTGCTTTATGATAAAAGCTTGAAATGACAGGATCCATCTAAATACTTCTGAAGTATACCTTAACCTTAAAGGGCTTTTTAAACAGCTCAAAGAAGCGTTTCATTCGTTCACCGGGGTATATTCAAACGTTAGCCGAGTCCTCCCCGCCCGTCTAGCGACATTAACTAACAAGCAACAATCGTCCCCAAAGAGTTTGTCCCGCCCACTTGTTCCATCCTGATTGGTTGCAGTGGACTGTTGAACCATCGTTTGAATCTCAAGATTCTGTGTCCCGGCGGTTGATGTTTTTCTGCTCCATAGGTACGTTTTCAATAACTGTTTTTGGAGTATTGGTACATTAAACGTCTTAAAATTATGTCTTAGAACTAAAATAGGGCTTAAAGTGATGCAGCCGTTAATTTAACACGGAAAGATTTGTGCTATGTGAATACACCACAGTGAGTTTAACTGGGACGCTGGATGACGACACAGATATTCCGTTTTTCCAGCGAGAATGCGCGAAGAAATTGTAGTTTTTTGTTTATCGAACAGCGCCACGTGTTGTCCTACAATTTTACGCGATGTTGTCGATTTTATTGGTGGAGACAACAAGAAAATATTTTAATTTTTTTAAATTGAAATACACGGTGACGTTGGGTGGAGCTTCAGCGCCTGTACGCTAACAACCAGATCTCCGTTAGTCATTAGAATTCATTTTTAAAAACTTTGGAATGTATGGTGCAATGGATTACACAACATGTTTGCTAAAAATATTCCCAACCTATTAGTAGTGTCTGGTATTTCCCTGCAGTTGTTGCTGACCCGTGGACACCATGCGTCCTGACACTTCTGCTAGTCGCCGGAAAGGTAAAACGCCTCAGCGTCGTCCACCTCTTCCAGCCCCAGGGACCTCCGGGTCAAAGCACAAGACCCCCAGAAGGAGTGGTGTTTCTCGTGAGTGATTAAATATTCAGGATCCAGGCTATGCTGACAGGATGAACACCCTAATCTCATTCCTGCGTGATATCACACACAGTCACAACTGTTGTCAGAAGTGAATGCAACTAAAATTTGACCACATCACTAGTTAAAAAATCCATTCATCTGTTGGTCCTCCTGTCTTCAGCAGAAGCAGGGATCCTTTCCTACCAGCACAACTAACATTTGAATCTGTTATCCAGAGCTTCCTGGATCTCCCAAGAAGAGGAGGTTTCGGCCAGGAACCAGGGCTTTAATGGAGATCCGTAAGTACCAGAAGAGCACAGATCTTCTGCTCAGGAAGGCACCCTTCTCTCGCCTGGTGAGTCCAACAACAGTACACCATGTGATTGGTGGTGGTGGTGGGGGGAGGGGGTTGGCTGGTTTTCGGAATAAGAGTTTTATACATAAGGGTTTTTTTTTTAGTAGTAACACCTCCAAAAAAAGTTTGAATTTAGTGCCAATGCTATTTAAGTTTGGTTGCTTTATAAAATACAGTAATCACATCACCACCAAGGTATAAACTGTGGTTGTGTGCATTGCCATCATCCACTCAACAGTGTGACATGATAATTTGACTAAAATAAGGCTTATCATAGGTTTATTGACTCAACAGTCTGGTAAAATTCTTGGCTAAATTAAAAATTTGAAAATCAGGAGCAGGACCAAAAACGTTCCTCAAACAATTTGAATACCTTGATTTGCTCAAGAAACAAATTATTTCTTAGTCTAAATCGAAAACTGTCTTTCAGTTTGTTTTTGTTCCGTGAGTATGAGGTACAACCTGCTAAATGTAAGTGACATAGGAGGAATAGATTAAGGCTAGTAAACAACACAAGTTTACGGAAGATTAGAATGAGGGCAACCTGGATAAGTGTGGGGAGGTATTGTGGGGGCTAACTAGATCAGTGTCGGATGAGTGGTGGTATTTCCTCACAATAATAAAGTGTCTGCATGGGTTCTTTCCATGTTCTTTGGCTTCATTCCACCTCCTAAAATATGTAATTTAGGTTAATTGGTCACACCAAAATTGCCAGTTACCAGTTCATTGATGATGGTACAGAAACAAACAAATCTATTTTTTTTTGTCCATATTCATATTTGGAAATTTGCCTCTGTATTTGCAGAATAAAACCTACCCTTTGATCCTTCAATTCAAATTACAGTTTTGTTTTTTTAATAAAACGGAAACAATTTTCTCTTCATAGCTATGTATTATTTCTCTTTTGAGTGTTGCTGAGCAATATATCTCATCAGAGTAATTGATAGATCAATGGATTATGATAGCTCTCATAAGGAGTACCCTCCATCTTTCATTTTAGTTTGCTGCTGCTTTTTGCATTTCTCTCACCTGACAGGAATTTTGCTTTATCCTGGATGTCTTGGTTCCTGTTTTAGGTGCGGGAGGTGTGCCAGAAATTTTCCAGAGAATCTCTCAAATGGCAGGTCTATGCTCTCTTGGCTATACAGGAGGTAAACAATCAGATGTCCTGCTTTTATCCTCAGCAGTAAAACTGTTGTGTTGCCCTTGGGCATCACACTTCTGTTTCTGTTGTCTGAAAGCCTAAATGAAGTCACAGTACCTATTTTTTCTGTGTTGGACTGGGTCAGTGGACCAACCTGTAAATTGAATAGTGTCATTATCTCACAAGTCAAGTCATGTGAACTTATTCACCAGTGAGCGACAGAGTGCACACCCACATTAACATTGTAAGCCCCTCCCATTCCAAATACATACGTAGCTAAAACAGCTACAGTTAACGATGACAAGTGTCGATCACAATACTCTCCATTTTTCTTTGTACTGCAGTACGACATATGTATTGCATACGTACTAGTGTGAATGCACTGATACACAGACCGGTCTGGTTCGGTATGGAAGTCTAAAATTTGGGAGATACTGTAGCTGCTGTTTGGAGCAATGGGTCTAATTCAACTCTTCTTTCCCCTCCCCCCTCCTCCTTCCAGGCAGCAGAGGCATTTCTCGTCCTGTTATTATCAGATGCCAACCTTTGTGCCATACATGCAAAGCGGGTGACCCTGTTCCCTAGGGACATCCAGCTGGCCAGGAGGATCCGAGGTGTGGATAGCCTCTAAAAGAAGAAACACCCCATCAGCCTGTTTCATCTTGCTGTGCTGCATTCAGTTTTAGATAGTGATTTGCTGTTTTCACCAGGTTTCTGAGGTGTGGAAGACAAAGTAATTTGTTAATTTTGTTTTAAAGGTCATCACAGGTTTTATGAAAAAGCAACATGTTCAAATTCAGGTTCTTTGATTGAAGAAGTCTCTTTAAAACGGCAGACAAGAAAACAAAAAATTTAAATACTGAGATGTAAGTAAAGAAGAATGTAATCACTATGGAGCAGTTTTTTAATTATTTTATACATTGTAAATCTTCTAGCTAGTGTTCTCTGTATTACATTTGTTTTAATGTGTTACTGATGTGTACA
The DNA here is from genome assembly GCA_013358685.1 of Antennarius maculatus. NCBI lineage: Eukaryota > Metazoa > Chordata > Actinopteri > Lophiiformes > Antennariidae > Antennarius > Antennarius maculatus. Next base: position 18,478,100 of record CM023608.1, read on the forward strand.
TATTGTTTCCCAATCAAGTAAGCTTATTTTAATAATAAATACATTATTGTTACATAAATTGATGTCATGTTTTGGTTTGAACTCAAGAAATATTTCTTGTCAGTAAACTGCACAGTGCCTTCATGTTAGTGATGATATTGGTTCTGGTTATTGAGTCAATAGCAATCATGGAAGAGGATAGTTTAGCTCACATTTACGTAAGCTTAATTAAAAAAGAAATAGAATATTTTTTGTCTTGCTGCCAAAGGTGTGGATGGTTGGCCAGTCATTCACATTCTACCTCAAGAGGAACGGAAACAAAAACCTTAACTTAAGGAAACTGCAATAATTCAAAAACAGAAAACTAAGCCCTCTAATGTGACATGCACACAGCATCTTCAATAATGAGTTAACCCCCCCCTCCTTCCCCACTAACTCAATCACTTTTACTTTATAACAAAGCAGTGCTTCTCATAATATAGTCCTTTTAATTCACCACTAAAGCAGATGAATGAATGACTGCACTTGTACGTAATGGGTTTAAAACAAAAACAGGTGCTGGTTCTGCTGAACATCTTGATCCAACAGGGTTCCAGTATGTGGTATGTTCTGTCGCTGTGCTGTAGGTGAGGATAGTGCTCAGAATGATGTAAGTTGAAGGGTTAATGAGAGGTGCAGACAATGATGGCCTCATGAATGTGAGGTGCATTGTAAAGATAGATACTATAGATAGATAGATACTGTAGATAGATAGATGCTGAGATGTGAGGGTGTGTGTGTGTGGAAATGTGTTACATGTGAATGTAGGACTAAAGCAGGAAATACTGTATATGTCATGCCAAAGCAGTCAGAATGAGTACAGACAGGGACAGGCAGACCAGCAAGACTTTTGACACAACTTTATTTAAGCACATTAAATTTTGAGACGAATGTCTTTAATTGTAAAAAAAAAAAAGTAGTAAAAATCATGTTACATATTCAGATTTCCATCATCATCATCATAAAAATTGGGAGTCAAACCCCTTCAGTGATCTAACACTGTCAGATGTTTGTGTCTCTGCGTGGTTCTGTGGTGCACTGGCGTTGTACCTGGAGTTTCTCCCGCCTCACGCCCTCAGCTGGGATAGGCTCCTGCTCCCCGTGACCTGCTACAGCAGTTGAAGCAGAAGAAAATGAATAAATGTTTAACTTAAACAATTCCAATATAAGATCATTTTTAAATTATATGAACTATATTTTCTATAGAAATAATATATAATATAATAATGTTTTTCATAGAAATGGCTTCACCAGTAGTTACAGCACAACAAATGTGTATATCAAAAGACTACAAAATATAATTTGGCTCTTGGATAGATTTTTTTAACCTACTGTGGTGACACCAGGACCGGCCCTACTCTGCACCTAATTGGATAGGTTTGATGACATTTTTCACATAGGCAAAGTTATTTCATTTCACATTACTGTTATACTAAGCCAATTTGAGACAGAGCAGGACAGGTCCTGGCATGCAATAGAAGAGCACTGTATTCATATATATTATTTACTGCACTATGGTACTGAATGATCTAACAGCCATCAGAGCATGCTTGCCAAGACAAAGTGGTGAATTAGATGAAACTTGAAGAACATCTGACCTTTAACTGATTGGAAAGGAACCCAGTCTGAACCTCTCTGACCCCACCCACACTCCCACTAAGTCTTGGGCTGGGCACCAGATGGTGACTGATTCAAGACCCCTGTAGGCAAAAACATTTGGAGTGTGAGCTGGTAGTGGGAGGTGCCAGCTCACCTCCTGGGCACTGCCGAGGTGCCCTTGAGCAAGGAACTGTCCCCATACAAGTTGCTCATTGGGCGCACCACGAAGGAGCTGCCCACTGCTCTACCTACACATTATTTGCTTGCCTCTGTGTGTGTGTGTGTGTGTGTGTGTGTGTGTGTGTGTGTGTGTGTGTGTGTGTGTGTGTGTGTGTGTGTGTGTGTGTGTGTGTGTGTGTGTTATGGGCCTGTACAACATACAGTATATGTGTGTGATTAACAACAACTAATGTGTGCTAGAGTGTACAAATAATTTCCCCTATTAGGGATTAATTAAGTTGATTTCATTTTTTTTTTCATTTCACCCACTTGATCAATAAAGAGTTCTATTATCTGACCTGTAGTTATCTAAATAAGAACAATAAAGCAAGTTTAGTCATATAAACGTCTATCAGTGGTTCATAAATGGTTCAAATAGATCGATACAACTGATATAATTGTTTTTATTAACTACAGTCAGCCTCCAAATGATCCAAACTCTGATCATCATTATCATCATCATCAACATCATTATATTTATTGATCAGATGTGGTCAAACACTGAGCCAGCCCTCATGGAATTACTTTAACAGTAAAGTACCAAAGGGTTTTCTGCCCACATCCACATCAAGGTTCCAGGCCCCAAATCGAAGACGATTCCCATGCTGACCCCAAAAGACCCGTTTGGAGGTAAGAGATCAACATGGATTGCCTGCATGGTGGCTGTAAAGAAAAATAAACACAGTGATGAACATGAAAACACAAAATAAAAATTGGTGCCTAACATCAACGAATGTCATCATGGACATTTACTGTAATTAACTAAAAATCTTTTACAGTAATTACGGTTGTTTACCGTCTCCAAGTACCCTGCGTATATCGTAGGCTTTACGGTAATCATTACAAATTCAGGCATGTGATTGGATGAGCGAACAGGCTTCTGTGCTGCGTCACAATCTCTCATCCTCCCCGCGTTCAGACGCTACAGGCTTCCGTGGAGAGACGGTCCTGTATTGCGTCGAACAGCAGCAACTTAATTACATCGAACTCTATGGGAAAGTGCTATATAAACAGTAAACCACGACAGTAACTGCCGTTCTGTTACACTAAAGAGCAGGTAAGTCGAGAGTTTGTTCTCGTGGAAACATAAAGTGTCTGTCATCAAATAACTTCCCATTTCTGAGGCAGGAGTTAGCAGGCAGTGGGTTTGAATGGGTGACAGCACGTAACTCATCAGGATGAGAACTACAGTATTATGTTGGGGTAATGTTTCGGCTTGACGAACATTGAACGGTTGTTCTTCTTTGTAAACAGAAGCTCAAAAAGCTTCGCAGCTTGGTTTGTTTTTGTTGTGGAGATGTTAGCATGTATTTCGCTGTTAGCCACTTTTAGTTTGTGGTTGTGCAAGGCGACGCTAGGCTAATTAACTAGCTAACTACTAACTAACGTAATATTTTCCCAAGTTTCTTTGTTGACAACGTTACAGATTTCTCATATTCAGCAGGATCTTTTGATCCGCTTTTTTAATTTGTAGAGAACCAGACGCAGTTGCAGTCAGTTAGGTTCAGTTGTCACATTGGATGTTCATGTTCAACATGCAGATCGCGTATCTTATTGCAGTTGTTGCGCCTGAATTACTACTTGTCAAATACAAACAGAATGAAAATGGCGATGTTTGTTTTGGTTTTTACTGGATTTGATTTGAAGGAAAACAAATGAAATTAGGTTCAGTATCTCTGCTGTTTATCTCATCAAGTGTTCACACTTTGCATCCTCTGGAATATCTTGGGAAGTTAAATTGCACGTGGCATTCCAGTATATTTTCTTGTACAATGTGCAACACAGATACTGTAATTTCAAGTAGTTGCATCAGTTTGCTTTCCCCTCTGTGGAGCACTTTATTAATACTGTATGTGTATAATATGTGTAATAATGTCTGTGGGTTTGTGCTGCTGCTTCCTCATTCCTCCACTTGGACCCTGAATTTAAATTTGCTTTCTAGGTAATACTTCCTGGACATCTGGTTCCAATAATTTCCTCCAAGAGTAAAGTAAATGATCTGATCAGAACACACTGTGAAATTCTTTTGATCTGTTTTTTAACAAGCAGAAGTTAATGAAAGGCCACACTGTTTCTGTTTCATTATTACCGTGATTACAGAGGTCAGCTACTAACTGCAAATCAGTACTGTAATGATTGAGAGATAAGAGAATAACAGATGATGAGTCCCACTCTGGGTTTGTTCTTTTGCATTTGCATTGCAGCTCTTTGTTCTTTCAGATAAGGAAATCCTGTTTCCTGTATATATTGTGATTTAAAGTAATAGATCTTTTGATTATTGATAATTGATAATAACACTTACAGGTCTAGTTGTACTTCTTCTGGGTCACGTCTGGACATTTAAGGGTAGAAGGAGTTGAGCAGGATGACAAAATAAATCAAAGTGTAAGAAAAGAGTTTCATCTAAGCAAATAGTGACCAGTAAACAGGATTTTTTTTTTTAAAGTTATATTTACTTTGTAGTCTGCTTTGACAAGCAGAAGTTGTTTGGTGGAAAGGCAGCATTTTGTTCTGATTTTACAGTCATTAAACCGGTCTCTCTGCATCCTCCACTATGTAGCACAACACAACACAGCAGTGAGTCATCGGTTGCATGCATGACATACACTCTTCTTCTTCTTTTCCTTTTGGCTTTTCCCTTCAGGGGTCGCCACAGCGAATCAGTTGCCTCCATCTAACCCTGTCCTTTGCATCCTCTTCTCCCACACCAACTACCTTCATATCCTCCCTCATTACATCCATAAACCTCCTCTTTGGTCTTCCTCTAGGCCTCCTACCTAGCAGTTCAATACAGTAGTTCTTACAACAAAGATATTCCAGACCTCCAACAACCAATGAAAGTTGCATGTGGACCCTCATTTAAAAGTTAGAAACCTCTGTAGTGGTTGTTTATTTGGTACAAAGTTAGGAAGATCTGCCATCATGTGACTTTACTTGCAACAATAGATATCTTATTCCTTCAGGTCTTTCCACCTTGTGATGTATGTTGTCTGTCTTTTTATCTTTCCCATCTGTTGGTTGAAGCTACCAGGATTTAGCTTGTTCTTTGTGTCGATGTGGAAAAGATTATGTCAATCCTTGAAAGCTCTGTTTCTGAGATCACGCATTTAATCACTTCTGCCCACATCTTGATTAATGTCTAGCTGCTGTGGTTTAAGGGTCTTAGGGTCCCCAAGGTCTCATAAAATCAAAGGTTATGTGATGGCACTGATAGACAGTACAATATTTTAAACGTTGATTCGTCTTCTTCTTCTTGGCCTTTCGGCTTTTCCCTTCAGGGGTTGCCACAGCTAACCAGTTACCTCCATCTAACCCTGTCTTCTGCATCCTCTTCTCTCACACCAACTACCTTCATGTCCTCTTTCACTACATCCATAAACCTCCTCTGTGGTCTTCCTCTAGACTTCCTGCCTGGCAGTTCAAAACTCAGCATCTTTCTACCAATATATTCACAATCTCTCCTCTGGACATGTCCAAACCATCTCAGTATGGCCTCTCTGACTTCTCCAAAACCTCTAACATGTGCTGTCTGTCTGATGTACTCATTCCTGATCCTATCCAATATTTTAAACATTGAGTAATAAGTCTTTATAGTGTTCTTGACATCAAGTTTCCCATACAAACCGCAAACTTTGAACTGATGAGTGGATTTGTTTTTGTGCTATTTAAATTGTGTGGGAACTCAGTCCTTGACTCATGCACAGTAAATTTGTTTTATACCTCTAATTAAAAGTTGACCTTGCAAATTAACTCAAGTGTTTGTCCGTGTTAACATAAACTACTCCAACCTTTTAGTTTGGCTCAGTCTCAGACCAGCTGCTTGATACAGCCTGCTTTTAAAATTCAACTTCCCAAACATGAGGATGGAAATACTACTTGAACTAATTGCGGGTTATTTTGATAGCAATTTTCTTTCTTTCTTCCATCAGCTCTCCACCAGTGGACCGTTCGAACCAGTAACACTCCACCATGCTGTCAAGGTTGAGAACAACCTGGTCACTGAGGCCCTGCGTCTCTGTTTGCAGATGGGCGCACACAAAAGAAAGGGGCAGGCCACTCATGCTCAGCCCTCGCACCAACAAAGTGAGTTGATCACTGGTGTTACGTGTCTGTGTCGGCATTTCCAGATTAAACAGAGGACAGCTTCATTAGCATGCACGTCAGCATGGTATCCTTTTATGCCACTTGAATTTTGTGAAGTGATCTAACTCATATAGGCTTTGGTGTTTTGTAATATTTTTAAGAAAGTTCAGAATTTCATCATGAGTTTTAAAGTTGATGAATTAATCTTAATTATTTATTCATTATTAAACAAATGAAGCAAAAACGTTTTCCAGCAGCCTGTTGGTGTTTTTCCTTTTGTTGACTGACTTTGTTTAATTTTTAACAAAATATTGGATTTATTCTTTATTGTATAGTCCTCCATGCAGCCATATTAATTATGACTTACGTAAATCTCTTGAAGTCCGTACGATTTAAACAGTGCTATAACTCTTCTCACTTCACCAAACACCGGTGTCATTCAGTTATTACTGCATTATGCATTCTGTACCCGTAACAAATGTCCTGACATGACATTATCTCGTGCCTTTCTTTTTAGGTTTTTCGCTTACAGAGGGTTACAAATAAGTTTGCCACACGTGACCCTGCTTAAAATAACCAGAGCTCACTCTACCACTCAGGCTGTATTCAGCCTGCACATGTGTTGAATATTAACGGGCCACAGACAGCTGATTGGTGGTCCTGGATTACCTTCATACTACCACTGCTAACTGACTTAAAGAATTGATGTGATCAACCACAATTATGTTTATTAATCTGAAAGAGCTCTCAATAAGTCATTAACAGATTTCAGTGAAATTTTGAGGATTTATTTTTTTTTAGGAAGAGTATGTAAACGAAACAGTGTGTTTATGTACCATTGGATCATTGTGTAATGTTGTAATCTATATTAAGTGACACCTGCAGCTGGTACTAAAACTACTGTTACACTTTTTACAAGTAGCACATTACTGTTACTACTTACATTTCTGCTGTTTTATTTTTCAACTTTGTGAATATTATATTTATTTTTACTATTTAGGGTTTAATATTCAGAATATTTTAAATTGATGTGTGTTCAAATGTCTAAATTTTACAGACTTCTGTCTTTGTGCCATTGCTATTTTATTGTTTCCTATCCTGTTGTGATTTAACTTTAGATGCCATTAAAGTCACTGACGCCTTTGTGTTGAATCTTAAGATACTTAAAATTGAAAGAAGCAAGAGGAAAATGGCAGCAGGGTGGTTACTCATAAGGCGACGTGACTCCTATCAGCAGACTCTATCATCACACCTCTCATGACTCATCATGACCCGACAGTAGAGGTCACAGTGTCGCAGACGTGCTGTTTATTTCATGACACTGTCAGCATGAAGTCTGAAATCAAACATCTAAAATGCTTTTGTAAGACAATGGTGTGTGTTGCTGAAATGTGTTAAAAGAGAACTAAAATTAAATCTTACTGGTTTCCACATTGTTGCATTGTGCTTTGGGGAACTGTATTTGAAAGTGGAGTAAAGTGAAATGTTTTAACATCATGACTCATCATTGTGGCTCAGGAACCTCCAGCATTTGTCACTCTCACAAGCCTTTGCCTCACCTCAGACATTATCGCTTTCACGTGTCACACCACTATGTCATTCAGGAATGAGTCTGTAAACATTTTTTAGCCCTTCTCCCTCTTCTTCCATGTAATTGCAGAATTGTTTCTACACAGACTCCTCTTGTAACTGTAGTTATGCTTGTATTAGACACAAGGTTTAAACACGTCGCACTTCTACTTTTTCACCACAGGGCATGGCCTTCTCTCTCAAAGAGCGGCAGATTTTGGGAATTCATGGTCTGTTACCCCCAAAAGTGGAGACTCAAGAAATTCAGGCACTGCGCTTTCAGAATAACCTCAAGAAGATGACTGATCCCCTAGAGAAGTACGAGCATATAAAGCGGAAATCCATGAAAAATAACCATAGTTTGATGTAGATGAAGATATACATGTATATATTTATGTTTTTCTATCACTACACAGGTACATCTACTTGATGGGCATCCAGGAAAGGAATGAGAGGCTTTTCTATAGAGTGTTGATGGAAGACATCGAGGAATTAATGCCAATTGTATACACTCCCACTGTGGGCCTGGCCTGCATGCACTATGGACACATCTTTAGAAGACCAAAGTAAGCATTCAGTGAAGATATAAAAGGAAAATAAATGACAAATTGGATATTGGACACAGATGTGAATGTAAATTATGTTTTTGTAGGTGAGTTATATTTTCTGTTCCTACCCAGAGGGAGCAGAATCTTATCATATTTAAATAGTCAATATTTTTTTTCTTTCATCACCAGAGGCTTGTTCATCTCTATTTTGGACAAAGGACACATTCGTTCCATCTTGAACAACTGGTCAGAGAATGATGTTTCAGTGAGTATCTGAACATCTGACAGAAGATGAGTTGTAAATATGGATGCAGTTACAGATAGACAATATGGCTATAACTGTCAATGAGTAGGAATCAGTAAATAAGTCTAGCAAAGTCTGTTTGTTTGATCCATATTTTTGACATTTATCAGTTGAAGGTTCAGTGAAAGATTTGTGCTTATTTGCCTGCCTGTTGAATGTTTGAATTTATTTTCTGACTGATGTACTGTGCTTCGTCTTCCATCTTCTCTGTTTAGGCCGTGGTGGTAACTGATGGAGAACGTATTTTAGGATTAGGAGACCTTGGTGTTTATGGAATGGGGATCCCTGTGGGAAAACTTTGCCTGTACACTGCCTGTGCTGGCATCAGACCTGAGAAATGTCTGCCTGTGGTGATAGATGTTGGTACAGACAATGAGGTAAGAAGGCTTTACATGAATGTTTCTCTCATTTCTTTATGTGCTTTAGGTTAAAGTAGGATGGCTCACCGTCATTCACGTTTTGTATTTGCAATCCTCTCAGACTCTCCTCGCGGATCCGCTGTACATGGGCCTGTACCAGAAGCGAGATCGCTCTCAAGCATATGATGATCTGATTGACGAGTTCATGGAGGCTGTGGTGGACAAATATGGACAGGACACACTGATCCAGTTTGAGGACTTCGGAAATCTCAATGCCTCTCGCATCCTCAGGAAGTACAGGGAAAAGTACTGTACCTTCAACGATGATATCCAAGGTTCATAAAAACCTTCTCACTGATCACTTTGGAGCTTTACGTGGTCAGAATGCTTTTTTAACAATTCAATTCAAACAAGAATTTTGTGACGTTTAATGCAACTGATGGTAGTTGCTCAAAGCACCATTTTGGAAGTTATGTCTTTTTTCTCCCATTGTTATACTTTAAACCCTTTTGACGTGTCCTTTGTTATTTCACCAAAATAAATCCAGAAACCTGAAATGTTTTTTGGGCATAAATCATCAATTCTGGCAAAACTATACAACGGTTAACCATTTCTTTTGTGCATTGAAATAAACACTGATTCATCTCTTATCGTCATGGCAGTGGTGTCATACTGTTGTATTCTACTCCATCATTCCAGGTACTGCAGCTGTAGCCTTGGCCGGTCTGATGGCAGCTCAGAGGGTCATTGGAAAACCCATCACTGCACACCGGCTGCTTTTCCTGGGAGCTGGAGAGGTAATGTATTTATCCAGTAATGATTCGATTAGATTTGGGGTTTTTTTTGTTGTTGCTTTTTTCATATATAAAACTTCCATTTATTATAATCATTCCTCTCCCGACTTTGAGAATGTTGATAGAGAAGTACAGAGAAGGCCAGACGGAGCTGCATTGTGTTTCTGTAGATCTGGAGAAAGCTTATGACAGGGTGCCCAGAGAGGAACTGTGGTATTGTATGAGGAAGTCTGGAGTGGCAGACAAGTATGTTAGAGCGGTGCAGGACATGTATGAGGACTGTAGGACAGTGGTGAGGTGTGCTGTAGGTGTGACCGAGGAGTTCAAGGTGGAGGTGGGACTGCATCAGGGATCAGCTCTGAGCCCCTTCTTGTTCGCTATGGTGATGGACAGGCTGACAGACGAGGTTAGACAGGAATCTCCATGGACTATGATGTTTGCAGATGACATTGTGATCTGCAGTGAGAGCAGGGAACAGGTAGAGGAGAAGCTAGAGAGGTGGAGGTTTGTCCTGGAAAGGAGAGGAATGAAGGTTAGCTGCAGTAAGACAGAGTACATGTGTGTGAATGAGAGGGACCCAAGTGGAAGAGTGAGGTTACAGGGAGAAGAGATCAAGAAGGTGGAGGATTTTAAGTACTTGGGGTAAACAGTCCAGAGCAACGGAGAGTGTGGAAAAGAGGTGAAGAAACGTGTGCAGGCAGGATGGAATGGGTGGAGAAAAGTGTCAGGTGTGATGTGTGATAGAAGAGTTTCAGCTAAAATGAAAGGAAAGGTGTACAAAACTGTGGTGAGACCAGCGATGTTGTTTGGTCTAGAGACAGTGTCACTGAGGAAAAGACAGGAGACAGAGCTGGAGGTAGCAGAGATGAAGATGCTGAGGTTCTCTTTGGGAGTGACCAGGAAGGATAGGATCAGGAATGAGTACATCAGAGGGACAGCACATGTTAGAGGTTTTGGAGATAAAGTCAGAGAGGCCAGACTGAGATGGTTTGGACATGTCCAGAGGAGAGATAGTGAATATATTGGTAGAAGGATGCTGAGTTTTGAACTGCCAGGCAGGAGGCCTAGAGGAAGACCAAAGAGGAGGTTTATGGATGTAGTGAAAGAGGACATGAAGGTAGTTGGTGTGAGAGAAGAGGATGCAAAGGACAGGGTTAGATGGAGGCTGTTGATTCGCTGTGGCAACCCCTGAAGGGAAAGGCCGAAAGGAAAAGAAGAAGAAGATTCCTCTCCCGACTAACTGCAGATGGTAAAGCTGTTTATATAGGATACCAACATTACTGAAGAACTTCAATAAATCAAATGTGTGCTCAACTTCAACTGCAACATTTCATTGCGCAAAGTGTATTTCCATTATTTGCCTCTTATTTTGAAAGAATTAAAATGTACTGAGGTTACAGTTTACAGTATGTATTTTGAGTGTTTATAAGGAAGAGTTTATTTTCTCTTTAGGCTGCGGTTGGTATTGCCAATCTGATTGTCATGGCCATGATGGAGGAAGGGATGAACCCAGATGAGGCCAGAAAAAGGATCTGGATGTACGACAAACATGGCTTACTAGTAAAGGTTGGTGCATGTGAAATTAACAATGTCGATAGACATGATTTGTCTGTGTAGCTTCCTGTCTTACTCACTGTTGGTTGTTTTTTTTCATTATTTATTTTTGCCACAAATATATCCAATGTGACTCTAGGACAGACAAGAGGAAATGTTCCCAAACCAGGAGCCATTTGTCCATGACAGTCCAGGGAACATCGGGAGCTTCCTAGATGCTGTCAATACCATCAAACCCACAGCTATAATTGGTACAGAACTTTCCTTTAACTGAGTGAGACAAGAAAATGTTTATATGCAAAAGCAGAAATTAGATTACATGATTATAATGCTCCTATTTGTAGTGTTGATGTTATGATGTGTAATCAGATCTAAGCAAGATGTTTGCATTATTTATTTTGTATCTTATATAACCTTTTTACGGCTCAGTGTGCTGATCAACAAATTCTTTCCTTCTTCCAGGTGTGTCAGGAGCTGGACGACTGTTCACCCATGACGTCATCAAGTCCATGGGGGCCCTGAACGAACGACCCATCATCTTTGCTCTGAGTAACCCAACCACTAAGGCAGAGTGTACCGCAGAAGATGCCTACACACTCACTGATGTACGCACGTCTTTCTATTTTGTCTAGTTTATCTAGTTTGATTCTTTCTGACTGACACTCAAAGAAAGTTTTAAGAATCAACATCACTTCTGTTACTGCCGTGTATTTCTTGCTCATCGTCATTCTTTCACCCTTTGTCTCATTGTTCCACAGGGTAGATGTCTTTTTGCCAGTGGCAGTCCATTTGATCCTGTGACTCTAAGTGATGGACGTGTCATCACACCTGGACAAGGAAACAATGCTTACATCTTCCCAGGTTAAAAAAAAGAAGATTTAGCATGTTTCTGTTAATATATTTTGATTTGCGCTTTGATTTATTCCATGCCAAAAATGTTGATGGAATGAAATAATTTGAAAACCCTCTATCCTGTTTCATTCAAAAGTTATTCTGTTTTCTTGAAGGGAATTTTGTCTTTTTCTGAGTAAGACTTTTGGCATCTTCCAATATGTTCCCAAAAGATTCCAATTCCTGGAGGAACGTTCATATTCCTAAATAGGAGAAAATTTCCGCTTCTTTCCTGTTTTCATTATCAGCATTAGCTTCTTCTGCTGTTCATAACATCCATCCATACATTACATACAATAACCTGCACTGCCCTCTTCTGATGAAACAAGTTTTTGCGTAACCAAGTGTACATTACTGCATTTGTGTTAGGAGTCCCATTGATGGAAAAGCTCTTAATTTACAATTTAGGTTTAGGTTTCACAAATGGATGCACCAATGGGAAAATGGACATTTGGATGATAAAGAAAATAAAACGTGTTGTTTGTGCATTGCAGGGGTTGCTTTGGCTGTGATCCTGAGTGGAGTGAGACACATCAGTGACACAGTATTCCTCGAGGCTGCCAAGGTCTGAACTCATTAAATGTTTCAAAGTTTCTCTCTGAAGTTCTTTCCCGTGTCCAGAACCCATTCACCACCCACTTGTTGTCTCTGTTATGTGGACATTTGCTATACAGTGGCCTCCATTAGTTCTCGGAATCACAGTAAGATTTGTTGCCAGCTCCGTGTTGAGTATAAAAATGTCATAAAAATGTTTCTTATTCTGCAAGCCAGCGATAGGAATGGTTTTGTCTGTTCTGTCCTTTGTAAGAAACACACATTAAATATTATGGAATTAAATGTAGCAGTCGTAGATTTGGAATTCATATTTGTTAAAAACTATTTTCATGCTTTTTCCAGACCCTTGCAGCTCAGCTGACTGATAAAGACCTTGAAGATGGTAGACTCTATCCTCCTCTCTCCAAGATCCGAGAGGTCTCTCTCCAGATGGCCGTCAAGGCAAGTCTCCTGAAAATAACCTTTTCCATCACTGACTGTTTCAGCTTTCATTTCTTAAACTTTCCTCAAAGTTTGAATCAGAAGCAACTGGCTTTCTGTTCAGTGTGTGAAGACTTTCTTCCTCAGTCCTAACTGTTCGTGAGTGTGAAACCCACTGGCTCCACTTGCTTTTCGACTCGGCCTTTGAGGATTACCAGAATATACATGAATGAGACTCTACACAAGCAACTTAGTCAAAATTGTTCCTGCTCACATTTCTACTTTCATCTGCCAGCTCACAGACCGCAACAAAGTAAGGGAGATGTACAGCTGGTGGCTCCAAAAGTTAACAAAAGTATATTTAATAATAACTATTCAATACAAATAGCAGCATGGCTATATGTATTGACACCAAGTAACTGGGAACACCAGTTACATCTTGCTGACTGCTCCACCGTGCTGCCCACATTAACCCAGTTAGCTTTGAAGAATTTCTCAAGATAAGACTTTAAGAGCACATTTGGTGTTTCATCACTTAAACCATCATGGTCTGTGTTTGTGTCATATTTGTGTATTTACATCTGCCTCTCAGTATCAGTCAATGCTAAATGTTTTCTTTCTTTCTATAGGTGGTGGAATATGTCTATTCTAAAGGCATGGCATTCCGCTACCCTGAGCCTATAGACAAGAACGGATTTGTACGTGCTACTGTGTGGAATACCGACTACGACTCCTTACTTCCAGAGACGTACGACTGGCCAGATGTGAGCTTCAGTCCCAAGACTAAGTAGAAGTTGGGAAAACCCTCACTGACTCCTTTGGTTGCTACGTTACTCTCAATCATACAACTTTGAAAAATGATCAAACTAAATACATTTGTGTTAAGGTGGCCATATTATACCTGAATTGTGATTGCACATTTTCACTTCACATCCCAGGACATTCTCACTTGTCTGACACACATAAACCTGACCACACCTGGAGGGCCCGTTCATCATAGGACAATACAATGTCGACCTATTTTATTCATGCATATGTTGTGACAGTACATCCGCTCAATGTTAAAATGGGTTCCTACAAGACAAGATATAAAATGATTGTGGGATTTTTTCTGTAGCTATCTACCACCATATTAATCACAAAAAATCTGGGAATAAGGTTAGCCCTGTGTTAGGACAGGCTGTTTTTCACCCATTTTAATCCGAGTCTCTCCTTGCTTGTGTTTGCACTCCTGATTCTAATGTTATTCTGTGTTATAGCTACTGTATATGTAACACACATGCTTTAAAATGAAGTCTGCATTCTGCCTTTTCACATTAAGTGGAAGTTTGGTGGCTCTCCAACCAATGACATATACATACGTCTGAGATATGATGAAGACTCCATTCAGATGCACAGAAGTATTTTGCCTTTGCAGAGCAAAGGAAAAATTATGCTACTCTTGGCAGAAAAAGAAGGATTACTTAAAGCAGGAATTCAGAAACTGTAAGATTTTATGAAGGGAAATTGAATTATATTTTTTTTTAAAGTTGAAGAGAATCCATGAATTTTAACTGTTAAAACATTATTTTATTTTGGTGTTTTTCTATTGTAATACATATTCATTAGAAAGCCAGTCATCAACACTCCTTTGGGGAATTTTGCTTAAACAAATCTGTCGAAATGAACTATTTTGCCTTATAAGTGTGATAAACAGATTATACCCAGATATTTATAGAAAGTTTCAAATAGTTGAATAAACATTTTGTTATATTTAAACTATATTTTATTTACTGAATATGATCTTTCTGCTGAAACAGAATTTATACATTTGTACTCAGTACATTCATATGGGTTTTGACAGGTTGTGTGCAGTTTTTTTTTTATTTTTTAGATGTATTCAAAATGACAACGTTGCACCCAGTTGACTTCTATTTTCACTCTTCTGGTCTGTCATAAAGAATAAATATGACTGCTGCTGCTATTATTGTCCCAAATTAGCTCAAGAAAGAGGTGAACTTTGCAGTTGTAGTGCCAACTATGAAAGTAGTCTAATGTTTAATTCCAAAAAGTGACAAAAACCTAAGGATTGAATATTCTGTCCAAATTATTTACCAGTTACAATCTTTAATTTTATCTTCCTTCAGTCTGTTTAGACGGATGGGCTGAAGTCTCCTGTTATGAATGAAAGGATCAACAATTCATTTGAAGTATTGTCTTTCCATGGTGTCAAGAGTATTTGTGGTATGATTAGTTACTTTTCCAACCATGCTTGAATATATGTGCTTTGTATGTGTGAACTGTAATCTCAGTGCTGGGTGACAATGTAGACAGAACTAAAACTCAAAAGCTCAGCGTGAGAATTATGTTGCTTTGACAGACTGTATCCTCCACTAAATATAATTTTAGGTGAAAAGTTATCTACTTTTACAAATATTTTTTTTCAAAGAAACTACCTAATTTAATGCCATGTGTTACTGTCTTGTTTTTTGTGTTGCCTCAGCATTTTTACTTGCAAAATATTTGTACTGTTTCTTGGAATGTGTATAGAAAAATGGCAGAAGGAAAATGGATATATGCTGTACTGTCATCTTTTGGTGCTAAATAAATAATTAAAAAATGTTTTTCTGTGCAACAAGTTTTGGTCTTCATACAGTTAAGATGTGCAATTCTATAAAATGTGTCAGACATTTTTTTGTTTTGTTTTTGTTTAATTTTTTCTGAAAATAAAGATAATTCGAATTTAAAACCTGTTTCACTCCATTTATTTAATATTCCAGAAAATGAATGTAAATTCATTTTAAATTCTGGACAGATATTTTATTGTAAGGAAATTTTCAGGAATGTACACTGAATGATTCAAGTTCTTACACCACACATTATTGTAGCGCAGCGTTTCTCAAATTGATTTTAATTTTATTTTTCAGTATCAAATGGTGCAATAAGATGGTCAAAAATGTTTAAACAAGGGTTTTTGTTATTTCAGGAAAATTGATGCACTTAAAACGTTTGTGTTATAGACTAAAAAATGTTAATAAAATTATTCTTTGTTATAAATTGAACTATATTTCTTTTTTCCTTTTTTGTTTTGTTTAATGTTATGCAGAGGTGTACTCAACAATTTTATAGACAATTGATATTATTTATAATCGCGGCGGAGGGGGGCACCACAGAAAATAACTGAGAAGCACTGACGTAGCGGAACGTGAACCTACCGCTTCAAAAAAATCCGACCCGACTGAAACGACTCATCCGTCGCTCTTCTTACGTCATCACAGAGTGACAATTTGTTTTGACCATGGCGCTCCGCACCAGTCGTAGTTTAATCTAGGCTCTACCATCTGTTTACTAACTTCGGGAGAAATGAGCATGGACCTGACCTTCCTCGGGACTGGTTCGGCCTATCCGTCCCCGCATCGCGGCGCGTCGGCTCTGGTGCTGCGGACCGAAGGGGACTGTTGGCTCTTTGACTGCGGGGAAGGGACCCAGACCCAGCTGATGAAGAGCCAAATCAGAGCAGGCGAGTCCAGCAGTTCCTCGTTCAGCCTGATTCAATGTTGCCTCGAATGCTAATACTCAAACCCGATTCTCTGTTAAACGTCAAATATTGTAAGTCAGTGAGCTTTGCGTATATTTTACTTCTATTCTTTACTCTCTACTGGATGAACATTATGCTGTGGCTACAAGTCATAGATAAAAGTAGGAATGTCACAATCTCTGTGTGTGTGTGTGTGTGTGTGTGTGTGTGTGTGTGTGTGTGTGTGTCATGTTTCCTGACCAGGTCGGATCACAAAGGTTTTCATCTCCCACTTGCATGGAGACCACCTGTTTGGTCTGCCTGGTCTCCTCTGCACTGTGAGCCTCAACACCAACCCCGAGGGCCAGCAGAGCCCCAAGTGTGTGGACATCTATGGGCCCCGGGGCCTCCGGCACTTTCTAAGGATGACACTGGGCCTCACGGGCTCACAGCTGCTCTTCCCTTATGCAGGCAGGTCTAAATGTAGTACTATATGTATTCCATATCTGTATTATTCTTTCCAGTCATTCTTTGCTGTGTGATCGGACTTGATTCTAACATCTTTTGCTCTAAATGCTGAACTTTTTTATTTTTTTATGTTGCAGTTCATGAGCTGGAACCCACATCAGACCAGAGTCCAGAGGAGGGACAGCTCAGCCTGGAGGTGTGTGATTCATTTTCCTGTTTCTATGTGATGAAAAGTCCCACCATACTTCTCTATATAGAGCAAAGCACAACACATTGTCTCCAGGGATGGTCTGAAAAAATGTGTGTGTGCATGGTTGTTTGTCTTTGTGTGTGGCTCCGCGGTGCACTGGCGTCGTGCCCAGAGTGTCCCCCGCCTCACGCCCTGTGCCAGCTGAGATAGGCTTCAGCTCCCCATGACCAGCTACGGCGGATGAAGCAGCAGAAACTGAATGAATGAATGCTCTAATACTGAAGGTTTTGCAAAGGATTCCAAATTTAGTGTCTATGACTCAGTTTGTGTGGGTCTTAGAAAGGGTTCCTTTTGATCTCTAATGTTTTTTTTTTGTGTGTGTGTGTCTTCAGATGACGGCAGCGTGTGGCCCTCTTCACCCACAGGAGCAGCCGGGAACGACCATCACACTGGACGTCTCCAGCGACTCTTACTTCCTCTTTAAGGACAAGAAGTTTGTGGTCAAGGCCTTCAGGTTGTTTCACCGCATCCCCTCCTTTGGTTTTTGCGTTCAGGAGCATGATCGCCCTGGGAAACTGAAGACTGATCTCCTTAAGGAGCTGGGTATGCACATATTTACGTATTTCCTCATGTATATTTTTCATTATTTGGACAGTTAAACTAATAAAAATAAGAGATAGGAATGGGAAAAATGTCACCAGTTGCATATTGTTACAAACTTCTAGTAATATTTTTATGTGACCTTGAAGTGGAGATTTGAATTATTGTGAATCATGTACTGTTTTGTCTGCCAGGTCTGAAATCAGGACCGCTTTATGGACGGCTGAAAGCCGGAGAGGCTGTGACGTTGGCCAGCGGACGTGTGATTCTGCCTTCAGAGGTGCTGGAAGAAGCCACTCCCGGGAGGAAAATTTGCATTTTAGGGGATTGTAGCTCCATTCTCGGGGAAGCGCCGCTGGCGTTATGCAGCGGAGCAGACGTTCTCGTCCATGAGGCCACCCTCGGAGATCAGCACAGAGACAAAGCGGTGGATCATGGACACAGCACGCCTGGGATGGCAGCGGCGGTTGCTCGGGCTTGTTGTGTACGGAGACTGGTGCTGTACCACTTCAGTCAGAGGTACAAACCCTGCTCCCTGCAGAAGGAAAACGAAGAGGAGGATAGCGCCCTCGAGCTCAAGAGACAGGCTGAAGAAGTTCTACAGGACAGCGGTGTGGAAGTGACTCTTGCAGAGGACTTTCTGGTCTTGCCCATTCCTCTCAGACGATGAAGGCAGTGAACAACTGGTTGTTTGCCTTCAACCCATTTTTTAAAAATGTGCCTTCTTATTGTGTAAATGTGTTGCATTATCTTATTTATGATCCTGTGGTTTAAAATAAAAGATATTTGCTATTTCTCAGAGAAACTATTTTTTACATTTACAACTTCTGCGTGACAACAAAAAAATAATTTGATCATCTTCGAACCTTTTCCAGAGCTTTATTTCTGGATCTGTACACAAGGTATTAAAGTACAACAGAAAATACAAAATAATGTTTAACAAAAGAGGAGAAAAAAAAACAATGTTTATGTACAATTCTTATAAACAATTAAGATAGCATGAACATTTCTCATAGTGATGTATTTGATTGTCTATTTCTGGATATACATTTTTCAGTTTTGTAGGTTTTTATTCACAAAGGTGTTTGTTTTCAAAGGACTCCAGAGTTCTCTTTTTCAAAACCACAACTGTTATTTTTTTCCTTTTTCAACTTCAAAACACAATACAAAATATAAAATAAATTTGTTTAGTGCTTGCACACACAAGTCTCATATCGGAAATATCAATAAAATATCACATTTTCCAGAGTTCACAGGGTGGTGAAAAACCTACTTCTACTACTTAATGGCCTTTACATTCTGACAGTTTGAGTCTTTGTACAAACCACAGTTGAAATAAATATCACTGCACTGCTAAAGCTAGATGAGCTCGGAGGAACTACTGCATTATGCGCATTGCATCAAAACAAACAAGCTGGCCACACACTCAGAGCAGCAGCCATCCCTTCACCATCAAGACAAATAAGACGACATGTAAAAAGAATTTTTATCGAGGAAAGATGAGTGTCTTTTACACATGGCTGCAAGATTTGAATGTAAATTTGCAACACTGAGTGATCAATACGTCTTCGGGTAAAGCCGTTTTCAGTGGTGCACTTGAGAATGGGACACAACCGGCATGCATGGTTTCAGCTGCGTCCTGGGGAGGTGTATCATGATTTTTCCAAAGAGAAAGTGTGAGAGAAAAAAAAATTCAAACACCAAAATTAACCGGTAAAATGTAAAACCAAAGTATATCTGTACATATCTACAAATTATTGCCTTTTGACAAGGAACCAAATTAAAATCTTTGTAATAATACAGATTCACAAGTGTCAGAGGTCAGTTAATAGACTTTTAAAGGCTATTTGCTAATTATTTACATGAAACACAGATGTGAACATCGTCTGATGTTTGGGCTACGGAACTTAATTACATGATAGAACTTAAGTGATGGTTTATAGGCATGATCCATGTCTGTACACACAATGATGAATTACAAGTTCTATGGACAAAAAACACGGTGTACCCCTGAAACAAACCAATTATTCATAGTACAATGCATAGATAAATTAAGTAAACACTTCTACTGCATCCAATCAACTGACAATGACCTGCTAAACATTTTACAATTCACAATATGGACTTCAGTCAAGAGATAATGGCTCTATTTCTGCTACTAGACTCCAAAACAGCTAAACCAGATAATACAAGGCATTCTCTAATCAGTTCAGGTCAGATAGAGGTTAATATGAAATAAAAATAGAGTGGCTTTAAATAAGGGGATAATACTGCTAGCAGGTTTACCCAAGCTTCCTAAGTGGTCTGAAAATGGTTTTACTAAATTCTTGTCCAGTCATTTATTTAGGGGAATTTTCTCTTATTTATCACAACTGAAGAACATGTGCCGAATAGGAGGCAATGAACGCATTCATTTGGAGGGGTTAAAAAAAAATAAAACAATTTTGCAAACATTCACTTGTTCCAGTTTGGCAACTTTGAACAGTTAAAAAACTATAGAAGCAGACAAACTACAGACCAGCTTCCACAGGGGGAAACAGAAAGAAAACCAAACTGGAAGGCTTTAGCAGCTGACGCCATGACAACTCCTTGTTTCCAAAGTTAATCTCCATGCTAGTGTAGTGTTGCTCTTCATAAAATGTCTAGCCAGGTTTATTCAGGGGCAAATAAAAACCACTTGCACCACCCTGGTTAGCAGAAGGTACCTGTAAACCGAACACTAAAAAAAAAAGAAAAAAAAAGTACCACTTCAAGCAACAACAACAAGCAAATAATAACACTAGAGGCAGAAAAAAAATCCATTTTTGGCAGCTGGAAAGAATGGCAGGATAATTTTGTAGCTCTGAAGATGTTGTGAGAAGATTTTGAGGAAGATCCACAACTCTCCTACTGCAGCCTCTGGGCCCCGCTGTACATGGACGTTACATATCTCAAGACTGCAAACAGAAATAAAATAAATGGCTATATAAACTCTTGAGAGAAATCAAGATCTTAGTTCTATATGATAGACATCACTGATGTCATATTTAAAAAAAATTTAAAAACATGAAAACAAAAAAGTATATTCATATACATATATATAGATATATATATATATAATAGAATTTAAACCAATTGGATTCTCCAGTGAGGTCAGTCTTATGTACATTTGGGAGGAGGTTTCAAAAGGGAAGAACGAGGGACGAAGTCGAGGAAGATCACTCTGACTGAAGTGCTGCAGTGTGCTGTGTGTGGTGTCGTGCGTGTGCTCCCAGAAAACCGTTGGGTTCGCCGCCGCCCGTCAAGCTCCCAAAGTCTGTGACGGAAACGGCCATTTTGGCGCCGGTGATTCGGTGGTGGTGCGCTGTTGTCCGTCGTGCTTCAAATTCCACACCGAGGTTACCAACAGACACGTCATTGATAAAGGAGTCAGGCAGAGCCATCTTGAGTCTCTTGGAGGGCCGTTCGCAGTCCTTACTGACGCACACTCCTCCTAGCTGGCCAAGGTCAGAGTGGTAGAACCCGGCGTCGAGCATGTTGAGGCAGTCAGGGTCTGAGCCGTTAGGAGGGAACCCAAGGGACTCGTCATGGTTCAGGGACCCACGATGGAGACCGTCCAGTGAAGGAAAGTTGTAGGAATCCAAGCAGCTGACCTCTGCAGGGCTGCACACTGTGGCCACGCTGTTACTCAACGCTGCAAGGACAGAAGAATTGAAGGGATAAGACAATCAAGTTTACCCTGCAGTGCAAATCATTACGAGGGCCGTTTTTCATTATAGTATTTGTTTTCGAACCCTTTTCCTTGACTGTGTTACATTACTGACCTGTAAGATCGCTAGCAGTGATGGAGTTGAGCAGGCTGAGCTGTTGATCAGTGGTGGCCTCCAGCCTTCCACCGCCACCTGCTCCCGAACATATGGAGGAGGAACTGTCCACTGCCAGCCCCTCTGCTTCATCCACCAGCCTGTCCATCAGGTCGCTAGATTTCAAGAACAATGGTCTCAATTTTATCCAAAATTAAATAATTTCCTCCTGGCTTAAATGTAAGCAAAACCAGAGGAACTTACGTCACGCCAGGATAGCTGCTGTACTTTTTCTTCCCAAAGCGATTCTGCTGCACAAAGAAATCAAATCGCTCTGACTTTTTCCACATGTAGTAAAATGCCACGCATTCCGCAACTGTTCGCGTAGTGACCTGTGCAATGAAGAGAAATTATCACTTTATGCTTGTGCCTCTTCGTGCTTATGTAAATGGGGAATCCAGTCAAGTCAGATATACAACTCACCTTATGTTTCTGTATGAGGTGAAAATTCTTTTCGTACATCTGTAGGGCATGTTCAAAATTCTTGCATTCCTCTTCTGACCACGGCGGAGATTTTTCTGAAACATAAGGCCAAAATCAAATTCATAAACTGTAAACAAAAGAAAAATTACAACAAAAATGAAAACCACGTGAACTGTTATAGATTTATAATGAGGGTTGTGCTGATTTAAATAAAGGCTTTGATAAAAGACACTTTCGATGTAAAGTTGTGTAAATGTAAGGACGATATAACATCTAGTTTTCCTTTGCTCACCTTTTGAGGACTTAACACGGTTGCAGTATCTCTCTAGTGCCTCACGGATGTTGTAGTTGCACTTGAGGAGCTCATTCAATGCCTTTGTGGAAAAGAGTGGTCAAGAATGAGCACTGGCCAAATGAACAAGATGTACCCAAAGTAATATAATCTGAAGCATCACCGTTATAAAAGCTGTACATTATGTGAAAGAAAAAACAAACAAAAAAAAAAAACCTCATATGGCATATATTAACATTGTTGGGATCATGTTCATCATTGTGATACAACAAAAACATGTGACTGACCTGTTCGTTGTCTCGAACATGCATTCCCAATTTGTCACATCCTGGTTTTTCATCTGTTGTCCGTGACAATACTTCAGACAGGAAAGTCCTAACCTTGTTTTCTGACAATGTACCTGGGCTCCATAATAACTCGTCCTCATCTTCATAGACTGCATAACAAAGAGTAGCACATCACAGTCAGTCAACTTGCGCTCACGATTTTGTCTTTATATGCATGGAAGCATCGTAAGAAGAGATAAAATAGCATCTGGCAACAGTCACCTTTCTCCCCGTCTTTGTAGTGACAAAGGCATGGAGGAACCTCTGCTTGGTACTGTGTTCCCACCATGATTTCCTGTAATAAAAACAATACAGGCCAAGTCAATACATCCTCAGCAAACCAGTGATTATTCAAATTAAGCTTGATTCGGTATTAATTCTCTCAAAATGTTTAAATTCAAACATTTCTAGCACCTTTCGTGAGTCTTCTGGGCTAGGGCCGTCTTCATCACACTCTGACTCTTTGTCACCATCAGAGATAGCGTTAGCTAATGAAATAAAGGACAACAAATTAATAACTCGACATACACTGAATTCCAACACAAAACACAGGCAATGTGTTACACACATAGCAGGAGGTAGTGACAACTGCAAGATACAGAACTTTACTGAGAGTAGTCAGGCAACTGGTTCGACATTTTAGTTTAAAACAAGTCTATTAATCAAAAAGATGGATAATTAATCTCCAACAAGTGCACAGCATCTACAATCAATTTCTTTCTTTTTTTTTGTAATTCAATTTGTTTGGTTCACTGGCTCAAAATTCAAGCAGGACAGCCATCAGGTGTTACTTGTCAATGCACACACATTGTATTGGCATTGTTGATGATTGACTGTTCCTCTCTTTTTTTACTGTGCCTCATCAGCACAGCTAAACATCTCTGAGAAAGATATGAGATAGCTCACTCCATAGTTCCATCATCACTTCTGAAAAAAACAAAACAAAAAAACAACCCATGCTTTGTTCTTATAATTTTCCTTATCTGGCGAGTACCAAATTATACAAACAGAAAAATCACAAATAATGAAAACATTCAGTTGCACATTTAACTTTGTTAAATGTGCAAGCCCAGTTAAAACTTTATGTTAAACTGGGCTTAATTAAAAGTCAAAACACTATCACTAACACTAATACTAACACTAATACATGATACCAACAAGCAGAGCTTCAATTTGTTTCATGTTTGTAGCATGTTGTAGTCCTTTTCATTGACACAACAGTCAAGCAACAATTAACTGTGCTGTATTCTGAGCTTCACGCAACAATGGAATGCGATGTGTAACAATAAGCATGTTAATGCTTTAATGTTCCTAAATGCCACGTCAAAAATGGGTTATACCTGACATTTACTAAAAGGATGATTAATGGTTTGATTAAACAACAATAAAACACATTTAATCGCGACTACTTCTATGAGGCACCATTCTGCTTGTAATGGTTGCTTTTTCCTAGTCCTGTTTTGGACTCCATCAACATACTGTACATGATAACTTTCCTATGCAAGATGACACCTGTCCAAGACCAGTACGCCACCAACAACTTGCAATAATGACTGTTTGCAGACACTTCTTGCAGGTGCTATAATATGGGATTAATAACGTTCAATCATTTATTTTATCAATAGAATACTTGGACAACCAAAACAATACTACAAGCATCAGAAAGAGAAACATTGGACTGACAATGAACCAGAAAATCAGCTGACACTGCTGGGAGATTTTCTGTGGTATTTGTGCTGTCCACTGGACTAATGTTACAGGGCTATGCCCGGAACCCACCCTGGAAAGCTGCAAAGCAACTTCTCTTGGCAACTGGCCAGAGATTTTCTAGAAATCTCAAAATGTTGGTGCTGATACAATAATTAGAGAAAGGACTAAATGAAAAGAAAAAAAAAAAAACAGGAATAAAGGCCATGTCCTCTCTGTGGATATTTTAAACACAGACAAGTCTGGACAGTGTTTGTATTGTCACAAACACAGGAAGGGAAGCCGCCGACAAATGGTAAGTCGGTTTAACCCACAACCTTTTCACACAATTTAAGACTTTGCATTGTCAGTTAAGGGACTAGGGTTCCCAGTTTGGAGGTTGTGGACCCAAGTGGGGTCACGAGATTCCAATTTTGGGATCCAGATATGATTTTCAGAAATCTAATAAAATTTTAAAATGATTACACATTGCCTATTTTAGAAATAATTCCTTGTTTATGTTAAAGTAAGTATTACCCTTTAAGTACAGTACTTAAACTTGGAAACTGTTTTTTCAGAAAAAAGATCACCTGCCAAATGTTGCGACTTTTTTAAAGCCCCTTCAGTAGAAAGGCTCGACTACAATAAAAAAAAATAGCTGCAGTCGTAATACATGAGTCTGGTAGTTTTGATTAAATAATGACACATTATCACACAACAAGCTTTAATCTGGTAAAGCTAAATATAGGAAGTACAGGTAACCTGTCACTTACATCGAAGAGTCCTTGGAAAGAAATCGGTAGCTTCGTGGGAGGTGACAGAAGGGGTCAGATCATCAGCTGAGGACTGGGTCTCCTCCTCATAGTCACCAGACAGCAGGTCTTTGGCAATTTCCTCCTAAGGAGAAAGAATAATATACTTTAATCCTAGGGCAGATGGGACATAATGATGAACATCTAACATACATAGCAAAGATAAACAGATTTTCTTCTGACATTTCACAAACTTACTTACTGACAACAGACATCACTGCATAACTTTAATTACAGGTATTCACCTTGTCCAAAGTCATGTCAGGCAACTCATCAGTCAGATCTCCAGAGGAGCTGTCTATACTAGAGCCTGCAGAGGCCTCATAACGATAGATGGCCAGCAGTTCTTCTAAAGGCATGTTCCCTTCCTGATGTGAAAAAAGACACTTAAATTACACTTTTTTTCTTTAGGAAAAGAACTGAACATTTATACTATCAAAATGCACAACAATATATATATATGCAGATATAAAACAAAATTGTTTTATATCTGCATGCACACTCCTGAAAAACATTTTCCCCCAAATATTAACTCACTGTAATCTAACTTGAGAAGTTTTCAATTAACTAATTTACATATGTCTAATGTAATTAATTTTCAATTAATAAACCTTTAATCAACACAATATCTGCACCTATCAATAGGATGAATCAAATTCACATAACCTTTCAATTTACATCAGCATCAACATCAGCATCCCCACCGCATTAAGACAACAGTGCCCTCTAGTTTCTACACTAACCAAGAACATATCTTTCATATGAATACATAATAATTAGTCAATAAATTAACTCTGATTTTATTTAAGTTTCACAAGTTAAAAGAATTTTACGAAACCTTTTTTTTAAATCAGTTTACCTTCTCCAGATCTGCAATCTCAGAGCGGAAATTCCCCCCTCCTTCTAGAGATTCTTCCTCCTCCAGAGTTCTCTCGTCATCACACTCATGAACTAACATTTCTGCTGTTGGGTCAAAGTCATGATCCTCTGACGATAAAGAGCCAACTGAGACAGGATAAACAGAATAATGATGGGTCGTTCTTATCAAACAAATTCAAAATGTTATTCATATTGGTAACCATACAGCCACATATTTACTATGTTGCAACTGGAATAGCACAAAATATAGAGGAGCAGGCATGTTCTCCACCAATACTTTCACACATACATTGAAAAACAGTGCAAAATAGTTTCAGTAATATATTTAGCTACATTTAAGCATGTGCTTCGTTACATGTTGATATCAACGTTCATATTATAGCAGATAATATCATACCTGGACTTGAACTCCCTAGGGAAGCCTGAAATAAAACCAAACGCATAAATAAGCACAGTAAATTACACATTGATGAAACTATTATGCGGATGTTTTAAAATTGACATTTTCTATTTGATAGTCTAAAAAAGAAAAACATTCGTGATTTGTGTGATGGCCACTGACATTAAGAGTGAGAAGGTTGATATACCGCTAACCTTAACGTCACCTGAAAAGGTGGCTAATTCACCGTTAGCTACAGTTAAACTTTGAACTCTACGGCTACTGGTGAGCAAACTATGATCTCAAAAGCATGGAATTGATATGATCCATTTTGAAAGGGACGATCAAAGTAAAATGGAGACATAAATCAAGGAGGTAGTACGATTTACGCAGTGTCGGCTTCTGTAACAGTGAGCTAGCAGCGAGCTAACCCAAAAGCTTAACGTTAGCGCTGTGCACTGAAAATTGTAAACATTAATTTTGTATAGTTGGTATAACAAACGCTACACTTTTACGAACATTGCATTATAATTGTTGGTGATTCTGTTTAAAATTAAAAAATCAATGCCCATTCATAAGAC
Organism: Antennarius maculatus; assembly: GCA_013358685.1. Classification (NCBI taxonomy): domain Eukaryota; kingdom Metazoa; phylum Chordata; class Actinopteri; order Lophiiformes; family Antennariidae; genus Antennarius; species Antennarius maculatus. Next base: position 18,504,987 of record CM023608.1, read on the forward strand.
ACACTATATATTTGCTTCAAGTAGCAAGCTAACGTTAAATTTACGTATCAATTTACACAGCCGATACACTACAGCAGCTGAGGGCGAAGGCGCAGCGGCCTTGTAGTGAAGGACCAGTCCAGACATTCAAGTATATTTTTGAGGAATAAAAATGACAATTACGCCACCAAAGACCATATATAGAAGGTAAAAACTATTATTTGCTTAATCGATAACATTAAAATGAAAAATATGCCATAAATATTTTTAAAATATCGATTTAAGATCGTTTGCTTCTCCCCTGTTTTCGCTCTTACCTCCGCCATATTGGTACCTTTAGCTAATGGGCTCGTTATAGCGCAGTACCCGGATGATCTCTCTGAGCCAATCAGATGTCCAGGTGACAGTCGTGATCGTGACGCTGTTCAAACTGACCACTGATCAGTCTAACAGGAATAATTTATACACGATAAATCTACTGTACAACAGATAAACATCGAACTCAGTCACAAATACATGCTCTATTACAGTACGATGCAACTGTTTGTGTAATTCCATCTTCAAAAACCTCTATAATCCAGCATGTTTTGAGAGCATCCCAGCTGATGTCCCGTCATCCTGAACGCCGTCTATCGCAGCTATGACATTTTTAAGGCTTTGCGTCATCACGACTCGTGTTTTCATCGCTCTGGATTACTGTAAGAATTTACTAACCCCCAAATGTGAACGCAAAAATATGAGTTTTTCCGTTCCGTCGGATTAATTTCGAAATTATCATATCATTTCGCTTATTTAGTTATTAATTTATAATATCCTATGTGGGTTAAATTATAGCCTTTTTATAATAGTACAGCAGTAGAAGCCGCTATAACACAAAAAAGTGATGAAACTCACAAATCATCTACTTATATCAATGGGATCAAAATGTCTTTTTTCACTGCATTTACCTTTCATGGGTGTCTCTCACCAAAAAATGTGCTTTATTTTACTCGGTTAACAGTGTTATGTATTAAATCATTTAAGACTATATTGAAAATATGAATCTCACATGAATGCCTACTTTTATTTAACCCTGATCATTCGATGTTATAGAAATGCTTATACGTTTGGCAGTGGTTGGTTTGAAGACCTAAACAGTGATCTTTATTCTTTTATTGAATAACTACTAATCTGATAACAATCATGAGAAGTAAATTACATTCTACTGTGCTTGATGAAAGTCTTTATTAATAGTCATTCTTTGCTGCTGCTTACTATTACTGATCTGTACCCATGGCCTATTCCGCTTATCACTGATGAATGCTTAAAAAGGTTGGTGTTAACTAAGAACTAACTAATAAATAACAATTTCATGGGACATGTACACCATGCTATTGTACCAAATCATTTCACTGACGTAACAGTAAAACAGTTGTATTTTGTAATATTTTATAAAATAAATATTAAATTATTATTTTTGATAATTTATTATTTTTTTGTTTTGACAGTCAGAGCAGCAAAGTACCCTGTGCCTCATTATACACACCACTTCTTAAGTACTACCAATAAATAATTTTGTTTGTACTTGTCTGGCGTCTCATTGTGTACCTAAAGTTCTTGACTTTTGTAGGTTTCTATTATGGTGAGTTCTGCGCCGGCAACTTCTCTTAGGGGAACTGCAGGTGTTTGTGCACAAGATCTGATAACAAAAATGCTTCCTTGCTCAGAAGGAGGTGGGTGTCCTTTTAACTGCATAAGCTTTACTGTGATTTGGTTGAATTTAATGATTGCATCTCCTGTCAACTGAAACAAAACGGTCATTTTTTAAAATTTTCTTTTTGCATAGGTTGCGTTTTCAGTGTATATGTATAAGACAAAAATGAGGTGAGACTTGTGGCTGGAGGATATCAAATGCCAATTGTGTCTTGTTTATTGGACCTAGATGTGCAGCAATCCCTTTTTAGGTAGAACACAATCCGCTTGTCTGATTATGCACTGTGGTGGCTAATACACAATGTGAGTTATAATTGAAGCTATTGTACTCTCTGACTCTGATACTTATACTGATTATTTCAACCATGATGAAAGACTGCTTTGTGATTCTGGACTTTTCTACACATTTTGTTCCACATGATTTTAAAGGTAAGTTAAAGGTCAAAGGTGGTCATTGTGAGGAACATGTTTAGAAAACAGTGCATTATAATGTCACCAAAATTAACAAACATGTCCAATATATTAAGTACTTGTAGATTTTGAAATTGTGAATATTATTAATTAGATATCTTATCCGCAGTGCAAAAGCGTTGTGCCCGGTTTTCTATACCCACGAGAAGTGGATATAGAAAATGGATGGATGGATGGATGGATGGATGGATGGATGGATGGATATCTTGTTTTGTGTGGTTTCCATGGAAACATGTTGCTTTTAGGGACTCTGAAAGGTGGTCATTGGTCTGGAGCATATCTTACAAAAATATACAATTTTCTATTAAAAGAAAATTTAAGGTGACTGTGAAGTTTGGCCAGCTTCTCCATCACATACTCAAAAAGTGACTTATTGTACAATTTATTGTGGGAGTCAGGGGTATATGTCAGTTTAAACTTGCCATGCAAAGCAAATATTTATGGTTTTGAAAAACAGAATCCCTTGTCATGCGTAGGAAGAGTAGCATGGGCTACATTTAGAGAGCTCCCCAAACAAATGAGTCACTGCGTTGAGACAACCAGAAGCACATCTCTCCACAGGGTAAATCTGTTCTGATCTGGAACATAAGTTTGCTTCATTTTTAATACAAGTTGAACAACTGCTGATACCTTAGAAAAATGTTTGGGTTTTCTTATTCTGCTTCTGTTACAGATTTGTTGTGCTGTCAGTGTCCTTCCACTGGTTGGATTTTCACATGCAGTGGTGCTTGTACAAGTAATACAATAAGAGTCCTTACTATCTCTTCTGTCTTTCCTTTTTTTTTTTTACAGATTTATGATCAAGAAAGCCTCTGGAAAGCCAATTTAATGCTTTCTTTTACAGAACAACCTGGTTAGGCAGACACGGGCAAAAAATTTAATGAGCAAAACCATCAGATGGACAACCTATCCTGTGACGTAGATCATGGGGAGAGTGGTGACAAAAGGTCACCATCCATTGTTCTCGTGGCCTTTGGTGTGTGTAAATTTTGCCCACACCTACTCTTGTTTTAATGTGCCCATGGAGGAACTGAAGGTGTTATAATACTAGTAATCATCATATAATAGAATTTAAATCACAATGCATATTTTGATTGGTTCAAAAAAGAAAGGCAGCAGATTAACAGACTAAATAAAATTTAAGTCTTGAAAATGTTTTGTCTTGTTGATATTATGTGTGGATGATGTCAGATTGTCACTAAATCCTTATTTAACTCTAGGGGCCAGAACATAAAAGGACTGCAAACTGACTGACGTTGTTAGTAAAAGTAAAAAAATAATTGTCATCCAATGCACCCTGATGACAAAAAGTAGTGGAATCAGAAGACAATTTGAGACGGTTCATTTCTGAACCACACAGTCCACCAGGAGGCAATGTGCGACAACTTTAGATTCTAATGACTCAGCCTTACTCTTTCCATTTCCTCTGCTCCAAACAACACCTTCAGTCATGCTGCAGTAATGACTGTGAACACACACTGTGGTCGTGTTGATACAGTTGAGTATATTACTTCAAACTCTAACAGGTGTAAGTATATTTATCACCAAGCAGGGCTTTCTAAACACTCGGCAGCTGTGGAGCCAACCCTATGGTGTCAACAAACCTTTCTGAAAGACTTAGTCAGCTTCAAGTTTATATTACTGATGAGCGGTACTAACAAGATGTTGTTCTGCATCTGTGCAGGCTTACAGTCATCGAGGTCAAGGTAGTCCTGAGGGCTATATTTGGGAGGCAACCGGATGTTTTTTGTTTTGTTTTATTTGGGGATGGGGTGGGGGTGGGGGGTGTTTGTTTACCTCTCATTTAAGAAGATCCCTCAATTGTAAGGAAGTGATGGAAGTCTAATTCTTCTTTAGGTTAATAGCAGGCCTTATGAGCCTAAATTCCAAACAGTTCAACATTCATATGTAATATAAACTTAAAAAGATATGAAAAAATTCATTTTCTGGGTCCATTAAAAGCGCCAAAAAGACTGATCAGTGTGGACATATTTATTCTAGTGCGCTCATGGGAGGTAAAGATGTAAAAATTGGGGGGGGGGTGATCCCTCCCATCGCCCGAGCAAATCACACCCTGGATACATTGAAAGTCCCTTCAGTGACTTGCAACTTAGGAATCTCATCCAAAGTGAGGTGGGATGTATTTGACACCACAACAATTCCAGTAGCCTTTTGTTTAAACTCATAGAAAATTGCTGCATGTCTTCCAAGAAGTACTTTTCACATACTGTATCTACAATACCAATATTCATTCATTCATTCATTCATTCATTCATTCATTCATTCATTCATTCATTCATTCATTCATTATCTAACGCTTGTTATACCACTTGTTGTATATCATACAGCAAATACTTTAGATCAGATCACACAGGTATGACTTCACATATTGGCATGAAGCAGGCAGCAATGCAAAAACATTTTCACTGTAAATTAAATTAAGCTCAATTAACAACCCCTGTGGGTCAGAATGAACCCAATTTTAATCGTATGATATTCAGCAAATATTTTTTTTTTTTTGCATTTTTCTATGTTGCTTCATGTTTTAGAGAAAGATTAGGAGTAGGACAAGCCTTTGTTGCACTGCCTTTAATTCACATCATAAAAATGTTAAAACAAGTTCCAACAACATAGTTACAGCACTACGTAACAGTCTGCATGGAATCCCGCTGATGGACTCTTTATTGCACACACTCCTCACAACTGAGATATTAATATTTTAGCTGAATAATATCCTGAAAGTACTACCCAAGCATGAATTATGATGTTTATTATATGCTTGACACCTCCTTTTCACACATAATAATTCAGTGTTTGCAGTGCTACCATGGTAATTGTTGATCATTCCGTCACAAAAATGTAGCCTCTTAACTGATCAGACCAGAGGCTTCCCAAAAGCGTGTGGTCATTTTTTTCTTAAATATATACATACATACACTAAGAATATTGCTAAGCAGTCTTTTCCCCATTGCCGTCCATTGGCTCAGATTACAACCTCATCAAAATGCAGCATGTTGCATAAAATCAATCATTAAAATGCTGTTTTGAATAAATATTTAAATAAATGTAAAACCTACATGGTTTCACGCAAAAACAATTACATCTTTTATACATTTGACTTTGACTGCATCCACTCAAATCCACAGGAGGTTTTTTCTTGCACACTTAGGGAATATTTGTTCTTGCAGTAAAAGATTATTTCTTCATGAATAAGATTTTGCTATGAAGAAACCAAATTTTCAAGAGGCCTTCTCATTGTGGTTGTTTGCTATAAATGGCGGATGTTAGAATACAGAGATCTTAAAATCTTTCCTTACTAATGACCTTTTTGAAAATAAATGCAAATAACCCAGCCAGCCACTGAAATTATGTTTTGTAGTGATGGAGAGTTTTTTCACTAAAATGTGAACCCCTCAAATGTTCTTGCTAATTCGAAAACAATACCTTGCATGACCGAAAGTCCTTATGGGTTGTTGTTGTAATGTCTTCTTTTTTATCCGCTAATGTTGGTGAATTTTCCTTTTACAATCTATATACTATATTTCCAGTGGCACTTTCTGATAACAATGTGGGTATACAGTATATTACTCATGTCCGAGATGTAGAGCACAAGAAAAGGTCTTAGCAGTTTTGAGTATTACAATATCATTTCCATTTTATACTTTCTGTGTGGATGGTCTGGCAGCTTCAGGACTTGGCCTCCATTACTGAACAATGCTGTCTGAGACATTAGCAGAAGAAATGTAATCTGAAATCCACTGTGTCCAGACAGAATTTACAATACAAATCTGAAGAGTTAAAAAAATAGTATGATTGTGATAAAAGAACTTGCCAGTGGCCTCTGGCAGATATCCTCTTTTATTCTAAATCACATGAACTCAATCAACTGCAAATAAATAGTGAAAAAAGGGACATTTCTGTTCAGCTGCCCACAAAGATCCTGCATGATAATTACTATTATTTACTATTAGTAGCTCAGTCCACTGGGTCTTGGACTGGGGACCAGTGGGTGGCTGATTCAAGGCCCGTGTGGTCCAAACATTTCGGAGTGTGAGCTGATAGTGGGAGGTGTCGGTTCACCTCCTGAGCACTGCCGAGGTGCCCTTTATAAGCTGCTCATAGGGGTGCACCATGAAGAAGATGCACACACACACAGTTATCCAGGTCATGGTTATCCAAAGCTGTTTAAATCAATCCACTGGACTTTAAGAAAGTTTCTTGAAAACTTTTCGTCTCTCATCCAAGAGGCTTCTTCAGTTCTATCTCAAACCACCTGTCTTCCTTGTCCAAGATCTGAACATCGGTATCCTGAAATGAGAGTTCCTCGCAGGAAACCAGTATTTGTTGAAGATCCTCCTCAGTTTTTCAGACACTCCAGACACATATTGGATCACTATACCATTCCGCTTGTTCTCCTTCTCTTCTGTCCTCACTGGGTTATTCTCCTTTCTGGATCTTGTGTGAGCCTTTATTTGACTCTCACCATCCACTGGAGCAAAAGCTTGGCGTCATCAGGACCCTGCAAAACAGGGCTACCTACCAGTACCTTGAAGGGGCACTGAAAACTTGTGGATATCCTGACTGGAACCTTTGTGAAGGCTCACACAAGATCCAGAAAGGAGATCTGTAATGTCACCTCCGGTAACGCTGGGGTTGGTGAGTTCGAGGACATGCAATAACCAAGAGTCTGGTTATTAGCAGTGCTCTTCTCTCCTGGTAGCCTGGGAGTGAGTGGGGATGGGGGTGGAGGGGGTTGGGAGAGACTCACACATCCAGAGAGAGAGAAACACAGAGAAAGAAAAACCAACAGGTCAATATGGTTGGACGGACAAACGGACAGACAGACAAACAGACAGATAGATGGATAGAAATATTCCATAAGTCAAATAGTCAAATGTTGACGGTGTCTGTGCCCTGCTCCTTTTTCCAAAAGGGTTGCAACACTGTGCAGCAGGAGCTCACTTCGAGGCGGTAGTGTGTGGGCACTGTAATTTCCTCTGTTTCTGTATTCAGGCGCAGCTTGTGTAGGTGTTTGTATATATCCGTAACTTGAGTCATGTTACGTACGCACACATTTTATGATTTCTTTGACTGCCTTTATGTTTTACAGAAGCCGGAAATGACTGCATTGGAAATGACTGCATTTCAAGCAAAGTAAACACTTGAAAGGTGTTTAAAAAGAACTTGTATTTCCAAACAATTAAGTTTCTCATAATTTTAACTGAAACTTGCTAACACTCAGCAACTGTAAAAAGCAGCAGCAGACATTTTATGATATTTAATCCATCTGGCAAAATGATTTTAGATGCATCTCTGGAAAGGCTCATACATATGAGAGACTATCAGTAAGTACCTCGCTGTATCCTTCAGAAAGTATTTAACATCACTGACAGTTCTCAAAGCCACTTATTGTGGCAGCAGCAGTGAAGGTCCTTAACAGATTAGGCAGGATGCTCTGCTCTAAAGCGCCTTTGATTCAAGTACGATAGAGTATGCAAGTGATGAGCAACGTACCAAATGTGAAGGATAGAGGAAACATCTGTGTTGTCATGGATAAAAGGCTCATCATGACAAGACATGTGGGTGATTCTGTCTCCATGGTAACACTTTGTGAACAGAAGATGTTGGCTGGGGACTGAAAAGTTGGGAAATTCTCACATCTTGAGTACACGTGTATTCAGATGTCACATATTCAACACCCATGCAGAGACATCCTGACAGTTGAAGAGTGGAATGCTCTTTATCGTACCCATGAAGACGTTAGTTCCCAAAATGATTTAATAATAATAGTTGTAGCTAGATAATAGAATTGTGAGATAGTTGTTAAATTATCATCTGTTTTAATTATTTGGTTATTTATTTATTTGCTTTCTCTTTACTTACTTTGTATATCGTCTAGCAAGACCAGTTCATCTGTGGCCTTTGTTGGTTTGTCAGCAGGATTGCTGGTAAACACCAGTTGGTAAACAGAAGCAGCTGCATGGCTGACAAAATGCCTACCACCTTCAATGGGTAGAAAGAACATGTGACCAGACTCTGATGTAAACTTTTTTTTACAGTTGTTATTAAATAGGGACAAAATATGAATATAACATATTTAAGATATGTCCCTCATTCTTGATCGCTTTAACAATTTTTATTTATGTTCTAATTTTTATGTCATCCGATATGTTTTTGTGCAGGATACCCATCTTCATTAGCTCTGTGCTGGATAATCTGAGGTCTCTAGTCTCTAAATTTGTAGGTGATACACCCTCTGTGAGTGTGTAGGATTACATCAACCCATCTGTGGTCCTTATGCCTTGAGGCTCAGTGAGCAATTTTGTGCATGAGTACCTGAAAGTAACATCTGCTCATTATTTACTCAGACACTCGTGATTTCAACCCCAACACTCCTTCTCACACTTAACCAAAAGCTGTAATTTTTTATGAATATGCATGACAAATCGATATCGTCCACGAAAACACTGAAATCACAACCTGGTCTTGTTGATGCTCCCTGCTGCAGGTTGGAGTTTCAGTGTGAATGTGGAGCTGGGGAGTCGTGACGGCTTCTGTCAATCTCGTCTCTGCCAAAGTGAGTAATCATTGATGCAGTCAGGATTGAATTTCTCTCTGACTTGTGAACTTGTGATTTAATGCAATTCATCATCTATCTGTTTTATATCAGGGAAGTACAGATCTGCCATCAGAAAAGATTTAGATTCTCAATGCCCTTCAATCAGAAGAAGGTGAGCTGCCATTTTATCATCTTAAATCAGCACCAACAAACACTAAACGATGAGCAAAGAAAACTTTTTTGTAAAAACACTCAACAAGATTCTATACTCTTAATGCAGTAGTTCATTGTTAATCTTTTTACACTTTTAACACTGATGAAAGACCAACAATTTTAAAGATAGATACCAAAATCATCCTATCAAACATACAGCATAATGACAACATTGAACCAGACAAAGTAATATGAATAGAATTTACTAAAGTCATGTCACAAGCATTACATACTCATTCTTGTGAAGACGTCAAAAGATTAGTTTAGTTCATATGTAGTTCAAGTTGAAGAAAAATGTTTCAGTTTAAATACATATGTTATGTAATACTGAAGTTATGTCTGTAGGTAGCAGTAAGCAAAAGTTGCGGGGTGAGGTCATGGTGGATCAGATATCACAATGTTAATGACTGGGATTGGACTCTAAATCTAGAAATACAAATCTACCATGCATAGAGAAATTTACATTATGTTCCATTATTTGATGTTTTCAGGACTGACGCTTGGCCATGGAATATATAAACACTCTACATGAATACCACTCCTGAAATTGAAAAAAAGTTTTACTTGTTAAAAAAGTTTTCTGATTTCTGGTGCATTACAAATTAAAACAAGGCAGTCAGAGACTGCAACTTCCCGCGACACCCCTAACACCCTTGTTTCGTCTTTCTATCTTATCCGGTTCTTGAGATATGTGCAAAAAAATGTACAAAAGTTGAAATTTGACCTTGACCTAGTTTTCGTCAGGTCAAGGTCATCATCTCATTTTCATCCCCTTTGCTGCCTGAAGAATGTGCTTTTTGTTTCATCTTTCTATCTGCAACGGTTGGGAAGATATTTGGTGGACGAACTGACGGACGAATGAACGGACGAACACACATACACTGACAATTACAATACATCATCTCTTTGTGAGATGTAAAAACAAACTTTTGGAGACCCTTTATCATCATTAAGTAATGAACACTGTGTACACTTTTTATCGCTACAGAATACATTATTGCTTTACTGTATTATGCATTATCATTTATTAGATTCAAGTCTGCTGAGAGGCTCAGGGATGGTCAAGATCACTGTATAGAAACACGCGTCCTTTATCAAGTATGAGGGCTTCAGGATGAGATCATCCGTATTTTCCCACAGCTGTTTGTTTGCCTTCTTATGAGGATTTGTCTTCCGTGCTATGGATGACAATAGTCATAGTCAACTTTATTGTCAAATAAAAGCTCACTTGTATGGTCAACACTGGAACAAACAAAAAAGAGTACCTGCCTGCCCAAAACAAAGAATTGATGGATGATGGAACTTATTAAAACACATCGTACAAATCGTACGCACAAACATTGTACAAAGACATCACATCTTACTTAACAAATACTCCTGTTAGAACCTCACCTGCATGTTCTTTCAGTAATTATTTTGCACATCGAATGTTACACAAAGGCAGGGCAAGTAGGTCTTTGTCTCAAAGAGGAAAGCAGACGTGCTTAGTTTGATTCCAAGGGTCATCCTCACATCACAGAGGAGCATCCTGAACTCAGGCTGAGGGGAAGCAGGAAGGAAGAGGATGTGTGTAAATGCCACATTGTACTGTGTATTTAAGCGCAAGTGGGTGTGTGTTCAGGCCTGCAAAAGCTCTTTAGTTCACAGTGCTGGGAACAGCTGCAGGCAGCGCTTCCTGCGTTTCCACAGGAAAACAAGATGGCCGAGTATGGGAGGCCTGGAACAATGCTGTGAAAGTCAGCACCACCCAGGTTAAGGAATGAGGTTCTTCTTAATCAGGGCGAAGAGGTGAGAAGAGCAGGCCGCCCCCCTCGCTGCTGCAAGAACCATGTGTTGGAACACCTTTCCTCCTCTGGCTTTTGAGTAGAATTCAAAGCAGTCAGAGCAGAGCAGTCCCAAGGGTAGGCATGAAGCAATGTGAGGCATTTTTTACACTAATCACAAGATGTTTTCTTGTAATATGGAGAAATTGTTAGTCCGATAAATTGCATACATAATTCTTAACACGTATATGTGTATATACGATCATAGTCAAACAATGACAGTTAGAAAAAAAAGCAAGTGACATAAAAAAACAAAGAAACAAATGGAACACAGTCCACCATGTTAGCTGACACCTTTTTCTCACAACCTGTTTCATTATACAGAGTTCAGGCCGCCAACAATAGTAGTCTCGTGAGCGTTCTCACGTTTCAAAACTAATCTTCACAGTGAGGAGGATGTTTATTGTGGCTTTGTTTGGATTTTACACAGACACTATATTTAGTTTCTTCAAGATAAAATAATTTCCTTTGAGCCTGTTTTTCTTTCCTTTGTGGATAAGGAACTGATTATCCTATCTGCTGCTCTCCTGTGACTGACACCTCAATATCAAATTGTGGACATTAAATTAAATTAAATTAAATTAGATTAAATTAAATTAAATTAAATTAAATTAAATTAAATTAAATTAAATTAAATTAAATTAAATTAAATTAAATTAAATTGTGAACATGCAAAACACTTCAGGAATTATCCCTGTTTTTAAGGATAAGTTTATTGTTTTATTTGCAGTGTATTAGTTACATTGTACAGAAAAAGAATGAGGCAAACTATGGACGTATGTAGGCTGAGTTACTGCACTGTTTTGAAACCTGAGTTATAATGAAATGCTAAATGTTGGTTATTAAAAATCTTTTCCAACTCAACTGCCTACTATCTCCAGATTATGTCTTTAAAAATAGACACATCCTGAACGCAGATTTAGGTGAACACGTCACAGTTTTTAAAAATTTGCCAAGCTTCAAACACTGTTATTATTGAGATGAGACAAAAAATGTAGTTTAATGCTGGAGATATTTTCTGATTGGCTGTTTTGGAGATTCCCTTGCCTGGATACTAAACCCTAAGGACCTGTGGGGATACTAAGCAGGGTATATTCACACATATTTTGGAAAGAAGTTACTGTCCTGGGAGTCAGATTTGCAAATAACATTAATTTGATATTTCTTCACTCTGTTTCTGTCTTTGCTGCTTTACTAAATTTAAAATACAATGTGAGTCTCTCAAAGATTGACAGGGGAGTAGAGATATGTTGTCTTGTGACAATCTGTTATCTGCACTGCAAAATTTTGCCGTCAGACATTTTTGTGAGCGAAATAATGAAATAGCACAGATCACAGCTGCACCGTCTCAGCTGAGGGGACACTATTCTCCAAGTGAAGAAATAGTTCTAGTCATTTTTCAATCCCCTTATCGCAGTTAGCAGATGCCTTTCGCTTCCAGACACACACCTGTGAATATAGACAATTTTCTTTGCATAACTGGTCCGCTTTTCAGCCCTGACACGATAATGATGAAAGGCAGCTGAATGAGTTTAGATAATTCTGATTTGAAATTAGTGAATGGAAAAGCAGTGAAATGTGTCACTGTGAAGATAGGAAAAATTACTCCTGGCTACGTTTAAGTCAAATTTACATCACTTTTCCTTTTTTTATGTCACTGAGCAATCCAAAAGATACCGTAGTTCAAATGTCGACTATTTAAAACACTAGTCATTTTGGTGAAATGCAATGAAACACTTGAGTAAAGGTTTTCTGAAAGCCTGGATGTCATCCTTTAATCATAACTTATCTCACAGTTAAGATAAGTTATGATTAGCCAGATGGCCAGAACTTCAAAGCTTACACTCGGCTAGAGCTAATTACTAGGGGAGTAAAATTAGATCCCAATGTTCTCTTGCTTAGCTCCATTTTAAATCAGTTTCACAGTGTTTCTAACCAGAACTATAGAACATTACAGCGTCCCTGATTAGACCCAATTAATTACTATTGATTTGAGATTTCAATAAACCAGCAAGCACAAGACCAGAGCACTAAAACAAATTACCATCAGTTTAAATTTGGACATCATCAGTCAATGCTATTAATAATCTATTAATTCTACAATGATTTCTATGCTTCCTCATAGTGTTATGTGCAACAGGAACAATGTCAGTGATCTTTGAGTGACTTGAACTTAGTGCAGTCCACCTCCAGGTTGTCCCCCAGACAAGACCAGTTTGCTTTGACTGGTCAGCTTATTATGAGCCAGCATTATTTAGACCTCTTTAAAAATGTAAAGCTCCAACAATATTGCCCAGTGGTTATTTGTGGTATTACAACAGAAAATACCAGAGTGGCTCACAAAATATTTTGCCTCTTGACCACATTCTAGAAGAAACGTTAAGATTGAAAAGCTGATGACAGGACAATGATGACATAAAGCATTACATTTATCATTCTCTTCAGCATGAGAACAATAATGAAATCCTGTTTCATGTTGTATTAGTGTCATATCTTGCAGTGTTGTATGTGTTGAAATGAGAAAAATGTGTGGCCACCCATTTCAAGGGGATTGGGATTACAAAAAAAAGATGTGACGTGAGCCCAGCCTTTCTCACTTCCTGTTCCCCTCTGCAAAAGTTCTATCAGGAATACTACACCATTGAACAAGATTTCCGAATTCTGAGTTTATTTATTCACATCTTTCACATAGTCCAGCCTTAATTTCCTGCTGTTTGACACGCCTTCACTATTAGCCTTGGAATGTTTTTTGAAAAATATGATTCTTTTATGATTTCACCTGGATCAGTTGTTTCAGCAAAGTCGTCATCCACCACCACTAGTGTCGTGACTCTATGGGCAATTTGATGGTCGGGGCAATGTTTTCAATCACAACATCATTAAAGAGTCTAAGTAACAAACACTTTGACAGACTAATTATCACATATCTCCTGCAACATACAGTTATCTCTTCTTGATTCACTGGTCTTTCAGTCTTAGTTTTACCTAATTAATACAGTACACATAAAATAACTGCAACAAATGACCTTTCCTTAATAAAAGACGATAATGCATTAATGCATATCCTGTGAATTAATAATCTAATCTAATATCCTAAATTAGTCACTCCTCACTGGTACTATTGATAAGGAACATCACCGAAAACCCGTTAGACTTTGCTTAATATATTAATAGTGTATAATAACATATTATCATGCATAGGCTGATAGCTGAACCCACAAAACAGATGTTGAAACTAAATGCAGGTTAACATTTTAATTATTGAGATCAAAAACAGGGGAAGACTTGGAGCAGTGTGGATAACTGAGGCTTATAATCCACAGTTGGGAGCAAATGGGTGGAGAAGGAGGCAATGGATGGCTGCAAAACAGAGGAGAACAGCTGTGAGGCAGGCAAACCATGAAAACAATACATACAAAATCCAACAAGCTTGTACTGGAGGACCAACAACAAACTGGCAAGTAGTGGATGAGTGAGCTGGTCCTTTAAACAGTGCAGGTAGATGGCTTGAATGAGCTACAGGTGCATGAAGGTGGAAGCAGAATCCGAAGGTAGGTCAGCCCAACTCAGCCTGAAACCAACAAAAGAGAATGCAAAACTGATACAAAAAAAAAAAAACTGGAGAAAAAAAACACAAAACCAACACTGACAAATCCTAACAATTGTGATAATTATATAACATATAATTAAAGTATTTAATCTTGGAATAAACACATGCAGACAAGCAGTTTCTGTACAACCACCAAAGAATGTAACTAAAGCACTCACATTCCTGTAATTAATTGGACTTCCTCTCCTTCGCTTTACCCTCTGGAGGAGCTGCTTTCCTTTCTACAACCATCCATATGTTTCCTTTAAGGAAGGATGCTGTCACACCTCCTCCACCCTGGAGGTTCCACCCTTTCCTCACTTAAAACCACGGCCCAGTCAAGTTCAACAGTGACGCGTGTGCAGGTTGAAGCGCTAATGAGATTTTTGCACCTCAACTCCCTGTCTCATCTCAGACAGTTCAAATGGAAGGCATCCACATTACAAATGTACAGGATTTTGTGTGCATGGCCACCATGTGTGTGTGTGTGTGTGTGTGTAGTGCGTGTGTGTGTATGTGAGTATCAAAAGCAAATTACTTCTGAGGCACTGAGGCATTTTAGTTTGCTACAAGCTTTATGAAACTCTTACTAGGATTATCTTAACGTAATTTAAAAAAACATAATTGGATTTTTTTTTAAACTACGATAGAACAGTTCTGGGACACTTTGATTTAAATGAGAATAAGAATGTGCATTTTTATGTGAGCGATTCCACTTGATAAGTATTATCTTATTAATTGGCAGATAGGATTCTTGTGGAGAAAATCTAAACTATGTGGCAAACGTTCACATGTAAATTAAAATGATTGCGATATGGGGAAGCTGTTTCTAAACAAGGATGGATGAACCTCATAGTTGCAATAACAAAAGTTAAGCACGGGCGGCACCATCCACCCACACAGGACATCAATATCTATGTGGATTCGTTTGTGACTCACTAAGAAAAAAAATGCAGATCTCTGACTAAGGGGAAAGAGGAGGAAGAGTGTGAAATGTTGGTCTGTTTTGACAGAGAGAGGAGTGGATAAGTTGCCAGAAAGCACATAAGCTCTGTGAATCATCGTTGGATTCCCTTAAACACAGCCTCCTGAGCGTCTTCAGAGGAAGCCTCGCCCACTGGACGTGGATGGGATGTCCTCCGGCAAGGAGAACAATCACCTCTGCAGTAGAACATCAGTGTATCTGGAAATGAAAAGGTGTGGATGGAGCTGGAGTCATTAATATGAAGAGGGACCAGAACCCCTAATTGCTGTAAATCACCTGAAGGCTTTTGGCCCATTTCCACCCCAGAGTCATTAAAATGAATGCATCAAGCTTTCTTCTTCCTAAAGTGACACCAATTCTACTTATTACATCCCGCGAAGCGGTGATGTATTTTATTGTCAGTGTTTGTGTGTTCGTCCGTCCGTCCACCAAATATCTTCACAACCGTTGCAGATGACAGATGAAAGAAAAAGTACATTACTTTGGCGGCAAAGGGGATGAAAATGAGATGATGACCTTGACCTTGAGAAAACTAGGTCAATGTCAAATTTCAACTTTTGTACATTTTTTTTGCCCATATCTCAAGAACTGGATAAGATAGAAAGACGAAACAAAAGGCGTTATATTCAGGGAGGCAAGGGGATGATACTTAAATCACAACCTTAACCTTGAAAAAGAAGGTCAAGGTAAAATTTTCACTTTCATACCTTTTAGGTACAAGTCTCTGAAACCTGATGAGATATAATCACAAAACAAAATGCAACATTTTCAGGAAGCCAGAGGAACAAAAATGTGTAGGTCAGGGTAAAATTTGAATTCAGGGGTGTTGCGCGACGTTGCAGTCTCTGACTGCCTTGTTCAAGCTTGTGCTAGGCCCTGTTAATCAAACCAAACCCTCCCTCCCCCCAACACATACACACTTTTTGTAGCATGACATAACTACATGTTTGGCATAGTATGAGTATTACACCACATTCTCAACAAGGCTAATACTGATTTTTCACACATGTGTGGGAATGTCCCCGAGAATGTGACTTGGCGTGCACAACCAACATATGTGTGAATGCGTAGTCCTCACACACACACACACACACCTGTGTGTCTTTGTAATGTGCTTTTTGGAAAAAGCCTCCATATCGCTGCAATATTTAGCTAAATGTCACACCAGAGGATATAGTGGAAGATCGAAGCCAGCTTGATGCATTACAGCCCTATTTTCAAGATGTTTATTCTACAGGAACTAGTAGCACAAAACTAAAAAGTAATTAAATGAAATAAGAAGTCAAATGGAATTTCAATAGTCAGTGTTAAAAGGATGTCATTCTGCCGTCAGATTTCTTTCTGAAGGAGCTTCAGGTATTTAAAAGTCATCCGGAAGTGGATTCCATTGAGAGGAGAGGAAATCACCTTAACATAACACAATGATAGTGTCACTCCACTGGTATGACTACAATTAATAGTGTCACATTCTAAAGGCAGCAGACAATATGCACCCTACTCTGATTCACACGGTCTGCCCAAAATAACTCACACTGCACTACAAATGACATGCGCAGTCACACATTTCGTCTTAGCATACACTGGAGTTTAAAGAGGATACAAAATTGCACAGGAAATAAAAAAGATCATTACATCCCACTTCAAAGCGGTGATTTACTGTCAGTGTTCATTAGTTAGTCCGCCTGTTCGTCCATCCATCCATTAGTCCATCAAATATCTTCACAACCGTTGCAGGTAGAAAGCACATTACTCGGGCGGCAAAGGGGATGAAAATGAGATGATGACCTTGACCTTGAGTAAACTAGGTCAAGGTCAAATTTCAACTTTTGTACACTCAGGAAATGGATAAGATAGAAAGATGAGGGAGAAGGCCAGTGTGAGTAAGACCACAGATCAAGGCTAGTGATTTGATCTATGAAAGTAGGTCAGAGCACTAGTTTCGATCTTTGACCTATGCAATAAGGTCAGGGTAAAATTTTGAATTCAGGGGCGTTGCATGATGTTGCAGTCTGTGACTGCCTTGGTTCTAGTTTTACATTTTAGGCTGATTAAACATGCAAACAGGACTCACATTAGATCTAGATCTACTTATCACTCTCTGTAGAAGCATTACATCGACCTGCTGTTTTTCATTCCAACAAAGGCTGTCTACTGGATGTCTGTTATGTTTTATTATTATTGTATTTACTATGAAATTTTTTTTTTCCATTCAGGGAATGTTAATAAATGAAAGAATGAATGAATGAATGAATGAATGAATGAATGAATGAATGAATGAATGAATGAATGAATGAACGAATGTTACGACCATTTTAGTGCATGCTGATAATGGACATAGAACATTAATTCACTTGGATTTTCTCATCCCAAAACAGAATTAGGTAGAGTAATATGATTTGGTAATTTGAAGGTTAAGCATTTTTGGAAATGCTGTATTACAAGACTATTTTAAAGTAACAGTTATCCTCTTTTATAATTGAAATATCTTTCTAACAACTCCAAATTTGCATGATTTGCAATTTGCTCCTTTTGTATGCGCAGTAGTAATGTAGAAAATTGTGCATTATGGTTCAAGGACCACGTTGCATTATAGCCCCTATCTTAACTTACAATATCCCATTAACACAACATGTCTTTTTAAAGTTCCAATGGAAGACTCAACCAATCAATCAACTTTTATTTGTAGAGCACCTAATAACATCAGCAGACATTTTGAAGGGCTTTTACAGAAGAGAAACCCATCAGAACCCTCCAGATCAGGACCCAGACTCTGGAGATGGTCATCCGCCTTGGGTAGAACAGAAATACAGAGTAGGTAGGGAAAGGGCAAGGGAAAGAGAGCGAGAGAGACAGAGTGGCAGACAGGCCAGACAGAGTAACTGTTGTGCTGGGACTTTCAGTCTGCATTCACTGACTCCTCGGTTGTTGACTTGTTGACTAGACTACACTTGTTCCCCAACTGTCAAGGAGAAGAACATAGACAGCAGCAGTATCTTGGTAGAATGTGAAGGTTCACTGTTGTATGAGTAAGACAAAGAAAGAAAGAAAAATAACAGAAGCTCCTAAAGTAATTGATGTAGCCCTTTAACAGGAGAGTCGGGGAAACTACCCGCAGCAGTCTAGGCTCATCTAAAGGCATCTGTGCTGTCCCAATTATAGGCTTTGTAAAAGGGGAAGGTTTTGAGTGTCTGCCCCCTGGACCAAGGCCGGATGATTGTTTTAGAGTAAATTAGCCAGATGGAGACCTTTGTATGTAATCATGAGGATCTTGAATTTTATTCTAGATTTTATTGGAAATCAATGTAAGGATGCCAGAACTGGATGTGTTCTTAAGTTACTGTAGTTACTAAAAATCATTTGTCAAGATTTACGGTAGATAGTATTTCATTTTTGGAGGTCTGAGGGACAGACACAGTCTTAGTGGGGTGTGCATTAGTTAAACTAGAGTTAGCTATAGCCAGGGACTGCGGTAAGGGAAACTCAGAGAAGCGTGTAGGACTGTGACTCTGTTGCCTGATCTCCACTCTGGCATGTCAGGATTTAGGAGACAAACCTTTAGCTATATTTCTAGATAAGAGGTCTGCACCATCCTAAGTTGGATGAATGCAGTCCCTCCTAATAAGACCACGCTTGTCCCAGAAAGATTTCCAGTTATCTATGAAATCTACTGTGTTATTGGGACACCACCTTGACAGCCAGCGATTAAAGGATGACACATGGCTAAACATCTCATCGCTGATAAAATTTGGGAGAGAGCCAGAGAAAAGTAGTTTGTCTGCTAATGGTTTTTGCATGTGTGCACACAGACTTTACATTAGCCTTGAAGACCTCAGACATTCTCAGGGATGCATCATTTACACTGCAATGGATTACAATAAGTATAATCTACACTTGTCCTTAGCCATTAGCTTTAATTGTCCCTCAAAAGAAAGAGTGTCATCTTTGTGCAACCCCTCTGTGACCCTTAAAGAGCTGGAAGCTTTTCTTGAGTACTAAAAAGTTAAAGCTAATTATTATTCAGGGTAGGTAGGCAGATTCTCTATAAAGACCACTTTACACACCAGAGACTAGTCATTTTGCCAATTGTAAATCCCTAGATATAATTATTTCTTCAAAATTCAAGAATGTGGCATGTCAGGAAAGTTGCTGAGTTTCTCTCTCTCCCTCTCTCTCTTTCTCTCTCTCTCTGTCTCTCTCTGGACTTCTATAATTGTGTTCATGCATATCCAGCTGTGTCCAGATATTCGCTGGTATACCGTGGCTTGGTATCACGTACACCATGAGGTTTCTCTCTGGTTGCTTACCCGTTACAGTCTAAGGTATAAGTCATCCAGTGCGTCCATTTTTAAACTGTCTTGTTGCATTATGCTTGGAAAACAATAGATGAGGTAACTCTTAGAATAAAAAAAAAAAAAATTCTCTTTCAGCGATGTTGAATACAGAGGAAGGGGCGGAGTTTTCAGGCCTTGGTTCCCACTGACTGTGTGCAGCTGTAGGAGCTAAACAATAATGTGAAACAAACAGTGAAAGGAATCAACATGACCACTTCCTGCAGGAAATGACAGGATATGATGTGACAGCCTATCGTTCTGCAGAGAGATATAAAGAAACTGTCCTGGATTAAATCTGATATTTCTTCATATAAAACAAAGTACCGAGATGACCAATGTTCAATAGATTGCTATGAAATCTTAGATGAATTCTTAGTACGGCATTTTACAGCACAATTAACAGGTCACAATACTTGCAGAACTGATAATAGTTATCATCCATCCATCATTTTCAGCTTGTTTTGAATGTTCATTAGCAAATGTTTGCATGCTAACACACACACTGATATCATCCATTTTGCTAACTTATTTAACCGTTTAGGTGCTGTATACATGCTTTTAGTCTTTATGTCCATGCCACCTTAGTACTTTTATTTAGACGGAGAGTAATGAAAACAGACAAGATTAATGAGACAGAGCTTTTCTCTATCAATAAGGATAAAGACAGATCAGCCTTGAAAATACGATAACTTCTTCTGTATATTACACTACAACAACAGGACCAACCATTTTGTGTGTGTGTGTGTGTGTGTGTGTGTGTGTGTGTGTGTAACTTTTATATTATATATCAGTATATTGTTGCATGCAAGCTTCTTAAAATTTGTGCAAACATCTAACATCCATTACATCTCTTCAGCTGTCTCTGCTCTGCATATCTTTTCTGACACTCAATGATTATAACATGCAAGAGTAAGAACATCTGCTGGCATAATACCTCAAAAACAAAACACAGAATTGTATAACACTTCTCCCTAGATATCATCACAATGCATTACTCATTACCATGTAATTTTACCTAGTTTTTGTAAACTGATTTTTGCTACTTTATAATCCAGATAGTTGGTAAATATTTGTCTTCTTCTATACCAGATGCTGTCAGCATTATCCAGGCATACTCTCCATGATGTTTACCCACATTCTGAAGAGAATGAACCTCTGTACCCTCAAGACATCATCTGGCTCCCATCTCTGTTTGCAAAGCTACACATGTCCTCATTAAAACACAGTGTACAGAGTGCAGCTAGCTTTTGGTTGGTAGGTGAGAGTTCACCACATGAGAAAGTCTTTGGTTCTTTTATCAACCACCGACTGTCCAACTGCTGCCAAAGATACTGAAATAGTGTATTAAAAACATCTTATTGCACCTTTAAAAGATGTTGACCTTTAAACAACCTCTTGTGTTGTTTCCACACAAAACAGAAAAATCTGTAGACGGCACAACAAGAACAAGTACAAGGATGGGAGAGCAAGAGAGAGGACACAACATAGAGAGGATAACCTTTGGTAGACAAACTGTAAATTGAAAAGGATGGGGCAATCTTTTCAAGCTCTATGAAGAGTCAGCAAGGATTCTGACAGCCTAACAGCTTGAGAGTACATGTTACTCCATTTGAATAAGTGGACTGCAGTTAGCAAGGGCAGATGGCAGGAGCACTGGGCAATGAGTAGTGTATTGTTGTAAATTCAGTCTAGTAGAGAAAAGCACTTAAGTATGAAATTAAATGACAAATGTGAGACACTTAATACATTTCTGTGACCATCTGTTGCTGAATTTCCCCCATAACCACAGCTCACTTGACAGAATGTTATTTAAAATGGTATTTCTGCACCCAAAATACATGCCGACTAAGTGTGTCGTGCTGGTCTGTTTTTCTATAGCCATGTCATAGTGTTGGAAAAACATTGGTATTTCTTTAATCCCTGACACAATGACTTCTGACAATATGTCAGTGTGTTTGTGCATGTGTACATGTGTACGTGTGTGTGTGTGTGTGTGTGTGTGTGTGTGTGTGTGTGTGTGTGTGTGTGTGTGTGTGTGTGTGAGAGAGAGAGAGAGAGAGACAGAGAGAGAGAGAGAGAGAGAGAGAGAGAGAGAGAGAGAAAGAGAAAGAAAGAAAGATGTTTTCAGAACTGAATGTTAAGTGGAGGAGACAGCAATTGTCATACTAAAATTTGCTTTCATTATAGAGGCTTTGCACAAACATTAAAACCCTGATGACCAGTACTGGCTCCTTTCAAATCTCTCAAAGAGGCAGTTTTTGTTAGGACTGGATAAATTCAGTATTACATTGTGCTTAAGTCATTTTTTCAACTAACTTGCAGTGGTTGACAGTCAGGAAAGTAAAAACAGACAAATGTTTTGGGATACCTGAAAAATTTGGCAAAGGTTGTCCCAAAATAGCTGCTCATATCATATCATATTTTGAAATGACAACTATAAATATCAGTAAATATCCATTGAAGGCACTGTGCAATCCATCCATATTTGACACCACAAACCCTGCTAAAGGAACACATGTTCACTGTATGACAGATGGATATCGTTAAATTTGACACCTCTACAAGAGCAGTTGCAGGTGTGTGATATATTGACATGAAACCTGGTCAGAGAACAAGGCTAAGATTTGAAATGAGGGCAGAGAAGAACCACTGTCTACACCAGATGACCTTTTCAACATGCCTTTTCCCTCCACTGTCAGACAATGCCATTCCACAGCAGCATCACCTCCAGGTGTTAGAAAAATCGTAGTATATTTACAATCTGTATGGTTATATTTATAATTTCCTCTTGTGCCGATGGCTCTGTTTAAACCTGTACAGATGTCAATACTGCACTGTTATTTTTGTTACCTCTGTTGCTAGCTTAAAGTTAGAATAACAATGACCTCCCATTATATCTTTGTGTACCTTTATATAGAAAAGTTGTGTTCGACAGACGATAAAGCAGTAAATAAACAGGGGCAGTAGCAGTACCATCACTGACCAAGTAGAGATAACATATTTTTCTGGCATTATTATTATAATTTTCTAAGCAAGTATTTGAATTTTATATTTTCCATTCCATTTAGATGTTTTGATTAACATTACCAGAAGGTTCAAAAAGCATCCCTCCCACATCCCAATTTACAGTCGGGTGAATACCCGACTGTAAATTGGTTGTACAGGTAGGTGTAAATGTGAGTGCTAGTAGTTGGTTATATTATATAGTATAATATAATGTTGTTTGTATGGCTGGATGGTTCCTCTCTACATTGAAATGCCGTGGTGACAGCACCAGCAATGACTAACGGACCCAGTGGAGGCTGCAGTTGGCAGAGGTGACTTTAAATTAAAAAAAAGCACATTGATGCATCATCTATATTCGTGTCATCGACACGATGACATGAGCAATGCCAAACCTGAGTTATTACCCTCTAAAGCAGAAGCTCTGTGGTGTGACTTACATCGGTTGAGTTTGTCATTGTGACAACCTTTACAGTAATGCATGCACGATGATTTGATTTGGATGTCTTTCAGCCTAATAACACTGAATTGAGGGTGGATTTCTGCATAATGCTGCCCTTTAAATTCTCTTGGTGCTGAAATTGATATCTCTCATGTTATGAATGTAAAATGTTTCACACCACAGACTTTGGCCCTATGACACTGGATCCCTCTATATAATTGTCTAAACATCATCTGTGGCTTCATGTTATAAAATTTAGATAAAACTCTAGCCTTCTCAAGATAGAATTGTAAAGGTTTTGCTTTCAATGGTTGTATTAGAGGAACAGCAACAAGAATACCAGTTTCTTTACTGACAAAAGTCTCAATTCACCATGATGACCATGGAGCAGGAACTATGTCTGCTCGGTCCAGGCCAAGAAGCCCAAGAGTCTCCGAGGTGAAAGACTCTGAGATCCTTTTGATTTGACTCTTTCATGCTGAATATGATTTTAATATTTCTAACATGTATGCAGTACACACTTGAGCTTCAGTGATTCTTTGGCAAAAAGCGTAATATCTCAGTGCTGCATGTTCATTTGTTCAGGGGCAAAATTTCTCATGACATGACTCTGCTTTTTATGACACCTTAATATATTTGTTTCAGAGGTGTTTGAGCAAAAACAGGCTGGCAGTACCTGATAAACATTTTCTCTAAACACGTAGATTTTTTCGAAGCTCAAACAGTTTTACTTTATTACAATTTTAAAGAGAGCAGAGGGTACTAGAGTCATGACAGACTCAAATAGTAATCAGTTTCTACACCACCGGGAGGTCTGTGGTTAATATGTTTTTTAATTTGAAAGCTTCATCTGGAGCACGCCAAGCAAACAGATGAAAATGAGAAGGAAGCTTTGAAGTGTACAATGCTCCTCCTGGGCTGCGTAATACCGTAGTTGCCACGTCAAGTCACCTTCGGGTCACTGTTTGTCATGTAAGCTGCCATGCGACTTAGACAGAGGGCCGAAGCAGAGAGGAAAGGTATATCTAGAAGTAGAAATCCAACTAGTTCTCCAACCAATTTTACTGAATACTGAAGGGCTGTAAATGGTTGTCTTATATGGAAATAAACAAAACAGTTTCCAGGTTAAAGTGCTTTGATGGTTGTCCAAATTATAAAAACAAGGATATCTTGGAGTCTATTATGTCAGTGTGTAGTTGGTAGGCTTCACACTGTCTTTTGTCGGTGTGTGTTCACAGTGTACGCCAGGGCTCTGTAAAATTAAGAGGCGTTATGTAAAAAGCAACAGCAAGCATAGAAGGTGTTGTATTTATGTGTGCTTGTTCTTCAAATAACAGACTTCTCCCCCAGGGAAGGTCACATATCTCAAACATATTGCTACGACGTCAAACAGGCGTTCACACAGATGCCTGTTGTGGTGCTGTTGCTAGCTCCTGAGGCATCACAGCTTTGAAACAAACTGAGACTCCATCACACGTTGAGTTGGAACAAAGCTACAACAGGAATAGAATGAAACCCTTGTCTGTTATCCTGCAGAAAATCCAACTAATGACCAAAGAAAATAATTCAGCAGCAGCTCTGAAAATTTAATAAGCCCAGAAATAATTTGTTCAGTTGTTTTTGCATTAGATGCATGTTTCAGACCTACAATTTTGCTTTGGATAAAACTGAAAAGCCTGACCTTCCAGACCAAAGGAAGCTGGTTTGAATGCATCTAAAGAAGCAATTTGTGAAGCAGCCATGTTGGTTGCAAATAGATAATCTGGTTCTGGTTCTGTCAATCTCTCATATCCTACATCACACCGTGACATTATGTCCAATAATAAAAACTGTACTTACTCATGTTTGTAGTTTTATCGGTTTTTGTGTTTCATACGTCATACTTCTGTGACTGATATACATTTCATTTCCTCAAAGCTTTGCAGTCTCCCTGTGTTTTCCTCTTACCCTCTCTCCCCATTCGTCCTACTCTTCTCTCTTTATAACTACGCCTCCTCAGTCTCTCGCCCTGTCTCTGCTTCCTGTGCACATTAGTATTCTGTTCATTCCCAGTCAGTCTACGCAGGCAAGAAGAGACTGTCTGCTTCTCTGGGTTGAACCCACTGGATTGAAGAGCCCCAGTATGCACAGTGCTTTATTCATCAGTGTGCAATCACTCAAACACACACACACACACACGCACGTGCACATGCACACGCACACACACACCACCACAAATCTTACTATCTCTCTTTCTCTTCTGTAGTTGTGTGCTGATAAGTACTGCTGCTGTACTGTGAGCTGTCCCTGAGTGCCTTTGGCGCTGACAGATTTCATCAGAGCTATAATGCAGCCTTTTCTGCCTTGATAGGTCTTGGAGGACAACACAGATCCTCCTCATCAGTAACCAGCACGACAGATGATGCAACAGCACGACTAAACACGACATGACAAAGCAAAAAAAATAAAATAAAGAGAAGACAAACAAAGAGGATATGGCACATCTTGAAAATTACCTTGAAATTAAGACACAACCACTCACGGCTTTGTCAGTTATTAAGAAGCAATGCTGAATCGTGTCACACGAGTACTATTCAGACTATTCCACAGTGATTTCCATGTGAAATCCCTACCAACACTGATTCCTGGAGGATTGGGTCACACTGTGATGCTTAATATCTCAGTGACTCAAATGTTCAGCGGACCACAATATGCTGCTCCTTGCTTTAATGCCAACTTAAGCAAATGAGGATGCTCCAGCTCCTGCTTGGGAAACATTACCAATTCATTGCTGTTGCAGCAGCCCAGCTTTTGTTTTCACTCTCTTGCAGTCGGTCCACAGTAAAAAAGGAACCGCTCAAAAAAGTGGAAGAACAGCCCGGAGAAATGGATTGATGTTGTCACTGAGATCTGACATAGGTTTTGACAGTGTGTGAACATTCAGCACTAAGAAGACTGCCTCATGTTTCCCATGAGGCAGTAGTTCACTGCCTAAGGCCAAATCTTTCAAATTCCAGATCTGCACCACACTAACGGCAATCTCAGTCAGTTAAAAAGAGAATCCTCAGAGAATCCTCATGCAATCATAAAAGATGAAGGTTGTCAACCATCATTCTAATAATGGAATATAACTACCTCAAACAATAATCATTGGAAGTTTGATTTGCCCTATTTGATGGCATCAGTTATAAAACTGATTTAAGTTTTAGGGGAACATTTAGTCATGGTTAGTCATGGTTGCACATTCTGCATCATTTTTGCATCACAAGACAGAGACTGTGTTTTAACATTTTGCTAATATCATGAAAAATATTTTTAAGTTAAATCAAAAAGAACCAGACATGGCCAAATAATGATGTTCCATCATGTGTGAATTAAATTCTGATATGGACTATGATCTACGTATACCTATATCGGAGGGGTGATCATGTATTATGCTAACAAAGGATGGTAAAAACATGGAACTACTTGTGATATGTAACCAAGGTTCAAACTGATTGTATTAATCTGTAAATGTACAAAGTTACACCTTAAAAAAAATAGACCGGATTAATTTTTAAATATCCCATTTTTATTACTGACTTCTGATGATGGAACAACACATGATTCCAATGCTAGGAGAAGAGCTTTAACCAATATTACCATATTGCCTTTAGTACCTGATGATGATCTCCTCAGTATTACATAGCTTATTATCCACCCTTCCTGTTTCTCTCCTACTGTTCCACACATCACCAGCCCTCAGGAAGCTGATTATATTTGCTGAGAAGTTGGAAGTTTGTGAGTTGTCAATTGTGTAACAGCTATCTCAGAGGCTGTTTACAGACTGGCAGGAAAATGCTGTCCTCAAATTCATTTGAATAAACATTGGAGCATTAGCTTCATGGAGTTCTGGTGTACTGGCATAAGACAACCAACAGTGAACAGTGAGGCTGATGAGAGTGAGATGAATGTTCTTACATTCTGTTTTGTACTCTTTCTTTACATGCAAAACCGTGATCAGACTCACCCAATGCCCACCATAAACCGATATGATACACCAGCAGTACTGATGCTCCTTGCATTAAATATTTATGTCACTGGCTTGCGTCTGTGTATGTGTGTGAGATTACCAGGTTGTTCGTCTCAATTTGTTGGCCCTGTGATGAACTGGTGATCCGTCCATAACTAACCCGCTGTCAGTCACTGTAGGCTTCAGCCCAACCCCATGCACCTGCGAAGGATAAGAGGTTGTGAAAGGTTGATGAATGATATTGTGACAGCATTGCACTTGAAAAAGAGGCCCTGACATGTTCAAAATATTGTTTTTGCAAGCCCAAACATACAAATATGGTCAACAGTATGGATTCCGCAACAATAGATCAACATCCCTTGCAGTAATGGATTTTATTGAAAATGTATCAAAGAACAAAGATAACAAAGAAAACACAATTGGAATTTTTATTGATTTACGTAAAGAGTTCAATACTATTGACTATGATTTACTTTTACAGAAATGCGACTGCTATGGGATCAGAGGAGTTGTAAAATGTTGGTTGAAGAGTTATTTAAAAAACAGACATCAATATGTAGAAATCATTGGAATAGCATCACAACAGAAAAAAATCACCTGTGGAATACCCCAAGGCTCTGTCTTGGGGCCTAAATTATTCATTTTGTATCTAAATGACATATACAAAGTTTCTGAAATTTTAAAACTGGTAATTTTTGCAGATGATACTAATATGTATTGCTCAGTTAATTTCCCAGGTGGAGTCAGAGCTGATAAAATTTTTAAAATGGTCTGATTTAAATAAGTTATCTTTAAATGAGAAAAATACCAAATTCATGATTTTTGCATACAAGTCAAGCACAGAGGTCAAATTGATTTGGAACGGGATTGAAATTGAAAGGGTTTATGATGCAAGGTTTCTGGGAGTGACCATGGATCATCAGATCTGCTGGAAGCAACATATACAGTATATCAGGAATAAATTATCAAAGACACTTGGTATATTGTATAAAACTAAACACATATTGAATAAGAAATGTCTGCACATATTGTACTCGTCACTTGTGCTTCCATATCTTTCCTACTGCTGTGAAATCTGGGGAAACACATATAAAACATATATAGATCTTCTCATTAAATTGCAAAAAAGGGCAATAAGACTAATTAATAAAGTAGGGTTTCATGATCACACTAATGAACTTTTCATAAAATCAAATCTATTGAAATTTGTACATATTGTAAAGTTAAATATGTTAAAAATTGTATTTCGAATTGTAAATAAGGACATTCCTTTAACCATTCAAACCTTCTACAAACTAAGAAAAAGCACATATAACCTCTGAGGTCTATTACAATTTGAGTCTGTTAAAGCAAGAACAAATGTCAGGCAAAGAAATGTGTCAGTAATAGGAGTGAAACTCTGGAATGATGTGGAAGATGAAATTAAATTGATAAAAATTCTGTCTAAATTCAAGAAAAAAATTAAATATGACTTAATTGATGGTTATAAATGTTTGTAAATTTGCTGAGGTGAAGTCAATGGTTATTGGTGAATAATTCAATTTATGTGAATGTTGCTAAAAACCAAAAGAATGTTGATTTTGTTGTTGTGACTAAGTTGTGTTAATAAGGGTGGGCTTATATAAGCAATTTGCTTCTGCCCAGTCCTTTTTTGGTTACTATTAATACAATTGAAATATGTTTTGTTTTTGTTTTTTACATGTGAAATATGAACAACCAAAATAAATTTCATTCATTCAAGTAGTCCTCAACATCCAAACATTTCACTTGCAAACCTTCGGAGATACAAACAAACACGCACCACCATATCCAACTACTGTACTGCAGTTCCCATTTCTGCCACAACCCCAGACAAGCAGTACTGCTGCATATACGTATCTCTAACACTCAAATCTGAATTTGAAACACATCCGGAGTGATACTTAACGGTAGATAATGAAACTATACCTATGTATTTCAATATGATATTTTTGCTTTTATTGTTATTAATTGTACAGTAACATGATATTATGTGCCCTTAGTGGTTTGGAGTGATTTTTATGGTGACAATATTTGTGGTGGACAGATGCACTGTATATTCGGGTGAAAAGATGTAAATCTTATTTTTCTTTTCCGTGTATTTTTTTGAAAACCGACATATAATCGAGAACGACTTAACTTGAAACAACCTATACCTGTATTTTATTTTTTTATGTTTTGTTTTTATGTTCTGTAATTGTTTCTGATAAGTCTTAGGGAATAGTACTTCCGTATTTAGAATGGCATTTAAATGACCTTAAATGACAGTTATAGACTGAAATTTCATAAATAACAACTTACAAACAATTCAAGTTACAAACAACCGCTTGGGACCAACTGTGTATGTTGAGGGCTACCTATATTTGAAAATTTCTAGACATATAGTTCCAAATATCTAGTATAAAATGTTCCAACTCCTTTTACCTGTTAAAAAAAATCTAACAACAATCTAACAGTTGGCGCAAACTCATTTTTGTTCTTATTCCTCTGTAAACAACACTTGAACTGTCAGTAAGCCCTTGAACTGGCGTGAATAAACTGAAAATATTCAAATAATGAAGAAGAAGAATTCAAATAATGACGCTACAGAAAACATTAAAAATTTTCTGTGTGTTGCAGAAAAGGTCATCTTGTCTAAATAAACATTGCTGTACTAAAAATACAAAGATTACAATTTTTAATTGAAATAATCGCTGTTAGTTAGTAAATTTCACTCAATGTTCTAGTGTTGGTATTTCAACTATTTTGACTCTGGCAGCATTAATAAGTAAAGGTTATGAGTAAGATAATAAACCTTCAGTGCCTGATGAACGGTTTAGGAATTCATTCTTGCTTTAACTCTGGCTTTCGTTCTTGAAATTCTTAGTGGACATGCCCAGACAGCTTCTGAAACTGCAGCTCAAAATTAAACCTTGAGAGGGAAGTCAAGTGATACTGCTGCAACACTGGAATCAGCACTGGGCCTTACATTCACAGGACACATCACACAACCAGATATGTATGTGATATCCTGCTGCACTGTCCCAGTGCACCTCTGTTTAAGTTTATGATATATTTTGGATTGTCATAAAATTAATTGATCATTTTATATCCAAGGCCAACCTTGTTGAAATAAATTAAAGATAAGGCTTTAAGTCATAAATCCATAAAAGAGCTACAATAAATGAAATAATATCCTATATAAATCTTAAAATGCTTGATTGTGGTTCCTGTTTAAATATAAGTAAATATTAACCCTAGAATATGTAGCAAATATCCAAAATCTCTTTGTTATATCAAGCTCTGTTTTATAATGTTAGAGGAAATGTTCATTAACACATGGCATTGCCGTTTGCCAAACTAACTGAATAGTCCCATTAAATCACAACCTCAGTTCGGCTACCTTTGTTGCTTTCATTATTGACTCAGCTTCTGCCTTTCTTATATCTTTGTAATGTCTGCTCTAAAAAAATGCCCTATAATTAAATACACATGCACAAAACTTTATTGAAGTCAATTCATAATCAGCAATCATTCTGAAAAGGAAGCGTTCTCAATAGACTATATACCTCTGCCAAGGCCCCACAATCACTTTATGTGAAATTAAATCCTCATTTAAATCTCAATCCTTCAAGTCTTTTTGTTTTTCTGTAACCCTGCCGACACTGGAACAAACACAACCTCCTTGGTCAAAGTAATTATTTCTGTACATTATTCCTTATATATAAACTAATACATATTTTAGATTATTTTCAAAATGCAACTTCTTTTAACTGAAAACATTTAATTCATACATCACAGACAATATGCGAATCTGCCTTTTTACCATGATGACAAAACTTTTATTGAAGGTGTGGTTCAGGCGGGCTGTGAGTGTACCAACGGTAGAAGACAGTAGTATCTTGCATCTTGGCAGCACATGGTACACACCATGTGTAGTATTTTACAGGAGAGGAAACTTCATTATAGTGTCACATTTTATGTAAAAGGCTGCTGCAACATTGGAAAACTAAAGTTCAACCGACATTTATTTTTCAATAAAAAGGACAACAAGCAGAAAAGCCATTTTTGTTATTCTTCTAAAAACTAATGCACATGTGTTGAGGAAGCCCAAGACAATGTGGCAAAGAGAGGTCATCATTCAGCTCTGAGCCCTTTGCATCTCTCTCTCTCTCTGCTCTGTGTTTCCTGTTGTGCAGGAAATCCGGCAAACTCTGCTCCACCCACTGGTTGGAGGGTAAACACTACATGTGACAGAAAGATATAGAACAATTGGAAATGATGAAGAGAGTTGTCCAAACTAAACTCAAGCTTTGATTTATTATTAATTGAGGATTAAAGTGGATTAAAACTAAACAATATTACTGAACTCTGCCTTCAGAAGAGGTCTTTGCAACTGCATATTTCTATTGTAAGAAGTGAGCAGTGGCTCATTAACACAGGAAGCAGTCTGGAAGGAAAATAACTATCTGGATTAATTTAGGCTGCAGGAAACCTTGTGCTTAGACAGCTAGCTCTTTCCTGCTGGAAGGAAGGTGTTTTCGCTTACGCACTTAGTGATCTGCAGCTGCAAGCCCTTTTATGTACCACCCACAACCCATGGTACAGCAAGTGGAGTAAATGCATGCATTGTAAAGGTAGCTTAAGTTCTCAGTCAAGGCTGGTCTTTGCTTAACAATTCTTAATCAACGATCTAAGGAATGGTAATAAGCCTTAATGCCTGAATATAAAAAAGACTGAGCAGGCTTAGAATTCTGATGAAATGATGAAGTGCTGTGAATAGCCTATTATTTTATGCATTTATTAGGCTTTAGATGGTAACTCTAGAGCAGTTCTGTTCAAATGCAGCACATGGCGGCATCATAACATAACTATACTGTAGGGAGTGGCATAATGGTATGCTACGCAGTGACAATTGGAATTCATCCTTTCACAGAAGGAAACAATTGGAAAAGATCTAGCATGTTTGAGGGAAAATAAACACTAATAAAATGTGGATGCAGGTTTTGAAGAGTTTCACAGTGATCCCACAGCAGAATATTGAGCTACTGTCATCTGTCAGTGACTTGCAAAGTTGCTCAAAAGCTGCACGTTTTGTGAAATTCTATCTCTACAGTGTTTCAATCAATAAAAAGAAACGTCTTCCTAACCTTAGTTAAAATCCACAAAGTCGCACTACAATGAACCTTTGGCAAACAACTGGCACCTCGTCATTTGGTTGTATTTACCTATGAGTGCTGGTTAGGTCTCTGCCATTTGGGATATCCGCTTCTGTGTTTCTCAGGTTTATTGTTACCTTAAATCCCTTCCACGCAACTGGCAGTTCTGCAGAGAGCATTTCTGATCTCTACTGGTCGTTATATCTCTGTGTCTGCTGAATCACATCCTTACTGAAGAGCTCGACAGAATGAACATGTCTACACTGTCTTTTCGTCTCTGTTAATGGGACAGACATGCGTTCGTTCCCTGCTCAGAAGTTCGCAGAGATGTGGACAAAAGAGGAACAAAACACTGCAGATGACGTGACAACAGTAAAGTCGAAAAGGCCACATGAAGTCCAACATCAGAGCAAACTCTATAGGGTGTTAATGTTATGTTTTACAGACCTTGTTACAGACCTGATTAAGCGTCAAGACCTTTTTCCACGGTCTGGAAGCTTAATTAGGCCTTATAGCCGGCACAGAAAATTAAATGCCTATGTCTTTTTAAGTTTGTATTAAATATGAATGTTCAACTGTTCTGAATTTAGGCTTAATGACCTACCATTAATCTAAAAAAGAATTAGGCCTGTTGAAGACATCCCCCCTCTGTATTTTTTTTTTTGACAAATCACACCCTGGAGACAGCTATGAACAGAGTGGCACACAGGCATGCACACTCATTATCTTAATTATATTACAGTACAGCATGCAGTTCCCCTGGTGTACTGTAGTGTCAGAAGCATATGTCCTGCTGTGAGGTTCCTGCATCACAATTTCGTCATTCCAGACCCCAGTGACAACAGTTATAACCTTGCACAACCAATCAAAACAATACGATATGATGTATTTAGCCCTCCTCTCTGTTTCCTTCTTTTTCAGAAACACGGGAGCAACATCTGCATGGAAATGGCAACACCAGTGTGAATAAAACAAAGCCAAGGCTACTTCACACTAGAGAGGAATAAAAGATCTTTCATTGTAAGTGCATTTCAAAACATGAAATAGAATGGGGAGCATTCAATTAACTTCCCCTTGTAAAAATACTACAACAAATTTCTTTGAAAATCATTAAATTATATAGATTTAGGAAATTAAATTCATATGCGGCCAAAAATTTATATATTAGTCATGTTTATTATAATATACGACAATATTGCTCAGTTTCTCTGCATTTCCTAATTTCAAATATAATCTATGATATGTAATTTCTTAGTCATTTTTGTCTTAACTACACAAAAATAACTAAAATATAAACTAGAACCAGTCACAATCCATACTGATATTGTGACTGGAGTTTTTATTCCAGTATTTAGCACTCCAGAGCTATTGTTGACTGGACTGGGGTAAAATGTGTTTTAATGGAGTAACCCAAGCTTTCACTTACCCTCATGTTCCATAACTATTAGTGTACTATTTTACTGTGAGTGAACCCAGGCAGAAATCTAATCATGACACACTTTTTTAAAATGCATTTATTTACTTCACTGTCCATTTCCTTTATGTCGGGGTGTTTAGCTCAGACATAAACACAGCATGTCTCCTCCATGTTACATAATCTTTAACAACTAATAGTCCAATGTATTTTTAAAGAGTTCAATCCCATGAGGCCTCTGACAGTGAAGTGTGTGAGGCTGAGGCTGGGGCACAACACTGATGCTGGAAAACAGTCTACCTACCTCCCATGAGTTTGATGTGAATCATATGATCTCATAATGTTTGTATCAGTGTGTCATCATCATCACTGTAATGACATCATTTATATCAGATGAGGGACACTACCAGCTTTATTGTGGGACTCCTTATCTTCTTATTGCTTGTGTGTGTGTGTGTGTGTGTGTGTGTGTGTGCGTGCGTGCGTGCGTGCGTGCGTGTGTGCGTGCGTGTGTGTGTGTGTTTGTGTGTGTGTGTTTGTGTGTGTGTGTTTGTGTGTGTGTGTGTTTGTTTGTGTGTATGAGAACACTCTCTGGATCTTTAAAGAGAATTCACCCACTTCATAACTTCTGACACGTACTTCTAAGCATGGTATCTCAGGAACACGATCATCCTGTGGTTTTCAACAACTGGTCCTCACATTCGGAAGCACATAGAACAGTGAATTATTTTGCTCGGAGGTGGCAGATGACAGACGGTCAATGCCCGCAACTACATAAAGTGTCGTCCTAGTTTTTGATAAGGGAGATTTGGAGCGCTGCGCTCTCAGCCGTGTTTGGACTTGTTCACGCTGTTACAAAGCGCTTCTATGCTGTGCATATTTGTCTCTTTGAAGGATACACAAGAAGATTGTTTTCTAACACTCCTATCTAGCTGTTGATAGCGGGACCTTTTCATATGAGTAGGTTGTTGACTTTATTCAATAAAATCATGAGGCTGATAATGAACAGAACTCCTTTGTTCTATTTTCTGCAAATGTTTACTCTTATTCAGGCCTGCAAGGGGGGGCGGGGGGGGGCATCGTGGCTTTGTGATAGAAGATAGAGAAGTGAGCTGCCCCCCCAAGTTATCGCTCAACATACTCTGATCTTTGGACACACCCTCATCCCTCAACACAATCATTTCTGCGTTCATACACTCTACTATTACCATCTTTATTATTACCTTCACCAATGAGAGTAGGAGGAGGCATCTTAAATAATTGTTGAAATATTTTGATGACATTTTAATGAGAGGTTGATGTTGATCCAAAAAGTTCCTAAAATATTTAGGTGCATCTAGGAATAGCTCACAAGGAGCTGAGACAAGGCACTGCCATCGGTATGCAGCTGAAAAAATGCAGCTTCAGGGTTTGTCAAATAGATTTAATAAGATGTTTGCATACATACAACAAACAGATCCGGGGATGCTATTATGCAGATTTTCACCATGTGAAACTTACTTCCTACCTATACGTTTGTACTGTATATACTTTTTGTACATACAGCGAAGAGGTACAGCTATACATGATTGGTTTAAAGAATAAAATGTGCCCCTGAACATACTTTGAAGGATTCTGTGTATACAATTTCACAATATGCAGTGCCTTGGGAATCATCCATGTCATTTATTCTCAAGGGTTGAATGTCTTTGAACCTGGAGAAGAAAAAACACTTATGTGGAAACATAGAAGCACTGTGAAAAGGTTAGGCTTTATACCTACTGAGCCCTTCAACTGCAGTGACGTCATGCTTCCTTCCTTCCTCCGTCGTCATCATGTATTCATCCATGCAGCTGTGATAGTGTTCATGATATATTTAACTAGACAGTAGAGGTCTCTCTGTAACGTGTACTAACATTACAGAGAGTTTTTCCTCGCCACTGTTTGCTGTGGAGAATTCTGTTCTGTTTCTGTAAATACACTTGAGAGACTGGTTAAGACCAGCTCTATATCTAAAGTTCCATACTGCTTAACAAGGAGTTTCCTTTTGGATTGTGTCACTTGTAGACCATTAGTATTTTAATTATTCATGTATTTATGATTCATAGAAAAACAACAACAACTCACAAACACAATATGCTAATACCACCTGCTAGTTATCATACAAGCATTTCGATCTGCCTTTGAACACCATTATATTGGACAGCATCTGTATGACGTCAGCATTGTTGCTAACATGTTACTGGATATAAATGTATTTTTAGCTTGTCGATATATACCACAGATGTCTACTGTGTTGTGCTTTCAGGTTTCCTTTATTTGCTCTCACAGGCTATGGGGATAAATATGGGGGTTTGTAAGGCTGCTAATTAGCTTGTTTCTTCTCACCCACTTTAAAAGTATTATTGCACCAGTGTTCTTTCAGAGATTACAGTCCACCTCCTCATTCTCCTTCCTGCCTCTATCATCTAGGCTTATTGTTCCCATCAAATGCGTCTTGCCAAACAGAGGATGTCCAGTAGGATGTATTCCTGTTAACTTCCCCCGTAAGCAATACAAACAATGACAGCAGTCATGTTAAGGGGGGGGAATAGCAAATGACATACAATTTTTCGGCAGTTTGTCATTTCAAAATGTCAACAAACAGCTCATTCTACCATTTGAATTGGAGCAGATGAATAAAAGCAAAGGAAAGTTATTACAATATATGAAAATCTAGAACAAATTTCACCAGTCACAAATTAAGACTGATCACCTACCTCTCTGTTATATACCACATTTATATTATATGGTTGTTATTGACTTAACAGTTATGGAATGAATAAAAAAATATTGACTCTTAAGAAAAAATATTGAAATAGTAGGGCACTAATGGATTTGGATAAGGATTTGTCTGGGCAGACACTTGGAATGTAACAACAAGGGAAGTGTAAAGTTGTTACAAAATGAAAAGATAGCATTGTGGCAATTCCAAAACAGGCTGGCTGTTTCCAAAAAACAGCATGAAGCAAATTAGCTGAGCAGGAACCTTCAAATATAGTAATTAATTAATTATAATTAGTAAAGTAATTAATTAAGGGTAATAATTAACTAATTATTACATTTTTGTAATAATTTTTTAAATTATGACCATTGTTGTTGTAGATACCAATAACTACAACATCAATAATAATAATAATAATAATAATAATAATAATAATAATAATAATAATAATAATAATAATAATAATAATAATAATATTGCAATTCTGATAAAAATGAGAATTCCTAGTAACACATACTTTAAAAACCTTTGCACCAATGGGTGTTGAATGAATCAGGTATGTCTTTAATTAATAGTAATAATAATAATATATTTAACCAAGGAAGCATCCACACAATACAGGATGAGTCACAGAGAGCAGTCAAATTAAATGCAGTTGGGTGTTTATGCCAGGACCAGGATGTGAATACCAGTTGCCATGGAAACAGTAGTGCGCGTTTCCCACTCAGCTCAAAGGGAGAGCAAGTGGAAACTGCTCAACTATTATGAGAGATGATGCATGGATTGGCTCATTGATTGGACTGCCAGACAAATTGCCGGAAATGTTGCCCTACCACAGTAACCTCATGCCTGGGATGTTACCTTTTTATGCTGAAGGAGGGAGAGATCTTAATGAGTGATAGCGCCCAGGCACATTAAAAGAGAGGAATGTGGTGAAAAGACAGATGTGACTGAAGCGAGGTTGCTGTCTGCATTAAAATGAGAGCCTCTCAATCATTTAGTCTTTTTTAAAGCAGTCTGAGTAGTGCAGTGATTGGTTTGTACATTCAGTGAATTCATTTATCTGCTGGAGATACACATAACAGCATGTGACAATGGTTCATGGGTTCTCTTGTGTAGTTTCATGGTTGTTTCATAAAGTAGGAAAATGGATGTTTGTCTGTTACACAAAACATCTTGTCAAACTCACAATGTGTTTTTATTTTCCCCTGATCAACAGTAGCTCCTGTGAAAACGTTTTATGAATGTACGTCATGAAATGCCAACACTTGAAGCGTCATCTCAGAGTCTGCCCCTGTGCGGAGATTCGTCTTTATGTAGGTCCTCCATTCTTCACTATGGGCTAGTCATCTGCCCTCACATATATCCAGTGCATTCTGGGAAAACAGCAATTTGGAAATGGCCTTTAACATTTATCAGATGAAGGTTTGCTGCTGTGAGAAATACCAAAGATCCATAGTCATAGACCTTTCAGTTACTATCCCTGAAAAAAAACTTTACACAGTACTATAAACATCTGTAAAATGAACTATCTGTCTGTCTGTCTGTCTGTCTGTCTGTCTGTCTAAAATTGTGTTATCATATAACATCATAAAAGCTGTCACAGTGCCTTGTAATCTGAAAGGAGATGACAGTATAGTAGACATGTGTAACTTGTGCTTTCTTGCTCACGTATTGGTGTCTTTCTAGGTGTTCAGACAGGTTAAATACTTGAGAGTGAGTCATCAGCAATGGCCATTCATGCTCATTGCTCCTACAATTGCCTACAATTACCGCTCTTTAAAGGCCCTGACTGAAAAGAGAACCTTTTCTCGATTGCTTTTGGTTTATTCATAGATCAGAGTGTACCTGCAAACCTATGTCCTGCACAGCAACAAAGAGTAAACGACAAAGCACAGAAATGACCATGAATTTAAACTTTTAGCTTTTGTTACTCATAACTGTTTCATCCATTTAGGATATTAGCTTGTAGCATTTTGTCAGTTGCTCTGGTAAACTAAACAGAGGTAACATGTTTCATATAGCACCCTGTATATCCACAATCTCTGACTGAAGTAGGTCAAATGAAGCTAATTCATATGCTACAATGCTTACAGCTGTTTGATGCCTACACTTTTATGGAAGTATATCTTATACTTTATGTGTTATGTCCTCTGTTTCCACCTGTATGAGCCAGTTATGGTGAACTTAGAGTATTAATTCTTATTGAATGTCTCAGAATCTGTCAGGGGTGTTGTGAGCTCAAGGAGAGTCTGTGTGAAGCTCAGCCACATTCATTTTTGAGCTGCACAATGGCCAGCTAGTATGTGCATATCTGTTGTCTGTTGGTTAACATAAGGCTGGAAATATCAAAATTCAACCAAAATGAAAGCCCAAAGCTCTAATCTTTATTCAAATATCTAGCTTCATTTTTGTTTAAGGGCACCTTATCATTACTTATCTTTGAGGAGAACGCTGAGTGCCATACCGACGCCGCTGGAATGAACTGAGATGAACCTCTGCATCCAACCTACGTCACAGTGATTTCTGCAAAAGGTTGTCATGTGCAGTGGATGAGCGTCAGAGGTACTGATTTCTATTTTGTTCAGTTTCTATAAAAAAACAAATGCCCAGCAGCCTCCTCCAGGATACCATGAAAGAATGTGGCTTCCGCAAAATAGGACGACTAATGACCTGCTGACTTTCATTCATTATTAAAACACCCCACTGTTGTGTGTGGGTGGTCTTCTGACAGAAAGGACAAAGATAAGACTATAGAGGAAAAACTGAGAAAGAATCTGCAGGGGCGTCCACTGCAATGGAAAAAACTTCAGGCTTTTTTTTAGCCGCCACAAGTGTTATACTGATACTGATAGCAAAACCTATCTGCATGAGGAATTTGAGCTTTTGAATTGCAGTTCCTGTAGTAGTAACCAAAGTTTCCAAAATACCGCATCATTGACCACCCTGTCCTGTCATTATGACGTAACAGTTTTACAGGTGATCATTGATTGCACTGTTTGGACATAATTGCTGTTTAAGCTTGTTTTTTAAGAGTTCCGACAAAGGAAAAATTATGTTCTATCCATTCCATCTATCTATCCAGCCAATGAGAGGGTTTGGTTCCCATGCTCAGGTTCCTCTGTGAGGTTTCAACTTGTCTGAGCATCATCAAGGCTGTACTTAGTCATGTTTTATTAGTTCTAACTATGACTGGGAGCTGCAATTTTAATAATCAGCTTCAGCAGCTATAAAAAATGTTTACAGTATTTCTTGGCTTGAGACCTTAAATTAAATAAAAGTTGGCTATTGATTTAAAAAAAAACAACTTGATGAAGAAAGTTCTTGTTAAGCAGGCTCTAATGTATAGTCCTCCATCATTCCATCTCCAACTATTGTAAGCATGTGATTCAGAGCTAGTTTAGTATCCCTAAGTGTAGGGAAAGGCGTTTAGTGAGGATCTGTGACGTGTGATTTAAATACAAGCCTGCCTGGTGGAGGGAAGAAACATGAGATGCTTGTAAGGAGTGTTCCTCTCCTGTGACTCACAGTTTCTTTCTCTTCTTACGTATTTGAATTTGCTAAATTGGTTAGATGGCAGTATTTGACTAAGTTTAAGCTGGCATCTTTTCAAGTTTAGCTGTTGTGCATTGCTCATGTCTTTTGTCGATACTGAATGCTTGTAAAGCTGCAGCAGAGGAAAGGGCGAAGCTGCGATCTTTCCATCAGTACCTCTCTAGTACATCTGTTTGTGTCCACATAGAGGGAGGAGAAGTTCTGACATTTGATATGCAAAGGCCCATTAATCCCCCAAGTACATCCCAG
This sequence comes from Antennarius maculatus, assembly GCA_013358685.1. NCBI lineage: Eukaryota > Metazoa > Chordata > Actinopteri > Lophiiformes > Antennariidae > Antennarius > Antennarius maculatus. The sequence goes on from CM023608.1 coordinate 18,545,182, forward strand.
TGTGCACATATATCAAAGCAGGTTTTTTGTGTTTTGTTTTAGCCCGCTTGGCAGAATGTGCATATCACTTTTAATACCAAAGTGACTCACTCCTCTGTCTGCAGAGAAATTGATGATAGAAGTTGAAAAATAACGATCACTGTTGTCACTGCAGTTTAGACTCAAACTGGAGCAAAGCCTGACAGACATTTTTTCACTCCGTGTGGCATAACAGAGGAGCAGGCTTGTGTGGGTGATATCGAAAACGAGAAGTGTCATGACTGTTTTTTTTCACATGACAGTGACACTAAGAACATTGAGTGAACTTGCACTCTTTGTTATTTGAATCCCATGGAGTTTCCCAGTTAGTTCATGTCCTAGCTTGCTTAGGAAGCTCCTGCGAGGCCAATAACAATGATCAGCGAACATTTGCTGACACACAACCAGGATACTGACCTGACCTGAATTGTCACTTATGCCAATCATCACTGGAGCATAATCTACAATGAATTATGAAATCTTTTCAAATGTAAAACCACTTAAATTTGCCACTTTCCCTTGGCTTGCTTGGGTAAACCCATTGCATTCATTTGAGGGTCCATTAGTTCACTTCTGTTTGGGGATAAAACATCAGAATAGGGGGAGAAAAAAAATTCACATAAACAATAAAATCTGTTTCTGCCTGATTTAGACATCCATTCCAGGGGCCATTACTGTCAAAAACACACATACACTCGGACCAGGAGGTGCTGTCATGAATAATTCCTGTGCCTTCATCCTGTGGGCTGCTTCCTCTTTATCTTCAGTCTGTGTGGATATGTTTATGCATCAAACATTCATTATTGAACTCTGAAGTGCACAGATATTTTGAGTAAACCTCTAAAGGGATGACTCAAACATCCACGTTCACCCCCCACCACCACTACCACCATTACATAAGCAGCGAAGGTGAAGGGGTTTGATCCAGCAGACAGCTGGATCAAACATTTATTTTGAGGAAGTAGAGGCTGCAGCAGTAAAACTCAATTGGTTGTAACAAAAAAAGAGAAAAAACAGGAGTTACAATCTCATCAGGACGTCACAGCATGAATTCTAGCTTTCTGCCAAAAAAAAAAAAAGTGTCAGATGTGTTTTACGCAGCCTCCGTGCACTTCCGACTGTCTCCAACGTAGTTAGTGGCTGCTTGTTGCCATGGTTATAGTCAGTGAATGTGCAAAGACGTCCAAGAATGAGTGCTGTCATGTGACCCTGAATGCTCTGATGCTGTTGCTGACACAGTTTGACCAAGTGTGTCATTTCATAAGTGTGTATCTCCATCCAGGATTTTTTTTTTTTGGTCTATCCGAGCCACCCAATCTGTCCATCTGGTTTGTATGTGAAGTAATGCGTCTATGTTTGCTTCACCTTTGCCATCCTTGATTTTTGAGAAACAGAGTGTAAACAACTTGACTGTAAATTTTCCAAAATTTCCCCACTGTGGGACAAATAAAGGATTATCTTATCTCTCTTAATCGTAAATATCCGCATTATCATGCGACCATCCCTCATTCTGTGCTCATTTCCTGTTGCAAAGTTCAGAGATAAAATAGTTGCTTTGACCCTGGTCAGTGCACAGATGTGTATACAGTAGTTCAGTTTAATGTAACTAATGCTGAACCGTGCATGTACACTTATAAACTACTTATTACATCCTTAAAACAAGCAAGGACAAAGTTCATTTTCAGGTTTGTTGAAAAAAAACAAACATCTATTTTGAGAGAAAACAACAGTTTTGGTCAACAAAAATAAGTACAAAGACACTTTAATAGAAAATGCTCTTTATTAAATAAATAAATACTGAACTTTTTTACATAATTTATTTAGGACATTTTCTTCCATTGGATAATGCCCCTCCTAACAATCACAGTTTTAAATATTATTGTGAAGTTACATCCCCATACAACGCACACACGCACACATACACACATTCTTCACAAATGTTAGTAAATCATTGCCGAGTTGGTCGTGACATTCACTGTACATCATTTACAGTATTTCACAGCCTTGCTCCGTTTCTATTCAGAGCATCAGTGTATGGATTGTCTCTTTAAAACAGCTTTAAATATTACTACACACATCACAGCTGGTGCCAGCCCAGCACTTGTCTTTACTTCCTAAACTATGCCTCCTTTTCTGCCAAACATTATGCTTTCACATTCACACTTACGTACTCCAACAACCTCAGTCAATTCTCTCCTCCTCATCAATCGACATCATATCAGCCCTTTACCAAACATGGTCTTTGTGCTACATTTCATTCCCCCCCCCCCCCCCCCCCCCCCAGAGTCTCTTTATTTCCACCTGCATTTCTGCTGAGTCACGTAGATGCATCACTGTAGGAATCTCACTTAATTTTTCAAAAGGTCTGTCCTCAAACTCATCCTTCCCACGCACATCCTTGCGAATGCTATGTCCTCTGTATCACCGCGGTAACACAATGTCTTTAGCTGCATCTCTGCAGCAGCATATTTAAGGAGTACACCATGCGTTCACGGAGGTCGGTGGGACAGCCTGACGTCAGCAGGGACCTGAGCGTGAAGGTTTTGGAGACGCGGTCCTCGTTGATGTATGTCAGCATGTACTCATCCTTCTGGCAGCAGAGGATGATCTTGGTGTGGTCGTGGTAAAAATTAATCTAAGGAGGTAAAAAAAAAAAAAAATTATTTTCCAGAATTTTTCATCATCATCTGTCTGAACAACATCCATCTGAACCTGCCTAGCAACAGCAGTGCTGTTGGTGTGTGTGTGTGTTTACCTGGAAAGTGCCGTCGTTAAAGAGCATCATGAGGGCGCGGTCTGACTTTAGCCACTGCAGCAGGTAAAGTCTGGGCATGTGTGCGTCTGTCATACTACCGAGGTCCCCGCCCTGAGAAACCAAATGAGTAACATCACCAAACAGGCCGGGACATGAAGGATGCCGTGTCTTCAAGAGGTAGACTGACACGTGAGAGCGAGAGAGAGCTATGGAAGAGTGGGGAAAATGAAAAGCACTTACATCCATAAGGTTCTCCTCCATATAATGGGAAAAGTACTTGAGCACCGTCACTTGGCCCACAAAATGTTCAGGGACCTCAGAAGTAGGGAAGACAGAGCGCTGACCCAGCTCTGCATAGTAATGGATGGTCCTGAGGAGATGGAGGGAGGGAAATCGAGTTATGCAACCACCCAGACAAACAAATGCTTGATAATGAAAAGACAGCCTCCATATTGGTAATCTTGATGAGAGGCGCTGCTTGCTCGCACTTCATGGATGAGTGAGGATAGTAGCTGAGCTTTCTGAATGATATATTTTCCTAGCTTTCCAGCGAAGAAAAGCGATGCTAATTCAAATTTTAAAATTGACTTTGCTAATCATCTCACGCCGCTAACAGATTCTTATTTTCTTCTTTTTACTAAACATGCCAGCTCCAATTAATGCAGTGACTTTCAAACTGAAGCTTGAGTGTTATGAAAGCGCAGAATAGTGCGTACTTTCTGTCTGGCAGGAGGCTCATGTGAGTGCCATTGTTGAAGAGAACTCCCACGGTGTGATCAGACAGTTGGTAACCAAAGCCGTACTTGTTGGAGTAGTCTACCCATTTCGTCACCCACTGAAGGCTGCAGCTGTTGGAAGCCTGAGGAATGTCATCGGCTGCAGGGCAAGAACACAAAGGAGGAGAACAATTCAGTTAAAGAGAAGGTTCAAAGAAAGGAAAAGCTCAACTTTTTAACAAACTGTTTTATAAACTGTTCTGAGGTAGTATATATTTTGCAAATAATAAGAAAATCGGTGCATCTTTCGACAAAATAAAAATCATTGAACACTAATCTAAACATAATCATCACTCTCTGCTCATAAAATCTTCAATTTGGGCTTTTCTACCCAGCAACTACATGATCAGTCATGATTTGAGGTGATCTCAGCGTGCCCACTCACCTTTAGGCATGCTCTCCAGACATCCCCTCAACACGCTCGAGACAGTCTCAGCCACATTCCCCGTTGTGTTGTCTTCAAGGCCTTTATGAATAAAAAAAAGCAGACAAGGCTGTCATTTAGATTGATCTCTAAGCAGAAATTATTTTGAAAGGATTTCTCTACAACCAATTTATTCCATTTCTCTATGCGTAATTACAGTAAAACATTAACACACAGCATTGTGTGTAATAATTCACGTCTCTCTGATCACTGGGCTTGTGAAATGAAGTGAACTCACATTCGCTGCTGCTACTGCAGCTCCCCAGACTTCCTCTGACGATCAGACGGATCGTATCTTGCATCGACGGGGATTGGCTCTCTGTTACCAGGGCAACGGGGCTCTCAGCAGATGGCGGAAGGCTTCCATTCTGAGGTGGGAAATCAGTGACGGCAGGAGTTAGAAAATGCGAGTTTAAATCATCTCTTCCGACTATGACTCATCAGGCACCCACAGATTGAAAGTGGCTGGTTTAAAAGGTGGAAAATAAAGGCTGTTAACTCGTCCGCAAAGTGCACTTGTTAAAAAGTTTGGTGCTGCAGAGTGACTCACCGGAATCCCCTCTACATAATATTTTAAGTATTTTTATTAGTTCTATGAATAATATATCTGCAACATTACCAGCGTTAGATATTGTCTTGTGTGTTCATCAAACCATTTACCTCAGGAATCTTTTTACTCTGTTGCTGGCTGATGGCAGTTCTCTCCAGATCGTGCTGCAGTTTATAGATCTCCTCTTCCTCTTTGGACAACTTATCTATCAAACAAAATAATAACATCACTCAAAGATGAACCTATGACCTTTTTAAAGCAGCCGATTAATTAACCTCACATTAGAGCATTATGGGATAAAACATGACACTGGTTTGCACTTATCTCATGAACAAGATTTAATGACACCTCGATGTAACATTTTAAGCTGCACACGAGTGGCTTAATGGCTGATGCTGTACTCACTCTCATAGTATTTGACCTTGTCTCTTCTTCCACCAAAGAGTGCAGCAGCAGCTTTCTTGAAAAAACTCTTGGCGGGACTAGAGATGTGGAAATCTGGTGCTGAATGACAACAGCTAGCTGGCAAACGCTCCGGACTGAAGCCCTGCAGAGAGTCAAAGAGAGTCAAAATGAAAGGAGGTCAGTGTCAACCAAAGTGACATTTAGGAACAGACACAGAATGAATGGGTAGAGGTAAAAGGTATCTAACCTGCGTGAAGAATTCATGCCTCAGGATGTGGTCCAGGTTGGGTCTGTCCTCTGGGATCTTGGCGAGCAAGCTGGCGATTAACTGCTTTGCCTGCAGTGACAGGGAGGATGGCAAGGAATAGCGGGCCTCCCTGATGCACCTGTACGTCTCCTTTAGGTTAGTGGTTTCAAAAGGTGGCCTGCCCAACAGCATGGTATACCTGTAGCAGGGTAGATGGCAAAGGTGAGTAGATTCTCACCACTAAAATTTCACTAAAACATCAGAAAATCCTGATGCAGTCTTTCAAAGAACATGATGTACCTTTTTTTTTTTTAAAGATGATTATGAATTATTAATCAAAGAGCAGATTATCGTGACTAAACATTTTGTTCTGATAGTGAATTTACTTTGCTACTCACATTACACAGCCCAGGGCCCAGATGTCTGACTCACAGCCATGGCCTTGCTTGTTGAGCACCTCTGGGGACAGGTAGTTTGGCGTTCCACAGATCGTCTTCCTCCTGTTCCCTGCTGGCTCCAACTTGGCAGCCAGACCAAAGTCTCCGACTTTCAGCTCCATCGACTCACTCACAAAGAAATTACCTGTAGGGAAAAAAGAGAACGAGATGATATTCATCATATTCAACCTTTGATCAAAGGCTAAAAGCACTACAAACAACAATAAACTATTGTGCAGCATACACAGCTGGTCGCAGCACTGTAGTGAGACACTCCTGCAAAAAATATTCCTTACCAAGTTTCAGGTCTCTGTGGAGGATCTCTTGTTCATGCAGATATCTGAGACCAGACACAATCTGCCGGAGATAATACCGCACCTCTGGCTCCGTGAGCACTTTGCGAGCCTTCAGGATATGAGCTAAAGACTGCAAACACACACAAAACATCGGAGAAAAAAATTATTCCAAGGCAATTTCCTAGAATGCAAACATTTTTTACCCCTTCTCAACTATTCTTAGTGTTTCACGGTTGAAGGAAATACATTTAATGGAAACACTGGAGATACAGGAGGGGAAAACTCAAAAAACGTTCTGCTTCAGTGATTTTAGGTGCAATGCAGGTGTTTTCCCATTTCAACCACAGCTATGTAAAAGCATGGACAGCAGCGATTTAAGATTCAAGTGGGTAACAAGCAGCGCTTACTTTTCTACTGCAGTATTCCAACAGGATGTAGATGTTCTCCTTATCCTCGAAATGGTGATAAAAGTGCACGATGTGTTTATGGTGTAGTACTCTGTGCAACTCAATTTCTCTGTCAATCTAACGGGGAAAGAGAAAGAAACAGTCACAAATGCAACTGAGTGTAATTTTGACCCATTCATGAAAGAGCGCACGGCCAGCGGGAGGTGCGCGCTTACCTTCTCCCTCTGGTGGGGTTTGGAGACGCGCGTATGTGGAATGATTTTGGCTGCATAAACTTTGCTGGTGGAAAGATCGGTCATCTCGTAGCATTTCGCAAACCCTCCCTGTTAGGAGGAGGAGGAAAAAACATTATTAATAAGCTGCGTCTTCGGGGTTGGTTGGTTAAATCCAAAATGTTCAAGCCGCTACCTTTCCCAAAACTTTTCCCCGGCAGTAACACTTCCCCGTGGAGGGATCGGTGATTATCCTGGCCATCTCTGAAGGAGCGGGGCGCTCATCCATCCTCTTCCGACGAGGTTCACACGACCTCGGCGTAGGTTCGCACATACTGCTGCTATTTGTCTGTTGGGCTCCGGTATTTCTCCGTACTTCCACGACAGAAGACATGCTGCGCTCAGAATGCAGCGCGACGCGCGTCTCGGAGTCTTTATAGTCCGACACTCCCCCTCCCCCCCCTCCCCTCCCGCTGTCTGCCGCCCTCTGTCTGACGTCACCACATGAAACCAGAGCATGAGGTCTGTCTGATATTGATTACGTCGCATGAAAACTGCTGTTGCTGACGGAACAGACAGGGAATCAAAGAGAATCGACTTTGATTCGGTTTTCTGAGATGTGACTATTTGCATCACGGTTTCCATCCACGATAAGGAAGCCAGGCATGATTGTACATCACTTATTTCGATCATTATTGCTTAATCCGTGGCGCGTCAACGGTCCTTTAACATGTTGATGAGCAACATAAAATTCAGCGGTATGGTAATCTGCTAAAATTTATTCAATTAAATATCCACAGATTAAACAGAAGCATCTACAAATCCTCTGCATAGCACTGAACAGTTGGAGCACTAGCGCCCTCATCTGGAGTAAACTATATTACAAGGCTTAGCCACAGGGTTTGGCTTTGATATCAGACATTGATCACAAGTGTCCATGGAAACGCTGCGTCTTCATTTTGATGCAAACCTAAAATCAAACTACAACCAAGGCAGTCACAGACTGCAACATCCCACGACATCCCTGAATTCAACATTTTACCCTGAGCTACTTGCATAGGTCAAAGATCAAAGCTAGTGCTCAAATCTACTTTCATATATCAAATCACTAGCTTTGATCTATGGTCTTACTCACACTGGCCTTTTGCTTTGTCTTTCTATTTTATCAGGTTCCTGAGTGTACAAAAGTTGAAATTTGACCTTGACCTAGTTTTCTCAAGGTCAAGGTCATCATCTTATTTTCAGTCCCTTCGCCGCCCGAGTCTTCTTCTTCTTTTCTTTTTGGATTTGCACTTCAGGAGTCACCATAGCGAATCGATCGCCTCCATCTAACCCTGTCTTTTGCATCTCCTTCTCTCACACCAACTACCTTCATGTCCTCTTTCACTACATCCATAAACCTCCTCTTTGGTCTTCCTTTAAGTCTCCTGCCTGGCAGTTCAAAACTCAGCATCCTTCTGATGCTCAACGGCCCCATCTCAACCACTGGACTTCCAACATCGCCACGACCTCCCTCCTGCTCCCACCATGACCGAGACCGTCATCACTGCAGACCTGGTGACGACAATGCTGAGGAGGCTCCGTCCCTATAAGGCGGCTGGACCAGATAAAGTCTCCCCAAGACTCCTCCGAGCATGTGCTTCGGAACTGGGGGACCCCCTGCAGCGATTGTTCAACGCTGTCTTGTACCTCCTCCACCGTGTGCTCTCCTACCTGGACGCTGGGGGCTGTGCCGTCAGGGTGCTCTTCTTTGACTTTTCGAGCACCTTCAACACATCCAGCCCTGGCTCCTGCAGGACAAACTGACCTCGATAGCTGTGGACCCCTACCTCGTGAGCTGGATGACGGACTACCTAACGGACAGACCCCAGTACGTCTGTATGGGGGACTGTTTGTCTTCTATGGTGACCAGCAGCACAGGGGCGCCACAGGGGACCGCGCTCTCCCCATTCCCTTCACCCTCTACACATCGGACTTCAAGCACAACTCGGATACATACCACATATAGAAGTACTCCGATGACACTGCGATTGTGGCATGTATCCGGGAGGGTGATGAGGGGTAGTACAGGGCATTGGTGGCTGACTTCGTGGAGTGGTGCCAACAGAACCAGCTCTAGCTCAACGTCTCCAAGACGAAGGAGATGGTGCTGGATTTCCAGCGGGCACCTCCCTCTCCACAGCCAGTGATCAATGAGGGCAGTGAGGTGGAGGTGGTAGGAAACTATAAGTACCTGGGACTGCAGCTAGACAACAGACTGGACTGGTCACTCAACTCGGACTGTGTGTACAAGAAGGGGCAGAGCAGGATGTACTTCCTGAGGAGGCTGGCCTCCTTCAACATCTGTCCTAAGCTCCTTCTCATGTTCTATCAATCTGTAGTCTCCAGTGTGCTGTCATACGCCATTGTGTGTTGGGGTGGTGGGGCCAGGACTCATCCGCAGAGTGGGCTCAGTGGTCGGGCTTGAGCCTGGACTCTGTGGAGACACTTCTGGAGAGCAGGACCATGTCTAAAGTTAAGGCTATCATGAACAACACCAGCCACCCCCTGCACACCACCTTCTCCCAGCAGAGAAGCAACTTCAGCGGCAGACTGCTGTCACACAGCGCCTCCACAGAGAGGCTGAGGTCCTCCTTCGTGCCCCATGCCATCAGGGGGTACAATGACTCTCTCAGGAGGAGCGGGAGGGATATGGTGAGGTCAGCACGCAGTTAAATGGATTTAATTTAATTTTATACTGTTTATATTTTAATTTTATACTGTTAATATTTTAATTTTATACTGTTTATAGTTTAATTTAATTTTATGCTGTTTATATTTTAATTTTATACTGTTTATATTTTAATTTTATACTGTTTATAGTTTAGTTATAGTTTAGTATATGTCCTGTTCATGCTGCATGTGTCTGTTAGTGTAGTGTATGTCTTGTGGTGTGTCCTGTGATGTTAGTGTTTCTTTTATCTATCTATCTATCTATCTATCTATCTATCTATCTATCTATCTATCTATCTATCTATCTATCTATCTATCTATCTATCTATCTATCTATCTATCCATCCATCCATCCATCCATCCATCCATCCATCCATCCATCCATCCATCCATCCATCCATCCATCCATCCATCCATCCATCCATCCATCCATCCATCCATCCATCCATCCATCCATCCATCCATCCATGTCTCATCTGGACAAGTCCAAACCATCTCAGTATGGCCTGTCTGACTTCTCCAAAACCTCTAACATGTGCTGTCCCTCTGATGTACTCAGAGGGACATCATCCTATCCATCCCGGTCACTCCCAGAGAGAACCTCAGCATCTTCATCTCTGCTACCTCCAGCTCTGTCTCCTGTTTTTTCCTCAGTGACACTGTCTCTAGACCAAACAACATCGCTGGTCTCACCACAGTTTTGTACACCTTTCCTTTCAGTTTAGATGAAACTCTTCTATCACACATCACACCTGACACTTTTCTCCACCCGTTCCATCCTGCCTGTACGTGCTTCTTCACCTCTTTTCCACACTCTCCATTGCTCTGGACTGTTGACGCGAAGTACTTAAAATCGTCCACTTTCTTGATCTTTTCACCACTTTGTAGCAGGATGTAGTTACTTGTTCACTGACAAATGACTTTGGTTTCCAGTGATTTTTATTGAAATCTTTTATATACTTTTTTCATGCTCATTTGTGTTGATACGGAGACACAGCAATTTGTAGCGGCTAAGCAATTCAATAGTGAGCTAGAGTCACAGTACTTCAGGATCTTTACAACATGATTATGGCAAAGTTTCCATCTGTTCTGGCAGTGAAAAAAATGGACAAATAGTGCAGTAGCTAAGTGATGTCAAAATTTCTCTCGTCATCTGACTTAGTCACAGTCCCACTCATCCTTGAAATCTTCACAGATATCTCTCAAGAGGATCACTCCTGATTAATGCTCGTAAAATGACAAATATCAGTTGAAATTTTTTTGTGATTACCTGCTAACGTATTGTCTTTGGATAGTATTCGTTTAAGCAGAATATTACTGTTCATTTCAAGTTTAATGAAGCAGAAAAATGCAGAGGATTTAGTGAGAACAACCCACTTAATTACAATGCTGTATTTGGAACTTTTCTCAGATATGAGCGCACATAGCGAATGTCATAAGCAAAAGTCTGGTCAAGACCAGAGCCCACAGATGATCGTTGGGGCCAGTTGGGGACAGGAAAACGACAAGAAATGACACGGGCATCATCAGGAAGCTCCTTCAATAGCTTTTCACCCAAAACCTCCATCTATAAAATAAATAGAAAAGGCTACATCAGACACTCGAAATGTTACGTTTGCTCTTCATAAAGATCTACATAATGAGAAAGAAATACCAACCACCCCCGGAGCAAGAAAAGCTGTTACGTTATTGAAGGCAGATAAATCAGTCTGTAGAAGGAGAAACATGTTTTAACTACAACCAAGGCAGTCACAGACAGCAACATCCTGGGGCACCTCTGAATTCAAAATGTTACCCTGACCTACTTTCATAGGTCAAAGATCAAAGCTAGTGCTCTGACCTACTTTCATAGATCAAATCACTACCTTTGATCTACGATCTTACTCACACTGGCCTTCTCCCTCGTCTTTCTATCTTATCCAGTTCCTGGGTGTAAGAAAGTTGAAATTTGACCCTGACTTAGTTTTCTCAAGGTCTAGGTCATCATCTCATTTTCATCCCGCTTTTTCTTTCATCTTTCTATCTGCAACAGTTGCAAAGATATTTGGTGTACTAACGGACAAACGGACTTATGAATGGACGAACACACGAACACTGACAATTATAATACATCACTGCTTTGAAGCAGGATATAATAAGGACCTTGAACAGGATTAAAGAAATAAGTCAGTGTTGATGAGGTCTTGCCTTCCAGAAGTCTTCTTTTACAAAGGTCACCTGGTCGCATGGCACTCCCTGCCAGCGGGCCTTCCTCCTGGCATAGGCCACTAAAATGGAATTGATCTCGAAGCCTGTGCATTTGAAACCGGCAGATGAGGCAGCGAACACCTGTAAAAAAGGTACACAGTGCATTCAGTTTTACTCCAGCAGGAGTTAAGATCATAAAAACATGAGTATCAAAGTCAGCATTTAGCTACATATGAATGTATTTTTTATGAAATAACTATATCCCTCTTACAACCCGTCCATCTCCAGATCCCAGATCTGCTAAGAGACCAGCTCGTCCCTCAAGCAGCTTCATAATGTTCAGAGTCTGATCTTTACTGGAGGGCAAATAAGGAACCTGGGCCACAATACAGACAAATAATAAATGCATGTGATTAGAGTTATTACAATATTTCACTGGTAAATAACAACTAAAACTCTGTAATCTGTCTATTCCTGTCCACCATAAAGCAGAATCTACATTGTAAAACATAAAAATACAAATCTAATTTCCACAGGACTCCAAATAAATACAATAGCATAGCAAAGTTTTCCTTTCCACGTTAAAAGAGTCTCTGGATATCCTTCATATTATATCTCAGCACATGACACAGCAATTGTGTACTGAGTGCTTGAATATGACCTTGGATCTGATATCCTTCTCACTGAAAGCGAAGCCTGTCTGTATGACAAATTTAGTAGGCCTCTTTCACTGCTAGCTGAGGAAAACAAGGTTGAATCTGCGATCAAGAGAGAACCTACTTTTCTGAGTTATATACTGTATCTTATACAAGCTTTGAACAATGTTCCACACTGTGTTCTTCTAAAATTCAGTGTTAATTCCTTTTATTTCATGGCTCCTCTTTTTTGAAGTGCAGTGAAATCTCAATCAGAGATATCCTGACAATCCTGTCATTGACCATCCCCAGATGTCCTGGATTGTTGACTATCTCGCCTCCAGACAATAGTACTGTATGTGCACCTGCAATGCTGTATGTCTGACAGTGTGGTCAGCAACACTGGGGCCCCAAAAAGTACTGTTCTCTCTTCTTTCGTTTTTGGCCCTTTACATCATGGACTTCGGCTACTGCAGTGTGGACGTTGTCGAGGACTACAAGTACTTGGGGTTCCACATTGACAAGAGACTGGACTGGGGGGAATACATGAATGCACTCCCTTACTTATTCCCATTTTTCCTCTTTATTCTAATAATTCCTATTATTCTGATATTTTCTCTTGTACTTTCTGGAGCAGTGTACCTGTACCAAAAGCAATGTCTCCCTCAGGGATCAATGAAGTAACTAATTCTGATTCTGATACATGTCTGGCACCCACAGTCTTCCTGCTATCACTGTCATGGTCTATCCTCTCGCTACAACTATCCAATGGTACACTGACACACCTTCATCGTTAGCCTCTAATCTTACTTCTGTCTTTTTAAATAGGGCTCTTTCTATAGTACTAGTTTATTCTTGCTGCTGCAACATCTACCTCATCATTGCCATCGAGTCTACTGACACAGAAAACCTTGTTCGAAATGAAATTAATGAGGAACACAAAAGTAGTTATGCTCCAATAACACTCTATCAGCATTAGATTTAAAAACAAAATTTGATTCTTTGTGTGACAAATGTCGTCATGGTTACCTAATAATCTTCCCCCCAGTTACGTAACTTTATCTTGATAAGAGTGAAAAAAAGTAGTGCACGCTCCATAAAGTTTGAAACCTTGATCGACTCAGTCACATAAACATGCAGCATTTAATGTTTGAAAGGGTAAATAAAGGTAAAGTAAGCATGCAAATATAAGGCACACATCTGAACAACCTTAAGTCTCCAAGGAATTCTGCGAAAACCAGGCAGAGCGAATAGGCTCCATACTCCATACAGGCCTGTGAGGACGGCCCCCAGGCAGGCAGAGACAATGGGATGGGGTCTCTTCATAGATCGTACCCCGACATAGTCTTGGAGAATCACTTCAATGGAGTCTTCCATTGCACACTGTCACAAATAATAAACATTCAGTATATAAGTAGAGCTATTATTGAATCTAATATAATATTAATATAAGGGACTGCCTCTATTCTCATGCCAATGAGATGCAGTTAGACATGCTGTATATGAACTAATCGCATTAGTGAAGGTTCAACATTAACTCACAGAGAATTAAATATTTTTGTACTGTATTCAGATGTACCGACATATCCACAGTTATCTTTATGATCGGTACCAGTTCACATCCTGATCCACCAGACAAATCCATGACCTAATCCATCCTCACATCTGCAGCAAAACAAATCAGTCATGCTCTCACATCCCAGCAGGTATTGTGTGTAGTGCTGCATTTAGTTTTTTTTTCTTTGCAAACGGTAGTTTTCTATACAATGTGGGAGATCAGGTCAGTGTGCCTCTACTTGAAACGATTTCTACCCCAGTTTGTCAATTTCACTGGAAATAAATCCGTCAGAATCATCAAGGAGGAGTTCCACAGAATTGCAAGTGAATGATGTAGAAATCTGATAAATTGATTTGAAATTATATTATCTTAATAAAATTGTGCTGAAACCTCAGACTTGGATTAGTAACTATAATTTGTTTTAGGACTTACCAATGTAATTGGCTGCATAGATGGTACCCACATTCCCTTTAAGGCTCCTCACATAATGAAGCTGATGATGTGAACATTGACAATGACAATGACTTTATTTCCAACAAGAGACCCCTCTTGTGGGAAAAGACCCCTCTCTTATACCCTCTCGGGGTATAAGAGAATTTACAAAAAATTTGCAGAAAGTCCAGTCACAGCATAAATGTACAGGTACATGTAGACTGACTATTGTTTCAACATGTTAAAGACTACATCATAGATAAACAAGAACCAATGCAGTCAAAGACTGCAACAGCCCGCGATACCCCTGAATTCAAAATTTTACCCTGACCTACTTGCATAGGTCAAAGCTAGTGCTCTGACCTACTTTCATAGATCTAAGCAGTAGCTTTGATCTACGGTCTTACTCACAGTGGCCTTCTCCCTCATCTTTCTACCTTATCCGGTTCCTGAGTGTACAAAAGTTCAGTTTTTTTACCATGACCTAGTTTTCTCAAGGTCAAGGTCATCATCTCAGCTTCATCCCCTTTGCCGCCCGAGTCATGTGCTTTATGTTTCATCTTTCTATGAAAGATGAACGGATGAACACACAAACGCTACAAATTACAATATATCACCGCTTTGAAGCGGGATGTATCTAAAATCTGTCCAGATAATGTGTGATGCTGCAGACTACATTTCTGATGTGGAGGCAAAGTGTTCTGGGTCGTTTTCTGACTTACAGATGGATGTATAATGAGTATTACCTGAGCAGCAGACTGTAACGTGGTCAGTAACATAAAGATTTCCACAATTATTCACTTGTCTCCATCGTTTAATCCACTCTAATGAATCCACTATACATCACAGGAGAGTTTGATGGCTTTTATCTGAAGGACAGGGGTTACCCACCGCAATCGATGACCATAGGCCTGCTGAAAGCCCGTTTCCAGTGCCTACGTCACCTCAGGATGATTCTTGAGAGGGCCTGTGATATAATTGTGTTGTTCATCTATCTATTAAAATAGAACACCACCCTGCTCTACAAACTGAAGACCCCTTCTGCCTGCCTGCTATCCAAGACGACAGAGCAGTGACAGACACCATCTGCCAGAATCATGTTACAATTTAAGTTACATCATCATCACCACAGCGGGTAATGAAAACATGCAATATATATTTCATTTGGTCTTCTTTATTTCTTACAAATACAAATACAAAAGTTAGTTTTTGTATTGTTCCAATAGTTAACGTTTCAATAGTTAACATGAATCAACTGTGTTGATCATCCACTTGAAATAACACGTCCAAAAAAACCCAAAAAAACAGAACAATGACATAAAATTTATGTAAAATTTTTAAATATAAAAATTTATTTCAAATTCAGTCCAAACAAAGACAAACAAAATAACCATAAAAACATATGGTGGTGCGTTTATAAATGATTCGCGCATATTTTTACACACTATGGGGGCCTTTGAGAACCGAAGCATAATCCGGAGCAGGTTTCCAACAGCAGATGGTGCCACAGTGACCTGTTCTCACGTAGAAACCTCCAGAAAAGTTCTGTTTACAACGCTTCCGTCGTCAATATTGAAACTTTCTGAAGCGACAGGTCGGCTCCCTAAATCGACACAAGATTTTAAGATTTTGCTGGACGTTCCGAATAGAACCGCTCCACCATATATGAAATAATTCTAAATGCAGCAATAAAACAACTGCGTTTCAAGCTTCTGTGTGAAATCCGTGCAAAATATTTAGACGAAAAAGAAACAAATCGATCATGAGACACATGGACATAAAATCTTTCACATTCAGCATTCGTGGATATACAGTACTGTAAAGTATAACACAAATTCTTAAAAATCGTACAACTTACCTGACCCGCCCCCCAGTCTGCGCACTTTGGATACGCAGATCCTCCAGTCGGAGCGCACTGGGTCAGCGCCACATCCCGCCCTGCTGTTTATCTGCCTGCGTGCCCTAACAAATGTCCGCCAACCTGCTGGCACAAGGCGACTGACGCCGTCTGTGCTCGTAAACAAGCTGTTAATTCTCGTGTGTCTGTTGTTGTGACAGTTTTCCACTTTTGGGTTTTAACAACTTGTTCTACTTGGCACTTAATTCTGGATCATGTTAACGGAAGAGTTTTTTTTTTTTTCATTTTCTTTCCTGTCGTTGTCGAAGGCAGCTTTAACCAAAATGAGCATCTTTTTTTCTGAATTTACTGAACTTATTCGCTACACCTTCAGCAGCGCGGGGTTGTGCTTAAAAGGACTGGTGGACGATGGATCCTTGGCCGGGCTGAGAAGGAGGACCTGTTGTCAGTAAGACAGAATTAATGAATGTCCTGCAACCAAGCTTGATTTGGTCAAAGTGGACTATTGAGGTGTTCTGTAAAACAGAGAACTTATTAAACAACTAATTACATTAATAATAACTTATTTTATTTGTTGTTTACTGTCCAGCCCAACTTCTGTTTTAGATTTTTGGATGTGGAGAAGAGAGGAAAAGTTTGGGAAAAAATTATAACTTGTGTCAGGTTCGTCTTAAAAGGAGTGGATAAGAGTAAGTTTTGACTTTGTGTAAAGCATTCTTACACTTCTGAGTCATTACCATCTCTCTTAATGTTATAATGTGAAGTTGGAGGTCTGATGAGCTCGATGCTCCAGGCCTGAGCTTTGATGTACAGTATCCTCACTTTCAGGCATTGGTCGCCTAAATTAGAACCAGAATGATCTTTATTGTCTCTTCTTATCGCTAAAATAGTCTATAGAAATTAAACAAGCAGAAAGCAGAAGCATGATTTTTTTAAGTGACTGTGAAATTGCAAATTTAGACATAAAACAAACTCTTAAATAAAATCGAAAATGTACTTCTGACGGCTTCACCCTACAGTAGCATTTGAGTGTCAGATGGATTCCACAGAGGAGCAGGAAATCCTCCATCTGAGGAAGATGAAGCTCGGACGTCAGCAGGTGTTTCAAAAGGGCGATGATCCCAAACAGACCTTGGAGTCCACCAAGTCCTGATTATGCAGGTAAACCAGGAATATTCCACATCAGGAGGCCTCAGTCTTTTAAATAGTGGGCTAAGATTCCTCAGGAGCGCTTATGGAAGGTTTGCAGCTGGTTATTAATGATTTGGTCACTATTAGATGCTGCAGGCATCATTTAAAAACAGACTTATATTTTATATAGAAAATGTAAAATGAATCAGTGACAGTTTGTCTTACAGTAGTTAGAAACTCAAAGTCATCGCTCAATCCTTTAACTTCACCTCTGGAACAGGCCGCTGGTTTTTATGAACCGTTTATTTCTGGTTATTAAAACGCCATTATGTCTGCATATTTACCGCAGGCTCGCTGCTTCTATCTAGCGGCCATAGCGGAATTGCACGTGAAAAAATGGCGCACAGCAAACGGATCACTGTGCTCTGAAAAGTAGTTTTCCCTCCTTTTCTGGCAAAGTTCTTCCTTAATCGCTAAATAGTATTTGTATTGAGTTAAGTATGAACAACCTGCTCTTTAAGTAAATAACCAAGCCTGAATTAAGACGACTAAAGGGTTTTGTGAAATACAGGAAGCATATCAATTCACTCGGTGATTAGGCCGATCACTAATTAGTGTCGGAACTCAGGCCCCGTCCACACGGTGCTGGAACTTTTTGAAAACGCAACTTTTTAGTTGCGTTTACGCCTTCCGTCCACACGACAACGCAAATATCCGGAACGAAAACGCAACTTTTTGAAAACGCTGGCCAAGTTGGATTTTTTTGAAAGCGCCGGGTCTGCGTTGGTGTGGACACAATCCGCAACTTTTCCTATCCGGGGGGGCGTGTCCCTGCGACGAAAACCGCTGTGACGTCATGCTTCTGACCCGTGTCTACATGTACAAACTGAGCTAAAACCGGCTATTTTCTGATGTATAACAGCTCCACGTCGAAGATGATAAACATGCTTTGCACTTAAATATTTGTTCGTCTGTTTCTTTATTTACGTGTCATAAAGTTGATATATGTATTTATTCATTCATTCATTCATGTTCCTCGCTAAAGACGCTGACGCCAGTTCTGGGTCACCCCCAGTGTGCATCCAGTTTTACAACATCATGTTCAAAAGGTGCGTTTTCTGGTCCTCGGGCACCTGGTGGAGCAAGTGGGACGCTTCGGCGTGATGATGGAACTGGCGGGGGTTAATGGTGACGTGTGTTCAGATAGAAAGAAGTCATACTGTCTGTTGTGATAATCTCTGCAGGATCCTGAGGATTCTCAACATGCAGCAGATCGGATGGAACTACTACAACCCCCGGGAACCCCTGGACATCCCACAGCACAAGTATGTTCTTCTATTCCTGGCCTGAAGCTGCTTCTGATCAGACGTTTCTTGGTTGGTGACTCCTGGTGACTCGTGGACATTAACAGATTTCAACAAGTTTCATTTTTACAAGTGAAATGACGTCAGTGGTGCCTCAAAGCTTTTGATGCTGTTGCTAAGCAACAGCTGCTTCTCTAATGCTAGCTAGCATACTAGCAGCATTAGTTCTGCTGAAGGATGGAAAGATGGTGTTTTTCTTGCAGTGGGCCTATCTTCATCACCGGCAGTTTTTTTGTGCTGCAGAATCTGAATAAACCTTTTCCCTGAACTTAAGTATTTTGTTGGAGTTTGTAGATGTCTGAGACGATCGATGGATTCTCCGTGTGTTGAATCCATCGGTGGAGATTGAAGGTGAAGAAGGCTTTACATGGCGCTGGGCGTTGAAACTACGTTTGTCGTCCTCACAGACGCTTGTCGTTCTGTAAAAAGCTGCAGGCGAGTTGTTCCGTTTAAATGTGTGTGTTCTTCGGTTCCAGGCTGACTATCTGGCCGGGGTTCTCCACCGCCATCTTGCAGTACAAGTCCTCCATCATGATGTGTATTGACGTGAGCCACCGGGTTCTGCGTAGCGAGACCGTCCTGGACTTCATGATCAACTTGAGGCAGTCTTGTGGAAGCCAACGCTTCCAAGACATCTGCACCAAGGAGCTCGTTGGACTGAAGGTTCTCACGAAGTAGGACCTAAACCCCTCCCCCACTGAACATGTAGAGGTCCCCGGATCACGTGACCCGGTTCACTCTTCTCTCGATTATTCAGGTGCAACAACAAAACCTATAGGATTGATGACATCGCCTGGGACCACACCCCCATCAACACCTTCACTCGGGCCGACAAGGATGTGTCCTTCATGGACTACTACAAAAGCGTGAGATAGAACCCAACAGAACTAGATGTTCTCACCCTGTTTTTGCATTCTTCACGGTCACGTCTGCTTCCTCCTCCCAGAATTATGGAATCATCATCTCCGACTTGACCCAGGTGCTGCTGGTCACTAAGATCAAGTGGCGTGAACCCGGAAGCCAGTCTCCCATGACGGTCATGCTGATCCCAGAGCTTTGCTACTTAACAGGTGAGCAGCTGAGGAGAGGTTCTGGGACACAGAACCGCTCCATACGGGTTCCACTTCACCTGAAACCTTCTTGTTGAAACCTGCTTGATTGACGGACAAGACAAGAGGAGACTTCAATGTGATGAAGGATCTGACAGCCCACACCAGGCTGAGCCCAGAGCAGCGGGAGGGACGCCTCAACAGATTTGTCAGCAACGTGCATCGGTAGGAGACATTTCCTCATCATGTACCAGGGTTCTGCTGCTAGCCCAGGTCAGCTCCTCTGCAGGTAGTGTCGTGTCCAGCTGGGGTTTAAGTACTGGCTCTGTTCACAGGGACGCTGTGGCTAATGTGGAGTTGGAGAAGTGGGGGTCAGATTCGATAAGGAGCTTCTCAGCCTGACAGGTCGAGTCATTCCAGCGGAGAAGATCTTCCAGGGACCCAGATCGGTGTGAAATCCTCCTGGTTGTATGATTCACTAAATGGATCTGTGGGTTCTTATCAAATTATTGTGTTCCTAGTATGACTATGACCCGAGGGCAGCGGACTGGTCCAGAGAGATGAGGGGGGGTCCTTCTGCTTAACCGCCTGCCACTGGAAGACTGGGTTGTGTTTTACACCTGTCAGAATGCCAGCCTGGCCCAGGACCTGCTGACCACCCTCCAGAAGGTGTCGGGCCCGCTGGGGATCCGCCTTCACAGACCCCTGCTGTGAGTTGTGATGTGACCTTGTGTTGATGACGTTGTGTGATCAGTGATCCAGTTGATCCTGATCCAGTGATTCTCTTTTAATGGTACAGTGTTTGAATATGAATACATCTACTATATTGTAGATGTATTTTATTGATGTTATTATTTTATTGCTTTTACTGCTTTTTATACATCATGGCCAAGAGACTACAGATGAAAACTAGCCTTCTGGCTAATTCTGGCTTTTTTAACCATGTATAATCATGTGTTTTATGAAATTGCATTGTTCCCTTCAAATAAACTAAACTAAACAGCTGGATCAATACATTGATTGATTTGTTCCTTCCAATCCAAGGTTGAGTACCAGGATCTCCACGATGCCCTCCTCAGATCCCTGCAGTGCAACGTGCGACCCCCGACTCAGGTGGTTTGTGTCTGAACACGGGAAACAAAGTGCTCCTCGCTGCTTCTTCGCTTTATTGTCACCTTGGTTACGTGTTTGAGAGCGGCCGCTTGTGTTTGCCAGGTTGTGGTCATCCTCCCCAACAACAGGAAGGACAAGTACGACATGATCAAGAAGTATCTGTGTGTGGACTTCTCCATGCCCAGCCAGTCTGTGGTGGCCCGGACCCTGAGCCGCCCAGGGAGTCTGATGACCATCACCACCAAGCTCATCCTGCGCCTGCAAGATGGGAGGAGAGCTGTGGAGCGTGGAGATCCCTGTGAGTCTGATGCCCATGAGTTGATAACCGAATGAAGGTGGGGCCAGTTTGTTCTAAGGCCCCTGCTGTGGTGGAGGAGGTTAAGGTCAAGGTTCACAGACATGAAATTTGAAGATTGTTTGTGTTTTTCTTCCATTTGCGCAGCTCAAACACTTGATCGTCGGCATCGACTGTTACCATGACAAGCAGGCCGTGGGTCGCTCGATCGGCGGTCTGGTGGCACGCTTGAACTCGACGATGAGCCTGTGAGTCAGTCTTTGCAGCCTCTTAGTGAATGTGGACAGAGGTTGGCAATCACTTGGATAGATTTATTACGTATTTATAGCTCTGTCTGTAAACCACAGAATACAGAAGCAACTTGTTGAATGTGCGCTGCTCCTCTGTGATTGGTGGATGATGGTACGGTCTGCTCTGCTGTCAATCAACTATAGCTCACACAGGTAGCATGCTACCATGCTAAGCTACGTTACCATTTGTCTTCCAGGTGGTACTCCAAATGTGTGATGCAGCACAAAGGTCAAGAGATAATGCATGGACTGAAGATGGCCTTGAGAGGTGATAACATTACCTTCTATGGTTCTAGTGGCGTTCTGAGTTGGAACCGGTTTGAACGTTCACACTGTCAAAACCAGATTTCTGAGGCTAGACTGAAGCAAGTGGTCACAAATCAAATGTGTTGAAGCGTCCCCAGTTAAGATTCCACAGAGATGAAAGTATTAAAATCACACGTTGTGTGTGGGAGGGGCCTCTCAGATGACCAATTAGCTGTGTGTGTTTGCTCTAGGGGCGCTTGAGGTCTACCTGAGGTACAAAAGCTGTCTGCCGGCGCACATCATCGTGTACTGGGACGGGGTCGGAGACTGACAGCTGGGCAATGTGGTCAGCTTCGAGGTGGCCCAAATCCTGGACTCCATCAGGTCCATGGGGCAGAACTATGTGTGAGTGTGGTTTCCATGGTGACAGTTTAATCGGGACATCATGGCGTGATGCTCACTTACCTGACTCCGCCTCTTTGCAGGCCCAAACTGAGCGTGGTGGTGGTGACGAAGCGCATCAGGAGCAGGTTGTTCGACCACGTGCACGGGAAGGTGATGAACCCGTCGCGGACACGGAGGTCACTCGTCCAGAGTGGTGTGTTTAGCATCTGTTCAGTTATTAGCAGGAGTTAGCATCGTCCTGCGAGTGGGAGGTGGGAGGAGGCAGGTTCAGGGTCTGGTTCCAGGTCAAGGGACATGGAGTCATAGAATCTGGACTGAACCAGACCAGAACCATTAGATCTGTGGGAAGCCGTTCAGCCGCTCAGGCTAGAAGCTGCTACTGGCGGCTAACCACTAACCATGTCCTGGTTCACTGGTACGACTTTTACATTGTGAGCCAGGCAGTCCATATGGGCAGCATGTCCCCGACCCACTACAATGTGGTGTACGACACCAGCGGCCTGAAGCCCGACTACATGCAGCACCTGACTTACAAACTCTGTCACCTATTCTACAGGTGACAGAGTTTGAGTCAGTGGAGACTAATGCACGCCAAGCTAACCAGTCTCTATCAGTTGGAAGTGACATTTGTTCTAAACTGATTGTGATCAGGGGCGGCACGGTGGCGCAGTGGGTAGCGCTTTCGCCTCACAACACGGCGGGTCTGGGTTCGAGTCCCGCTCTGTGCGGAGTTCGCATGCTCTCCCCGTGTCTGCGTGGGTTCTCTCAGGGCTCTCCGGCTTCCTCCCACCTCCAAAAGCATGGGCTTCAGATTGATTGGCCGGTGCCAAATTGGCTGTAAGAGTGAGTGTGTGTGTGTGTGAGTGATTGTTTGTCTCTATGTGGCTCCGCGGTACACTGGCGTCGTGCCCGGAGTGTCCCCCGCCTCACGCCCTGAGACTGCCGGGATAGGCACCGGCTCCCCCGCGACCTGCGTAAGCGGATTAAGCGGGTTAAGAAAATGACTGACTGACTGATTGTGATCACATGACCAAAACAAACCCTGGTCCTGACCTGACCCCCTCAGCTGAGGTCTGGGGTTCCAACCTGTTCCCAAGTCCCGGCTTCCTGCCCGTACGCCCACAAGCTGGCCTTCCTGGTGCGCCAGAGCATCCACAAGGAGCCCAACATGAAGTTGGATGTTCTGCTGACCCGTTTTGCAGATGACGATGCTGAGACCCGTGTTGCGACTGCCGGCTATTCCTGCCAGCATTTAAGGATTAGGGGTTCTCATCTTTTCAGTTTCATAAAGTTAAACTTACAAAAAAAATGCAGTTGTTTTTAATTTATTTGCAACTGACTTCTCACCTTCATCACATTTATAACACCAACAACATCCAGGAAAAAAAAGGACTGCTGGGTAGAAGCCATTTGGCTGATGAAATTCCTGTCCCCAGAACAAACACCTCCCTCATTACAATATGTTGTGTAATAATTCATACATTAAATTTAACATTTAATGTATTTGGGCACATTGCTGTGTTAAATTTCCCAGCCACACAGAGACACATTTTTGCGACCCTGAACATGCTCACAACCGAATGTTTATTCATTCACATTTATTTGCGTCACTCACAGATTGTTAATTAAGCAGCAGTACCCACCATTTGCTCCCAATGAAAGACCCATGACAACAACAACAACATTTGTAATAATATAATATTCATCACCACTCAAGCTTCTCTTATTTGCCCAGCCAAACGGAGTTCAATGCATGGGGGGGGCAGCAAGGCCGACGGAGAGTGACGCAAGAGGAGAGGCCATTATATTTGCTTCCTGAAAAAAATGATGCTGCCCAGCTGGGTTTATTATAGCAACCGGAGTGAACTGTAAAACAGAGCAGGTACTGAGACCAAAAATGGATTTGTATGGAAAGGTAAGGTGCATGACTTTGTTAAAAAGAAAATAAAAAAAAGCTGTGAAGACAGAAAGAGAAATTGTTGAGCAAAGATTGAACAGGGTTTGCAGATTAATAGCAATTTTGGTCTCGTCTCGCTTAATGGGACGCGAAGGTTGATCACATCTCTAAAACCCAGTCGCGTCCAGTTGTATCCACAGGAAATAATTTAGAGATGAGCGGCTGTGAAGCTCCGTATTCTGACGCTGAAGTCGAAATCAATATTTCTGACGTCGTTCTCTGTCTCTGGGCTGACACCGGGCAAAAACTACAACCCCCATCTCATCTCGACCTCACCGCCCCCCCCCTCCCGTTGACGTCAAAAGCGCATGAGACGCACTTTCCATTGCTCGTGCTCGTCTCACGCGAGCCAGCCTCGTCAGCTCGGGGGCGCGTGACACATCGGAAGCGGAGGGAACAGCTCCCAGGTGCTGAAATCGGTCGGCGCTTCAGAGAGAAAGACAAACGAGAGGGAGAAGGAAACCAACGCCTGTGTAAGGCACGAATATCAAACCCGTATTCTGCAAAAACGGGCAGATTCACATAGAACCGAGGCCTTCAAAACAGGTTTGTTCACACAATGTCCTCAATTCTTTCCGCTAGTTCTATTTATTGATAGTAATATGGAAGAATTTCACGAATAGATGAAATGACCTCTTGCCCAGAATTGCTCGGTGCAGCTCCCTCCTTATCCCAGTAGTTGAATATCACGGGCCGTTTTATCGCGTGTTAACGAACTGAAATTCTAAAAGCGGTGTCCTTTATGCCATTACCCTCCCCTCAGTGGTGTTTTTGTCATGAAAAGATGACTGCACTTTGTCGTCCTGCTCGCTGCACTCGTGTCCTCTCGGGTCGTTGATGCCGACAGCTTGGCAGGAAGTGCACAATGTAGCCAGACGTTGCTAAGGAGAAACATACGTTTTTTCATCATAACCCGTGCTAGTGTTTTTAATAGGCGTGTTGAAATGGGATTATATTACTTCTGGGAATGCTTTTCAAATTTTTAAGAAGACATAACACACTCATCTGCCAATAAATGGAAAATTTGGACGCAAAATGTTGTAGGCCAACTACAAAAGAGGCAATATAGGCCCCATGTGGAAATTTGTTGAGGTGCAGAATGTAAATTATCATCGGTATTAATAATATCTTAGCTTCACTACAGGAATCATTTTGAAAAATGTAGAGAAGACAAACTCAGTTTGTAAAATCCTGGTTATTCAGTGCTCAACAGTACAACAGCTTGCTGTGTCGGTCCTGCTGGTTTGCCTGACACAGCCTTCTGTCACCTCTGATGTGGGGCCTCTTCAACAAGCTTGCATTACGCTCCCTAAAATATACATCGTGTGTTCTATATTTTTTGTCTCCTGGCCTGTGTACATCAACAAGAAGCTGTTGTAAAAGAGATGACAGCCAACTTAAAAACATGAATTCTGATGAGGTGGGCTCACATCTTCTCTGCTCCACTATGACAGCTAATGCAGTCTTTTCAGCCTGTCTTTCTGTTCATGTTATTGCAGATGGCTGCCACTCAGGATGTAAAAGGGAAGGGAGAGGGGGGCGACCAAAACTTTGACTACATGTTCAAGCTGCTGATTATTGGCAACAGCAGCGTGGGTAAAACGTCCTTCCTGTTCCGCTATGCCGATGACGCCTTCACTTCAGCCTTTGTCAGCACAGTGGGCATCGACTTCAAAGTCAAGACTGTCTATAAAAATGACAAGAGGATCAAACTGCAGATCTGGGTATGAATAATTAACTAACAAGCATTTAACTTCTAGACATGAGCTCAGAACATACAGTGGAATTACCTGATAATAGCTTCCATGTCCAAAAGAATGTCTTTTCCTTTGATTCCTTCTGCATAGAAAATCTCTGTAGGATTTGTATGTGATAACATAATGAGGAAGGAAAACTAATCTCACATCATAACATACGATGGAATGTTTCAGGTTTTGTCTATAAAGCCAAGCGTGCAAACATTTCTATTTAATTCAGTGAGCTTAAGGACATTTTTATGTCGAAATACAGTTAATATCAGGAGGACATCAGTTTTCTGTTATACTTCATGGTCCTCTGGAGGGCTACTGAAGCTGAAAGGGGGAAGGGGCTGTGAAAGAAATGCCCTGCCCCCACCTTTCTCTTATTCTACTCATTTGTGCTCCTGTAGCGACTCCTGTCTGTAAGACTGTCAATCTATGCCAGACCCCACTTTCTCCTGACCTCTGCGCATATGTTTCTCTTTTGATCAATACATTTCAAGGCCGTGACAGGTTGATTTGATGGCTGTACGCTCGGTGAAGTCCTGTACACACAGGAGCACCGAATAATTAATTCAATTTGAGTAATTGTTTAGGTTCTTCAGGCAGATCGTGCTTCTTTGTATGCATGACTACCTCTCTCTCTCTCTCTCTCTCTCTCTCTCTCTCTCTCTCTCTCTCTATCTATCTATCTATCTATCTATCTATCTATCTATCTATCTATCTATCTATCTATCTATCTATCTATCTATCTATCTATCTATCTATCTATCTATCTATCTATATATATATATGTTGTTCATACAGAGTTTATATATATGTGTGTGTGTATGTGTGTGTGTGCATACACATATATACACTTTATATACAGTTTATACGTATATAAACTGTATATGAACAACATCGCTTTTAAAGAAATAGTACTAAATCATCTGCAAACACAATAACTTCTTTGTCATAAATATATGGCATACAGTATATTAAATGAATAAAGCTTTGGGGAAGACTGTGCTGTTTTGTGTTGGTTTAAAAATGTGATGTAAGCATGGAGACAGATGGAAGTGTCACCGTTATTGACAGGAAACTAGTAAGTGTGATTTTGGCAAACAGCTGACAAGAGCACAGAAGCAACACCTTCCTCAGAATGTGTCATACTAAAGAATGTCTTAGGCTGTTTAATTAGGAGTCCATCTATAGAAGCTAGAAGATTGTCTAGTAATATGTCAGAGATAGTGCGGGGTCACACATTCTTTCCATATCTTTCTCTTTATTTCCTAAATGTTGCATTTGGAATTTTTTACAATTCCAAATGCAACAGTTTCTGTGGAGATTTGTTCTCTTGTTATTTTGTGGGAACAAGCAGTCTCCTGACACTTGCTAATGGCAAAAGGAAACAAAGAGACAGACTTCAGTGGTTATAAAATTGAAATGGAAGTATTTTCCTCATTTGCGCAGAGAAGCATATTGAGAGAGAAAAAAAAATGTTCTCATAAACACATTATTGGTCTGTCTTTTCTAATTGGTCCCAGAGAAACTGGGACATTCTGTACAGTAAGTGGCCAGTTAAGGTGAAGAATTTTGACTAATGCTAATTTTGCAGTCGCATTGAGAGATAAATATGTCCTAATGCACCACAAATTGTCAATACTGGTGTATTTGTTTGAAGTGTTTTTCACTAGCCTCATTAAATAAATAGATACTCACTTTTCCTGAAGTTGAGGCAAATGTCCCCTTTGTTTACTGCCTCATTGCTTCAAACTGTCGGTCGCTCGCATTGATTTCTGGTGGGCAGACAAGAAGCAAAGCTTTTCAAAGGGCTCTATTTCACAGGAAGCAGCATTTTTCCCCCTCTGTCCTGTCTTTTCATCTGAGAACGAGCAGGCTGGCTCCTTAAAATAGTCTTCATATGCAAAGGTTGTAATCAACAGCTTGATGAGAAGCAGTAGCATAATGAAATAACTCACACATCCAAACGTCCAAAAAATACCTGTTATATGAACAACAGCAGACAATTTTGCTGAAAGATCTTCTTCATCCTCTGACATTGTTCAAAATGTCACCGCACAAAAGGTGCTATTTAAAGACAAACACTTGCTGCTGACATTAATAATGTACACATTCACATGTAATTTTGAAGCCATTATAAACGGACAAAAGGTCCAAGCTGCGACGATAGCTTGACAGAATGTGTGTTCAGTGAAGGTCAGAGCTGTCCTTTGGCTATAACTGGCATGCTGTTGCAGCCATGTGCAGACTGATAGAGGGCAAAAAGCATTGTGCCAATACTGCTGCCTGTCAGGCTTCTGTTTAACAAGAGCCAAGTAGAGCGGCCAGAAATCTCCATCATGGACCCTGCAAACACACTTGTTGTGGGTGGAGTGACAGACAGTAAACATACAGAATAAACAGGAGGGACGTCATTGGGAGATATTATTGTTCAGTGGGTCACAAAACAACAAATCCACACATCTGTAAACATTTTCTGGCAGGTACTTTGAGGAAAAGATTTAAACAAATGCAACTGCTGAAATCTCACATTATTACAAAGAAAATACTCAGAGATTAGAAGAATGAGCATTTTCATTGACATTGTGGCAAATGCTGCAGCAGGAACTAGATCCCAGGGCAATCTGTGAGCTGTACTTTACTACAGTGAAATCACACCTCATATCTTTTGCCGCAGTTTTAAGGTAAACATGCCTCAAGCTGATCTCTGAATATTGCACCATCAGACATTTAATACAACTGAACTACAATTTTATTGAGTACAAGAAAGCATCGATTGCTGCAGTTATAACTGAAAAGCTGTTTTTGGCATCTTATCAATGCAGAGCCAGCGAGGCGATTAGCATAATGATTGTTTCCACATCATGAACACAACAGAAGTACCCATGAATAAAAGTAGATGTAGAAATGTAGATAGTGTTTCAGTGTTGCTCCATTTTCATTGAAATTATCTTTTCGAACCGTGTATAAAAATAAGTAAAGATTAATGTCTGCTCAGTTACGGTTAGAGACTAGAATAAGTTGTGCGGCGTCATGTGGATGTTGCTGAATCACTGTATTGCTAAATCTCGCTGTGTGTGTGTAGGACACAGCGGGCCAGGAGCGTTACAGGACCATCACCACTGCCTACTACCGTGGAGCCATGGGCTTCATCCTCATGTATGACATCACAAATGAGGAGTCTTTTGGCGCCGTGCAGGACTGGTAAGTTTGATTAACGTTGGTTTGATGTTGATTTACTTGCTTATCAGTTTCCTCTATTATCCCTTTCTTTCCTTGGGTTAAGCTTCCTGTTTTTCGTTATAACGCAGTCATCTGATACCCTATCCATTTGATATGGTGTAAGTGTATTTCCTATGATCGCTGCGGCCTTTTACACATACAGTTCTCAACAGTGTACTTCCTTCTTCTAACATTTGAGAGTCTTGTTGTGGAGTGTTTATGCATCCATCTTTGTCATCCATGGGAATCCATGGGAAGCCTGTCAAGGTCATGGCTCCCATCCATCCATGAATCACACAAGTTTCTGCAAGCTGAACTGTAACTTTCAGCCAAGCCCAAATGTTTATGGCTGATGACACATTCGTGTCTAAAACAGGACTTAGGAGCAATGTTCATTTGGACAGAGAAACTAGGTTTCTGGGTTAAGAATTTTACTCCAGAAACAAGCATATTCTTATGAGATCAATGCTGCATGCAGACCAGGACGTTTTGGTGAGCTTCAGATCTAGATATAAACGTGTGCTTAGATTTAGTCTACATTTTGCCTTCATTTTCTTTACACCCAAGGTAGCATCGTCAGGAATTATGTCACCTGACATGACATTTCTGCCCTCCTGTTCTCTGCACTTATCTCTCTCTGCCAGCCCAGAGAGATTACAGGAACACAAAATTAGTTTTTTTCCCCTATTTTTTTGAAGCTAACTTTTCTGATTCACCATGGTAATATTCTCACGATGTTGCTGCATCAGCTGCAAGGAAATGATGTTCAGACTTTGACCCAATAGAGATGACAGTGTAGTTTTGCTGTGGACACTCCACACCCATCATACGAGTATTAAAAATAACTCCAAAGCCAGTGTCCACTCATGACCTGCCAAGCAGCTGTTGTGACAATCTCCACATCATCAACCTGATTTGATCAGAATATATTTCCCATCATTAGAAATAAGGACAGCATGGCTTTTTTAATGAAGAGGTTGAAGCCAGACACACCTATTATTCTTTTAAGACCTGTTGGACAGTTTGATGGAATACTGCAGTCTAGGCACTGTCTGTGGTGGCTATCTATATTAATGGACTGTGTGTTACTGGCAACAACAGAAGAGAACCACTGGCTTACTTATCAGAGTGCAGAAAATGATCAGCATAGAAGGGAGGAGATTATTTTTACTCGTCTTACAAGCAGAGCTTTACCACATGGTTTAATTCCATTTCCTCTTTCTCTTGTTCCTTGTGACAAGGTTGTGGGGGGGGGGGGAGTTGCCATGGCAATGACTCCTTTCTTGACTATGCTTTCGATGTGCTCATTTCCTGTCTGGAACAAAGCAGGAATGTATTGTAAGGCTGACATGAAACAAAGGACTTTTTAAAAGAAATCATGCAAATTAATTGCTGTCTCACCAGTTTAAAACCATTTATTCTCCATCTTTCATCCATCCTTTGTCCCTGTGTCCAATACTGACTAACACAGTCTCTTTACAGCCTGTATATGGTAGACTTGATACAAACATGATTATTCTTCTGTGAGTGACCATGATCATCTCAAGATGACCTCCATCTCACCACTCTAAGCAAGTCAGAACTCGACAACAAGGAGAAGTGGCACCATCATGCTGCTCTCTCTTTCTGAGTCATATTTTCCTCCGCTGTTTCTTTCTGTCTTTCTCTTCTTCTATCTCTCTGCTACGTTCAGCCTTTGGTAAACTGACTGCCTGGTTTAAGTGGAAACAGCAACATCACAGTAAATGTTGATTCCCTAAAGTCCTTCCACGACTCTCAGCACCCGTCTCAATCTCACCGCTTCTGTCCTCTCTTGAATTTTAGAAATCCATTCTCAAGTATTGTTTAGCAGTTAACCTATTAAAACAAATACATTTCGTATTTATACATTACAAATCATTGCACAGTAATACATACAACAGATACTTATGTATTTGTTTTTTATTCCATGTAGGTCGACCCAGATAAAAACCTATTCCTGGGATAATGCACAGGTGGTGTTGGCTGGAAATAAGTGTGACATGGACGAGGAAAGAGTGGTCTCAGTGGATAGTGGCCGGCTGCTGGCAGAACAGTTGGGTAAGTTTTGGAGCAACATTTCACCTACTTTTTGGGGCATTATCGGAAACATTGCCTCACAGGAGAAATAAGTGACAAATTATTTAATGAATATTAAATAATAAATATTCATTACATGTTTGATGTCTTAGTCGTGTAACTCTGTCATCCTCTTTCCAAGGTTTTGAATTTTTTGAGACCAGCGCCAAGGACAACATCAATGTGAAGCAGACCTTTGAACGTCTTGTTGACCTAATTTGTGACAAGATGTCCGAGAGCTTGGACACTGATCCGGTTGTCACCACGGGGGCTCCCACTGCCAAACTCACAGACAGCGCTCCGCCCCTCCAGCAACCAGGATGCAACTGTTAGTGACTGATGTCAGGAAGCTCAGAGAGGGCTGTGCAGGTCCCTTAAGGCGGTAAAGTGTGCAGAGTTTTGCTCTCCTTCAGCGTTATCCCTCCTGCTAGCACTGCTTTCTCTGGACTGCGGTTCAGACCCTGTAGAGTTACACAATCCAGTTGTATTATCTCTAAATTTTATTCTCTGTATCAAGAGCAAATAACCAGACATACATATAAGGCTACCATAAAATGTGTGACATTACAGGAATACTAGAAAATAGTGAAAACCTTTTTTCAGATATTTAACGTAGTTAAAACCCCTGTTTGACTGATAAGGCTGGAAACAGTTCATAGTCTTGATGTACAGTTAAGCCTAAAGACCTTTAAAATCTTTAAGACCTAGAAAAATTAAGAAAGGAGGGTCAGTGAGTGCTTTAATAATTATTTTGTTTTTTTACAGCATGTGTTTTCCTTTCAGAGGATAATTTTGTGTCCTAAAGCTGCCAAATCTATGATTTAGTGCTATAGGATGTAGCAGCTTTTCTTCGCGTAACGAGTGTGTGGGTGTTGTGTGACTGTAAAGTAAATGAGAAAGTTTGCATGAGTTCTACACCTGAGTCACATATGAGTGCTACTTAACTGCTACCTTGGATAAAAAAAGTGGCCTTTTTGCTTCTCCAGCATGGCCTCTGTAAGTTACTCTGTCATGCTTACCTTTGGAAAGACTCCAGTATGTAAAATGTTAACGTGAGTACAAATCCATGTTTTGCTGTCTTTAGATGTGTGGTTTCTCTGATAAGTATATCTGTAAACCTTAAAAGCAACTATTTCTATTTGCTTAGACTCTAAGATGACCCCTTATTGGTTGATGCGATGAGCATGCTGGCAAAAGTCAATCATATGTACTGTTTTACCTGAAGATCAAGCCAAATATCCATTGGTCCCACAGAAGTACTACGAGCCAGCATTTTTCTAAACGCCACACTGACAAGGGACAGTGTGAAATAAATTAAGTGATCCACTCTGGCATGGAATAAACAGCCATATACATACATGCACACACACACACACACACACACACACACACACACACACACACACACACACACACACACACACACACATAAACACACCACATAGTACATACACATACACACAAACGTGTGTATCGTTACGCTTTTGAGTCAGCATTTTGAAATCTCTTACTTGTGCTCTAAAATTAAATCCCTTCTACAAGAAGAAAAAAAACCTGAGTAATCAAATGAACTACTGTAGGTCTACTCACAGTAAGTTTTATGATAGGTGTTGCATCTTTTTAAAACCCAGAGAGCCTCAGTTCAGCAGCTAATAGAAAGAATGTTTGTGAATGTCTGTGTGAGTATTTGTGCCAAAACATCACGCTTCCCTTTGCATTGTTTGTTGTCTGTTGCATCGTAGAAAAGTTCCAAAAATTGCATGAAGTCAGTCCTGATTCATCTATGTAGATTTATATAATAAAATAGTGTGTGTGTGTGTGTGTGTGTGTGTGTGTGTGTGTGTGTGTGTGTGTGTGTGTGTGTGTGAGTATATACATATATACTCTATGTTACAGATTTAGGAGCATTATCACAGTGCTAGCTGTGAGATGCGATGGGCCAATAAGTGCAATATTTTATGAATGAAACCTTGTACATAATTCCTCCTGTTCTAGAGTACGACTGTGTGTGTGTGTGTGTGTGTGTGTGTGTGTGTGTGTGTGTGTGTGTGTGTGTGTGTGTGTGTGTGTGTGTGTGTGTGTGTGTGTGTGAGTGGACGCTTGATCAGAATGCCTCTGAAGCCTCTGCAGCCTCTGAATGCGTGACTTGATTGTGGGCATTTGTGTGTATGTTTACTTGCCATTATTAAAAAAAGACAGATGACATAATATAGTGTATTGTTTGTGTATACCTTTTGTACAAACATATTCACGTACTATATGCTGTTTCCTGCTAACTGTTGGGTGTTGAAGTCATGTTATGTTAAAAAGCAGTGTTATTGTGAAAGGGGAATAACGTAGTCCATGTACCATAATGTTGTCGCTAGCTCAGAGACGCTGTGCATACATACATACACGTGTATACTTTTTTTGCTAACAGCCACAAAATAAATTGTTGTATTGATCTCCAGTCAAGATTCATTTGATAGAGGAAATGATGTGTTGCGGTTTGAATGCCCAATCACTGTAGTGGAATCTCATTAGAACTGACTGAACACACTACTGAAATATTTGTTTCTCAGAGTGCAAGCAAAGTAAGAAATATGTTTTTGAGATTATAGGAAATAAATCAAATTCTATCAGTCCGTCTGTGTCCCTTTCTTGCTGCCCAGATGGAAACTTGACGGAGAGGTTATTTCTTCACCACGTGCGCCTCCCAGTGTTAGAACAGGAAACCTACACCAGTGAGTCGACACTGGTTGTGAATGTAAAAATGCATTGTTTCTGTATATGGCTGTATTTTTTGTGAATTACACATTCACTATAATACTTTCTCTCTTGTATCCAGTTATTCCCCCACTGGTGACACTGAAACTATTTTATATATTATATACGACAGCTTCACAGATATGAAGGTTATGCGACAGATGCCGATCACATCCTCTTTTCCCAGCAGGGCTATACAGTACTGATGACTGACTGCTCCCTGAAGTGAACAGCAGATGACGCTGTTTAGTTACAGTGGATGATATGCAGTAACTGAATGTACTACCTGCAGTATGTTCCTCAGACGTGGTGATAGGCAACCTCAGAGATAGCCTGAGCAAAATCCTAAACTGATAAATGCAATAAAATAAATTAATAGATGCATAGCAGAAAATATCCAGAGACACCAGATTTGTACAAGCCTTACCCATTGGGCTAAGGTAATATTAAAATATTCTTTGGAAAATTACTGATGTACCAGATTTAGACAGTGTGTTCCTCTTAAACTTTGTAGATTTGACATATCTTGCATACATACAGTATATTACCACTTGAATCAATGACATCAAGAAACCAGTGAGTAGGCAGAATCAACCCATGCTTTTATTTAATCCATTGCATATAAAAAGTTTTTTTTCATTCTTTTTATTTGTTTTATTACACAAAGTCTTATGATCTACAGTGCTATCCAATAAACTGCAATTAACAAGGAATTCATTAAAATAACATTTTAATTGTCTTGTGAAACTTCCAGACAAGTTGGCATTCTAAAGACATAACCCAAAAAAATAATTGTCCTGAAGACCTTTTCTTAAGTTACAGTTTGTGTTTTCCTTTCATACCATAAAAAATAGAACACATAATGAGAAAAGACCCACTGTTTCCATTGGTCCAGGGCTGTTTAGAATCTACAGTATGTGTGTCAAAAGAAGAGTCCCATTTTTGGGACAATGATGCACTCACCCGGTCCCGTTATCCCCCTCCCCACCACCTCCCATCACTACAGGAATATACTTAACCTTTTTCCTGACCAGGCAGACGAATGTCAGTGGTTTTGGATATTGCAAGTAATGTGAGTGGAACTGTGAGCCGAGCATAGATAAGCAACACACTGTCAGTGTTTCAGCCATAAATAATGCAGCAGTGGCTGAACATGCAGATGTGTCTCAAAGCCTCTGTGCTTTGTCGACTGTGGTCTGCAAACACGCCCAGGACATCCCTTTGCATCCTTTTCAGTTTATCCAGCTGAAATACAACCACATGAGCCTACAGACACCGGGGCAATAATCCTGTAAAGTTACCACCATATTTTTTACATCTGACCACGTCACATCTGTCCGTGTAGGGACAGGCTGTTCAGACCAGGTCTACAGCAAATACGCCTCAGAAATCTGGCTATAGGCCACACACCACTCAAATAGTAAATCCATGACTTGGGTTTTGCCTGAATCTCTTCAAGCTTCTCCATCAACAACAGATTTTCCCGAGTCAAATTTTTTTTTTTTTTTTTGTTAGAACGACTTGTGTTTGGCTGTGTGTAGTAAAAAGGCAACATTTTCAAATTCATAACAGGAGATCAGGTCAACCCAAGCCAAACGGTTCACCGATGCAGCAAAAGAGAACTAGAAAATCAACTGAAAAAGGCTAAAGAAAATGACATGCTTTGAAGTTAAGGCACAGCCCATGGGCCAAGGAACAGTTTCTTTTTAAAAAACAATTTGGCTTTCCCTCTCTTCACTGAGCTAGTTTGCAGACAAGCAACATGTCGATGGATCATTTTTACACTGAAGCTCATGTGTAATAAACATTCTCTCAACAAGAGGTACGTAATACAGCCACACCATCACCAAAAGGGATGATAAGAATCAACCATTTACGACAAACAGCGTTATGATATTAATAACATTAATAATATATTACATACAGCACAATAAATATGTTTGTAAACAGCAATAAAACCAGAATTCTTTATTACAGGTAAGGGCATCGGGTGAGGATGACAAAAGAGAGAAAAACAAATCTTGGCAAAAAATGAAAATGATTAAATAAAGATTTGGAAATGACACAAGATAAAAACCAACACTCCTAGAAAAGCTGTGTGCAATATTTCAAATCATTTTCCTTTGTTTAAATTTGTTGATTTATAGATTATGTACACAACAAGGAAAATATATTTGGGAATTTTAACTGCAAGCATGTAATGTGTCTACTGTGTCTGATATGTGTATTGTACCACCTAAATATTGCAAACCCCCCCCCAAAAAAAAAAACTAAATAGAAAAAAATAAATGATAGCATCAGGTGTAGAGTGAGTAACGTGTAGCTGAGGTGTAAGACAGCACTGTTCAAGCATAAGTATTGATGAGTGTTTTGGTGAGTTTAAACATTTTGACGTATGAATATATCAGTGCATTAGAGTATTTAGTTGGAGGATGGTCTCATCTAATGATGACACAACGGAGCTGATTGTCTTGTTGAAAACAAAGACAGCAACTGGGTTTGAGGTTGTAACAGCAAAACTGAACAAAAGTTTAGGTGAACAAAAAACACTGTGGCTGAACATGCAGGTAAGCTGCTGATGGTGATGTGTGAGTCAAACAAATGAGCAAGAAAAATAGAAATAGACGATAAAAGCTATAAGCACATTGGGATAAATTCACCCATAGTTTTTAAACATCATTACTTATTTTTCTATATTTTGGAGCATTAATCAAGGTTTTGTTTCTCTTAAAAAAGGTGTTTTTATATGAACTGAAAGAGCATTGCATTGTCTCAGGATGTGTTCAAAAGAACTGCAGGCAACAATATAAAATACTAAATTTCAAAGGCTTCATTCGCATCACAGACAACTTCAATGTAAATGGTTCCCGCTTCCTTCTCAGTGAAAACTCTCACCAAAATGAGTTGTTATGAATCAATTCAAAATTCCAAGTCACAAGACAAACCAAATATGACTATAGTTGCAAGGGAATAGTAGTATAAATGCTATCTGAGCAAGTGCAAACACCTCCTAATGTAATCAAGCCGTGAACAGACCCCCTTTAAAACGCCGTGACGTGTTTCTCCCCATCGGTTTCTAAAAGTTCTTAAATCGCCTCCACTAACACAAGAAAGCCAAGGATTTCAAAAGTAAATTCTAAAAAATATCTGAATCTTACATACAGTACAATACAAAATTAAAGAGGTCTAGGACAGCGTCAAGGCTGTTTAGATTTGAGCTTTGTATATCAGTCAGGTTTTCAAGGAAGACTTCCGACCTCAGACCTGCGTTTTGAAAAGCTCCCCGGTGTGCTGCAGCTTTCATCTCTGTCGCGTCCTGTCCACATCTCAGCCGAACGGGACCGTAAAATGCCTCCTAAGTCGCAGTGGGGAGGAAATGACTCAAACCGAGAGGGAGGAGCTCCTTGAACAGACCAAATTACCGTCTTTGTAGAGAATGGGCACTTGATAAAACACAGAAAAATTTCAGGCAAAGGCTGAGACTGACCAGAGGGAGAGAAAAAGTGACGATACCTGTCAAAATGAACGGCGCTGAGCAGATGGAGATCTGCTCGGCCGCGTCCTAAAGTGAAGCTTGTTAAGCAGAGGCGTAACAGTGGAATAAAGACACAACACTTCAGTAGAATTGGGAATGGAAGGGAATATTCCTGAGTGCAAAAAAACTTGAAAAAGTACCGGTGGGTGTGTCCAAGCAAAGATAAGAGGAGGAGTGGCCGAGGTGGAGAGCAGCGCACACTTTGGAACCAGAAACATAGATGTATAAAAAACACACACAGACTCCACAAAAACCCAAAAATATTCTATAAATAATCATCTGTTTACTAAGAAGAACAGTTCTTCAGGTGCTCGTCCAGAAACTGCTATGTGTGTGGGGCTTTCTCTAGCACCTCCCCCTCCTCTTCTTCCTCCTCCTCCTCCTCTGCTACTTCTTCCTCCACCACACACGGTGGTAAGCAGTGTGTCTCCCCCTCTTGAGCTATCTCCTCCTCCTCTTCTTCGTCCTCCCCCACCTGTTCATCTAAAGGTATCTCCGTTGATTCAGAGTCCTGCGTGCAGAGTGTTTTTGAGTCAGTACAGCTGTTTTCCTCCTCTTCCTCCTCCTCCTCGTCTTCTTCCTCCTCCTCCTCTGGCTGGCTGCCACTGTCTTTCTCAGTGTCTGACTCCCCGTCTTCCTCCAGGGTGAGCTCGAATTGGAACTTGTCCCCTCCTGGAGGTCGAGTGCCGTCTTCGGGCTCATCCAGCGCAGGAGAGGGGCTTTGGGGGATGGTGCTTTGGTACCACTCCCTGTTGTCCTCCAAGGTGTCCAGGATGTCCTGGGCGTCCGGATGGACCAGGTCAGCCCACGTCTCCCACAGAGGGTGAACGATGTAGTCTATGAAACCAACCTGCAAAAAAAAAAAAAAAAAGCGAGGTGTCAGAGGTCACTCAGTGTGTCAACATGCATGTTCACATACTGTCAAGCGTGTTTGTGACTTCGCAAATGACCTGGTTCTTTTCTACGGAAGCGTTGTGTTTGTCACACATGGGACTGATCTCCATGCCCCGCTCCCTCTCTCGGTCACCCTGACTGAAGAACTCCTCCATGATGCGGTCAGTCCACTGCCGGTACAGCTGGAGAGGCTTAGTGGGATTGCTCAGGTCTGCACAGTGCACCATGTTTTGTAGAACCTAAACGTAAACAACAGCAAGGTATAAAAGATGGTTTAACGGAACGTTAAGGTTGAAAACATCAGCAGTTGTGAGTCACTGGTTGTGAGGATGTTTTGATGTAATTCTGACCTGTATCCTGTCAGAGTAGTTGTCTAGCAGCAACACACCAGAGCTGGTCACCTTCTTGGTTTCCACCATGGTTTTCAGATCGGCCAGTAGATTCATGTGCTTGGACATGTCTGTTGCTAGAACCTGAGGGAGGCACGAGAATTCAGCAATAGCAGGGACTGAGAACCGTCATGTAACTCCAATTCTTGCCCTCATCTTTGACAGAGGTTCAATCTGTTCACTCACAATGTCGATGACCATCTTTCGCAGTGATTGTCTTTGTTTTTTGGTCAAGTTTTGGAAGATGTCACAGTTCTCCTCTTGCAGTAGCTTAAAACCAACGGCTAGATGATGGTTTTCCAACACCGAGGAGTCGTTGTACATCAGTGCCAGTTCTGAATCTGCATGGGGGGTGGGGGGGGGGCGACACATGGGTACATCATGTGAGCTTGTTGTCCTTTCTTTTTCAGCCATATCCATAAATTTGACAACAAATAGCCAAATTTTATGTGATACATTATTCCCCTTGTGCTCTGTGAGCATCATCATGTTTTTCCTGAGAGGTTTCCCCCCCTCTGGGTCATTTGAAGGTCCTCTGTCTGTATTTAGATTTCCCATTAAGATGTATTAGTCTTGGCAACGGAGGGGCAGAAGGGAGAAAGGGGATCCTGCTCTGTGGCTCAGTGGCTGACAGAAGATCATTCTGGTGGCATCAAATGAGGATGACTCACGCTGCCTTTACTGCAGGGAATCCCCGTTTGGGCTTTTGAGAAACACAACACATTTTGTGTGTTCAGCCTCTGAGACTGAGGAGTGCATTTCTTGCTCAAATCTACTATAGCTAATGCTTTAATGCAACACTTACCATTATAATGGCTTCCAAAATGCCCATTTTAGTCAATGCCCAGTGGATATAAGCTGTATGTGTTGGTGTTTTCTTCTAAATTGCCAAATCAAGGTGATATTTGTAGTCCCTCCGGTTAAGGATGACTCAGAGAGAGTACAAAGGCTCAGTCTCAGTATCCAGAGGACAGGAGTTCACACGTTTAATAAATCACACAGATCCCAGAATTTCAATGAAGAACTGAGATTTCTGTTTTTGCTTGGAACTTGATTTTGAATTCAATGACTGCGGCATTTTTGTTCATGCTTGGCTAAAAGGAACTGAGGCTGTATGAATTTTGTGGAGAGGATTTCAAAGAGCTAAGTGAAAGCATGACAGAGGATATCACACCGTTGGCTATGACAATGCAGTAC
The DNA here is from genome assembly GCA_013358685.1 of Antennarius maculatus. Taxonomy (NCBI): domain Eukaryota; kingdom Metazoa; phylum Chordata; class Actinopteri; order Lophiiformes; family Antennariidae; genus Antennarius; species Antennarius maculatus. The sequence continues at coordinate 18,584,765 of CM023608.1, forward strand.
ATGTAGGACTAACGAACACTACAGCTACACAGGCTGTTGTTAATCAATGCATAAATAAGTATTTTAAAATGTCAACAGGATGAACATGGTGTTAATTGTCACAAGGAACTGCTGCCCAATGTAAACCAGAATAAATCACGAGCCAACAGGTCGTTGTTTCTATATCTGTGTCTTTGGGAGGATTTTATTGGCTGAGAACCTGAATGCTAATGCGCTAGCAGGAAAGGGTGCTATTGAGGACAATATTGATCCCTTCTTTGAACTCTTCTGTATCACATGTCAGTGGTATCACACTTGACTACAGAGGCACATGCTGGTGAAGACACGCACGTGTGCATGTGAATATTGTCGATGCACATGTCTGTGTGCATGTGAAGCCGGTTTACACTTTTTTTATCCTGTGCGTTGGGTAAAAAGACTTCATATTCACGCTCTATAAGCCATCATGTGAGAAAGTGTCTGCTAGTGAAGTGAAGAATAAAGTGTGTGCGTTCTCAACTAGATGTCAGACAGATACTGTCTCTTGTGTGTGTTTGTGATATTGCTGAGCGAACAAAGCTGCTGTGATTGCTCCATATTTAGACTCACTGGTGTTGATGAGGAACTGGTTTGAGACTCCTGGATGGTCCACGTCGTGAATTGCACTGGCAAAGATGGCAGCTAGGATCTCGAGGTCCGTGAACACAGCCTGAAAGAGATGAACCAGGCGCAGAGGGGAGGAGGGCGGGGCGGGGTGGATGTGAGAATCAAATGGCCTGACAAAAATACCCTCGCAAGCATTGAACTAAAGAAGGATTTTGATTGAAGCTGAGAGTGGAAGTGTTAGTGTGTTAGCTGTTGATCACGCACACACACACACCTCTAGGGCAGGGGTGGATAGCAGCACGTGAGTTGACTGGGTGACGTCAGCAGCGTGAATGTTGTTGTGGTAGGCTACATCGCCATGGTAATGGTCTTCTAAGGTCATCAGGTATGTGATAAAGGTGTCGAGTGGAATTTTAAATGTTTTTAATAATTCTCTCTCCTGCAAACCAGAAAACAGAAGAAATTATTCACAGCCATGGCAAATTGAGGAACTCAACAAGCATTAAGACAAAAAAAAACATAAAAACAACAGATGTTACCTGGAATATTGTGTACATCATAACTGTTAGTGGCCGATTCCCAGAGAACTCTGAGATTTTAAAAACATTAAGGCCCCATTTATTGACATGCTCCAGCTCCTGGGGTAAAAAAAAAGAGGACAAACACATTTAAAGACAAATTTTTACACTTAAACTTTTAAACGTGAAACACTATGTAGTCCGAACGGACGAACAAACCTTAGCAAGTTCATCCTCTGTCTCAGTCTTGACACCAAAGCGAGGGATGTTGGAGTTTGTGAGGCTGGAGGAGTGTTGCAGCTTTTTCACTCCGCTGATCTGAGACATGGGCTTGTTCTTCTTTTCCTTCTCCTTCTGCGTCTGAGGGGATGGCATCTCCACTTCGTGTTGCTTGTCTGAAAAGTAACACAATCGTAAGGTGAATATGAGGTTGACACAATCTTTTTTAATGCACATTTTGTTTTGGTTTTTTTTTTTTTGTAGGGGTTCAACCAGATGAAAATTCTTATTTCTTCCTGTAAACAATTGATGAATTTGATATTAAGGTACAGCAAAAAAAATAATAAAATGTGCGTATGTATGAATAGTTCTTGCAGTCAAAATTTTAAAAAAATTACATCTACTGCATGGGGGGCCTCACAGTAAGGAGGTTCTGGTTTAGATTTCTTTCTATGCAGAGTTTGTATGTTCTCTTCATGTCTTCTCCAGCTTCCTCTCACCTCCAAAAACGAGACACCTCTAGCTCACTTTGACGCTTGACATTCTGTTATATTTCACTTTTCAGGCCGGGTACTGTAGAGATTCTTTTCATTACTTTAATGCACCTGTGGTGAATCCACCTTCCCATGCCATTACTCACCCAGGAAAGTGCTGGAGATGAACTCAGAGACCTGGTTTCCAGAGCGGCTCATCTCTGATAGGTGAGTCAGCTCTCTGTTCAGCATCCTCTTGAACTGAAAGAAGGGAGCAATATCACTATTTTAATTTCTTTTAACAGCTGAGGTCTCATACACACACATTTAATGCTGAGGAAATGAGGAAATGCAAATTCAATTCAAAACCCAAATAAAATACAGATTTGACTATATATATATGCTCTAAATATGTTTTATCCCTTTGTCCACCAATAAAAGCTTTTTGTTAAATTAAAAATACATTTTTATGAATGCGCTGACACTGGCCCTCCCATTGTCTGGGGTCTCTGACTAATAATTTCCAATCACACCACAGGAGCTGTACTCAGTGTAACACACACACAAAACTACACACAGCAGGTCCAGAGGGCTACAGATTTGTTTTTTATTTATTTAATCAGTAATTCTTCTTTTCTTTGCTTTCTTTCATATTCATTTAAGCAATTTCCCCTTTTACAGATGAATAAAGCATTCTGATTCTTTTCAAGCTGCCTGTCCTGCAACACATTTTCCCCTTCCTTCTTGTCTTGTGGACAATTACACCAGCAGTCCCAAACATAGCAAGGGCTTTTCATTTGAAGAGAAAAATTATTGATATGGAGGAGGATGCTTGAAATCAGGTATTTTCCAAAGTGGTTGCAAAACAGTTCCACAGCAAACCGCAAAAACAAGGACCTCCGCAACAAAGCTGCTGCGTTGTCTGGATGACTCTGCCTTTGCTCCTAATGCATTATGCATGTGTATTGATTAATTACATGAATCAATACTAATCACCTAAAATAGACCTTTACAGCACCGTGGAGTGCTTACTGTGGAGTTGTGTATTGACATTACGGTGAATGGGACGCACAAACATTCAGCGGGCGGCTTTTTAAAATGGAGACACAAGAAGGATGGAATCATCTGTAGCGTGTGTTTGTCAGGTGATAACAGCCGATGCAGCGATAAAACACACGACTGGTAAAGCTTTGCGCAAATAACAAGAATGAACTAAATAGAAGAAATAATTGAAATAAAATCTAAAAATGAGAGGATTTAAAGGTTTTTTTTTAAATCAGGTTTGTGGTTATAGCCACTCACTATGACAGAAAAATGGAGCAATGACAAAGGACTGCTTTATGAGTTATTGTTTTATTCCATATACAAAAGCTTTTGCTGCATAAAAAAAAACAACCCTCAACTGACAAACATGAATTTACGGGTGTCCTGAAAAGTTTCTGTGCTCACTAATTTAAACTAAAGGAAAATGGCAGCTACATGTGATTTCCTATGTATTCAAACCTTTCAAAGCACCACCAGCTCCACACAGATAAACCAAAATGGATGATGGATCCACACGACACACCTACGAATCCCTGATTCCCCACCAGACCAAAAAAAACCCTCAAATCTGGATCATGAATAACCCTCAGTTAAAAAAAAAAAAAAAACACATTTATTCTCCAGAAATAAAATCACACAATTTCATTAAAACATCACAGTAACTCACATCTGGACACCCCAACCAGAAACCACATCTTACCTTTATATATCCCCAAGACACAGTAAGCAAATAATTTGTTTCAGGCATTTTGACAAATCACGGCGGATGAAGCGGCAGAAGATGAAGGAAAAACAAGAAGAAAAAAAAACAGATGGAGAAGCAGAAAAGTAGAGGTTTAATGCTCAAGTTCAAGCCAAGCCTAGCCTTCAGTCTGGATGCTGGGAGCTCTAGGCAGCTAGTGAAACAAAAAGTGTCTGCAGTTCTTGCCGGTAATAAACCTCAACCCGAAGAGGTTCAATGCAAATCTGTGTGAGAGAGTCGGTAAGGAAAGCATCCTGGTCCCCTCCTGTGAACATCCACACAGACAAGCCCATATTCCAGGAAACGGAGAGGAAACACAGACTTTGAGAAAGAAGCAGCTCCCCAAAGATCCGATGAGAGCATATCGTGACCACACACACCTTTCTACGTACTTGACATGTGGGCACGTTCCAACACATACACAAACACACACACACACACACACACACACACACACACACACACACACACACACTAGGATACAAGGACACACTGCCGAGGCTGTGAATAATTGATGCTGCTGCAGATGCCTGGTAGATGCCAAAGCACCAGGTTGGTGCAAACACTGCCTGCTTCTGTGCCTGTATGTCACAAGCTCCCATGTGAAGAGTACAGACTGCCACACAACAGCAGCAAATCAGAGCCCAGATATGGAACAAGTGTGAGCTCATCATCACCTCTGATTGGCTTGAATTTGAACAGAGTTGAGGTCACCTGCTGTGTGATTGGCTTGGACAGTCTGTCAGTGGAAAATCTACCCCTTCCTTTTTCCTTCCATTCCTGCAGTGCAGCGCGTGCATGTGCGTGCGTATGTGTGTGTGTGTGTGTGTCTATACAGTACATATTTATTTGTGAGTAGGCAAGACATTTTTAGTTTCCATTCACTGGCACATCTATGAGTTTGCTCGCGGAGCGAGCCAAGCTCCTGTACAATATTGTGTACAAGCACAGGTTACCTAATCAAACGCAACACAATAGTAAAAAGGTGAGGTCAGCTTTCCTGCCAGTATTCAGGCAAGGTGATTCACAGTAACATCACCGATGAGAACATGTAAGTGTGCGATTATCAATTAAAGTCACCAAAAGAAAATACGTCATCATTATCTAAAGTGGGATAAAAAGTGAAAGCAGTGCATCCACACATGCTTGATGTGTCACTGAGCTCAAGAGGTTGTTGCTTCAGTTAGAAACAATGATCAAGCCTTATTGGATGAAGATTTTTTTCATTTAAACTTCCCCATGAACAGCGGAATAAATGGTCCCCTCGTGAAACAAATTGAAAATAGGAAGCTGGTGTATAAATGTGAATAAAACATAATGAACATATTCTACATCTCTGGCAGCAATTTCAACTGCCACTAATTCAATAGCACTTCATCATCTGCCATTTTACTGTTATTACCTCTGCCAAGGAGGCGTTGATTTGTCTGTCCATTAGCAAGATTATTCAAATGATTAAGAAAGGAATTAGGGATGTTTTTGAGTAAGGCCTATGGAACAAACCATTAGATTTTGGTGGCAATCCTTAATTATATCTTCTAAAAGATTTTTTCCCACTGTTGGACTGTAAGATCCTAACATAGATGATACCTACAATGCTTGAATTATCAATTAAACTCTGACATCCTCATAATATCTAGCAAACAAATTATAAAGTTACTGACTAGCAAATCACAATTAGGTGGCAAAATTAATGCATGCATTAATGCATCTTTAAAGTTATAGCAGTAGATCTCAGTGGATTGTGAGAAAAAAAATCATAGGAGCAAATCTGCCTTTGAAGAATTTGCGTTTTCAAGTGCAAAAAGCATTTGATCGGACTGAGAGGCCATATTTATTTCAGGCCAACAGGAGGTTTAACTTTGAGCAAATTCTTTACAGAAACACAACAACACAATGTCTTGTAAATTAAACACTCACTTCCCTTAAAATTGTACAGGGCAACAAATCTCAAATCCATGATGATGACGCAAAGGAAACAAAGAATAAAACCCTGTCCTGTCTGAAGAAGACAATCTCCTCTACCAAGCCTCAAGCAACTAAAACAGTAATATATGAATTTGACCTATTTGGAACACTTTCAGGCTCTAACCTTAATTTGAATAAGACCGTATTGATTCTAGTCCACTCCATCCCCCAAATTCCTTGCAATGATTAAAATATCCAGTAGATAAATTTACCTTTTAATGGGCTTGAGAATATAAAGCACCATTCCTCTCTCCTGCAGAACAAATTTCCAGGATTCAATGAAGTTATGTGAAACTCTTCCTCTTCTTGCTCAAAAGAGTGAATATCATTAAAATAATTTTTATACTACAATCATTCTACCAAATTCAAATCTTTCCTTTTTTCTTAGATCATTAGAGAAATTAGACTTTCTAATATTGTCTGATATAAATCTATTCTTGATTAAAAAAATTTTTAAAAAAGCCTTGTCATTTGCTTACAACTTGTAACTTACAACTTATATCTAGCACGATTTGACTGTTAAATGTCATCCTGAATAACAACTGATTTAACATGTCACTGTGTGGGGAAGTTTTTTCACTTTTCGCCTAGGAACAGAATTACAAAAGATGGATGTATAGACAGACAAGCTGATCACAATAACCACCTCACATTATATGCTTGAGGGGATTTTAAGAACAAAAACAAAAACTGGCTAATGCTCGCTTAAGACCTATTTCTGCAGCCAGAATGAACAGTAATCAACAGCTATACCAGAGCAGATGAGACGACTGTCTATCTGAGACCCAACAATTCTGACAGACTCTGAGCCAAGCAGGCCAGCACAGGCTCACGACACACACCAGAACACACACATAAGGCTCTGTCCCTGCAGAAACATATGGACAAATACAGCACCAAGCGACACCCCTCCTATCCACATAGGCCTCCTCTCTCTCTCTCCCCCACACATAATGTGTAAACACATATTGATAGCTTATCCAAGAGGTGTTAACACAAAGCATTGGGTAAAAATTGGAAAGTGTCACACCAAGCGTAGCTGTGACTTGCGTGTAATTTGTTCTTTGGCAGAGTGACCAAAAATATCTATTCCCTGTTGTACGGAGCCCGAGACACCTCCGGGTCTCTGCTGCATTTGTTTCTTTTCTCATCTCACACATGTATTCGGATGGCAGACACCCCCTCTCCACAAAACACAGGGAGGACGACGAATTGTAATTACTATGAGTGTTTTCAATGAATGGACCGCTAACATTGACAAGCGGGTCTCCTGTCCATTCATGATGTGAAGATGAAAAATCTCACTGGAGGTGGGAATGAAGCATCATAAACTGCAAAATAGCGTAGTTAAGTTTAACGTTAAAAAGTAAGACACCACATTTACACACATTTGTCACTGGTGTCAAATAAAGATGATGTAATCAAATTAACCTCAGATAATCCAGTTTAATCACAGATTAAAAATATTTGCATTTCTTACTTTCTTATTTTGGGGGGACTTAAAAGAAGTGCTTGCAGTCATCCTATCCGCACGCTTCCTGTAGTGTTTCTAATTCTGCCAGCCTTTCTGGTTCAACTGAGGTTAGCGGGGCTAAATCCTGCCTCTGCTGCACTACCTTTGTCTTCATTGGGTTGAACTCAAGTCCAGTTCATGGATACAACCTGAACAAAAGTTTTGACCATCTTTTCTGTTTGTTGGACTATTTTATAGGAAAAGCACACAAAAAAAAAATCAGAATCAAATAAAAATAAAAATTAGAACCAAGGCAGTCAGAGACTGCAACATCCCGTGATATGGCAAACACAATCCTGAAGTCTGCTTACCCCTGAATTCAAAATTTTACCCTGACCTACTTGCATAGGTTAACGATTAAAGATAGTGCTCTGACCTACTTACATAGATCAAATCACTTTGATCTATGGTCTTACACTGGCCTTCTCCCTCGTCTTTCTATCTTATCCGGTTCCTGAGAGTACAAAAGTTGTAATTTGACCTTGGCCTACTTTTCTCAAGGTCATCATCTCATTTTCATCCCCTTTGCCGCCCGAGTAATGTGCTTTTTGTTTCACCTTTCTATCTGCAATGGTTGCAAAGATATTTGGTGGACTAACAGACGGACAAACAAACGGACACAAAAACGGTGACAATTACAATACATCACCGCTCTGAAGCAGGATGAAACAATGATAATTATTGTCATTATTAATCCTTGTGTTATCATTAATATTATTATTGATCACAGTTGCTGTTATTTTTATTATTCATCATTCAACAGTGATTAAATGTGTTATTAATTATTATTGTTGTTATTGTTGTTATTATTATTATTGTTGTTGTTATTGTTGCTACACAACACTTATGTTCATCAATGACATGAATCATTTTCAAAATTGTTGGTGGCCATCACTGAAAGCTGAAAGAACTGTTTTGTCTTAGCAAACACAAAAAAAACCCAACATCTACAGTTGACCGCTAAATAATGGCAGGGACATCCGAGGGTAATGGTGATTTTTACAACAACTTCCTCATCAGGACAAATACAGGTGTCGGGGTTTTTGTAAGGAGTACTTGTTTTAAAATGTGTTTTCAATCCTAGGAAAAATTGATAAATTGAGGATCATGTCAAGTGTGGAAAAATTAAAGTCTTCCAGGTACAAACATCAGATAATCGATGTGTGTGGGAGATGTAGTGACTGTGTAACCTATATGTGCGAGTGTGTGTTGCCGTAGTGAGGCCGGTTGGACCTGTAGCTGTTGTCATAGCAACCAGAGAAAGCTGTGTTGGCGAGCAATGGCGTGAGCTCAGTGCATTGAAAACAAAATAATAAATCATTCCACTGTAAAGCAGAAGACATACAGCTCACCTGTGTGACATCATTAGCAAATGTGTATAATGCTTTGTCTGCCTGTCACCCTCTCCCCCCCTTCACCCCTTCCATCTGAGTCCCTCCCCCTATGTATGACATCACCTGAGCCCAGAGCCAATCAGCATTCAGACCAACACAGCAGTGTTCCTACACACACACACACACACACACACACACACACACACACACACACACACACACACACACACACACACAGGCGTGCACATGCGCACACACCCCTCCTGGCTTGCATAGTGATGCTGTCAATAACGGATAAAATATCCCAATGCCTACAGAGTGTGTGCTTTGAATCTGCACGTCATGTTAAATAATGTTCACAGATGAATTCCTCAGGCTCCCCTAATAACTCAATATAGGGGGATAAACACTTGACAACAAGCCGAGAAGGCTGATGGCAAAGGAGCAGGTCACACCCAGACATGGACAAATTCTTAAAACTTTTACTTACAAATACATATATTCCTATTCACCACAATATATATTGATCCGGATCATTTCTACTAGATTGTGCTGCAAGCTTGATGTGTCCTTCAGCTACCATTTCCCTGCAGCTGAATGACGAGTATAAAGTAGAGCACATAGTTTGTTCAGAAAAGAAATGCTAGGGAGTAGCTGCTGCTTGCTGAAACACAATGCATCCATGCAATAAGTTACTTCATGTCTGATAAAAAAAAAAAAAAAAAAAGCTTAATGAACAGTTGATGTAGATGTTGGTCTCAAAGAGCTCAGCTTAGCAATAAAATGTGATGTTTGTCTTAACATGGTGTTAAAAACTTCTTTTGTCACTCTTACCTTATTGGAGGCCATCTCGCTGACTGAATGTCTTGTCTGCAGGGTCTCTAACTGGTCCAAACACCAGTCCAGCTCCTCCAAAGTCTCAGTGGCCAATTTCTGGTAGGCCTCCTCTGCAGGGGCAAGACAGGAGGGCAAGGGGTCAGTAAGGGCCCGCTTCAGAGGGCTAGTGGAAGCTCCGGGCCCGGGGTCTCCCACCCCACAGACGGCTAAGCTGGGATACCCCGAGTAGACACATGGGTGACTCTTCATACTGAAAAGATGAACCAGCTTTGCAGGCCTGGGACTTGGGCCTTATTGTCCCGTATCCTAACCCAGAGATGAGCGGTCACGGGTCAGTCGTAGCTCGCAAATTCCCTTGGAGAAAATAAAAAGCTCCAGTGGACTGTTCTGCACTACAGTTTAAATATGGGATTCTTCTTTTTTCAAAGTCAGATATAATCCCAAGAAGCACAGTTTGCATGTAAGGGATGGCAAACAACCACCCCTTAACAGTTCTGAGTGTCCAAATAAATGTTAATAGTAGGAGAAGCACATGAAATAACACGGGGGGATCCTAAAAAAACAGCACAAAACAACAGACAGACTCAAAATCTACTACACATGACATACATAGATGCATATGATTGATGCTGTCATTCATACAATAGTAATTCCAGTCATGTAGCAGGATGAACAGCAGTCTGCTGAGGAGGCCCATGTCTGCCAGAGGAAGGATGGAGGGAAGACAGAACCAAGATCCGTGTCAATGATGTCCAGCACCAAACAAATCCAAGACTGTTACCGGCATCCTGACACGGTTAGCAAATACATTTCAGACACATACGCACACACACATGCATACACACGCACACAAGGAGACAGACACACTCATGCATACACACGCATGCTCACACCAGACAAAATGCTAACCATAACACATCATGATTTTGTCTCCTTAGCTTCTCTGCCAATAAAAAACATCCATGATATCCAAGAAGCAAAGAGTGTAATCCGGTGCAGTGTGTGTGCTGGATGGTGTTTCTATAGATGCTGTGTGTATATGAGATGCTGCTGTTGCATCGGCGTCCCTGGTAGCCAAACGTGCTGCTCTCCCCAAGCTGTACCTAAAGCCTGAGAGGACCGCACTGTGGATGGGGAAGAGAGAGCCACAAAACATGGACTGGAGTCATAGCTGAGTGGCGCCAGAGCTGGGACCTCCTGTACTATGTGTGCATGAATGCTAATATGTGCTCCGCATACAAATACACCCAAAGAGAGAGGTAAACAAATAGATGGCTGATAATATGGCAGCAGTGGCGTCACAAGCCCCGTATCGAAGTAACCTGCATCTTAATTTGAAATTGACGATATCCTCCTCTCTCAAAGTCAGTCTATGTTCACAGAAAATGTCACCTTGTCAGAAGCTTATTAATATTGATGGCTTGACTAACTTGGGGAAAGCACACTATGTGATCGAGGAAGGGAGTCACTTTAGCCGTAATTCAATTACACAGATGGGTGTAAAAAAAGCTAGAGGTAGATTAAAATACACCAAAAGGACTGAATTTAATCACATGATGCCGTACTAGCCTAGCATTACAGTTAGCATAAAGGCATCATTGGAAATAATTAGGCTATGGTGTTGAAATATATGTCTTTTCTTTCATTCAGGGGCTTTTTTTAAATTACATGAAGTTTACCAAATCTGTGGTATGTGTAGTACATAATATTGACAGTGTTTCAAAACATGCTTAGGGACTCTGCTTCCACGAAAGATCAGTGACCATCTCTAGACATCTTTTGTTACCTCCTATTCCCAACTACCCCCCCCACCTCTCCTGCTTCATTGTCTTTGACAAATATCTTCCTCCTTGCTTCCAATAGTCCCCCTTCCTCTCCCACAGTCTTGGTTTTCTCCGCTGATCTCTGAACATCCTTTCTCCTCCCTCCTTTGTCTCCTTTCCCTCGCTCTCCTCTTTCTTTCTGTCGGTATCCCTTTCCCTCTCTCCGTCTCTCTCCCTGGTGTGGTGTCAGTGGCTGGGGTGCTACTCTTTCTGACAGCAACTGCACTGACGTCAATGACATTCTTCTCATGCTTAGTGCGACATCAGACACCGGCGCTCAGAGAGGCCACTCTGCTGCACAGACACAGGGCTGAAGCCAAACTATGTACCGGAACAGCTTGACAATGAAGTTGGACTGAGAAGGGAAGATGAGAAAGGGAGGGGAAGGAGGCTGATGGGAAAGGATGAGGACAACATACAGAGACAACAGCAGACAGATGGAAAACATAGGAAATAATATGAATGAGATAATGATTGTTGAGATAATTTATGTATAATTGCATTCTTGGATCTTCTGCATCTGAAGTAGCATACATTATAATTTAAATCAGCAGTATGAGCCAATCACATTCAAAACAGTATTTAAATTGATCTTTTGTTGTTTTTGCTTTCCTGTTTTATAGTAAGATTTTGCCCCTTTTAATTCAGGTTGAGGAAATTCCAAGGGTATGAATAAAAAGCAAAAAATATCCAAATTTAGTAATTTTATGCTTACCCAGTTTAGATGAAAAATAAATAAATAAATGTCCATCTCTTAATTTTTTTAAATATTATTTTTCAGAAGGTCATTTAAAATGTGATGTATTTGGGACCTGATTCAAGCTACAAGCTGTATAAAATGGTCTAATAAGTACAAGACGCAATACCAAGGAGAACATGAAATAAAAAAAACAAATTTAGAGTACTAGCTATTATTCTTTAACTCAGATACTTCCTGTTATCAGCATGTATTCCTATACACAAAGGTGAAAGGGACAGAACTACCCGTAATCCTTTAAAATCTTAAACACTGAATATAAATAAATAACATCAGAAAAATGCAATGGACATAGCATTACTATTAGAACACCGTTGTTAAGGATGCCCATTGAAAAACACATCAGCTGATAGAAGACAGAATAAAATAACGGCATTCCCCAGAGATGAATATTTGTGCCCCTATAAAAAGTGCACACATGTGATGAGAACCACACACATACCAAACACACACACTGGAGATCTTGTGCTGCACTTCACATACCTGTAAAGGTGGTCTTGGTGATAGGTGGTGGGTTACACATGGGTGATCTCCTGTCATGGGAGAAAGAACACACTAGAATTTTCCTATCCAAGCAAAACAATCAGTTTATCTTTCAATATTGTATTTACACTTTATAGAGGACTCTTAAAAATAAGAACAAAAACATTGGGAACACGTCGGGTTTGTTGTTGTAGTACACAATGTGAACAGCAGGGAGCGAGCAAAGTCAGATTGAGAGCAGGTACCAGTGAAAGTGAGAGTGACTTTAGAAGGACAGTTGTAAAGTGACCTGACATGCTGGTATGACCACAAACATGAATAAAAATTACAAAACTTACTTATTGGATGCTCTGTCTTGCTGTAGATTAGTTAATGCACCAAAGTTGTTTCTTACAGTTCGCAAACTGGCGAGAACCTAGGTGGAAAAAATCAGAAACCAGGGCTGAATTATAAAGTATTCTGCCTTGGTATAAAAACATAAGACAATTCAAATAACCACAAAGTCTCACCTGTGCGAACGGTGTTACAATCATATCGTCACCGTGACTGAAGAACACAAAGACATGAGAGTTAATTTTAGATTTAAGATTACAGTATTTTGATATTTAACAAGACAGTAGTGCTTTTTTCTAAAAAGAGCTGGATCATCATAATAGATTAGGTTCAGCATCTCTGATATACTCTGACAGTGACATTTTCCCCACCACAGCATTTGTGGAACATTTTAAAGTTTCAGTGAAACAACTGACGTCAGCAAGAGGTAGTATTGTTAATTAAATACTCTAACAGGAAAAATAAAACAAAATTTGAAACATGAAATTATGTCTCTGAAGTTGACATATTGAGGTGAGGAGAGGTGACGACAGCTTTACTGCAGTGGGTGTTGTAAAGTATTCAAGCACGTCTCCAATGTTTTACAACATTATTTGATCGTCCGGCAGCATCATTAACAATCTAATAAACTTGTCCAGACAATTTGGCTCTTGCGCACAGGTTTCACTGCAAATGCCAATCAGCAGGAAAAAGAAAAAATTAGGTATAAAAGATTAATGAATTCTGGTGGTAATGGTTTTAAATGCGGTAACCGGAGAGTGGCCCCGGGTTAGGGAGGGGTCACTGGTTCAATGCTCGACAGCAAAAAAGCAGCACTCAGGAGGAAGTCTAGGGTTACTGCAGGACATTATTTTTCATCCTTTGGTCTATTTGTCTTTCCCTCAGGCCGGATCGAAAAGCTATGATTTCATTCAATATTTTTACAATCTGCAGCACTAAGTATACAGCACATGCAACCGGATAGCCTGCGCGGTGTGGGAAAGACTGAGTATACCATCGGCTTAAACACAGATACAGAGTATGACAGATAAATTATTGGGGTGTATAGTTATAAGCATGACTAATAAAATATCATAATCACACAGCTTTTGTTCAGGGGTACATTTTGACTGACCACTTCATTTAGACTATGAATAACAATCAGCTGTTTCCACCGGAGCCATAGTGGCACGACCTGTGTTGACGTCAGAGAGACAGAAAAAAAGTGGAAATATCCCCATTCAATACAACAGGAAGCATTTTGGGGGGCATTTCACTCACATGTCACTGGCAATGGAGGAGTTTCGGGACATAGATTTGGGCGAGAGGTCGTAATCGCTGTCAGAGCGATAGAGGAACGACTCTCTCCGTTGGCTATGGACAAAGTTGGCCTGCAGGATGAGGCCTGAGCCCGGGCTGGCCATCGGGTCCAGGGGGCTGCGACCTGATGATGTGCCATTGTCCACATCAAAACTGCATGGTCAAAGAAAAAGAGAGAAGGACATTAAAATTAGAATCAGATAATGAACATTTGATAGAATTTGGTACGATTAAGACAAAAATAATAACAGCTGATACCAGAGCGTGAATGCAGTGATTTCCTCTGAAGGATTTTCCACCATCAGTTTTTTTAACTAAAAATTTAGACAATCTGTCTCCTGAAATCGTTTTTTCATTCCAATTTTCATGGGAGAGCTCATACACTTTTCCCAATGAAGCATTATGGCCACCCTCTGCCATGCCATCCATACCAGAAACTAGTTTTACAGTCATCAGCTGTGAAATTCAAAACTCGTGACATCCCTAAAGTGTGTGCTACGTGCGCAGTCGGCTCGGCGCTACAGCTGGCTGATGCAAATTTATACATTTGAAATTAAAATCAGTCAGTGCCTCATTATCTGGCTGATGATTACTATCATTATGATTGGCAGCAGAATTAGCACATCACTTGAAATTAGAACTATTGCAGTCATATTCAAAGCCATCTATGCACAAACAACATTTGCTTAGTCTAAATTCCGGGCCAAAGGGAATACCTATGTTCCATAACGGCTGCTGAATCACAGATGAAATGTTTTCTCTACTGGGGACTTGATTCCTTACCAGGATGTCACGAAGAGCTTCTTAGTCTCCTAGGTGATTGTTTGGCTAGGTGATGACTAATACCTGTCACATCACTGAGGCTATCAAGCAATCCTATAATCCCATCTGGTGTGAACGGTAAGGTCAAGGGCAGGATTCCCCTTATGCATAATACATAACAAGGAGGACGTCATCATCACCGTCAGCGGGGGCTAGAGGCGCTTTAAATGCAATGTCACCAACAATTTACGCAGGAAGGGACAGCCTGTTGGCGGTAACACTTCCTTGGGGTGGTATGTATGTACTGTATGATTGCACGCGTATGTAATCAGACAGAACGGTGACATCTCCTGTGATTCTTGCTATTCATTTGTGACTTCTTTTTTTTTTCAGGGTATTTCACTTCTTTTCAGAGATATGACACAGGTGATGCAGGTGTATTATTGCTTTGTGTTCAATAAGTCTGGTTTGCAGGCCATTTAAAAAGACAATCATACAGTATATTGGGATTGTAAGAGAAAGGAGTTAACTTGTGTTACAGATGCAGCCAAGATACAGGACATGCCAGGGATTCTTCCAGAAGCAGAGCACTAAAGGACTCCCTGCTATCCTCTCAATGATCTCTGTGAGGAGCGACAACAGAGAGAGTGACCAAGTTTGGATGTCTGTGCCTGTATTTAATTAACTCTTAGGTAGGTACACACACACACAGAGAGACACACGTGACAACTTGTTTTAACGGTTGTGTTTGTCTTATCTCATGTACCTCACCCTGTTCTTTGAGTCCTCTCCGACAGTTTTTCAGTCAAAACCACACACACACGCACACACACACACACACACACACAGTTTTCTTCCTTGTAGGTGTGAAACTGAACACTCACATCCTTATAACAGGCACAGGTCAGGTTGTTCTCCAGCTGTTCTGTGCGATTAGTGTGTGTACAATGCTTGGAAGACAATGATAAGATAGAGTGATAGTGAAAGTACAAAACTACAACACCCAGCATATGTTACACAAGTGATTCATTGTCAAACTTTCTCTGACGTAACTGCGTTCACAATGAAACCTCTGACAGGTAACTCGGCTCTCAGCATGTGCGTCGGTTCATGCATGTGTCTGAAGTACGACGACCGAGACACTCCTTCGACAGGAATGACAGAAATAATATCGTAATTGCTGAGGTAATACTCCAGCATTGACATCACAGAGTGAATGCCTGGAATTTTCCCCTCTTCTGACTCAAAGCAGCAGCCGCTGACGAGTAAACATGAGGCGTAAAAAAAAAAAGGAAAAGAATAGAGTGAGAGCAAATGTCTACACTCCAGTGAGTACACCCTGAGAATCAACAAAAGGCACGAGTACAACTCAAACAGATTATTGTGGAGATAGGAGGTAAATCCAGCGCTGCTTAAAGCAAATGAGAGATAATAGGAAGTCAAAGTTTACCAGAAAAGGGAAAGTTACAGAGCTGAGATGTAATCAAGTATAATTAACAGAGCTGGAATATGACTGGATAAGAATGAGAGAAAAATAAGGGAATGGAAAGAAGTTTCAAGTCAATAATGCTTCACGTATTAATTATCTTTTTCTTTTACACATTACCAACGCTCACACTGGACTGCTGAGGTCCTAGCACATTTTTTTTTATTCTCAACTTTTTTCACTTCTAACAGTTTACCTGGCTCAGTTTATTTTAGTTTTTATTTAAGAAGTTTTTTGTTTTAATTAAATGTATTTGTTTTGACACAGACAAAGAGCAACTGTGGTCGCTTTTAACCACAGTTATAAAGAAAAAAGTAGACTAAAAATACAAGGAGAACAGTCCAATGAAACATAAATACAAAGCTAAAGCAAAGCAAAAACCGCTAAATTCTCATATCAGATTACTCTTAATACTATCAACTGATTACTGATGGTATTTAACTAAGAGAATAAACTATGTGGTTTTATAGATAGTTCAGACATTGCAATATTGAAAGAGATATATTTTGTAAATGTTACCAATCAAATACGATTTTCAGCTGTATAACATTTATTTGTAAAGTGGAAATTTATCTGGAATATTCTGCACATAAAAACATTTTTTTGTAGACTTGGCAGAGAATTATGTGCTGAAGAGTCTGGTGGCCAATCTTTGCTGTAATCAAATGTCAATAATTATTTGATGGATAAGAGCTTTCACTGGGGAAAAAAATACTTGGTTAGACAAAAAAGATGTCCTATGGGGACAAGAATGGAGTTTCATCTTCCACTCTAAAGTTGCAAGTAAAGCATGAATAAAAAAAATTGTTGCCATTAAATCTCACGTTTGCAGTTCCAGTACTTGTGAGGTTGCTGAGATAGAGGCGCAGTGGCTCCCTGTGACTTTATACCGCTGGGTCACACACACGCCTAAGGACACTGTTCAGTTCTTATTTTGTTCCTCCTGTCTCTGGCTCCACATCTACTTTCTCTGTCACTCCCAGTGTCTTTTTTTAGATACACAAAAACACACACAAGACGGGTCACTTGAGCAATCACAAACACCACGGGAGTTGATGTGACAGTGCTGTGACAAGATGAAGAGGTCTCCGATAAATCGGTCGAGGTCAGGCGATAGGGAAGGGTGGGCTTGGGGCTTTTCTCTGTCGTTTTAATACATTAAGCAGGGCAAAGTTTCCTGTCATTTCTTCTCAAAGAATGCTATAAGAAAGCCAAAAACCGTTGAATTGCAGTTACAGATGTGTTTGGCAAGTGTGGCGCCGACTTTTGAAACAGTCAGAGGAAAGACTACACTTGATTTATTTTAGAAAGGACAAGTAGAGGACCAGACAGTAACAGAAGGACAAGGTGTGTATCTGTGTGCGTGTGTGTGTGTGTGTGTGTGTGTGTGTGTGTGCGCCATTATATTCAAATGTCTGTATTTACCAGGATTGGGAGCACAAAGGTGACAAACTCAGACATGAATGTTAGCACAGATTCAAAAGCATTATATACTATAAGTGATGGAAATGTTTTACAGACTTGATGACATCTTTGTTTGATGCAAATATTACTTTTAATATTTAGAGACTGACCTACTTTGACACTCAATTTGCTTTCTGAATCAAACCAGGAGCACTAAGAGAGCTCAGAACATGTCCTTTTACTTTGTTGTCAGGTCAGTGAAGCCGAAACCAACTTCGCTGAGTTACCACCGCTGGCAGGCATGACATATTATATGCGAGCTATGTAGGAAATAATGACTGATACTGCAGAAACATGAAGATTCTGACCAGAACTTCATTTAAAAAAAAGCATTTGGATCCAGTGTCTTCAATGTATTCTTACAGATAGAGACGTGTCTGCAAAAACCATCAGATGAGTCAAGATAGGTGTTAATCAGTGATTTTTTTTTTTTTGCCACGTCTTGTTTACTTTTTCTTCTGATCTGATAAAATATTTTGTTACTTAATAAGGTTTTCTGGGTTGTTTTTTTTAAAACGTGATTATTTTCCCTGATTTGAGTCAAACATTCCTGAATGAGAAAGACTAAGAGAAAAAAACACCATTAAAGTTCTATGTGAATGTAACTATCATGATAAAGTGAACCAAATAACGCAGGACACTGTGGCAAAAATAGAGCTCTTCTACTCTATTCCTAGCGCTGCATCCTTGATTAATCCTTTATGGATAGCCAAAATGGGATTGGGGATGGATGTGAGGTAGACAACGGCACCTCACTGCAAGACAACACGTGACAGACATGAGCGGAAAACCAACTGCGGAGGGGCCAACACCCACAGGGCCATCAGGCCGAGCAGATAAATGACTGACCGCTCACAGATAAGTGCGACATGTTTTCTCTGTCTGTCCTGCATTCATTTACAAGTCATCTTGTGAAACATTCACTCGCTGACAGACACACACAAAGTGAAATCATCACCTGCCATGTTGAAAATGCTGGCAAAAATTGTTCTCTGGAAGATATTTAATGACGGTTATGCAAAAAAAAAAAAAGACTTGAAATGACTACATCACTTCAACTAAAAATTATTCAATGGCTCTGTCACTTTAACTCCTCCTGGTGTTTCTTGCCCCTACCCTGCCAGGCAGAAGCCATGTAAGCCCCCTGACTTTCATTGTGACACTGCTTTAGTGCTCACTCTTTCTGTGGCATTCAGGAAACTCAGTCAATCATGTGGGACACAAAAAGACATCACCATGGCAATGTGACGTCGTCTCGGGTCACGTGGTTCCAAGAAAAAAAAACAAAAAAAAAACAGTTATTCTCCTGTAGAGGGTCCGCTTGACAACGAACCTATTTTCAGTCCTATTCATCATCTCAGGTCAAATCTGGAAAACATTATTTGATAACTAAACTTGTCAGGCCCTACAAGTGCAGATAACCTTCAACACTACCTGACAAAAACAACTGTGACCAACATCAACCAGACGCCAACACTCAAGTTAAAGCACCTGGTGTCTCTCCACCTCGCTACACCCCCTCCCCACAACACCGCTGTGGAACCGGTTGCTTTGATAGGTGTGGAGCTCGTTCCCAAATCCAGTTAATATGCAGATGGATGCAGGAGAGCGCGTGAAATCCTACATTTTCATGGATGAGTGGAGTCTGAGTCGGGCCGAGTCGGGGGTCCGCCAGGCACTCCGATTAGCTCGCTGCTGTACATATACACAAGAACGCAGCCAGGGGGGTGTACACGTAGAAATGACGCACATACAGGAGTGTTCATGTCAGCACACAGAGACCTTCACATAGTCTAAATTCATGTATTACACATGCATGTGGCGTAAAAAAACAAACCAAAAACACCCACCTCCTCACAAACAGCTGAATAACTGTCTTTAATTCAGTTTTTTGAAATGATAGCTGCAGTTACTTGTCTATTGTATATCTTGTGAGCACAGTGGTAGTTATGAAACACAAAAAAAAGGCAATGATGAAAATTAGTGAAAAGAAGCTTTGATAAAAACAGGAGCGAGGAGCGCCGGACAGATGGAGGAGCCGTTGTCTTTTATTCAGCTAAGTGCTACTTTTGGTCGCCATTCAAGAAGAGGACTCATACACCCCCCCCACCACCCCCCAACATAACCAGATTCTCATTCAGCTCCAACATTTAGCTCCAACATATTGTGCTAAAAAATACATGCATGATGACTGTTAGCCTCATCATGTACAGTCTCTAATATGTCTTTGTTTCACATAAGCCTTGTTTTCTGTGGGGACAAAGTGACAATGCCGTACTCTTCAGGGAGGCCTGGCGGGGGGGCGGGGTGTCAAACACATGGCACTGGGATTCAACCACCACCCCATTCTCTGCCTGGGAGTGTCGCAGTGGGAAAAAAACCTGACTATGAACTGACACGGTTACCGCTGTGTGGTAGTTTCTTTGCTGGAAATGAGCGCTGACAGGCAAGGACAAGCTGAGACAGGACGGTGAAGGAGACGGGAGGGGGAGGACGAGTCGTGCCCCTGGCACATCCTGTATTTATATGGAGCCATGTGCGGACAGGAGAATGTATGGGATGTGAAGACACCTTCCCAAATGAATGATGGGGTTTCTGCTTGACAGCCTTGTGTTGTAAATAATCTCAACATGCGGGACGGACGGGTGAGCAGTCAGGGAGTAACATAAGGGTCAACCACAACTTCAGGAAGCCTCAAGTCGTTACTGAGTCGGTACGATTGAAACACTGTAGTTAAAACAGAACTACTGTAATCCAGCCACAGAACATATCGAGCTTTGAACGTGTCCATAACGTATGTACAGCTTCTATAGAAAAGAAACGATCCATAAACACAGCAGGACAAAAAAATGGAAAGGAAGGATTTAAGACAAAGCCAGCAGGAGCAGAGGAAGGAAAGTGTGTGGAGAACAATAGAGCACACAAATGTGGAATGGGATTAACACGAACATGTCGTCAATGGAACAAAGTTTCCAGGCTAGTTACCATATTCCTTCCGTGTTCTTCAATGAGCTGGTGGAGCGCGACCGGGGCTTCAGAATGATACTCATGGTCTGGATTGCCCTTCCACATCCACGAGCATTATATCTTCACAAACGCACAAAGAGAGCGGCGGACGCACATTCTTCTGGTTCACCTGGAGCCACTGATAGATCGGTGAGAGCCCCCACCACCACCACCACCACCACCACCAACACCACCTCGCTCAATGACAGGTGATCTGTTCTGTCGAGGGACTCCGTCCAAGATTATTTCACACACTCCTCTTCTAGCGCTTTCCGTCACACTCCTGCTCTTATCTTTCTTGCAGGATCAGCATGCGATCTCTCCTAATCCATGCATCCACTCACTCGGTTACTCTTTCTCAATTTGCCTCTCA
Organism: Antennarius maculatus; assembly: GCA_013358685.1. Classification (NCBI taxonomy): domain Eukaryota; kingdom Metazoa; phylum Chordata; class Actinopteri; order Lophiiformes; family Antennariidae; genus Antennarius; species Antennarius maculatus. The sequence continues at coordinate 18,605,784 of CM023608.1, forward strand.
CTTTCAGGTCCCTGTGGTTTTTCTCTTCTTCCTCTGACTGGTGGAAATAAGATCTCCTCCTCCTCCTCCCACGTTGCCTCTCCCTCCCCTCTGTACTTCTATCTCTCTTGCTCTATCTTACAAATTGCGTCCCCGTCTCTGACTTGCTTGAGTCTCCTGCTCTCTCTCTCTCTCCCCTGGAGGGTCGGCTTAGGTATGTCTAAAGTGGGAGGGGTTGTTTTGATAGTAGTAATACTTTAAAGGGAGGGACTTGTATCCCCAAGGAATTCTGTTGACGATTTTCTCAAGTGTCAATCACACGGCTGCCAAGGTAACCTAAAACCAAGAGGGAAGGCATGCCAGTGATCTGGAGAGAGCGCACAAATGAAGGCAGGTTTGGCTCGGTTTCATCATTCCAGTGAGAGAGGCAATAAATCGAGTAAGCAAGGGATTTAGTGGAAAGCTCCAGCTTTTTTCTGGCAGACAAAGGGGGGTTAGGAATGTTTTGGCATATGGTAGCGTGATCAGAATTGAATGTGATGTGAGGGAGTGACGACATGTCAAAAAATTTAAAGGATGCTATTAATTTGACTGTTTAGTAATCCAAGATGCTCCAATTTGATCTGAATTTTAACCATAAATAAACTGATAACTTTCTTTTCAAATTGCCTGAAGAGATTCCATATTTCATTTTGTCAGGACACATCGTTGTCTCAATGATTAATAATTAACCGTTTGTGTTATTCTTGTACACACATTTTACTTTGTAAAAATAAAGAAATAAATAGCACACCCATAGGGTTGGTCTTTTCAGGGTTAACCCTATATTATTTAATAGTTGCACAAAATTAAATAATGAGTAAAGATTTGAGCCTATATATACTTTATATAGTCATAAGTAACAAACATGAAACACTCTCTTCAAATGGGTCTGTATATCCAATATGTTTTAATTTCTCATTATATCCAAGTCTGCATTGGTTAGTTTGATTTTAATGTACTTCTTTATGCATTGCAACAGCAGCGTTCAGATACGATGACATCATCTGAAGCCAAATGTTCGGGTCAAGGAGCTAACATTAGCTTCTCTCCAGACAGGTGTGTCAGTTGTCTGACATGTCGATCACACGTGAATAAGTCGGACAAGTCAAGCAAGTATGTTGACCTTGTTATGCACCTTTTGTGTACAACACATCAAATACTAGAGTAAAAAACACAAACAGGGACAATTCTGTACTGTAGAACAGTAAAAACATTCACAAACATGTGCAAAAGTGTTGGTTTTTTTCCAGCAGCATCATTATTGCCAACCTTCAAGCGTTACACAGCATTTCCATGTGCTGATCTTGTATTGCAAAGGTTTCTTTTTTAAATTGTGTGCCATCAGCAAACATAACAAAGAAAAACAGGACATAACACAGCATCTGGCATGTATTTTAATTGTGTAGCTCTTAGTCCAAGAAACAAAAACTTCAAACCAAGAAGAGCAAACAAATGTAACCAGAAAGACAAGGCTTGAGCTTAAGCATTATTCCAGCCTTGAGAACAGTCTTATGTCATAAATAGTGCACCTGGTCGTAGGCGTGAGTAACAGAGAGTGACATCAATCAGAGGACGTTTCTGTTTTGTTCAAGGCAGGCATTGGTTCAGGCGACAAGAAAGCAGAAGAAAAAGGCTCTTATGAGTGATGCATCCATTCCTTACAGCGCAAATGAAAAAGGTCTTGGTTGCATGAAAGCTAGAAAATGTTTAGTCATAAGTAATCGTCAAGGGTTTGCATAGTAGTGCCTCCTGTGTCTCTTGTTCCTTCTGTCTTCTTCTAAAACTGTAGATAGAAACGGAAAAAATGAGCAAACTCAAGCGCATTACTCATAAAAACTGACACCTCTCAGCAAATAATATCAAAATATTAGCCTCAAATAAATACTTGGAGGGTACACGGTTGTTTCGCTTCATTATACAGCTAAAAATGCAACCTTGTGTAAAGCAATGGAAGTCAGGATCTTTAGTGGACTCATCTTTCAATGTAGCACAGGCAGAATGATTGTTGTCCAGTCAGGATTTGAAAGTGCTAAAACTAATCCTGTCGATAGAGCCTGCACATTTCATTCTATCAAGAAAGAGACAACAAAAGATAACAGTTTCTTTAAGTAAAGTGGAATCCTGGAGTCTTTCCTCTGCCTTGAAACTACATGAACCCAGACGAGTACACATCAGGCAAAAAGATGAATGGAAAATATGCAAGAAATAGACCCACAATCAGCCTTAGTTAAATATTTAAAGAAACCGAGCACATTACTTATTATTCAAATTTAAATACAGTACATAGGAGCAATCAATACCTCATTGTTTTAGTGACTGGCTCTGTTTAGCATAATTTAATATAAGATCCATTGTTCAGTTGGTCTCTCTACTGCCTTCAGAGAAAATGAAAATGGAGTTAGGTCATGGAACCATAAGGGTGATACAAAAACAATGAATGACATCATTTTTTACTTCAGGAGCTCAACAGTACATAACTTCCTTTGTGCGATAAGGATCAGCACCTCAGCCTAAAGAAAATGTGTGTTTTCTCAACAACTGAAAGACATACTTTCAATCATGATACTGAAATGTTTATATTCACAACACAACAGAACAGCGTGTGTGTTTAGCATTTAGATTTTTATCTCTGCCGACATACATGTTTACATGGAAGTATTGGGGGGTGATGAGCAAACTTCCTGCATTCCCATAAATGGAGCCGTGAGGTGGATGCTGGAGGGTGGTGGGGGTGTTTGAGGCAGTATTACACAGGTGGAGCAGCAGGAGGACTGGCAGGCAGAGGGGAAGATGGGAAACTGTTGGGGCCTAAATAATGGAACAAAGCGTGAGGTAGTGTTGAGGAGATGAGGCCTGAAATGACAGCATGAGCGTACGCGGCGCAGCTCGAGTCACCTGTGTGAACTTGCTCAGACACACAGCTCCATTAGTGATGATGGTGTTGAGGACAATGAACCATTCTAGCCCCTTCTGTCAGGATTTAGAATCGCATGTGTTTGTAAGTATGTATATATGTACTGTTTTCCAATTTGTGCCAATGTGATGAAATGCTAAGGAAGTGCATTCATTACACTCGAGGCATTGCATATATAGAGACACCATTTCTCAGCTCCATTTTGGAAGTAGCGCCATGTTTATGTTGCCATTGGATACCATCACCTGACTCAATACATAAGCTCCCGATTTCCCAGATACAAATCATGATATGTCTCAGGAACCAGTTGTGTATAAGTTAGAGAACCAAGTGTGGATTTTTATTTAGTTTTTGCTTTTTTGCATATGGAGTCTATAATTAAATATTAGTGGTAAAAGTATTATAAAAAGATAACTCATAATATTGAAGAAAGTGGAAAAGGTATTATCCAGAGTCTGTATCCACACCCAGATCCACCACAAAATATTTTGTGGACACACCGACAAAGAAATGTGGGCCATAACACGTCCTCCTCCACCTTTCAGTGGCTGAGGTCACTAATTTCACAATGACATTAGCATTTATCACTATCGTATGGCGAGAAACCAAATTATGTCCCGTTGATGTCATTTATTTTTCCAATAATTGACATTCACACATCATTCACATTAATATATAATATTTATTTTAAGGGTAGATATAGAAAAAAAGTTGTCGTATACAGGCAAAGGAGTCTTAAATCTGGGGGAAAAGAATAAAGTTTAGGAAAAAAAGTCTGATAAAAATATTTAAATAAAATTTAAGTCTATCTAATTTAAATTAACTGAAGGAACAAACAGATATTTAGTGTAAATATGTAAAAAAAATTTAAGACAAAATCATCAAATACAAATTACCTGTTGTATCACCTGTAACCTTTAACATTGATAGTGACAATAAAACACAGGTAGCATGATATGATGAGCTCTTTTTTATGAGAGTAAATCACACTTAGAAGGATTCTATGCATCTCAGAGAGCGCTTACTGCCACCTGGTGTTGGTATGAGTGTAATTTCTGTCAATTGCATAAATTAGGTGACCTCAACAATTGACAAAAGTATTGATTTTTTGGGGGGAAAAAGTCCTATTCAAGGACAAGGTTCAGTATATGGTGCAAATAAACACACTTAGTGGTTGCTGATATAAATAGCATTTAACTGAGGAGCAGGCAGAGAGCACAGATGGCAAGGACTGGAGTATTGACAAGGCTCCATCCATATCTATATGTCTACAAACGCCACCCGCCATTACTGTTAACATTACATATGAAATACTATAGAGGTTCAAACGCAGCTATGCAGTTGAATGTTTACGCACAAACCACCCAGATATGCTCGAAACAGAGCAGGCATGGATGTGCATCAGTTGAGACAGCACATCTTAGCTCTGACAGGGGAGGCCGAGTACATATTAGTCAGAGAAATATAGAAAAGTGGGTCTAACAAGGTCTTAAAATCTCCTGCCTGAGCGTTAATGGACAGAGAGTGCTCTGGTGATTAGCTTACACTCTGCTGTGGTTAGTGAACAGACCTGTCCACCTGAACACCCCCGCGCTTTAGTCCATGACTGGATGAAACCCATTTTATTATGTTACATTCATCATTTACCTTTTTTTGGGGGTCTGTTAAAGCAGGTGAGCTGACTCTCACCGAGAAACATACATGTTCAGGCAATTACACACATCAAGTCGACATTAGAGGCTCAGAAGAGTAAACAGAAGAACCAGAGCTTTGACAAAGCAACCAGCCACCAAGGAGCAACCATTTATATGACACACAGTTCCAGGTCTGTGTTGTCCAGGTGGAGCTATTCATCAGCTAATGTCCTGATAAGAGAGAACACACAGGCTTTGTGTGCACTTATGAAAGTCATACAAACATATAAATCCACATATTGTTCAGCTGCGGTTTCCACACAGACAAATAAGACTGATTCTAAATGTGAGGTTTCTAATTTTCTCTAATTTCCTTCATGATTTTGCCACAGGTGAGTGTTAGACACCAACTGTAGAGAGTGAGCATCAGATTAAGTAACAAGAGTGATATGAGAGTGCATCAAATATGAAATACGTCCATAAGAAAACAGGTCATATAAATCTACAAGGTGAAAGAAAGCATATTAATTTCCCATCCCACCCCTCTGCGTCTACACACACACACACACACACACACACACAAACACACACACACAGGTACAGTCCCAGAGAGTAAGCATACCCTCTCCTGCCACGAGGTTTGATGTCGATGGGCTTGTTGGTGGCGTAGGGTGAGCCGTTGGAGCAGGCGTGGCGGTAACGAGCTATCTTCTCCAAAGATAGATAATCTGAGTTGATGGGCAAACTCATTTCAGCAGCGCCGTTAATACACTTTATACACACACTTAGGGACTGATAGAAGAGAGAGAAAGATGGAGAAGAATAGACTCCGTGTCTGTGATGAGGTCTGTGGGAGAGGAGGGGGCTCAGAATGGGTGAGGCTTGAATGCATAAAAAAGATGTGAGAGAGAGAGAGAGAGAGTACTTGCAAGGGAGGGAGGAGCAAGGTGTTTAGGTGAGACAAACTAATTCAGTCAGTTTGCACTTGCACTTGCTGTAATACAAAATGACTCATGTTCAATGTAATTCAGTTACAACTCTATGACGGTGTTGCGGAAGAGTGGAAAATTAGCGTATAGTAAAGAAAAGCATAGTCAGCAGGTAAACCTGGCGATGTTATCTTCTATATTATCTCTTAAAATAGTGCGAGAGCTCCAACTACGCAGGAATCAGCTTCCCTTCTCCAGAGTGATTCAACCCATTAACACAGAAAACACAGATATAAAACCAAGCTACCAAACAAAAAGCTGAACACATTCAAAACTGTTTCTTTTTTAATCTTGGTTTTCCATCTTTCTTGTGGAAAACACATTAAGCGGTCATTCAAACACAGTTATGGGGTGTTACAGGAAATCATGCTCTAAAGATGACAAAAATTGAGAAAAAAATCCTCCATTTGGTATGTATAATAGAAGAAAACTGTAAAGAGTAATTGTTAATAGTAAATAAAATGTATGTCCCACATTATAAGGTGATTGGTGGGATATAGACAACCAAGGATTAAATAAAATAGCATTTCACAATCTATTTCAGTCCATCAAGAGCACTAAGCCCCTTCAAGACTGGGTAATATTTTATAGAAATAAATATAAACTAAATGAATGAATGAATGACACTTCCTCGACCTGAGATGTAACTACTTCCCACCACTAGGGGGCAGCAGACGACCACAATACCCAACCTGGACCCACCAGCTGTGAAAACCTGACAGATCAGTGTCAGAACGGTTTTGAGCCTGTCAAACAATGTGTACAGCAGACAGAGCACCATTCATTGTCTTTCAAATGGCATTTGCAGACATCCTGAATTATTTTAACCACTAAATCTCTTCACTCTTCTCATCTGACAGCAAGGGCTCTGTAAGGAATATGTAGATACAAGAACAGACTACCATCAGCAGTGCAAAGGCACCGAGCTGTGAATCTCTGTGGAGTTCTGGCTTCTGCTCAGCACTGACAGAAGCAGCCAGCATGTGACAACAGCTCCTGGGTGGTCAAAAAAAAAAAAAAAAAAAAAAAGCCTGTCAAAGTCATGGACGCAACGACAGACACAACGCTCACACTGAACATTATTACATTAGCATTTCAGCACACACAAACATGCAAGAGCTGACTGAGGGCAACTATTACAATCTCTCTCTCTCTCTCACCACCTCAGCATGTACCCACAGATGGGAAAGAATGCACACAGATCAATACAGCATTGCATTACTCGAAATGTTTCATTGTCACACATGAGCAGCCCATAAAACCATGGATGTGTTTGCAGAGCTGCTGAGGCCGCTGCATGGTGTCAGCGGAGGCGACGAGCTGTGACAGAGCACCAGGTGACGGTGCAACTGTCGTCACTCCGTGTCCCTGGGGCTCAGAGCCATAAAACCAGAACCGCTCTTTCTGAACCGTAAAACACGCACACAAGCTCGCCTTAGAAAAAATGTAGCTAAATGCAATTGAAGTACTTTGTTATTTACAAAGATATAAAAATCATGTCGATAAAAATATTAGAAAATACAAGATTTTGTACTTAGCAGTAAAACTGCACCAATAAGTTGTGTTATTCCAAGTTACGGTGCTAAAATAGTTCTGGACACAGGACCTCTGGGGTGTCCCATGGCATCACCAACAGATCCTTAGGGGGCAGCGGGCAGAGGGGAAGGGGTGGAGTTCTTTTCTTTGTCTTGCTTGACGTGGGGTAAAACATCCAGAAGAAAGCCAGCAAACACTTTTCCAGGAAAAGAGAATGATACGATCTAAATGTTTGCCGTGTAGCATTCAAATGCTGGCATGGGTAACTTACACATCTTTGGAGGGAACAGTTAATGTCACACTATTTGAAGTCAGGTTTGTAGCACTAGAGGAATAGAAATTACACATAGCAGAAAGTGTGGAGGTGGATTAAAAGTGTATAAATGGCTAATTGGCTGTGTGACAACAGACAAAGGGTTTCGGGTATAACGTCATCTATTTCAAAGTTGTATGGAAAAACGGCTGAAGTATCAGGAATAACTTCATTGTTAGATATATTTTGACTTGTGGACTTCATCGGGAGACACATTAAAAACATTTAAAAATGGTATGTATGAAGCAGGAAACAAAAAATTCACTAAGCCAGACAGAGTGTCCGACAGAGAAAGGAGGGATTTGTGAATGACTGGCTGGGTCAGCAACCCCACCACAGGATTAGGGGACAATGTAGCTTGACAGATCGCAAACTGGACAGAGGTGGAGGGGAGATGGAAACGGTAACATTAGGTAACTGGTATTGAAGACATTTGAGAGACCGGCTGACAGGTTAAGTCAGCAAAATGTGAAAGAGAAAGGCCAGAGGGTAGAGACGGAAACAGAAGAGCTGCCTGTCAGGGGAGGCTCCAGTCAACCTGCATTTATTATTTCACAATGTGGTTTTGGTGTCGATAGTGAAATAACGCTTGATAAAAACTGCTGTATTAATGTCTATCATTGTGCCTTACTCATTAGTTGCTGCAATGCAGACACTGAGCTTTAATTCAGTGGTATTTTGGGTCACTGCAGAAGCAGAAGCAGAAGCACATTAAAACATAGTGACATTCACAAAGCAACAGCAGCGACCTTTAGTTTTTAAGAAAAACATTACAAAGGACTGTGAGGAATTCGGAGATCAAGTGATGATGGCATCATGTTCAGTTAAACTTGCAGCGAAGCAGAAAGTGACAGTGAGAGGTGGAGCTGATTGGCTCATCAGGACAGCAGGTTCATGCGAGCTAATTGTGCAGCATAACAAAACAACAGCAGCAAGATGGGGGAAAAAAAAGGTATAAAACTGTGGCTTGATGCTGAAGCTGGAGAGGAGGACTACTGTTGGTTGTGTTTATGTAAATATGTGAAGACAAAGCATTAATGGAATGGCTCAAAGCCGGTCAGCCTGCTGGAAAACAGATTCCTCGTGTGTCAGAGAGCAGGTCCTTCACCTCAGCTAAACTCAGACATCCTCTCTGCCTTCACAGTCCCTTCCTCAACTGATGTTTATAATTTGGTTGCCATGGCAACTTTGGACAGGTAGGGTCCCGTCAACCAATCGGTCTTCAGTTGCTAAGGGCACGAGGGCAGATTGCGTAATGAGAAAATGAAAATTACAGCAGGTTTCTAAGGTGGTCAAGAGATGGGAGGATGGGAACAAATCGATTCGATCGACACTGATGACTTTATTTCAGGTTTAAAGGGTGACATGTTAACATACCCTCACAATGGTTAACTCAATTTGCGGGACATGGATGTATTTTAAGATGAGAAATTAAAAATCCACAGGAGTTGTGCATGTCCTACCAGTACTCTCTTTACATAACCAGCTGACTCACAGTCTGGAGCATAGACTTAAGTTTGGAGACATGAACAACTGCGCGCCGCTATATCTGACTACTGTAGTTTACCTTTCTTCCACAACCCATGCCAAGCAGTATAACTTTAACACCCCATAGATTAACATTTCACATGTCAAAATAACTCAGTAAATAAAAGACTGAGTGAACAGTTTGCTCTGATTTCAGACTTCATGTGGCCTTTTCAGCTTTTTTTTGGCGCATCGTCTGCAGCTTTTCGTCAGTTTTTATCCACATCTCTGGGAAATTCTGTGCAGGGAATAAACATGCAATTACAGTATTTATGTGCATGGGACATTTGTGAACATCAAGATTGCTGACAAGTTGGATCAGGTTCTAATTTCGTGCCAGTACTGTAGACTGTAGGCTACCTTTAAGAAAACTGTCACAAGCTGCCTGTCATTTCATTCATTCATTCATTTTAAATATATACACAGACACACGCACACACATAAATAGAGAGAGAGAGACACACAGAGAGAGAGAGCTTGACTTTTGTTTATTTTTTATTTGACCACCAGTCACAAGAGCACATGAGAACCGATTTCAGAATATATCTTAGCCACAAAATGCAGACTGCATGTAGACTGTTTTGTTCCCTTGGGGCTCCAAAGAATGTCTTAGATTGGCAACAAATTGGAAAAGGTCATGTAGTCTGTACTTAGCTTTGGGCAGTCGGCTGTCTGACTGACCAAACCTCACAAGTAAATGTTTAAAACCTGATGTTTTTTAGATTGAGGAAAATGACATTTTCCCAAAACTTGCATTTGCAGTTTACTAATATAAAATACAGTATTTATATCATTCACAAAAACAAAAAGTGATTCAGCAAGTCTTTAAAGATATGGAACTGGAATGTTTGACATGTTTTCTCCATAAAATTGTTAATTTTGCATGTCTATATCCTTATTAGAAAGATGAATGGATGATAATGGGATGCAGACACTCATGGACCACACATTTTCCTCAATACACTCTTTTATATAACACGTGGACACACACACACTTCAAGCTGTAGAGCACCGCAAGCACATGGTGAGGCTAATAGGTTTAAATTGGCAGCAGTCCCAGTGATGTCAGAGTAATCCCTCATTAAAACCCTGATGACATCACCACTCTTGCAAGACTGTGCAAGAGCTGAGGCCACATGAGAATGAGGAACTTAGAAAAGTGTGTGTTTATTTCTGCGCTCTATGTTGTGTGTGTGTGTGTGTGTGTGTGAGAGAGAGAGAGAGAGGAATACCCTTGTCATCAGTGCCAAGGGTACCCTTGCTCCAGGTTTCTAGGTGATGCTATTCCACAGGGAACACTGCCGTTATGACGGCAACTCTAATCATATTTCCTCATTTACAGTCAGTGCTCTCTTTTTACTAAGGACACATGTACAATGAACAAACAAGTTTAACCACCACTCATGAATATAAAAACAACAATGAAAGTTTATAGAAACCTGCTGTCCCTGAATAATTGTTTCTACGATGAACCTAACTGCGAATCAAAAACACTTCAAGGTATCAGCTGACACTGACACGTTCAAAAACGTTCCGTAACAGATCTAAGGCGCTAAAGAATCAACATTATACGTTCAACAATCCTAAATCTATGATGTTTACTAACTTTATGCTGAACTTTTTTTTTTTTTAATTCCACTTATTTGAGAAATAAATTCCAGTGCACGGATGGTGCATACACAGAATGAGTCTAAATTCAACTTGCAACCATGGAAACTGATGGACAACAAAAGTACTTGAATTTCAAAAGGCACCACTTCAGTACGTGGATGCTAAGTGTAGAAATGTTATGAAAAATACTGAACAGCATGCAAGATCTGCTTTAGAAATAAAACCAACCTGATGTATGAGCTTTTATAATTTGGAAAAAGTTGTGTAAATGTTGAAAAAAGTTCATTGTATTCATTCCCATCCTGCTGAGACAGTGTTATTCCACATTGTGTAATGCAAGAGTCTATTTTACCAGATGGATTAAAAGTGCCACACTTTGGGTTGTGCAAGTGTATTTCCTTTAAGGAAGCAGTAGAATGGCATTCATATTATGTTGTCGTGTGCAGAGAAATACAGAGGAAGGTGACTTGTATAGACTAAACATTTATGAACAAAAGCTTTGTTGGGCAGAGATTGGACAGGAAGTGGAACCCAATGCACCAATGAAAACAGATCAAAAGAGAAAGTCAACTCTAACAAACAATGAAATAAAACAAATGTTCAAGTTATTTCAATTTATTCCAATTTTCATTTTAACTCCACAGCCACCTCTAAAATGCAGCAAGGACTTTGCCAAAACACAGCAAACAACCTCAGCTTGATAAGTCATTCATACCTTCCCTTAACCTCACAGGTTTCTAGCAAACAGTTGCTGTAATTATATCACCATGTAAGACTTTATAGATCTAAATCCAGCAAGGTATGCCTGCATCACATGTGTTTTTATACGAGGGAACTCCCTCACTCCTCCATCATAAACCCTTTCTAATCTGTCTGTAATATGCCTCCCCACAAACACGCTCGTCATCGTGGCAATCCTAATCACCGTCATCGTCACAAGCAATTCCCTCTTGAGAAGAACATGGTCGTCATCCTTCTTGGCCGCTAATGAGAGGTAATTCGCATATGCTTGAGATGTCGTGTAGTTTATGTCTGCAGCGTAAACCACAAGGGAGTTTTTTCACTCATTGAGAGTGAAAAAAAATGTCCAAATCTATAAGAGGTTCAAGATTAACTTGTTGCCTTTCTTAAAAGAAGCAAGCTGGAAATTCAGGCCAGAAGATTCGATCGACTCAAAAGGCCCATAAATGCTCAGCAGCATGTACCCTTAGGTCTTACTGGATCTAAAACTCCAAGGCTTGACCTCCACATGTTTTTCCTTAAAACTCCATTCCCCACCTCCTCTTATTTCATTCCAGTTGTTTTTAGCTGCAGCAAATAACCAGTGGCTCTAAGAGGGCTGCTTTGTTCCTGCAGGAAAGGACCTGGGCATGATAAAATCTGATGCAGGTTTTGTTTGGGTTGGATGATGACGCACACGGTTGCACAGCAGCGCTTCAATTCACCAAGGAATGAGTGATGATATTTCCTCATTTCTTTGTTTTGCCTCTGAACCAACAGCAATATTTTAATGCCAGGAAAATAAGAATGGGACTTTGATCCACAGTAGTTCTTAAAACAACAGAGTTTTCGTTGTCTGACTGCCTGAATCCTTGCTTTAGCCTGTAAAGTTTCTACTTGTGATTTATGCTGACTGGATGTAAACAGCTATACCCTCGCTTCACGTCCTTTGTTTGTTGTGCTGTACTCTTATTGATCTGCCCATCTCGGGCATCGTTTCCAGAGAAGAACACAAAATTGAAAGCCCTATCTTGCAGCTGCTACGTGGAGAGAGAGAGAGAGAGAGAGAGAGAGAGAGGAGAGAGAGAGAGAGGAGAGAGAGAGAGAGAGAGAGAGATGAGGAGAGAGAGGAGAGAGAGAGAGAGAGAGGAGAGAGAGAGAGAGAGGAGAGAGAGAGAGAGGGGGGGGGGGGGAGAAAGAGAGAGAGAGAGAGAGAGAGAGAGAGAGAAAGAGAGAGGGAGAGAGTGCAGGCTGAAATGCATAAAAGTGGAACGCAAAGGTTGATTTTAAAATGAATGTGATGTCAAATCTGCCTCAAGGCTATATGTTTTTTCTATTATTGCATATGTTTAATCTGCCAATCCACAGACAGTGAAGTATCTTAGTTACTCCTAAGACGACGACAATGACAATGATCAAATTGACAAGACCACATAGAATAAAGAGGTGGTCATTATTATTCATCATAAACCACTATTTTAATGAGGCTATCAGATCTCAGCCGTGTTAGCCTGCTGTTGTGAGCCTGTTCTCAAAGTGTGTCTGCTGCTGAAAGGCAATAAAGACTAATGATGTTATCTCACAATGTTGTACATTCGCCACGACATGTCATGTGATTTGTGGGATATGTTTGCTGTCCTGGACAGCGTGCGTGCGTGCATGTGTGTTAAAACCACATTATGTGTTAGACAGAAAAAACTAAGGAGGGAGTGGGTTTCAATAAGTAGCAGAATCCCAAAATAAGGAATCATATAGCACCAATTGAAGAGGATGAAGAGTGGAAAGGCAGTCGGTCCTGATGATATACTTGTAGAGGTTTGGAAGTGTCTCGGAGAGGTGGCAGTAGAGTTTCTTACTGGGTTGTTTAACAGGATCTTAGATAGTGAGAGGATGCAAGAGGAATGGAGGAGAAGTGTGCTGATGCCCATTTCTAAGAACAAGGGAGATGTGCAGAGTTGTGGCAACTACAGAGGAATAAAGCTGATGAGCCATACAATGACGTTATGGTAAAGAGTAGTTGAAGCTAGACTAAGGGCAGAAGTGAGCATTTGTGAGCAGCAGTATGGTTTCATGCCAAAAAAGAGTACTACAGATGCAATATTTGCTTTGAGGTTGTTGATAGAGAAGTACAGAGAAGTCCAGAGGGAGCTGCAATGTGTTTTTGTAGATCTGGAGAAAGCTTATGACAGGGTGCCCAGAGAAGAACTGTGATATTGCATGAGGAAGTCTGGAGTGGTAGAGAAGTATAATAGAGTGGTGCAGGACATGTATGAGGACTGTAAGACAGTGGTGAGGTGTGCTGTAGGTGTGACAGAGGAGTTCAAGGTGGAGGTGGGACTGCATCAGGGATCAGCTCTGAGCCCCTTCTTGTTCGCTATGGTGATGGACAGGCTGACAGATGAGGTTAGACAGGAATCTCCGTGGACTATGATGTTTGCAGATGACATTGTGATCTGCAGTGAGAGCAGGGAACAGTTGGAGGAGAAGCTAGAGAGGTGGAGGTTTGTCCTGGAAAGGAGAGGAATGAAGGTTAGCCGCAGTAAGACAGAGTACATGTGTGTGAATGAGAGGGACCCAAGTGGAAGAGTGAGGTTACAGGGAGAAGAGATCAAGAAGGTGGAGGATTTTAAGTACTTAGGGTCAACAGTCCAGAGCAATGGAGAGTGTGGAAAAGAGGTGAAGAAGTGTGTCCAGGCAGGATGATACGGGTGGAGAAATGTGTCAGGTGTGATGTGTGATAGAAGAGTTTCAGCTAAAATGAAAGGAAACGTGTACAAAACTGTGGTGAGACCAGCGATGTTGTTTGGTTTAGAGACAGTGTCACTGAGGAAAAGACAGGAGGCAGAGCTGGAGGTAGCAGAGATGAAGATGCTGAGGTTCTCTCTGGGAGTGACCAGGAAGGATAGGATCAGGAATGAGTACATCAGAGGGACAGCACATGTTAGAGGTTTTAGAGATAAAGTCAGAGAGGCCAGACTGAGATGGTTTGGACATGTCCAGAGGAGAGATAGTGAATATATTGGTAGAAGGATGCTGAGTTTTGAACTGCCAGGCAGGAGGCCTAGAGGAAGACCAAAGAGGAGGTTTATGGTAGTGAAAGAGGACATGAAGGTAGTTGGTGTGAGAGAAGAGGATGCAGAAGACAGGGTTAGATGTAGGCAACTGATTCGCTGTGGCAACCCCTGAAGGGAAAAGCCGAAAGGAAAAGAAGAAGATAGCACCAATATGTGAAAGAAAAACTGGATGGAACCAATGGAGGGCGGGGAAAAGAACAGCCCAACTACTGTATAGCACAGAGTCTATAGATTGTCAAGACCGATTAATCCATTTTGTGCACTCAGACAAGACAGACAAGATGTCCTGCAAAATAAGTGTGAGATACCAAGCTGATCATTGAACAGGTAACAAGAGGGGCTAAAGTATTGTGAGCAACACAAGTGTATGTGCTACCCTCAAAAGCAGTTGTACTTGAGAGCCTCAAACATCAGTAAGAACTTTCCTCTTGTGCTTGGAGTAACTTCCCAATTAATTTAGTGCTACACTACCTCTTTGGAATGCAGGACTAACACAAGATTCAAGGTACTTTCACTGCAGACACACCCACACCCTGTGAATACAATTAATATGTTTAAGAGCAAGATTAAACAACCTTAAATTTAAAGACAATGGTAGGTGATGATGATGAACTTGGTTGTTTCAATGATAACTAGTGACAATAATATTAATAATTTCAAATTCAACTTGAAAATTACAAAATGGACAATTATTAAAAAAAAAAATCCATACTTTAAGAAAGGCAACGATTGAAATATCTTTTTAAAAACTAAAATGTTGAAATAAAAAACTACATTTTCTTCTCCTGGCCTTCATTGAAAGGAAGCAGTTAGAAATACAGTAATCAATATTTAGCAATTATCAGTCACCTGGAATGACACCTCCATCTAAATACAAACCGGTCCTACATGTTATTTTACAACTCAAATCCCCATTCTGAGACCAGAAAACCTCCTAACATCCTACTGCTGCATGTACAGTTTAGTCTGCTTGGGAACAGATGCTAAAACAAGTTAATAAATGAATACTGCTTTAAAACCGGACGGAATAATGATGTAAATAATTATGACATATGTGCAGACTGGCCAGCATTCGAAAGGGTCTGTTCAAGATTAAAAAAACAATAGATTGAATTATATTTAATGTACACTACCAAATACACACAAGATTGGATTTTTTTCCCCTTTCATGTACAGAACTGTAACAGTAACAAAAAAATGTGTGTAATGTGTCCTGAAGATCCTTTTTATTCCCCTCACAAGTCTCCTTTCACACCATGCAGCCTCGTTTCTGGCGGACATTACTGGAGAGAAAAGGTGTGAAGAAAAGAAGTGTTACACCATGCAGTTCTATCAGGGGCAGCTGGTTGAGAATGCCAATAAAAAGTCAGAGAGTGTCAGCATACCCCTGTGCAGTAGGCTGACACACACACACACACACACACACACACACACACACACACACACGCACACGCACACACACACACACTAATGGTAGCACTCTGACACAACAGTGAGTGATAGCTTTGTCCCTTCAAAACTGACAGCAGGTCTCTGCAGCTTCCAAAAAGCCCATTTTAAAAGCTTCACCTTGGTCCCAACATCTCAGAGTGATAGAAAGTAATCTAAAGTTTGGCTAAGATTGACTCAGCAGCTCTGGAATCAATGGCGATGTGCAGTGACAGAGAGCCTCAAAGAAATGAGATAACAATGCCCTGTGTCTTCTTATTTTAGTGAAAAAAGCACCTGAGGCCACTCTCAGGGCCGTCAAATAACTGAGGGAGGGAAAAGCACTGAAACCTAACGGCCTTTAACACATTTGCTGAAGGAAAAACAAGCTAAGAAATGAAATGTTTTATCAATTTATTATCCACCGACATTAAACACCCTGCAACATTTAGAGAGAGTGAGAGAAGTGATGTAACAGTGTACTTCCATTTTCCAGGTTCTAAATATAGCCTCGTCTTTTTCTCCACCTGGTTTTTGAGGCACTCTAGTCACTGAAATGGTTTAAGACACATATTTTTCATTTCCTTTCTGGTTCGGGTTTTTCATTCTTCAGACACTCATACATCTCATACATCTGAGGTTATTTGTGCCGAGGACACGATACCCTGAGCATTTAAAAATGTAGGATGGCAGTTTGGTACATCAATTAGTGCATCACTCCTAAGACTTCCTATGCATTAAAAATTACGTATGCAGACTAAAAGCATAGTGATCAATAAAAATGCTGATGGTAGCAATAACCCTAATGCAGTGAAGCCTCCTAGAGAGGGAGGAAAAAGCCAATAATGTTCCTCATGCAGCCTCAGCGCACTATGGAGTGTGATGGACGTGGACTTTGCGACCCAAATAAAATTAACACATATTTATGTCATCCCGTAACACCGGATGTATGTTTTCAACATAAATATACACAAGTACTGAAATTTTTTGAAATTTCTCCTTTTTAGTAATACTCTGCTTGTACATCATAAGTATGGGAGGGAGGGATGGATGGATGGATGGATGGACCATCGCAACAGCTCCTATGGACTTATGCATATATAAATTATGATGAAGTGTATTTTTACTATGATGAAAAAGTGGGGTAAAAGTCTGCCTCGGGTTTAGATTGATTCTGACATGTTCAGCTCCCATTTTCAGACACTTATCCTCAGTTCTGATAATCACCAAATTGTCGTCTCAACATTGCATTTGTAGCAGCCATTTAACCCACAAAGACAATATATTTCAGAAAAATGAATCACAGCTTTCTCACGTTTCTCTCATATCAGTGAAGAAGGGAATTCAAACGAGAACGGAAGACCCTAACGTGTAATTCTTGTAATATGAGTCAAAGCATATTATCTCCCTATTTCCTGTGACATGTGAGTAAATTTGCTAAATTTAACATTTATGAAATTATAGTAACAAGAGATTAAATATTAACTTATGGTATTAAGTACTTATGCATGCGTGGGTTAAAGAATCACCGCTGAATTTCTGAACCTGAGAGCGCATTTGAAGATGAAGGGGTTAAACCAAGAGGCTGCATCATCCAAGTCAAGGCCACAGTGCCTGTGGCTAATGTTAGCACACCTGAAAGAACCACTGACTATTGACACAACTGGGATATATTTAGTGTATGTGGGGGAAATTAGATGATCATTTTTGTAAAATTCGTTAACATTTAGCCTTTAGTCTTGCTCCGACCTTTCTACAAGTGTGAGCATGTCTACACTTCATTTGACCCCACATAATGAAACTTCTTCTTTTCCTTTTTGGCTTTTCCCTTCAGGGGTCGCCACAGCGAATCAACCGCCTCCATCTAACCCTGTCCTTTGCATCCTCTTCTCTCACACCAACTACCTTCATGTCCTCTTTCACTACATCCATAAACCTCCTCTTTGGTCTTCCTCTCCGCCTCCTGCCTGGCAGTTCAAAACTCAGCATCCTTCTACCAATATATTCACTATCTCTCCTCTGGACATGTCCAAACCATCTCAGTCTGGCCTCTCTGACTTTATCTCCAAAACCTCTAACATGTGCTGTCCCTCTGATGTACTCATTCCTGATCCTATCCTTCCTGGTCACTCCCAGAGAGAACCTCAGCATCTTCATCTCTGCTACCTCCAGCTCTGCCTCCTGTCTTTTCTTCAGTGACACTGTCTCTAGACCAAACAACATCGCTGGTCTCACCACAGTTTTGTACACCTTTCCTTTCATTTTAGCTGAAACTCTTCGATCACACATCACACCTGACACTTTTCTCCACCCATTCCATCCTGCCTGGACACGCTTCTTCACCTCTTTTCCCCACTCTCCATTGCTCTGGACTGTTGACCCCAAGTACTTAAAATCCTCCACCTTCTTGATCTCTTCTCCCTGTAACCTCACTCTTCCACTTGGGTCCCTCTCATTCACACACATGTACTCTGTCTTACTGCAGCTAACCTTCATCCCTCTCCTTTCCAAGGCAAACCTCCACCTCTCTAGCTTCTCCTCCACCTCGTCCCTACTCTCACTGCAGATCACAATGTCATCTGCAAACATCATAGTCCATGGAGATTCCTGTCTAACCTCGTCTGTCAGCCTGTCCATCACCATAGCGAACAAGAAGGGGCTCAGAGCTGATCCCTGATGCAGTCCCACCTCCACCTTGAACTCCTCTGTCACACCTACAGCACACCTCACCACTGTCTTACAGTCTTCATACATGTCCTGCACCGCTCTAACATACTTCTCTGCCACTCCAGACTTCCTCATACAATACCACAGTTCCTCTCTGGGCACCCTGTCATAAGCTTTCTCCAGATCTACAAAAACACAATGCAGCTCCCTCTGGCCTTCTCTGTACTTCTCTATCAACATCCTCAAAGCAAATACTGCATCTGTAGTACTCTTTTTTGGCATGAAACCATACTGCTGCTCACAAATGCTCACTTCTGCCCTTAGTCTAGCTTCCACTACTCTTTCCCATAACTTCATTGTATGGCTCATCAGCTTTATTCCTCTGTAGTTGCCACAACTCTGCACATCTCCCTTGTTCTTAAAAATGGGCACCAGCACACTTCTCCTCCACTCCTCAGGCATCTTCTCACTATCTAAGATCCCGTTGAACAACCCAGTCAGAAACTCTACTGCCACCTCTCCTAGACACTTCCAAACCTCTACAGGTATATCATCAGGACCGACTGCCTTTCCACTCTTCATCCTCTTCAGTGCTCTCCTCACTTCATCCTGGCTAATCTTTGCTACATCCTGGTCCACAACAGTCACCTCTTCTAGTCTTTGTTCTCTCTCATTTTCCACGTTCATCAACTCTTCAAAGTACTCTTTCCATCTTCCCATCACACTGCTGGCACCTGTCAATAGACTTCCATCCCTATCCTTAATCACCCTAACCTGCTGCACGTCCTTCCCATCTCTATCTCTCTGTCTTGCCAGCCTGTATAGATCAGTCTCTCCCTCCTTACTGTCCAACCTAGCATACAAGTCATCATAAGCTTCTTGTTTGGCCTTTGCTACCTCTACCTTCACCTT
Source organism: Antennarius maculatus (assembly GCA_013358685.1). NCBI lineage: Eukaryota > Metazoa > Chordata > Actinopteri > Lophiiformes > Antennariidae > Antennarius > Antennarius maculatus. Next base: position 18,625,130 of record CM023608.1, read on the forward strand.
ACGCTGCATCTCCCTGTACTCCTGTCTACTCTCCTCAGTCCTCTCAGTGTCCCACTTCTTCTTAGCTAACCTCTTTCTTTGTATACACTCCTGTACCTCCTCATTCCACCACCAAGTCTCCTTGTCTACTTTCCTTCCAGATGACACACCAAATACTCTCCTACCTGTCTCCCTGATCACATTAGCTGTAGTTGTCCAGTCATCTGGAAGCACCTCCTGACCACCCAGAGCCTGTCTTAACTCCTTCCTAAAGGTCATGCAACACTCTTCCTTTTTTAGCTTCCACCATTTCGTCTTCTGCTCTGTCTTTGTCCTCTTCATCTTCCTCACCACCAGAGTCATCCTACACACCACCATCCTATGCTGTTTGGCTACACTCTCGCCTACCACTACTTTGCAGTCACTGATCTCCTTCAGGTTACATCGTCTACACAAGATGTAGTCTACCTGTGTGCTCCTACCACCACTCTTATAGGTCACCCTATGTTCCTGCCTCTTCTGGAAGAAAGTATTCACTACAGCCATTTCCATCCTTTTTGCAAAGTCAACTACCATCTGTCCTTCTGCATTCCTCTCCTGGATACCAAACCTGCCCATCACTTCCTCATCACCTCTGTTACCTGCACCAACATGTCCATTGAAGTCTGCACCGATGACAACTCTCTCACTTCTAGGTATGCTCTGCATCACTTCATCAAAGTCCAACCAGAATTTCTCCTTCTCCTCCAGCTCACATCCTACCTGTGGAGCATACCCACTAACAACATTGAACATCACACCTTCTATTTCTAGCTTCAGACTCATCACTCTATCCGACACTCTTTTTACCTCCAGGACATTCCTAACAAACTCCTCCTTCAAGATAACTCCTACTCCATTTCTCTTTCTATCTACACCATGATAGAACAACTTGAACCCTGCTCCTAAACTTCTAGCCTTGCTACCTTTCCACCTGGTCTCCTGGACACACAGTATGTCTACCTTCCTCCTCTGCATCATGTCGACCAACTCTCTACCTTTTCCTGTCATAGTTCCAACATTCAACGTCCCTACTCTTAGTCCTATACTCTTGGCGCTCCTCTTCTCTTTCTTCGTGCGAACGCACTTTCCTCCTCTCCTTCTTCGACCAACAGTAATCCAATTTCCACCGGCGCCCTGTAGGTCAACAGCGCCGATGGCGGTCGTTGTTAACCCGGGCCTCGACCGATCCGGTATGGAAGTCATATGTTTGATTCGCATCTTTGATTTGGCAAAAGTTTTACGCCGGATGCCCTTCCTGACGCAACCCTCTGTATTTATCCGGGCTTGGGACCGGCACAATAAGACACTGGCTTGTGCCCTCTTGCGGCTACATTAACCCCACATAATGAAACAATAGTGCATAAACTCTTTACTGGGACAATTTACAATATGCAAGTTCAGTAGTGGTGATAACAGCAACATAGCAGGCAGTGTTTCTACTTCAGATTAGTGACATGCTGCAATGTGTGAACAGTCCAAATAGTGTTTGTTCGTTTTCTCATATGTTTGGGTTGAGTAAAGTCTGCAGACAGCCAGCTGCCCTCAGGTATTTGAACAGCTTCCTCCTTTGAAGCAATGTTAGCATTTCAACATACCTGGTGACGTTTTCTTTCTTTTTCAAATCATATTCTCCAGCAGAAAATTAACTGTCAGAGTGACTTATTTATTGCAGTGTCACATATCTGAAGTCTGAGTTTATAGAGTTTGATGAAGACGACCTAAAAGGTCACCCCTAGACTGGATCCACAGGTGGATGCATTTCCTACAGTTATGTCCCCACAACACTCCTTTAATGTCCTTTCTTCAAAGGTCAATTAATGATGCTATATTTATTCAGAATTTTTTACACACACACACACACACACACACACACAGTGTTACCTCTACTTACGAATTTAATTGGTTCTGGAAGAAATTTCTTAAGAAGAAAAATTTGTCAGTTTTCCATGCAAATGCCCTAATCCACTCCTTTGCCCTCTTTGGTTCATGCGCTACTTGCCTCACCACGCCGAACAACAGAGTGAATTCCAGTCCTCCTTTTGAACTTCTCAAACCACCCACGCAATGCCTTAAACTCCTGGTGTTTTATGGCTTCCTTTTGTTTAAATAACGTGGCGATTGTAGATGCATTACTGCCATATTCCTTGGCGAGATCAACCAAATGCATATATTTTTCATGCTTTTCTATTATCTCTTGCTTTGTTTGTATGTACAAAAAACTTTTCTTCGTCTATTCTTTTCCTCTTTTCTCCATCACGTTCTTGGGGTCCATAGCGAATACTCAAAAAGTTAATATATTTGCGTACAACTATCGGAACACCTCATGGGTCGAGAGCCGAATGACGAGGACGCTGCATAGATACCTATCTAGCTACACATAGAGATCCCTCTTAGCCAATGGGATGCCAGGATGCTTGGTAATAGCCAATGGCAGAGCAGCTATAAAAATGTTGCGTTCAGGAACCTTTGGGAGCTGCGAGTAGCAGCCCATACTGTATTTTTACCTTTCGTATCTTGAAATGTCTTTCGTAACAAAAGGCAATATTTTCCTGTTCAGGCGTTTCGTAACTTGAAAATTTTGGAACAAGAGACGTTCGTGAGTTGAGGTACCACTGTATATACACACATACACACATGCACACAAACATACAGAGAGAAACAGAGTTGAAATATGTTGACGTGGAATTGAACGCAGACACCTCTTAGTGCATACTGCATCTCGTCCTCTGCAACACAAGCAGATGTATCAGTCAAGTGAATGGCCACTATTGATCAGCACAATTGTACCGATCTAGAGCTCATCTTTCCACATCCTCCTGCCTTTACATGCCCCACTCAGAAGAAAGAAGAAATAGACAAATGGAAACATAATGCATTTGTCTGCTACGCTTTAAAATAATGTATGAAAACAACTCCTTGGAGGTCCAGGTCTATTTGTGACTGAAAAGAACACAGAATTGTGGTAAAAAATGTGGTAATGTGAAGCATGTGCTTGCTTATGTACTGAGAAGAATACAGGCAAAGAAAAACAGTTAACAGACTGACAGCGACACAACTAGCCCATGCCATTCGCTGGATGAGTTTAATATGTTTTGCATGAGTAGCATTAAAACTCAAACCACTGTTAAAAAAAAACCAAACAACTGATGGAAATATCAGCATTGTTCATATTCCAACAGCTCGATGTGATATCAGCTATTCCTCTGTGTCCCTCCTAGTTTCCAACATATCTCTGAGACAACAATTCCCATAAGATACTCAACCTACGTATGACTAATCAAAAAAAAACACAGCACTTCCATTGAGGTGTTTTTCCAGCCTGTTTTGCATTTGAAAAGTCTTCTCAATTGGAGCTATTTCTGACTGGCCTTTGTGGATTAACATGAGCATTTAGTGTGGGAGAAAATGACAGGAAACGCCTGGCCCCTTCGACAATAAATTTTCCCTGAGCTGAGCTGGGAAAGAGCTACACAGGACTGGGCTAGGCTTAGCAAACCTTGATGGAGCAGAAACCACAAATATGACTAGTACCTCACCCCCATGCCCTGCTTTCACTTTTTACGTGCTTTAAATTGCCACGTACATACTATACCGCTTTGTGTGTGGAAACATGTAAACACCAAAAAATAGTGAACAAATTTTACATGTGTAAACCCCAATGAGAAATACTCACCATATCCAGGAGTGTCTTCTAAAGGGAAAATGGCCCAGATGCATCATGGACCTATCAATAGGAACACCAGGACAGTGTCCACGCTTCATAAGGACGCTTTGTCAGAGGTGGTCGCTCTGCTGGAAACCTTTCAGTCTATGAACCTCTAGAGGTAACTAGAAAACTACCTGAAGACACTGTCCCACAGCATCCACAGGTCCCAGCACAACATGTAGTGTCCCAGACCCGTCTACCAGTGAACAGCCCAGTCTGAACTTCCAACATCACACGTTTGGTCCTACTGCATCATTACAAAAAGACTTGGTTTGCATCAAAAAAATTACATGGCACAATAAAATCCACAGGGTAAGTGAAGGAAAATACAAGCCAGTATCAGATCAGTAAAAAAAAAAAAAAAAAAAAAAAAAGGGAAAGAACGACGGAAGAAGACATGAGTGCAGCATAAAGTTGTCTTTAAGGAAGAGAGTCACAGCGGCAGAAGCTCACAGGCGGCCGCCCGGCAGGACCAGCCAAGCTCTCCGGTCGCTGCTCTTTTTTCCGTGGGATTCTTCCAGCAAAGGTTTGGAAATTACTGTTCCGCATCCACATGGTGAACCGGTTCAGGGATTCATTCTTCCGGTAGAAATGCCTTTTATCTGACAGCAACCGACGCTGGTTGGAGAGGCAGCGGTAGTCACACCAGCATGACAGAGCATGTTACACACAGTCACTCGCACACACTCCCATTCGCTATTCATACCTCTCAGCTTTGTCTCTCTCTCACTTTCTATCTCCCTCGGTTCAGTCCTTTCACAACCTCCCAGCAAAGGAAGTGAGGAAATAAGGAGAGGAACCCCCCTCCCACCAAAAAAAAAAGAAAAAGAAAAAGAAAAAGAAAAACAAAACAGTGTCGCCGCTCCTTGCAATCTTTCTTCTCAGTCCCACTCTCGCTCATCGCTCTCCCCTGCCCTCCCCTCTCTCCCCCCAGTCAGTGGGATGTCCTGACCCTGTTAAAGAGGTGTGTCTGCTGATCCTCTTACCACACACTGTTCCACTTCCAAGCCTACACATGCACAGTTCAAACACACACACAAAGGAGTGATGATATTCACACAAAAAGCCTCTATAAAGTCACGTCAGAAACGTGTTGACAGAATACCTCTCTCATTTCCTCCATCAAATTGAACTTCCGCTGCACTTTTCTTTTTAAGCAATGCACGTTTGTCTCTATAACATCCTTCTCTAGTCATATAAATGTGACCTTGTCACCCTCCATCTGTCTCTCGTGTCCACTTGAATGCCAAGGAACCATGAAATTTTGAAACCACATCACAAACGCCATATCATTTTCCCCCATACATGTGTGTATGTGAACAGTTTGTCCATGTGAAAACATGCAGTGGGACTCAGGGCATTTTTGTTTCAAGAAACTTGTTATGCAGGATGTCACTGCCCTTGCTGTGGTATAATATATTCCGCTGTCCCTACGCCAGCAGCTGTGGGATCCAGACAAGAGTCAGCAATCCTGCCTGAAACCCAAACAGCAATTTAATAGTGTATGTCACTGTGTCTTTAATGTCTATTAACTTATGAAGACAAAAATGACAACAAATCTTTAAAACTTGCACACGCACATATCAATTTCAGCATGCGCAAGCGCCGTTAGCACGGGTATTATGAGTCGAGGTCACCGTTAGCGCACTAAGATTGTGTCAGTGTGTGTGTTTCACATTAAAAGCCATAGCTGTGGCTTAACTCCAGTTGCTGTGGTTTTGAAAAACAGGATCCATCACTGCTTCTTACACACATCCTGCCCGAGACACACGTCAGCAGCCTCTCAACTCCTGCCAAAAGTCAAACCACCTTGCAGCCTCTGTAAGCCTACAGCTTCAGCCACAATAGCCACTCCTGAATAGGGTGGAGGAGCCAAGACTGTTGAGGAACATGTTTGCAGGAAAATTAAAATAAATGCAGCTCTCAGGGGGGAATGTGGATGAGTTTGTGTGTGTAAGGTGGAGACCAGGTTGACAATTCAGGCACCAACCAGGAAAAACAAAATAAATTTAAGGGCCTTCAAAAGTTAAATAAGGAAGCAGCAAGATGCACCTATTTAAAAAAACAACAACCTGTCCCTCTGTTTTACCTTGAAAACCCTTTTTAGAAATGGGAATTGGTTCTGAAACTAAAAAGAAAAGAAACTCTAGATGTTCTGTCAGTCTGTACCACATGCATGTAATAATGTACAATATTAGTTGTTGCTTTGGGGACGGTTGGCCCCCGCTCTACTGAGTACTGGATGGTTGTCACGACTCATGCAACAAGGAAAGAATAGAGAAACGGAAAAACAGAGATGATAAAGGCAGAAAATTCATGTAAAAAATGGGAGAGGGGGCGAGAGCATAAGAGAAAAATACAGTTGTATCGAAGGGGTGGGGTGGGGAGTTGAAGTTTTCACGCCACACTTGAAACAATACGTGCCTGACAGAGAACTGACACAACAGAATATTACAGCCATGAGAGAAAATTAAATCGTCATCTGTGACCCTGCTTATGAAAAGAGTTGCCATCTACACAATAACCCATCTTTCAGTCAGACATTGTTCTCCGCAACCAGACATTTGGAAGAGAGAAGCTGGATTACACAGCAGGACAAGAATATATTGATGTTACACATGCAAACATGTTAAAAAGCACAGCAGCACATATATTTGGTGGTAAAACCTTACACACCTTACACATTCAGACAGGAAAGAAAATATTTCCAGATACTGGGAGTGATCTGGGCCCTCATGCTGTTCCTTTGAGGCAAGCTAACTGTCCATCACTCTGTTTGTCACTGTGAAAATGCCTTGGGCCCAGTCTCTCTCCTTGCCATTCACAAATGGTTTTGCAATGGCATTTGAGCAAAGGTTAACTCATTCCCCCTTTGAATCAGATATTTGTAATTAGATTCCAACATCTAATGGGGACGTGGAAGCTTGGAGGGCCATTTCTAGAACATGAAGAATGTTTAAGTGTCAAAAAATTAATCACTTGTGTAGTGGAGAGGAGGTTTTTTGACTCTTTTATTTAAAGGCTCGTTAAAAAAAACATGTACCCTAACTTTCCGCTAATTAATTTCTTCAATTTTGAAAAGATGAGAAGTAGGCTGCATAGAATGTATACTTAAACAAATGTATACTTAATATTTACATTTGCAGAATGCAAAAATACATGTTATACATACCATCCATCCATCCGACATCCAATTACCCCTTGCAGTTTGGCAGGGTGATGAGGGGGCTACCCCATTGCGTAATACCACCTGTCAGAGTTAGCAGGTCTCCTCCTCTGCTGAACACTGCCTGAAAAAAAACCTGCTTTGCCTTGACGTGTCCTGAACTGCTTGTAACAACTGCCCAGTTGTCCTTCTTAGTCCCCAAACTCCTGCCACGCCCATGTCTGTTTTTGCAATGCAACCTTCTTGGCCTCAAGTTACCTCCACTAGCCTCTGCATCATGAAACCCTTGGGCTACCTTAAACCTGAAAGTCTTCCTTCAGCTTGAGAGCGTACTGTGGTTACCAACTGAACAGACAACAACAGCCTTATCACGGCACCTGCCGAATTCTTGTGTAACAGAGAAGGTAGGAGGTGGGAGAGAGGGCCTTAGCTAGATGTCCTAACTTCACCCTACATGCTGGGGGACACGGGGTGCGCCTGGCCATCTTTGGTGCCATCTGATCTGACTCAGAAAGCAGAAGGTGACCAGATGACCAATCTGCACTCATCACCTTTGTATTATCATCACGTACATCCAGAAATCTGATGATGAAGTCATAAAATCAAGCGACAGCTTTCGGCTTAAGGCCAATTATTCGCTGAGGAATCACTTAATGTAAATCATTATTAGAAACTAAACCAGCAATCATTTATAAATTCATTGAATCAGACGGTGGATCAAGTACCATAGTAAAAGTCATCAAAATCATTCAAAAGAAAAACAAAACAAAAACACCATTGTAAATTGTGACATCTATTTTGACTGCTTCATGAGACCGCTCTCCCAGAACAGACCCAGATGGGAACGATCTGAAATATCAATGGTGCATAACCTCGGGCAATCTCCACTACACCATCTGCTGAAGACGGAGCTCAGTAACATTTGGTGCGATGAGCTTTACCCGGCTCTTCCATTGATAACTTCATTATCTCATTACATCATCACAGAAACCGTCTCTTCCACTCTCCCAAAATGCCAGAAATGAGGTCTACAGGACAGACTACAATGGCAAAGTTTTTTAACTGCGAATCTGTGTTTTAGTGCAGTATTACTGGACTTTTGAGTACTTTATTCAAATCGTCCTATCTGCATTCCCTGTGATTATAAGGTTTTACCCAAAGGCACAGTGCCATCAGTCCACCTTTCCTTTAACAGAAATATAAAATGAATGCTTTGCAGATATACATTCACAACAACTTACTGCTACTAACTCAGCAGCTAGTCAGTAACTCCACTGCCGAAAGACCTGTTCACTGGAATACATCCCTATAAAGTTTTCCAAATCTGTCTTTTATTGGTTTAGAAATGAATCAAAATGCTCACAGCTAACTTGGGAAATGTTCAGGGTTTTTCACAGAAATGACAACTAATTTCTGATTTTCTGAACAAAAAATAGCAACTAGATGAAAACTTTAAACTCATAACACTATATTTGCAGAACTGTCCAAAGAAACAATGAGATGGATCCAGCTCATTTAATATATAATAACCAGAGTGAATTCAACCAACAAAAAATTTAACCAAGACTTTCAGCCCTAAAATAACATCTACAGTTACAGAGATAATACATTAAGTGATGTGTAAAAAACTTACTGGTTAGTGAACTAAAATGAACAGAGTTTACCCCTAATTAAATAAAATGTTGCTGCCATTACATCAAACTATCATTTCTGAGTGGAAACCTACCAATACAAAATCTACCAGTAGGTTATAATATTTTCGGACTGCATTCCTTTACAAATGAATAGCTACCATTATATAGGTGGAAAGAAAATGTGTCTACTTGGATTTTCAAGAATAACTTTTGCACACACAAAAAAGCACCAGCCTGCTCATTGACACTGTAAATAGAGAAGTCATATATTAAACATTCTCTGTTTGCATTCTGAAAGCATGAAGTAACACCATATCAGATTTGCAGCTTTAGCAACAACGTACTGTACGTCCTTCCACAAACACAAGAATGAAAGCTGCCTGGGAAATGAGAAAATGCTTAAAAGCTCTTACAGTAAATATAAACTAAATATCTGATGACACAGGAATGAATGTAGTGTCAAAGCAATGAACTGCAATAAATGTGTCATAAAAAGCCATGAC